>JACBWW010000025.1:11857682-11882407 GCA_020086605.1 Lanius collurio | reverse complement strand
GTGCCCAGGTGTGACAGGGGCAGCAGAGCTGCACCTCACCGTGCACGTCGATGACAATGAGAGCTCCCAGTGTCAGCCGTGCCCCCCCAGTCAGCGTCCCCCTCACCAGCTCCACGGTGTCCCTGATGTGCAGATTGCTCTGCTCCAAGAAATCCTGCCACAAAAACAAACACAGGCATCACTGAAATGCTGTAGGCAGCAGTTCCTAAGCTCCTATGGGTGCAGTCATTGTAGACAGCCCCTCCAAGAGAACATATTAATGGAAGTCTGGGCACTACACAAACATTTAAAATTCCCTTCTATATGCTGGCATTTTATTTTACTGGGGACACTTCAAAAATATTTATGGCCTGAAAGTAGTATAAGCAGAAGGCTTATCTTTCTTCCTAATAGAAATGACAAAACTCTACGATGGGAGAGGAGCAGATAATCTTTGTTTTGGTTCCCCCATACCAGAAAGGAATGGGCATAGGGGACCAAGACCACTAGCAACATGGTTTAGTTGGCTCTACTTTAAACAGAGGTTGGACTATATGACATCCAGAGGTCACTTATATTCTGTGATTCACTGTTCTGTGATTCCTTCTAATTTTTCTCCAGCTGTGGATTGTTCAGGATACTTTCTCTGAAAGTAATAAACATTTATAGTTCTGGCTGGATATATGGAATAAGATCTTCCACTGGTATTAAACAATACAGGCAAGTTAAATCTAAGAAATTCAGTAGGGATACAGAAACAAAAAGCTAATATTAAAATGTAGTATTTGGTGTAAAGCTTATTAATACTTTTCTATTCCAACATTTAAAAAGCAGCCCAAACATTCTGTTGAGAGAATTAATCTCCAAATAAATCCTCATCTACCCAGATTAAATAGGATCACAGAAAAGCCCAGTGAATTAAACAGAAATTATTTCCACTGCTTGA
This sequence comes from Lanius collurio, assembly GCA_020086605.1. Lineage (NCBI taxonomy): Eukaryota > Metazoa > Chordata > Aves > Passeriformes > Laniidae > Lanius > Lanius collurio. Next base: position 11,881,482 of record JACBWW010000025.1, on the reverse strand, counting down.
GCAGGCATTTGAGTAAAGCCTCAGTGCAGTGACAGTTAAAACTGCTGTAGTGACAGAGGCACTATGAACACGTAAGAAAAGTCTCTTGTTTGAAATAAAAGATTTGGCTGCTGCATATTCCTCCCCAGGAGATCCAAGCCATAACTGAGAAATCAGGGGTGGCATTATCACTCTCCATAACTCCCTGAAACGAGGCTGGAGCCGGGTGGGGCCAGGCTCTGCTCCCAGGTAAGAGTGACAGGACAAGGGGACAGAGTCATGAGCTGTGCCAGGGGAGGTTTAAGATGGACATTAGGAAGAATTTCTGCACAGAAAGAGTGATTAGACATTGGAATGGGCAGCCCAGGGAGGTGGTGGAGTCACTGCCCCTGGAGGGGTTTAAGGAGACTGGACGTGTCCCTCAGTGCCAGGGTCTGGTTGACCTGGCTTTTGGGTCATGGGCTGGACTTGATGGGCTCAGAGGTCTTTTCCCACCTCACTGATTCTGTGATTCTCTGAAACAACTTCACCATTCTGTAAAGAGAGATTTCTGCCTGTATGTTTCTCTGAGGCCTCCCATGAAAAGGCAGGAATTAGAAATAAAAACACAGTGTTTAACAATGGTCTGTCACTTTTTGTTTGCTACTTTGGCTCACACCAGCATCACTTGTAAATGAAGTAACACAATTTCCTTCAGTAGGATTTCTCCTGATACACACCCAAGTAAATGGGAACAAACCTCTGCCAAGACCCAATACAAGGAAAAACAAAATAAAGCACACTGCATGAGTAAATTGCAATGTGTGGTTGATTGAGGATCTCCTTTGCTAAAAGGAGCTTTTCATTAATTAATCAGAGATCAATGCTCAGAAATAGAAAGTAAAAGAATCTTACTTGTAAAGTTCTTGTCCTTATAGCCCTGGACACTTCTTCTGTCCAGTAAATGGATGAAACACAAATAACTGCCTGTCCAGGCCACTGAAGTACCCACTCTTTTCGAGGAACCTTAAACCAAAAGATCATTCCAGACACAAGAAGTCACATAAACACATCAGATTATGGCACTGATAACAATTACTTTCCCCAAATGTCTTCTGTTTCATGCTGCAAATAAATGAGAATGAGCATGTAAAGCTTTAATACTTTTTCTTCATGATTCTTCAGAATTAAAACTTCAGACTGGTACTACTGAACAAGAAGAGCTGGATTCCACTTAGCTTCAAACATGTTTTCCTGGTTAAGAATTTGAGCAACCTATTCATGTATATTTGCTTGTGAAATCTAACTCATAGCACAGGTCAGGAATAATTACCTGGCTATATCCTTTTATGCCATCTTGAAGAACTTGTCTTACACTGGCCAACATCATTTCTTCTACTTGCAGAAGCCATTTTTCTACCATGCCCTTCAAGAAAGAAAATCAGTTAAGATTACACATTTCCTGGTTATATTCTTCTTCAGTGACAAATTATTTGAAATGTGTTAGGCTTAAATATGCTTTCTTTGGATGTGGGTGCTGTATATAAAAGGAATAAAGGCTGAAATTTCATTAATTCTGACAGGTAATACTGTAGTTTACACTGTCTGAAGGCAGGTATATTAAGCTAACTCCAAAGCCAACTCAGCTAAAGAAACAGCTGGATATGTTTCATATAAGCATAAACAAAAAACACAGATTGCACGGTCAGGTAAGGCTGCTCATTTTAACCCAGAACATGCTTTGTTCCTGCAGGGTTAAGGGAAAAGTGTATCTGTAACTCACAACAGGCCCCACCTTCCAGAGGAATTTACTGCAAGGAGTATGTCTCACTCCTTTTTGTAGGAAATCCTTTTTATTCTAGAATTCCAACCTGCACTCTCAATTCCTAAACTCCTTTCATGATGTGATTCTAAATGGTTTAAACCCAATTCCCTCAAAAACATGCACTTAATGCACTGTATTAATTTAATCTCATAGAGTAAATTATTTTTTTTAATTACATTTGCTTTCATTGGATAGATTTTATCTATGAAAGGAACAATTTCTTTCTCAGAACTGATCATGCCAATGATCTCCAGATCTTCTGTGAATTCCAGTTTAGCAATTCCTTCAAAACACTTCTTTAGATGTGGTTGCACTCGAAGTGGATCCTTTGTTTCAGACAGTATTTCAAGCAGCTCATCGTTAGACAGGAAGAAGAATCTGCCAGAAAAATACAATTACTTCCCAATCATGAAAATTGCCAATTAATAATCAATTAATGCAATTGGTTTTATTGTTGCTTAAGACACTAGTGTAGCTGAGAGGAAATTATCATCCCAAATCCCTTTCCTTAAGCAATTTTTAACATTATAAAACTCATCACATCTGTTTTTTCAGAATTTCAGTGTGACCACCTTTTTATGCAAAGGAAGAAAAAGGCTTCTCAAACTCAGGCCAGATGGCTCCAGCCAGCCATGAAGTACCCTGACCAAACCCTGAATGCTGCTCCTCGTGGTCATGCACAACTCCCACAGATCACACACCCCTAAAGAGGGCAGGGCAGGGACAGGATTGCACATCAGCCAGGGGAAGGCAGCAAGCTCCCTGAAAAACACCCTGGGAGCAATAATGGCTTTCTAATCAAAGCTTACATTGGGACAGACAGATTGTGCCTCCCCATCCCCTCCTGTTCCCAGCATTTGGTAACTGAGGAAAATGAGCTGTGTCTGGAGATGAGAACAGCTTCTCATTTTTTGCTCCATGTGACTGTCCCACGTTTATAAACAGTTCAGTTCAGAAGTGGTTTGTTAGAGCTTATGGCTTCATGTTTCTAAACCTTTTAAATTCATTTACCTTGGGAAAAATAATCTTTTTGACTCCAAGTAAGTATTCAGCCCCTTCTGAATGTCCTCTAAGAGCACATTTGCTTCCTGAAGTCTGTCTAACATCTTGGGTTGTTCAGTTGCTACAAGTACCTTTGTGTCTTTCACCTTTGTGAAAACAAACACAAAGCAGAAACTGCTAAAAAATGCACTAAGTTTTACATTTAAATTGTTAGCATCAATCACATAGATTGCAGGAGGCTAAAAAGCTGCATTTCTCCTCTGTAGTCTTCTTTCATGTTATTAAATATGTTTGCATTATTTGACAGTTTTGCTTTTCAGACTGTCAGTTTTACCAACTTGAACTTTATAGACATTAATGAAGGAAATTATCAGGAAATAGGATATTTGGCACTTGTTTCTGTATCTTGAACTTGCTACATTGTTTTCCACTCACAAATAAGTTCTATCAGAGACACAGTACATGACAATTATTCTCTGTTCTCACTACCTAGGTTGCATTTTTTTCTTTCTGATAACACTCTTTTTCAGAGGATTCTATTTCAGTACAGACTTCATCATTCACAGTCTGAGCTGCAGGACAGGTCACAGCTTCTATTTAGTTACACTGATTATTTCAACACCTTTATCACACCCCCACACACTCCCAGCATTTTTCACAAACATCTCAGCTCACACCACCACTGTCTGGCCTCTTACTCAACTTCTGATTTACAGGGAATTGAACAGGTTACCAAATTGCACTTCCTATCCCCATTACCTGAACCTGACACACTGCCATGACAATCCACATTCCCCAAAGTTTTGAATAACCACATATTAGAAAACAATCATAGAAAAAACACAATCCACTTATTTGTTCCAAAGTGTGTACACCTTGTAAGTCTGACACAAATTCTCATTGTATCCAGACAAGGCTTTGTACAGATTGTCAGTGAAGCTGTAAGCAGATCCTGAAAGCACAAATCATTCATCTTTCTACCTAATTCTGACCATTTAGAAATAAAAAAGCTAGAAAATTTAGATTTCATGTTCCTTGTCCTTTCAATACCCAGCTTTTATAGAAATCTCAATGCAATAATGATGTAATTTACCACTTTTACTGCAAGACTACAATTTGTTGGACTTTAATGAAGGTTTTTCCACTCCATGGATACAAATTTCCAACTGCAGAAGAGAACAGTATATGCACATGACATTAATAATGTTACCAGATATGCATAAAAATACATAATTTATGAGACCATAGCACTTACCACTTCTGTCATGATGTTTTTCCAGTATGAATCCACAATCTTAAACTTTCTGCCCTCTTCAGGCATTTGAGCTATAATGTCTTCTGAACTAAAAATTGGTTCCAAATACAACCATGTTGCCTGACATTTTAACCAGCTATCTATAATATCTTGCATTAAACACAGCTTATCTTTCCAAGCCTGCAATGAAAACATTTAGTAGTCAAGCAAAATTAGTAGTTAAGCAGAATTACAAGAACAAATCAAGAAATATGAATATGTGTTCTTAGTTAACAACTCTGTAATGTCTTATTATGTCAAAATACCTTGAAGCACTTGGGGAAAGCATATTATGAGACATGAAAGCTCAATCAAACTGGCCTTTCCTTACCACACATTCAGCTTCTATGGGTTTGATGAAGGGAGAGCCACACACTGTCTGAGTCTTAACAATGTGATCATCCAGCAAAAGCTGGATGTCATCCACTGCTGACAGGATGTTGGTGTCCTGTAAATACAGCACATTTTGGTAAGTCAAATGGCAGTCAGTTTATTTCACCACTCATTCAGCTTCCTGTTTCCCCCTTCTCTATGATGGTTGAAGCATCAAGGAATTGAGAAGGGCTGAAAATGTGTGAGGATATCAAATGGCATCTGCTCTGTGCACCTCTGTTTCAAAGGTCCAGAGACAGATTGTTTTGTGAGTAGGAAGCTGCTGCTTTCTGACTCAATCTTTTGCACTGTGATTCTTGTTTCTTCTGGGCAAGTTAAAATTTCCTTACTGTCCAGCTTCCCATACAATACTGGAGAAAAGCTCAGGCCTACAGATTTGTTAGGATGAGTATATGAGATCACAAGCTGGCCAGATACTAAATCCAAGTAAAAAGACATATAATAATAGAGACATCTGCCCATCTCTGGGCTAGACACAACTTTCCATTGTGCCACAATAATCAGCAGCAATGTCCCCCTAGTATTTCTCAAGTGCTATTCAGAATCAAAATAATTATTTTCAGAGATATATATTGATTTGGTGTTTACTTACAGTATCCCTGTACTTCACCAAACCAAACTGCACATCGACCCACTCTGATTTCATTTTCTCTATTGATTTCTCTAAGGAATACTCCTTACTTGCAGCTGCTCCAACAGGTTCTATTCTAAATTGAAATGAAACATATCTTTGAAATGCTTTTGTAACATAGCTGAAGAACATTAAAAAAGCAGCTGTAGGTAGAGTTGCTTATCAGACTACCTTTTATAATAATTTGGTAATAATATCAGACTCTTGCTTCAAGGAATATTTTTTCACTTTGAGCCTCACCAAGTTAGAGATGTTGATATTAATTGGAACACAAATACAGATAAAATTCTAAATCAGTAAATTAAGTGGTTTAGGAATACAACTGGATTTTTATGCCTCTGTGCTACAAGAACAACTGACAGTTCACCACTTGATAAAATATAACTGATTTTACAGCATGTTCTAACAGCACACAAAACCCCAAAAGAACTAACATTTGGTATATGACCTATGAAATTCAATGTCTAAAAATGAGACTAGATTAAGCTTCTTACTGTTCAATAAATTTTGAGAGTCCACAGTCCAGGATGTTTTTAAGGTTAGTATTTGCATCCGGTTTGATCTCACATCCTACAATTTGACTAATCTGAAAATAAAGTAAGAAATAAATCTATTATCAAGATGCATTTTTGTGAAATACTTTCAAACAGCAAGCAATAAGTTCTAACCAAGCATTAGTGCAACACCCTAATTTGCTTTTCTGCCATAAATTATTAATTTACAGAAGCTTCTGCCTGTGGTGTTACATATTTCAGAACTGGATCTATCATGTCCCAGGATAAAAGATATGGGACTGGGAGTTGCTGTGGCAGAGTATTTCCAAGTTAAAGCAGAGGTGGAAGTACCTGCTCCCAGTGTCTCTCCTTCATTCCACGATTGCAGGCAATTGTCAGGACAGGAAGATGCTGTTTAAATTTATCAAGTTTGTATTTGATGGACTCTGCCATGCGCCTGGGCACAGGCACGTCTGGGAAGCTCTTACTGAGCTTGTACATGGTCCTCCACATGGTTCCAACTTCTTCACTGATTTCATCAGCATTCAGTTGCTGAAGAGGTCCTGAATACAGCATAAAAAAAGCACAGCAGGCACATCAGCACAAAGGAGATTCCCAGGGTGGTTTAATTACAGCTATTTTTAATCATTGTCCTCTGACTGAAAATCAATTGCGTTACAAAAAATTCTCTCAATGCAAAATCCAAGTCAGTAACTCCATTTCACACTGCCTAATAGCATTTATTTCTTAAGAATTATTTTCTCACAACTGATCAACTCTTTCAGCTTCTACTTAACTAACTGTAAATAACATGCTTCATCAAATGAACATCAAAGCCTCACCATTCATCCATTCCTCAGATTTGGTATGGAAATTATATGCTGTTACCCAAAGCTGCTCAAAGGGCTCTTTGGTTGCAATTATAGATTGCAGTAGGGGAAATTGACTCTTCTCCCTCTCAAGCAAATCCTCCTCAAAATTAATAGCCTTCAGAGAAAAAAAAAAGTATATTATTACCATCAAAAATTCCTATTGTTGTTTAAACTTTTAAACAGATAATATTGAACACAATTGTTTTACACGAATTAAAGGCAGACAGATGTGTAGATCTAGGCCTATGGATTTTAGGTACATAAGGTAATGGTGTTCTCTCCTGGTTATTTCATGGAATCATAGAGGTCCATTCCAACCTAAATGATTCTAGGACCACCGAGTCCAGCTGTTAACCCAGCATTTGTGAGTATCTTTTCCTCCTCAGATAATTTAAAATATCCTAATCCATTTTAGAATAACATAATGTACCGTGGCATTCAGTAAAAACAAGGCTCACAAGTTTCCAATCCACTGTGAAATCTGAGTGTAAGCTCCTCAGTTAGAGAAGCTTGTTGGAATTATTTTAAACTTGTGATTAGGTTTTTTTCTTTTACAGAATTGTCTGTGAGTTCCCACCAAAACAGGTGTTAATTGCTGTGCTTATTCACAGTAAGGCATTGTCTTTGTCCCAAAGATTTTACAGTAAAAACCAAAGTGCAAAGATTTGGATTTTAAAAAAAGTATTGTCTTCTTCCTTTTACAGGTAGAGAGGTAAAGCACAGAGAAATGTCTGAAATGCAGACACTGAATTCAGATTGAGTCCTGAGTTTGTGCTTTCATAATGCCAACAGGCCTTTCATAAAACTCATAATCATTCAATATGAGCTGCAGGCAGAAAAAATATTAAAGATTCATATTCCAAGATAATATTTAAATATTATTCACTGAGCTAATTGTCATGTCATTTAAATTGTGTGGATACACCTCTCGTTGTGATCATGTATTAAGAAATTTAGGCTTAATTACTTGTTCTGATCTACCTATAACAGCATATTAGTGCTGTTAACTCACACTAATTAAATATACTAGATGCCTTTAAATCCAATTAATAGTATTGATGTGTAGGACTACCAATTTATCTAAATTCTAAACTAATTTAACTGGTTCCATTTTTTCTTTTGAGTGGGACTTAATTAAAATCTTGACCCCTAAGGCTTCATATATGGAGAAATCTTATTGTCTCCCTGTGATTTACAAGACTGATTAAGCCTCACAAAGCCTGTGAGATCTCTCAAAGCCAACCCTTCTCATTTCCCAGCAGAGTCACAGCTAAGACAAACTGTTCAGCTTGGAATGATACAGGAAATTGGATGGAGAGCCCTGAACAGAATAAAGGGATCTTGGTCTTCAGTTTGTGTCCTAGCATTTGAAATTCCTGTTGTGTTAAAATGTATATTTAATGCCTATCAGCATTAAATGGAAATGATGCAAACAGTTGAAAAACATTTGGATTTAATTAGGAAACAAGCAGAGGGATTGAAAATAGAGCTCCAGTGCACAAACCATGATTCAGGGAAAATGCCAGCTCCCTAACATTTTGCCTCAACCAACTCTGCCAGAATAATTGTTTTCTGTAGATAGCATCTTGCTACTTCTGACTGCTTGGAAACACTGAAATTCAGTATTTCAATTTTCAAAACTCACAAAAATGTTTTTCACAAAAAATTTGCTCTTCAACTCAGTAGTTGGGACAAATCAGAATACAGGGACAAGAAAATATTTGCCACATCTTTGTGCATCTGGAAATTTAAAATCCATCTTAACAATTTACAGTCAGAACCCCCCCAAAAAATATCAGATGCAGGAACCAAACTTTTGGTCATCCAGCACATTATAATCCACTCCACACTTGATCAATAAATACTAACCTCAAATTCTGCTAGTGCATTATCTATATTCTTATTTAACTCTTCAAATTTCCCAGCATTCTTCCTCAATTCTTCTGCAGTCACGATATCCCCGTGCTTTTTGAAGCTTTCTAGTTCTTTATTATAAAGTTCAAGAGTTTTCTTAAACTGAGAACACCTGAGGTAAAGACAGCTAAGGTAACATGATGTGGTGTTTCATCCCTTTTCAGGTTTCAGTTATTTTATTAATTACAACAGGCACTGTCACATGAAATCTGATCTCAATATTAGTGTAAACACAGTTGCCAATGAAAGCTCACTAATCAGTTCTATCAATACAAGGCAGTTCATGGGATTGGAATTCAAGGCTCATTTTCAAACCTCACAAGTGATTTACTTTACTTCACTTATATTTGCTACCTTTACTACCTGGAGAAAATAAAGGAAGAGTGAAAATCAATGTAACAAAACTATGTGTAATGCTGTACTAGCCAATATAACAATATAAAATTATGAATATTCTGAATCAATCCTCCATTCCTCCTTTCAGATCTATTTAAATATAGGGATACTCTAATCCACCCTCATCAACAGTGTTTTTCAGAAATCTTCATAATACTGTAAACTAGATTTTTTTCCTTACTTTCTCAGCTTTCTTCTAAGTTTTCCTTCTTTGACATTATCTCCCTTCAACTGATAGAGAGATTTTTCTTTTCTTTAAAAACACCCAGTGAAAAAAATTACTTAACACCTTACCTTTCAATCAATGCCCTCTCTACCTGAATCCTCTTCTCAGTCAATAGATTTTTACTGCTTTCAAATATTTTTGTAATCTCATCAGGCCAATGGAAAACTGTGCTATTCAGGTTTATGTCATCATCTAAAATAAAAAATATATGGCCATCTTTAAGAAAATACCTTTTAACCAATGAATTAATAGAATGGTTATTCTACATTAGAATGGCTACCAACAAGCAAAATAGTTAAACTATGTTTAGGAATAAGCAAAAAAAGCTGGTGGCTGAATTGTCTTCACTGCAAAGAAACTCTTTCCTGAAACAAGTCTGATTGATAGCAAAACTGCAAAATCAAGTTAAGAATGTGAACTTCTCTGAATAAGATTTTAGTTAGGCAGAGGCAGTTAGTAAGAACAGCTATTCCAGAATATCAGTTCCATCCAACTACACACAGTGACCACTCCCAACTAAATGTATATTATACCTCCACATGATGGATAAAGGTTTAAACTGTTTCTAGTCCTCAATCTGCAAATGCTGAATTATTCACAAAAGCTAGAGCATCACAGCTACAAGATGAGCAGACATCTCCATATTTGTCTGTTTGTTCAGTGCACTTAGCTCATTACAACTAATGTAGGACATGCTTATAAACCCAGCTACAGAGAACATGTAATTATGAAATACTGCAATTGCAAACACTCCAGTCCAAAATGTGACAGAAAATTGTCCTGCCTTCCATAGGCATCCTAATTTTTATCATAAATGAAGTTGAACAAACATGACATACCCTTGTTATTTCTATCACTGACTGATCCAAGAGTGTATTCTGCTTAAGGAAAAAGTATCATCCTGACACTAAAATAGGTTTATATTCATATAACTGCCCTTCTTTTTAGGTGCAGCAAATAACAGACTGCATCTCTGCAGCACATTTTTGCTTTGAATAAAAATGCAAACTATAAGTAACTTCTACAGGTGTATCTTCAGTCTTAGAGAACAGCCTTGTACTACCTAAGAACAGCAAACCATGGCAGCAAAACAACAAAATCTCATCTAATCTGATCTAATCCTCAGCTGCAGAGATGCAAGTTCTCACACCTTCCACATGCTGTCACACAGCCTTTGGCACATGGCTTTTGGATGGCCTTTCTCTGGAGAATTTTTATTTATTAACATAGAGATGTAACATCATTTGGCCAGATTACATGACATTGACTTGATGATACCTAAAACACATTAAAAAGCTCTGTCTGTGCTGTGTGCCATTTCCCTACCATTCCTTGCTGCACTGCTACATTTTGGCCTCTATTGAATTCTTTGTATTTCCCTTCAATCTCCTTTGGAACTTTCCATTAGCACCCTAGAAGATGCAACATTTAGGCATGCAGAGCCCATTATCTACAGATAAATATTGTCATATGGAAGTGTTATATTGTGTAGTTAGACATACCAGAGAGATCAGCATAGTCCATGAGGATTACCAGTCTGTGTGCTGCTTTGATGAGCTCCTTATTCAGTTTAACAACAGTAACTTCACTGGATTTCTTTAAGAATGCCTCATACTCCACTACCTGTTCAGTGTTCTGAGGCACCTCACTCATTCTCTCTGCAATGAAGTTATACTCATCACAAATTCTACAACAAAAGGAGAACAGGCATATCACTGGGATTGTAAGTGAAGAGAGATGCAAGAGCTGGTAAATTGATTTTGTCTTTGAAACAGAAATATTGCATTTCTTCATAAACTGAATTGTTATTTTCTTTTCTGTGAGTTCTAGCCAAAGCTCCCTGCTCAGCCAGGCTGGCCTTCTTGCACTTGTCCAGTTAGCACAAGAAAACCCAGCAGATGAATAAAGGTATCTCCTCCACAGACACACAGATCCATGCAAACAATAGCTACCTTTGGTTTAACTCTCTATTTTCCATCACTTCAAATTCAATCAATGTGTCTTTGAGATTTTGGGTCCGATTGCAGAGTTCCTCGTTCAGTTGTAGAGCATCCAGACAGAACATGGCCAGAGGAACAGTGACATCCATAGAAGCAATCTCTTTTTTCAGTTCTGTGAAGCTGTCAATCTTCTAAAAACAGAAAATAATACATGTTATTTTTCATAGAAGTCTATGGCTGAAAAATCTGACACAACCAATAGTTGCCATCCATCAACTTGGATCATTTATTCCAAACAGAAGAAGGAAGACTAATTATTATCTTTCCAGAACTCTGCTCCTATCCAAAGATTCCAGGGCTGAAAGCTTTGCATAGTAATTTTCCCCAGTAGGGAGGACCCCAAGCTGCCTAAGGAAGCATTTAGCCAAATGCTAACTCAGGGCTGCAAAGAGAAGAATAGACAGGACTGACTGAGGACAAGACATTGCAAACACAAGCAAGCTGCAGACTGAACAAATACTCTGGGCAGCCTTTCTGCTGAGAAAGAACAACAAAACTCATGGAAGAAGGTCATAAAGAAACCTCCTCCTACATTTGAACAGCAGCTCCTCAGTAAGGGGCTATGTAAATTGAGCACTCCTCAGTATTCCCAAGGGTGAAACAAGTCCTTTAGGCAATAAATTAGGAAGTCATTGTGATGTGTTGGCTGCTGTAGGAACGTGCTGCAGTTGGCAGTAACTCATTACCTCAGTTAAAGCGTCCAAAGAAGGACCTTTGGCCAAGAAATTTGTGACATCTTGCTGTGAATTGTTGTTCAAAAGATTGCTGTACTTCCTGTACACATTTAAATACCTTAAACACAGAAGACCACAAAAACAAACATAAGTTTCCAATGTGAAGTTTATCTATAGAAAGAAACAAATACCCAAACAGTCTCTTTAGTCAAAGGGACAGTGTTGGGAAACTGAGGGTTTGGAAGGGCAGTGGCATTACCAGCCAAAACTTACTTCTTTGGACCAAGTATGTTGCTTTCAAAGATCTTCTCAAGTTTGTTTATATACTCTGAAAACAATGATTCATGTGGTTTGACTGTTTTAAGAGTGAGATCATGTCTTTGTAATTTCGGAAATAGAAGTTTTTCTACCTAAAGGAAATCATTACAAATACTGTAATAAAACATAGAATAGGGAAAATAAGGTATTCTATTACTCATTCACCCACCACATAAAAAAAACCCCATAATTTGGTAAAAACAGTGCAATGTGAAAAGGCTTTGATCCATAATTAACACTTGGTTACTCACAGAGTTTGCTTGTGAAAACTATATGAAAATCACACCTTCAATATAACTTGAATCTGAAAAATATCTTCTATAATCAAAAATTTCACACAGTTCATGATTCACAATCCTCATCTTTATCTTCTATTTGTCAGTCTTCAGCCTCATTAATAACTTTTTATATTATAGATAGTTTTTATTACTATTGTATTTTGTATGCAGCTATAACTTATCCAGTACCTTTGGGAGTTCCTCAGCACTCTTCAGGATCTCGTGGAAGCAATGACTGATTAAATCCCAACAAGCTTTCAAAGGTGGCTCAAAGACAATGTCAGGTTCTTCCACACGGAGTTTGACTGTGAGAACCTGAGATAGGAAGAACTGCACTCCTTGATATGGTTCTTTAAAATCATTTCCATCCTTAGAGGGAATAAGGAAACATTTAGAGAACAAAGAAGTGAGCTATAAGAATAATAATTTGTAAACTGTTCAAGCTCCCCAAACATCCTTACCACACAACACCAGTGGGATCCTCTCCCCTGTTTTTTATACAAAACCTGGTGTTCCAAACAAGATCTTATGGTGTTGACTCCTAAATCAATCTATAAAAGCTGGAATTAAGAAACTGGATTTAAGCCTAATTGCCTTGATTTTTCTCTTAAGTAACAGAAGTAAAGCAGTAATTATCACACTGAGGAAAATTCGTAAAAAATTTAATCTATGACAGCTATCAGAAATAAAATCTAGAATCTAGTTTTAATTGCCTTGTATGGTCAGTAAGAACAGCCCTACCCCCAAATTTACTTTACAATAATGGAGTCCTAATGCATGACTAGACTCACAATGCAGAAGTTATAATAATTTTTAAAAAACCCAAACCAAACAACAAAACAAACCAAATAAAGGAGTGCCCCCCAAACTGACCCACAAGACAAAAACACAACACCAAAAAAAATAATTTTAAAACTCAACCACCAGCAACACAATCATCATCCAGGTGCAAGGCTTAATGGCAAGGCTTAGTGCAACATCTGACACTACATTGCACTAAGTGTGATCCTCTGCAATGCAGTATTTAACCTGCCACATTTATTCATTTTGTCTTGTCAAGGTAGGTACTGGGTGAGCCTATATTTAAAAAACTCCTTTCACCAAAGAAGCAACTTTATGGTAGCCAAAACAGTGGTAAAAACTCCCAGGGTGTAATGCTTATTATTGTAATCCTATGTGTTACTTGAAATAATACAGGGCACTCATGGGGTATAGACAGGGACACCACACACATAGACCAGCTCTGCAAGGATTACACACCTGACTGTGCACATTTTTGACTTCAAAGGGGATTATTTATGTGCCTTCAGAGAAATACTGTAACTGTCTTGCCTCATTAAGACCAAGAAAAATTAAGCTAAAAATAAAATAAAATAAATGCACACCCACTCCAGACCAAGTTGAAAACATATAAACTGTTACTTGTAACCCAAACCTGCCAAGTGATCATTCAAGTAAAGCAATTCTTGACAGTGAAAAAAAATCCACTGAGTATACACAAATCTTTGAAGGATAAAGCCATGTTTTATGGAGGCAAGAGCCATTTGGGACATTTTAGCCTTCAAAGAGCACTACATTTTATGGCTATAGGAATTACCTCCAAGTCAGACAGAAAACTGTAGATATACTTGACAGCACATACCTTGTGGATCATAAAAAATGCAAGAAGATCTTCTAAGGAGTTAATAACCATCTCACGCAATTGTAAGGACATTAGACTTGCCACAGAACTGAAATAGCTTTCAACTTTCTCAGAGGAATCTGAGTCTTTTTCAGGAGCAAAATGAAGCCACTTATTGCCCTGATCAATGAAAACAGATGCACAAGATGGGATCCACCTACAATGACATAACATGGAGACAAAGTTTTTAAAGGCTTGTTAGTCTTACTCTGCTTCTTGCAATGAAATCTAAGCTCAGAAATTACCCAAAGAATGAATAAAATCCAAAGGGTTAGAAGAGAATTGATAACTAGATATCTAACAAAACTGTACCTTCCAGGAGTCATAGAAACCTGAGTTTTAAATCTAAGGATACTTATTATAATGGACCACTATGATTAGTTTAAATTAACAGTAATAGACAAAATAGAAGTCAATTATATTGTTTTATTGACTGTGAAACAATATTCAATTATTAGCATTAAACAAGTTTGGAAGGTATCTCAGAGGGGCAGAATGCAAACACCTTCTATCATGAGCCTCATATCATTTCTTTCTTAAACTGACTGATTTCCATAATAAAAAAAGAAATTTTCATCACCATTTTTACAGATGTAGACTCCACTCCTGTCATGGTTAGAAACCTTTGGATTTGCTGTCTGTGTTTATTCATAGTTTATTACCATTTGTTTTTGCACAAGCACTCCTGCAGTTCCAAAGGCTCTGACAGTAACCAGGTGTTAAATAATGAACTATCACCATTCCAGTTCCTTATAATCACACTGCTCTGTTTATCAGGGCCTTCTCTGATGCTCTGGGTCTCCTGCAGCCCCAGAGGGGCTCCCAGGGAATCCCTGCAAAAGCAAATCCCTGCATCCCTCTCTGTCTTTGCTCACCTGTAACCCTGGAATTGCCACCCGTGCGTCCAAACGCCAAGGTGTGGCCACACCTGCAGCCCTGGGCATGAGCTTTACTGCACAAGGCAGCTTTAGTAGCACAAACACTCAGCCCAGCATCAGTCATCCCACTGGCAAGCAGAGACAGACACTGAAGCCCAGGCCCTGCTGCACTGGCAAGGGTTATTCCTATAGTTAAACCATTGGCAACCAGGTGTTTATTCTGCCCAGGGCTATTCACCCCCTTGTGTTGGCAGCCTTGTGGCTGGGCCTCGTGTCCTCTCAGCCTAAAGTCTGTTCTTAAAAGGGGCCTTCCTGCAAGTCAGACCCTAAAATACTGCATTTCTCTACAGCTGCCCCAGCTGGCACTGACCTGTTGTGAAGGATATCTCGAGCTTCCAGGCAGTGCCTCCGAACGACGGCCTCAAACTGGGCGGGCAGCAGGGGCAGGTCCCCCCCAAGCACCTCCGCAGTGCGGACAAAGCGGAGGTGGCCGTACCTGGGGCAGTGAGACACACAGGGCACCTTTAGGGAACACTGGTTAAAACAAAACATCCCTGAAATACACTCAGGAAGGCCTCAAATGCATCATAAACACTACAAATGTCATTTCTTTTATAAATATCACTCCATTGCTAAGCTGTCTAATAAGTGCGTTTCTGATTGGGTTTCTGCTGTCAACAAATATAAAGGGTTTCAAAAATTTTATTTGTACTTGTTGTATTTAAAACTCCTAATTCTTTGCTAAAATTGTCTTGTCCTTTTCCAAGAGTCATTAGTGTATCCAGTCATTAAAGAACATACAGAACAACACCTGCTGCTTCAATTCCATATTAGTAAGTAGATATTCTGGCTACTCTGTGGGGGAAAAGATGCAATTTCAGCAGCATGGCATACACCACAGTCTGTAACACACAAGCTTAAATTCCTGCAAATGTTTCTTAAATGCAAAACCAGCTCTCAGAATTACTAATTACCATATTTAACTTCCTGAGATTACACATCTCAATTTTCATATATCCCCAGGGCAAATTTCAACTACAGACATTTGAGAGATACTCAGTTTTAAGAGTTAACTTTGTTCATATCAACAACCAGGATGAGAATTCCAAACCACCATTTACTAGAGCATTGAATCTTAATTTAGGCATAGCATCTTTTAAAAAGGGCACAATCTTTTCACAACATGAATTTATCCATTCTTCACC
Source organism: Lanius collurio (assembly GCA_020086605.1). NCBI lineage: Eukaryota > Metazoa > Chordata > Aves > Passeriformes > Laniidae > Lanius > Lanius collurio. The sequence goes on along the minus strand of JACBWW010000025.1, from coordinate 11,865,443 downwards.
ATGGACATGTAACACATGCTCATTCAGAGACTGAAGGAAACAATAATTTTATGCTGAAATTCTCAGAGGCTCAGAAAAATTAGAATTATTTGGAAAAGAGACATATTTTTCTACTCTCTTTCTAGTGGCTTCCCCAGGATCTCCGTAGCATATGTTGAGAAGTCAGCAGATGCACTCTCTAACAAAATCATTAAATAAAAACATGCTAAATTGCATTAAGGTCCTATGAACAAGTCATCTTACTGAGAAAGCCAGAGCTCTTGCAAAGTGGGCATCAAGGAATTCACTATGAACAGATTGCTCTCATTCCAGCTTTTTGTTTCTGTGTAGGAGCTGTGCCATGGCACTGGGGCACAGACAACTCTCCGGGGGAAAGGCCGTGGGGTACTTCCAATAGAGAGTCTCTTCCTCTCAGCTGGATCCAACAAGACATAATCAACTAGAACAAATCACATGTACCACAGTGAGACAATGTATAGCCAAATCCACTATATCTGCATAGTTCAGGCAGCCCTAGCAGTCTGCACATTTAAAACTAACATAGTCATACAGTTACTTGTATGTTTTTGGCATAAAATACAGCACAACAACCAAATTACAAATTTGACTCTAAAATTATTTCAGAAAAAAAAAAAAAAAGAAAAAGAAAAAAAAAGAAGAGAATTGGTCATGATTCTAAAAATGGGAGGCAGCAGAAACAATTTTTCATTCCATCTCTCCCCATGATGGGATGTAAGGTTTCAGAAGTAGATATTTGTTGAAATTGGAATGACATAGCACAACTACAGGTTATTTTGTCTCAGAGATCTGCTGTAGTTCTGATCCCAAAGGAATTCTCCATAGATGCTAAGAATAGAATGCAGACTTGCTTTCAAAGTGCAGTAAATGTCCACACACTTGGAACTGCTCAGAGATTGTCAGTCTTACCAATGGCTTTCATGAGGCTGATTTGATAGTCTGTCTTAATCTCTTCTTTTAAACATGCAAGGAATTTCTCCAGCTCTGGGCTAGGAAGAATGTGAGTTGGAATAAGTTTTAAAATTTTATTCACCACTTCCATATCCTGAGGTGCCAGCATGTCTTCCTGCACTCCATTGTAGATGTAGTGACAGTACCGCTAAAAATGTTCAGAAGATTATGGTTATTGCATGAATTTTCTGACAGATAATTAATTACTACAAAGTCTTTTTAGCTTTTCTATTCACTTGAGCCTTTCCTGTAATTGAAAGGTGTTTGAATATAATGGATTTTGGCTATGTCTGTTCCTTTCAAAGCACTGACATCTTTACAACACTTCCATCTGTGCTGCTGCAAGCTCATAGACCACTAGAATTCAGTGCAGCATATTAAATTACTGATCAAAAAAGTACTAGAGAACAACATGAGAGGTTAAGAATTTGGAAAGATACTTAACTTGCAAACCCTTTACAACAAAAATCAGAGTAGCTACAAACAAATGAGGAAGGAGTTGACAATATTTAACAGCACTTTGCTATATTGAATATTTACATCTCCTAATCCTCATGTACTGCCTGCTTTTCTCAGCTAATTTTTAGTAAACAGTTTCCAGATATATTGCAGATGATTACTGCTGCTACTTCCATCTATAAAGAAATTATATAAATACCTCTAAATCTCCACTTGAAGGTAGCTTTTCTCGCTTACTTATCTCCTTCTCATGTAAATCCATGAGAGCAAATTGTTCTTCTGGGGTCAGTGGCTGGTTGTCTGTGTAATTCATGACATGCAGTTCTGGTGTATGAGCAGGTGCACTCAGTGAAATGGGTTTCAAACTCTTTAACAAAGTACTTTTGAAAAAAAGGAATACAAGTTTAGTGAATAAAGAAGCAGTAATGTTTAAGGACAGGTGACAAGGATTATATAAACCACTTGTGCTACACTGAGGACAAGTATGAAGTATTGGAATTATTCAATAAATATGGAAGTATTTCAATTATTCAATAAAAAACTCTCATTAAAATTGTATAATACAATATACTACTTTAACATAAAGGGTGCAATCATGCAAACCTCACAACTGCCCAGTATCACTCAGACAAGCAGTATTTTATGAGCAGTTCTACCACAGTCAAACCTACTAGCACAGATATTTAGGTTGCCCAAGATCTCCAAGCATTTTCATGTGATTATCTCACCAAAATCTTGTGACACCAAAGCCAGCATTGATGCACATACATTTTTTGTAGAGACTTAACATTTCATGCTTTGCTGCTTAACACAGCATTGAAGTAAAACAATACATAAAATCACAGCTCAGACTACACTGACTGCAATCATCTGAATCTTTATAACCCTTCACCACGTTACCTGTCAGAACTCCAGCGCCGCTTTCTCCGAGCAGCTTTAAATACCAGTTAAGAAAAATCACTTAAAAAAATCTTGTTCAATAAGATATTATTTCATATTGGTGAAAAACAGAGTTAAGATAATTAGTCAGATAAGGAAATAAGAAAAAAAAATACAATGTCAGAGAAGCACTGAAAGGGATTATTTGGAGGGAAGAACTTAATGAGTTAATCTGAAACTGGCCTTTCATATATTGAAGTTATGCATGCATGGGCAAATTTGCCTATCCTGACTCTGAGGTGACAAGCTTGTAAGTGCTTATTAGGGAAAAGTGATTTCTTCCAGGGATGACAAAGAATTAGAGATAACAATGGATAGAACAAGCAAGCCTAAATTTATAAACACTTTCAAATATGGATACACGGTGAGGCCTGTGATAATTTTATCACTGAAAATGACTTGAATTTTTGCATATTTTTCAATTTTAAGTCCTGTGCAGTAAGAGTGTAGTTGTTAGCTATGGAGTCACTTGGGTTTCGGTAGTGTTTGTGTTCTTTGAATGGAGCTGCCAAAGTCCACGATGACTCTTGCATCAAAGGAGGGTAACAGCTTTTCTGACTGAGAAGCTGAAATTGGGAAAGCAAAAGTTTTGCATAGCACAGTAATTTAAAAAGACTTCTTAGGGCTAGAAAAGGATTAAACATCAATTAGTATAAAAAGAAAATACATAGGTCTGACACACATTTGACACTGACCTATTTTCAGATCACAATGCTCTGCACATTTATAAGGATGATTTTACACAACACTTCAGTAACACTCAGGCTTTTTTTTTATAATCAAGATATTTTTTATAAAGAAGAGAAGACAGTACATTATCTCATTCTTTCTACTCCCCCATATCTCTATCTTGCTTCTTTTGTTCTCCTTATATTTGCTTAGATTTAGAAAATTCCTATTCCTCAGGCCTTCATTAATGACCTGTCTACTTTTAACACTCAATTCTTGTAACAGTTGAACAACAGTACAAGTTAACAAATTCAGCTCTTGTCTTTCACATCAGGAAGGATTGGTAATAGATTTCTTCTGCCTGTTCATTCTGTGTTTTCTCAGGTGACTTGGTATCTATTGAGGGACTTTCCACCAGTCCTGATGTCTAAACTTTCCTGAGATAGCTCACAGGCACGGGAGGTGCAGGTCTCAAAACACCCTCAGAGATAAAAGCATATGAGTTGGAATCATTGAAAGATTAAGGTTGGAAAAGACCTCCAAGGCCATCAAGTCCAACCTTTGGCCCAGCCCCACCATGCCCACTAAACCACCCTGCAAGGAGTGGGAATTTGCCAGCACATGGGAGGTGTGCAGACCCTGACAGCACATACCTCACACAGGTCTGAAGGTGCATCTGAAGCAGAAGCAGGGGCAGCTGTGCATAGGAATGATAATTTTGGGGACTGTTTTGGACGACTCATATTGCACATGGAACTGGTTTGACTAGAGAGAAACAAAAAACAGCTTCAAAGATATTTATGAAATAGTCTGTTACAAAAAACATTCATGAAGCAGGAAGAGTCCTTCAGTTTTCATCACAAGTTGAAAATTACATATTGCAACTTTTCAAATTTTAAGGAAACAGCTGTTCTTTGGGGTGGGTTCCTCAGCAAAACATGGGTTTTGTAGTCATTTGATAAAACCTCTAAACATCAGTAAATGCAGTTAAAAAAAAAAAAAATACTTATTGTTATATCCTTGAAAACTACTTAAAATTATTTGAATATTTTAAGTTATACTAAAAACACCACATGGAGTTTGTAATGGTATAAACTCTGGATATTAGAATATTAAATCCTACCAGACTGCCAAAATGACAGTGAAACAGTCCAAATTGTGTGAACCATTTTACCATTTTACTGGGCAGGAAAAAAAAGACCCACTACATTTTTTCATGTCTGTAATGACTCAGTTCCAGGAGAAGCTACTGCCAGGATGCTGCTGGAAGAACAAATTGCTTACAACTAACCTTTCAAACACCTAAATATTTGAAAAAATAAATCCTTAAAAAGAAGTAGATTATGAAGGATTAAGTCCAAAGAATATTCAACAAGAACATGTGTCTTTTAATGAGAATTCTTCCAATGTCAAACCACTAACCACCAGTAATGGCCAATTTCATCTGAAGTTTTGACAAAGGTATTGATCTTCCATAGTCACTGCAGAAGTAACTTACCCTTGGGAAACCTGGGCTCTCTGTTGCCTTTATTTTGCTTTGTTTTTTGTGCTTGCTTAGGATTCTTTAGGCCTCAGCGTGAACATCTTTGTTGTTACGTGCACTGAAAAAGAATGAGAGACTCATTTCAGGTACTACCCAAGGTATCAATGAGCTTCTATCCCAGCTGCCAGCAGAAAAATCCCAGCTCTCCCAGTCCCTGTTTACAGCAGTAAGCTTTCTCTCCTACCAAACCTCCATGATCGTTTTTCTTCATTCCTCCCAAGCTCACTTTTCACCTTAATCTTTCTAACTCCCCCCAGATGTCCTTCAAGCAAGACTTTCTTCCATCCTGCTCTTTCTACCTTCTCCAAAACCAGTTTCCTCCCGGCTGCCTGTTCTCTTCTAATATCCCAGAGGGCCCCCCAGCTGTGATTTACAGCAGAATCACACATTAATTACCAAGGAGAATAAGCCCATGTCAAAAGGAATGGGAAAAGAGAAAGAGATGCCCAGCATGCCTCACACACCCCCAGCAGCTCAGGTGAGCAGGGTAAGGGCAGGTACTACCTGTGGGTGCTCTTGGTACCAGTCCCTCTGCCTGCCAGAGCGGGGTGAACTTCTCTGCCTTTCAGTCCTCAGCTTGGTTGCCCCAGTTACAGCATAGCTGGTGCTTGGAGACAGAATTCCCTCCTCCCTCTCCTCCCCCAGCAGAGAGGAAACAGCCCCTTTCAGTGTTGTGCCAAGCTGTGATCAAGGAGATTCAGTTGTGGAACCAATGAGGAATTGCACCGGCTCCTTTTGCCTCTGAAAGTTGTGAAAAATGTAGTCCTGAGATCCCTGAGATATTCTAACTTTTGCATGAAAGCACTGCACTGAGCTCCCAGAGCAGTAATGGCTCTATAAACCCACATTTTCTTAAGAAGATTTGGAAAAAAAAAAGTCAAGATTCAAAATCTTGAGTCCAAACACCTCCATCACTTTTCCACCATCCAGAATCAAACTCCCTGAAGAGCTGAACCCAGCAGGTGAGACACTCCCAGTGCCTCTAAGCCTGCATGCATTTGCCTTCCACTCACAGTCATCACTACATCCTGAAAGAGTCTTCCTCCACATTCCTCCACAAATGGGAATCATCCAACATGAAATCCAGCACAGTCTCTTAACAGCTGCCCTCAAGAGGGGCCTTGGACACGTTCTGCCAACACGGCAAGAGTTCCATTTTAAACCTTCCCCATCCAATTTTCTGTGAGCTGTGAGAATGGCTGATGTCCCTGAGTTAACAGCAGAGTTTTCCTTATACCTTGCCCTTGTATGATCTACAAGTGGAACACTGTTGTTGGCTCTTTAAAGCCAGGCCAGCAGGGCAGGGTACAGAACCAGCACTGCTGGTGCTGGTAATTGCTTGGCTAATGTGTGCCCAAATATTTCAGTGCTGGTTTGCAACATGAGTATTTTCCTGCTAATTGGAGCTGACACTGGCATGAAGACAAGCTCAATTAAGCAGCAGTTAGGAGTAACTACTGTTCCTCTGTGCACATCAACTCAGATGCTCATGTATGCGTGCCCTTCGAAGTTGAATAAATTATTTGTGCTGCTTGAAAATTATCAAAACCAGTTATTTTGTGTAGTGACAGATTATATATGAATTTTTAGCAGAAGAGCTAATAATGCATAGCAAGAAAATCATTTACTAAGAAGTACAAGACTATCTTCAAAACCACAACCATGGCATGCTTGAAAATGGCCAGAAATTTAAAATCTCCAGTATACTTTAAACTCGGTGACTCCTTTAAACTTTATAGTGCCATTATCAGTGGATTATGTCACACTGTAATTCTGCCAGTTAGTTTTCCCTATGCTTACTTTTTCAAAGAGGATACAAACACAACAAATTGAAATTTATTATGATACACCCCAGTGTACCAGGACTATCAATACACTATGCACTTTAATAATACAAGAGATTAAGCACTTTAAGAATTCAAGCAAAATACGTTTGCCCTGACCATCCTTTTCCTGCAGGTATCTTGTGCTGGGCTTTTAGACCCCCCCCTTCTAAACATGTGTTAATAAGCAAATCTTACTCCCCCTGTCTACACAAATCCTTGTATCTGCATAGATCATTGAAATCAGCACTTCAAAGACACAGAGCTCCAACAGTCTAGTATGTTAAACCCTCCATACTTCATAAAACCTCTTTTTGCATTAATTTAGAAATTAAACCTGCTATTTATTTTGTTGCCTTTAAAAAAAAAATCATGAAACTGTTAACATTCAGTTTTGCAATACTCTCATAGGTGGCACCAATTAAATGATTAAAACAGCCGTGAGAAACATGAATATTTAGCTCATTTCTAACTGCAATTTACAGCATGAAAAATCCCGTGTAGCAGAAGCTGGGAATTCACTGCAGCCTCCCGCTTGCCCATTAACACCCTTATGATGGATCTGGCGAGCAGCCAGGCCGAACCATCGTGCGACAACCTCGCCGAGCATCCCTGCTGAGAACAGTCCCAGCCAAACGCTGAGACTCTGTAGGACACATTGTTATTGCCGAAAACCCGGCTAAATTCTGACAGCAATTTCTCCTCGCACGGCACATCTCCCCGAACAGGTTTGCCACCTGGGCACCAAAACACCTGGAGGCAGCAGGGCAAGGTGGAGACGTGTGGGAACAGGAGCCCGTGACGGGGGCTGTGCCAGGTGAGGCGCTCCACAGCAGCCGCTCCCCCGCTCCTCACGGCGGGACCCGGCACTGCCGGCTCTGTGCGAGCGGCCCCCGCTGCCTCCCAGCCCGGGGATGGCGGCGTTACACACACCCACGGAGCGACCGCCGGCACCGCAGCCGTGAGGCGCGGGCCCGCCCGAGCCTCTGCACGCCTCCGCAGCGGCACGGCGACCGCAGGTACCCTCATCTGCCGTCCCCCGTTCCGAAAAGCTCCAGGCTGCGTGTCCTAAAGCAACACACATATCTAGGACACCCATAAGGATGCCCGGACTGAGCGGCTGAGGTGGGGCCGGGGTGGAGGGCAGGACAGCAAGGGGGATGCGAAGGGACACCAGAGCAGCATCAGCCGCCACCACCAAGCGCCGGCGGCCTTTGCAAACCGGCCCCGAGCGCTGCCCGCCCACGGCCGCGCCAGGCGGGCCCTGCCCGGCCCCCGCGGGGCGGAGACAGCGGCGGGAGAGCGGCGGCGCTCCGGCAGGCCTGGCAGCCGAGGGCGAGCGGCCGAGCGGGGCCGCGG
>JACBWW010000025.1:11821955-11857310 GCA_020086605.1 Lanius collurio | reverse complement strand
AGCCGGGACACCGGCACCCAGCCGGGACACCGGTACACAGCCGGGACACCGGTACACAGCCGGGCCACCGGCACCCAGCCGGGACACCGGTATACAGCCGGGACACCGGCACCCAGCCGGGCCACCGGTACACAGCCGGGCCACCGGCACCCAGCCGGGACACCGGTACACAGCCGGGACACCGGTACATAGCCGGGACACCGGCACCCAGCCGGGACACCGGTACCCAGCCGGGACACCGGTACATAGCCGGGACACCGGTACCCAGCCGGGACACCGGTACACAGCCGGGACACCGGCACCCAGCCGGGACACCGGTACACAGCCGGGCCACCGGCACCCAGCCGGGACACCGGTACACAGCCGGGACACCGGCACCCAGCCGGGACACCGGCACCCAGCCGGGCCACCGGCACACAGCCGGGACACCGGTACACAGCCGGGACACCGGCACCCAGCCGGGACACCGGTACATAGCCGGGACACCGGCACCCAGCCGGGACACCGGCACCCTGGCTGCTCGGCCTTACCGACGGGAAAATGCATCCTCTGACCTGCCCCTCGTAAGGGTCCCCCGGCAACAACAGCTGGAAATTTTCATGGAGATCGCTGGGCTGAGGTTTCCTTTAAACTGCCTCAATTAAATATGTTAGAGCATCTGGAGGCATTTTGCCTTTATATGCAGAGTTTTGAAGCTGTATGAGGTATGCTCTCGATGCTGAGTGCAAGGGTACTCACAGAAATAAGTCTCAATAGTGTGTTACCCGTTTCCAGCATCAGTAGGAGCAAATTGTTCATGCAGGTAGTTGGAAGTGGTGTTTTTACTGGTAATTGAATACCCTGATGGGTAAGCACAGGGTTAATGTTACAAAGGAAGAAGGGGAGAATCACCTGTATCTTGCTACTTGGCTTTGGGAGTTTCAGAAGAGCTTGAAGGGACAAGCCCTCTACATTAGATGTGCTTTTATAAAAGTAATGTTTTAGTCTGTGTATCACTTTATCTGAAACCTGCATTCTCTCTTTATACAAAAAGAACATTTAATTTTTAAAAAGCACCTGTATGAACCTGTTACTAACTGTACCTTAATTTTAAGGGAAATCGGATGGCTGCGTGAGAACTGGCTGTTCAGAGGAGATCCTGGCTGAGGATTAATAACATGTCTAAAGAAATGCAGGAACTACAGAAGCAATGGCACTCTGTGATACAGACCATCCACAGCAATGCAAATGTGGGTCTGGATTGTAATTTTATGTATTTATAATGCTACTCCTTTCATAACTATCAGGATATCATACCCTGATTTGTTTAAATGCACTCCCTGTTTTTCAAGTGAACACTGTGAGGCCTATGGGAAGGCCTGTCCTCCCACACCTTCAGTCAAGAAAAAGGGAAACCTGGTTCTGCATTTTTGTGTTTTACTGGCATAACCCTTTGAGATGATAGAGTGGCATTTTAATGAAATGGTTGTACTGCTATAAAAAGAACTAAAGTACAATACATTTCCTTATTGATAAAATATTAAAACTACATGTTTCCTTAAGGGAAGGGAAACTACTGCAGTAAAATTCCAGTGTATAGCTGTGACTGCCTCTCTAGAAAGAGGGGGTTTTTTTGCTAGTAACATTATTAAATTCTTAACAACTCTCTGTTATAGACATGCCTGCACTATACTTAGATTCAAGAAATGAGCAGGTTGCAGATATTACTAAGCTATGGATAAAAGAAAAGTCAATTTTTAAATGTTGCAGATTTTTTTAATTAACAAATAGAGTTCTCTAGTTCAAAACAATGGTTGCAGAGATGCCAGTGAAAGCTGCAGCTAGACTGACTTATTTTTTTACTTGTTTTCAGATTGGTTGGTTTTCTGTGGGTTTGTTGTTTTTTATAATTTGTGCAAGAATAGAACTGTGAAATCCAAGAGAAACATGTCTGTTGGTAGAATTATATTTGCTCTGAAGTTATCTAAATTTGCAACAAGTCCTCATGCTTTTGAAACTAAGAGGCAGCAGCTGCTCCCTATTCCAGCTGCAGACTGACAAAAGATCTATCTTACCTCTAGTTCACTGCAGTGATCTGGGAAAGGTGTCTGTGACAAGAGAGAAAAAAATCTGAACTGTTTTTCTTTCATCTGCAGGTTGTTGCCTTTATGAATTCTCGTGTTGGCCAATATTTAGATGACCATCCTTTTGCTGCCTTATCACTCCTGATGTTTATTGCAGTGTCAGCTATTCCTGTTGCCTTTTTCCTGGTTTTTGTTGTTACAACAGCTGTAATGGCCTGTATTGGGGTGATAGTCATGGAAGGTACTGTCTGCATTCATGTGTGTACTTACCTGTTCCCTTTTAAGGCATGTTATCTTTCCATTTTTTCTTCTTCCCTCTGAAAGTCTGAGTCCAAGCAGCTGAGGAGCTCTCAGGTCTCAGCAGTAGTAAGACTCTTACTACAAGAATAGTAATCTGATTAAGTGTAGTCTCTACAGGGGAAATCCTATTTTCCTTTTTAATCTCAGCTGCCATGATATGCCTAAACCAGTTATCTTGAGCATGCATAGCTTTTATAGAAGTTAGGCAGATGATTGAGGAAGATTGTTTTCCCAAATGGTTTGAAACTGGGGTTATGGTAGAATGTCAGCTCTTCTAATTTGTACATAGACTTGTTTAAATAACAAACTGTTGTTGTTTTATTAGGTGTTGTCATAGCCATAGGTGGCATAGCCCTTCTGTGTGTGCTGTGTGGCCTGGGAGCCCTGTCCCTGGGAGTTTCTGGAGTGCTGAGTCTGTCTTATGTTGCACTTTCAACTCTGGTCAACTACTGGTGTGCATCAAGGTGAGTATGGATGTCTTGATCCATGCTTGGATTTCAAACTCTGCAGCTGTACTATGGCATTCATTGCTTCAGTTTTTTTATAAATGAGCCACTGTTTCTTAGTTTAACAATGGCTCTTGAATACTTTGAATCTTGGGCTACCTTCATGGCTTAATACACAGCATCCAGCTGTCTGGTCATCTGTCAGTATTCTAATAAATGCCTTTTTTCCTAGTTGGGAAGGAGGAAATATAAAAAGTCTTTAACTGTGAATGTGCTAACACAACATGACAACATGGCAGTAAAATACAACTTTGTCTCACTCCAGTGTGTTGCCTTAAATGTCAGTAAAACCCACTGCTAAGTTGAATTTTCTGTAGGGCATGAACATTTTACAGTTCTTCCTGCATGATGACCCAGCTATCTCTGCTTACCTGCAGTTGTAGAGTAAGGCACCAAAATTAGTTCTAGATTTGGGATAGGCAGAGGAGTATGTAAAAGGAACAGTATGGTCAAAATAGAAATAGCAGGTTTTGTAGGATACTGTACAGGTGCAGAGTGCCAGTTGTGCCTCCCAGGACTTTGGGCTTGGGGGCCTGTGGCAGTCAGCTTTGCCTCAGCCAGGCAGCTGGGAGCAGGAGGCTGTGCTGGAGTGCCACCTGTGGCCCCCCAAAATACCTGCCAGGGAAGGAACCAGTAATCTCTGAGGCAGAGGGAAGAACAAGAAGAAAAAGCACAGCTGCTCCCTTCTAGATTTTCTCAGTTTGCTTCATCAGCACAGCTGTGTTTGCACAGCTCTCAAAGACACACACAAAGCTGCCTGAGATGGCAGCAGGGGGACAAAAGGATGGTGCAAGGCCCAGTGGGCTCACACTTGTCCAGGGCATGCTGCCACATCCACAATATTGCCCACCTCTTCCATTTTCCATAGCATATCCAAATGCACAACCCACCCTCCACACCAGCCCTGCTGCCCTGCAGCTTTGAGGGTAAAACAGATAATACCACCTACTTTTGTGCTCCTCTGTCTGTCAGCAGCAGATGTAAACCTATCTGGGACATCTCACAGTGCTCAGGTTTTCTGAGCAAAAACTTAAAGGATGATAAACTTAGAGGCTTTTCTTCTCTAAAACCATTCTTTCTCACATGCACAGGGAGCAGATGAGGAAGCAAGATGTTAATGGAAGCTTGCCACAGAAGAAGCCTGGTTTGGATCTTTCTGCCAATGCTGCAAAGAGTGAATAAGTGGGTTTCTCTCCCTTCATAGGCACTTAGCTGTACAATTCCAGCCTTTGCTATGTAATTGTTTACTCAGTGAGCATCCAGCCATTGGGTACTGCTGGAAACTGAAACAAAAAAAATCAATATACACCTTACACTGGCACTGTAAAAGGGAAATTAAGAATAACCAATAAGCAGCAGTGCATTGCTATAGTAAGTATATGTGCATGAGGGAATGTTCCAGAGTTTGGTAAAGGGATGTAATAATAACTGGTACTGTTAAATCATTGGCAAGTGGGTGGACAGAAAGGGGAGGGAGGTGTTTCTGATACTGGAGTTCTGAATATACTCTCCTTAGCATAGAGCAGGGGTCATTTTAATACAGAAGTGTCAAAGTAGAAACATCTTTTGAATGTGGAAAAATATTTGTAAGCCTTAACAGCCTCTGTTAAAATAGTACTGCTTCATAGTTATTATGCAGGGAAAAGTGGGTTTGTCCTATGTTAAGTCATGGTCAAGCTTTTATCTAGCTTTAGATGTTATGTTATTCCAAAGGGATATTTTCCTTATTCTGATTGCCTCATCATATCAGGGGTATGCTTAGGTCTTGCTTTTCTCCTATTTGTTTAGGTATTTAAATGGCCTGGTTTGCTTCTCAGTTATAACTTGGTATATGTTATTTAAACTTTATTCATTTTTGCAAGTGCTTTTTTATTTTTAAGCATTAAGAAGGTATCTAACTATATTAATTTAATAAAGTGCTGTTTGTTTAACTAGATTGTCATATTATTCTGTTTTATTCCACAGTAAAACCAACTTTTTCACATCTCCTTTTAGGAAGGCTACATTTGGAGCTGAATTTTTTTTTTTTTTAGTTTTACTTAGTTTTGCATGTACAAACCTGCTGCTTGACTAAAACACAGACACCAAGCTTAATGTGCTCCACACAGTAGTGGTGGTAATAGTTTAATCCCTTAGGCTGAGCTGGCCCCACACTTGAGCTGTAGAGTGAAATAACCCCCAGATAATTTCCAGAGCCCTTTATTTTAATGGCACATTAATTCAGCAAACATTACAAAGCCACAGAACCAGCCTTCCCTCAGGCAAGGCTCCTTGCAAGAGCTTTCCAGGAGGCAGCTCCAAAGACAGAGCAATAAAGCTCTTTGACCTGTCTAAAGTAACAACACTCATAACCTTTATAGCAGAGCTTATACATGGATACACAGCTGAAGCCTTCTTCCTGTATTTCCTTCATGCCCTCATCTTGTGCTGAAGGAAGAGGCATTACTTAACATCAGCAGACACTAAAATAAGTCAATTCAGTCCCACTCAGAGTCTGACCCCACATGAACCATTTCCTTCTGCACTTTAAATTTATTTTTCATTACACAATTCAATCTTGTCATCAACACTTACCAGGAGCTAAAGCTGTGACTTCTCAGTGACCTCTGGGTAAACCTGGAACAGTTTCTCTCCTGCTGCCCTGACCTTTGCATGGTTATCAGCCTGTCATTTCAAGGCTTCTCACTGTGTCCTTTTCACCAAGAGCTGTTTTTTGTGCTGTGCCATCACCCCAGCGTGGTTTTCAGTAGGGAGATGCTGAAGAAAAAACTAGGTCAGCATAGAGGGGGTGTTTTTACTGGAGACAGTAAAGCCAGCCCTTAAAAGCAGGACCTAGATTGTTTTCGTCTTTAAATTATTAAAGACTGCAGTAAAGCTAAGAAGTTCTTAGCAAGACAGGCTGGGGTGATGCTGCCAAATCCCATTTCTCTCAGCTCCCTGCAGAGCAGCACCAACCCCACAGGAAACTGGCAGGACACTCCCACCCCAGTGGCCCCATTCCCAACCAGCTCCTCAGCCCTCACAGAGCTGGTTCACTGCCCCTTACTTTGGGCATAAACAAGCCTTAACAGGCACCCCCTGTCCTGGCCCTACAGCCCAGGGGAGCCCATACAGCCCCTGTCTAAGGAGGGTTGGAGCAACCAACCCTGGTACAGCTCCTGAAGCAGCTGCACAGTCAGTGCTGCCTCCACTGGCAGCAGGGTCCCTGGCTAATGCCTCTGGCTCCTCTTGCAGCACCATCATCCCCACCTCCCCCTGCCCTGGGGCAGAAGAGAGGGACAGCTGCCTGAATGCAGGAAAGGAATCTTTTTTACTTTTAAGATCAGCTTAAACTTTCCTGATAGCACACTTTAACAGGGGACAGAGGGGCAGCAGCACACATAGAAGAAGAGGGAAGGAATGCATGTGGTTGGGCTCTAAAGTAAATTATTTACAAAATAGGGAACAAAATCTTGTGTTTTCCTTCGTTTGAATTAATTACATGAGTCTTCATTCAAACCACCCCTGCAATGTTCTCAAAGAACACAACTGAGGCACCCTGAGAGAACGATAGTTAACCCTCCTAGAGACAGATCTCCTCTCACATGCCACAGCTGAAGTCTTTCCCTAGGCAGGCAATATCAGCCAGGGGCAGGAAACCAGGTAAGAACAACCTTCTCTTTCACCTAGATGGCTGTCACCATGTGCAACCTCTTTGTCTCACCTCCTCAGGCAGTAAAAATAGCACAGAATACAGAAGGCAAAGAGCAAAACTAAAGCTTGCACTCTTTCCATTACTGAAGGTACCCGAGTTACTTTAAATACCTCCACGAGAGTACAAGTTCGCAGCTTTCATGTGTGCAATATACATGAGAAATATTTTAGCTTATTAGGATGTTAACCAGCATGTTTACATTCCCACAATACTCACTGTAACATCAATAAGTGGACTCCAGCCATCCTAGAGCAAAGGTTCAAACTCCATCAATGAGAAACAGGGAAACTTCTCTACCTGAATATGCTCTGAGATTTTTTTCCCCACACCTCAGAACAAGAAGGATGGACAGGGAGAAAAAATATTAAGATCAGTCTTGCTTGGGTCAGAAGAGATGAACAGCCCATGCAGTTAAGTACAACACACTGTCAAGTACATAAACCCTCTTCAAGCACCACTTAGCTGGCTTTAGTAGAAATACTTCATATTCCAGCCAAATGCTAAGTCAACAAGACTCAAGTATAGGAAGCTGTTTGCTGGACAATAGCTTAAGTAATCATTTCAACCCTAACTTCCCTCAGGCTGATGACAGTAACTGACTTGCAAGTAAGTGGATCCAACATAAGATTCATCATTTCATTGCATTTATATTATTATAAATTTTATTAAACACTGCCATAAAGTCTAATGATCATGTTGATCATGGTCCGCATTCCATGCTCTTTGCACAAAATACATAATACCTAGAAAATGCAGCCTGAAATCTGTTGCATTAAGAACTGCTCATTAACAATGCCCAAGTGAAATAGGGGCTGTGGCAGACAAGCCCTCAGCCCGTGCTGTTTATGCACAGCATGTTTGACAAGGGCAGGGTTTGGCCCCTGGCTTGACCTGAAACCCTGCACACTCGGAGACCACAGAGCTGGATTTGTGATGAGGGCTGTCCCCACTCAAAGTTGCCCCAATGTTTAACCTAAGGCTGTTCAACTCCCACTGCAACAAAGCACTTCCACTCTGTCACATGCATTTGTATTTTATGCCTCATTTCCTTAACTCTGCAAGGCAAGGTGTACAAAATAAGAACTGCCTGACACACTGCCTCACCTCAGGTGGGCAGTGGTACATCTGCAGGCAGTGCAGACAAGACAGCTTTAGCTGTACTCAAACTTTTTTCCTTCCCCAGTTTGAGAACCCAAATTGCAGACTCCTGGTGCCCCTATTAAGTGGCCAATGGAACTTCCAGCCATCACAAGATCAGCTCTGGCAGCAAGAAGAGTCTGTTCCACTTTGGTTTTTCTAACATCCTTCTAGACTACTGCATGCAGAAAAGGGAGGCTCCACTCTCTATCTCCTTCAAAAAGCTTTTGTAATGATCTGATTCCCATAATAAGGGCAAAGGAGTTTTTAACAGTAATGTTTTAACATAAGTGCTGGGTGTTGCTAAACAATTTCAGTAAAGCCAGGTTTTAATTTTCAGGTACAGTGCAGGGCTCACATTTACAAGAGCAGCTGCAGGAGCTACTCCTACTGCAGATACTGGCACAACATGGATGTTTAAAAACCCAAATGAATGAAATCACAATTGTGAATAATGATAAGCAATTCAAGAAAGGAAACTTGCTGCAAAGTCCAACAGGAATTCAACACAGCAGTGGTCTCTTTCAGAACAAAAGCACTCAGGAAATTAAGTATTATGGCCATTGTTAAAGATAAATCCCAACTAAGGAGATATTCCAAGGATGAGCAGCATTGATTGACATAAATAGATGCAGGAGAGGAACTACACAACAGACATAATTCACCAAGTGACTACTCCAGGTTTATTTGAAGTACACACTAACGTACCACAGTTGCCATGTATGCTCTTCTCTTCAGGCACTTAGGAACAGCCAAAAATAGCAGCATTGTGGCCAGAGAGAGGACACCAACTGCAGTCATTGCAATGCCAGCCCACGCCTCCACGCTTGGGAGAGAGCTCCCTGCAAAGCAAGGGGAAAGGCAGTTTGTTTGTGGAGGCAGAACTTCCTGAAGCCCAAGCAGCACCCTCAGCACCACGCTGGCTCAGTACCTCGGGCTGCAGCCCACTCCTCTGGCACCAGGAGCACAGGGCCCTGCAGGCTCACCACAGCAGAGTTCACAGCTGCCATCCCACTTTCTACAACAGAAACACAGCACAGTTGAACCCCACAGTGCAGGGGGAGGATTCTTGGACCAGTGCAACCTAAAATCCACTCAGACATTACCTCGCTTGCTTCTAGATGGCCTTGGGCACCTTGGTATGCACAAGGGTGAGTCTGGGTGAAAACGGTGACAGATCAGAACACTGCAGTGGAAGTACACCTGGGATACAGAATGAGAGGAATGAGAGGTCTGTTCATTTTGGAGCAATAACTGCTCCTCCAAGTAGGGGAACAATGTCACCTACCAGGCCAGGAAGGGCTTTGCCACCATTGACAAAGGCAAAAGTCTTCACTTCCAGCCTTTGGCGATAGTTGGCATAGCTGACACCACGTCCCACAGGGTGAAACACAGTCCTGTAGCTGTCTAGGTCATACTCACACCTGCCAGCAAATAGGAACCAAGTCAGAACATCAGGGCAGAGAAGGTTTGGGTTGTTAATGCCCACTCCTTTAAGCAGCAGATTAAAGTTCAAGGCTGAGGTGCTACCTTCTTCCTACAAATTCCAGCACCCCAGGGCACTGCTTGAAAGTCCCTCATACTTAAGGCTCTCTTACTAAAGAGGGAGCAGAGGAGAATTAGGGAATCCTCACACCTGCTGCAAAAAGTGCTTCCATTTGTATGGCAAGGCACTCACCCATCTACAACAATATTCCACTGGGGAAGTGATCTTGGGTCTTGTGAGGCCGTGGCCCAGCAGTCGTCCAGCACCACGTGGAGGTTGGGGTCATGGCGGTTGAGGACCTGAACCTCGAGGAAGATGGGCTGCCGCAGGTACCTCACTACTGGGTACTGATCCTCCCGGTAGGGCTGCCTGTACGAGTCCTCTGCAAGAGCCAAAGCCCTGGTAAGTAACTCTGGCTGCAAAGAGGGTCTCAAGCTCTTCAACAGCAGCTGGTCCAAAAACTGCTGTCTGTCCTAGGGCCACAGATGTGAGGCATCTGTTTCAAGCAGCATGGATGAGCAGGAGGGAAGCACACCAGGACACTGGAAGTCCACATACCAGAACACTCATACACACCCTCCCCTCCACAAGCTCCCAGATGGGTTCAGATGCTTCCCAGCCACTGAGCCCAGAGCCAGCTTTACCTGGGTAGCTCAGAAGAACTAAGGAGAGGGAACCTTGGTTCACTGAAGAAGGGGGAGGAGAAAGGTTGTCAACTTGTACAGTGAGGGAGGCATCACCATTGCTGAAGGAGCACATGACTGTTAACCTGTAACAAGGAAGGAGCAGGTAAGTCATACACTGGTGTATGGGCAATACAGTACTGGATTGCCTAAAGAAGTTTCCAGACACACCTGAATTCACTGTCCCTTGAGATCCTGCCCAGGGGAAGGTCTGTCCATAATGCCCTCACCTCATTTTCATAATGGATCTGCTCCCCATCAAACTGTGGGTAAATAACAGCATTAGTGAGGGCATTCCCAGTGCCTGAACCCACCCCCACCGAGCCCAGCCACACACATACCCAGTGCCTGGTCCCACACCCATTCAGTGGGACATGGAACCCAACCCTGTCATTCAGAGGTGACTTGTAGGCTGGCCTGCACACAGGATCCCTGAGCCTCAGGGTGTCCAAGTCCAGCAGTGGGGTGGTACTCTCAGCAAGGATTTCAAAATCCATGTACCCATCCTGGGTGCACACAGCAGCTGTAACAGACGTTCAAGTGAGTTATTACATGAGACAGTGACAGGAGCTGTTGGTGAGATGAACTAATCCAACACAAAGTGTAAGAAGGAGCTGTGCTGAGGGGCTGCAGGAGTCAGTCACTTACCTATTGGTGTGTGCTGCTCACAGGGGCACTCAGGGTCCATCACCATTGCCACAGTCTCCTCATGGAAGTGAAAAACCAGCTTCAAAGAGGATATGTAGTACTGAAGTCCTGAGCAGCTCTCCCTAGGTAGCTAAAAGACAAGAGTTACTCTTGGAGTGTGGCCACAAGAGCTCATTTTAAAACGTGCACCTGTTGGAGCTGATTACCAAATAAGCTGTGCCTGAAGAGCACAATGGCCTCAGGGGAAGCTCATTTGCATTGCTCCAGGCATGCCAAATACCTATCACTTTCCAAGAGGAATACTTTCACCTCCATCTGTTTTTGCCAAAAGACTCCAGGAAATCCAAGTTGCCTTACACGATGCCTCTATCTACTAGAGAGTCAGTTTGCATTCATCTTAATCACACCTGCCCTCAGCCAGCCACAGGGCATGACAGACTTGACAGATGCCAAGTCAAGGTCAAAGCTACCATGCTCTGGGTCTCAAAACACCAAGGAGGTGTGATCCCACCAAAACCTGTCACTCAAGGATCAGAACTCACCCTGAACTTAAGGACTCTCCTGCTAATATGCAGCCTGACCCCTCTCTGTGTGTCCAGAGTGATTCCATTTTCATGAAGCTGATCCATAGGGATGGTCTTATTCTCTACATCCACATCCACAAGGATCCCTGGAAAGGCTGGGATGGCAACAGTCATGTGTGTTGCATTACAGATTGCTGGACCTGCAACAACATCTTTGGTAAATATAAGATCATTTTCCCTGGGGCAAAAGCAAGTCAGGCTCTGACTTTTCCCCCTGCATTACCTGGAGCACAAAGCATTCTTGACTTCACAGTCAGTCCATGCTCAGGAGGGCCGTACATGAGCTGGAGTGCCACAGTGTAGAGCACCTTATCATTGTTCTGACAAAGAAGAGGGAGCTCTGTTAGTGCTCAGCTCCTGATCCATCTTAACACCAGCCCCAGAGGGCCACATCCTGCACCAGGTTCAGGTTTGCTGCTACTCATGGTTGCAACAGCAGTTTCTTCCCACCTCACCCTTCCTAAAAACAGCTGCTGACCATGAGACTGCCAGTCAGATGTTCACAGGGCTGGCTGTGGCTAGAATTGTGTTCCTGGAGATTCCCACTCACTCTGCTGCTGTGTGAGGCACACACTGTGCCTCCCCATTTCCTTGGGCCAGGGACAGCTGTGCAAAGCCCAACAGCTTGGCACACACCAGCTCAGCCCAGCACCAGCTCAGCCCAGCAGCTTGGCACAACACCAGCTCTGGCCCTGGCCTGGCAATGCCTTCCCCAGGTCTACAGGAGGGAGAGAGCACTGCCCAAACAGGGGCCATGTGACTCCCCCCCAGTGCTGATTCTCCACTCACATACCTTGTAGGACACAACTCCTGTGGCAGCAAAGGCCACCTGAAAGATGAGGTTGTGGCCATCAACTAGGAAGTTATAGCCTTGCTGCACTGCTTGCCCAAGGCTCAGCTGATGTATTCTGGTGCCATCATCAACTGACAGATTCCAGGACATTGGAGCTGCTGGAAACTGCAAAGCAGGAGATCTTTGCTTAGGGAGGGAAGGCACAGAAGCATTCAAGGCATTAGATTTTCAGCCTGCAGGGCTGCCACCTCCCAGGCTTTACATTCAAGTTCCCTATATTGACAGTACAGAATTAGGCTTCCCAGCAAGATGCACCTACACCAGAGAGGTGCCTGCCCCAGCTTGGAGACATCAGGCCCAGTTTAGACCAAAAACCCAGGCACTCCTCCCCAGCTCCCTTCACAAGGAACATACCATATGCTCATCCCTGAGGCTTGAAACGAGTCCTGGGAAGGTAACCTGAAACACAGCACAAGAATTAGACCACAGGAACTTGCAGGGTTGGAGCCACAAAGCAAAAACTCAACTACAGCTTCCCAAAACAGACAGCCAACATCAGCTTCCCCTGCAACAGGACTGGAGCCAGGCTGGGTGCATCATTATTGACCACTTACAGACCAGCTCTCCAAAGAGCCAGCAGCCAAGCCAAAAGGAACATGCAGCCAAGAGACCTCCCTGCAGCTCACTGGAGCCTTCCCCAGCTCTCTGCAGATCCCAGACACACAATTGCAGGAGACAGCCACCCTGCCTTGCCAGCCTCAGAGCAGGAGCTGTGGCACTCCCACTCCTCTACTTACTGCCATGAAGTCTTTTGTGCAGTTTGTTGCACCAGCAAGCACAGGAGTAATGACTTTATCTGCATGAATGGTGTCACAGTGAGTGCTGTAGGTGACATTCTTCTCCTCTCCCATTGTGTCATTCACCATCAGCCTCAACCAGAGCTGGTACTGTCCATGCTACAGACAAGAGATATTAATTACAAAGAGTACTCACTGCAGCACAAGGGCAGCTAAAATTCATTGGGATTGAACTCGAACTTCAGAGGTTTAGGTGTTTGTACCAGTGCAAGGACAAGATAACTTCTTGTTTTAAAAGCCCAAAGGAAAAGGATGAGCTCTCTAGGAAAGCAGGGAGCACAGGGTTAGGTTGAAGAGCACAAGATACAAAGATAACTGCAGAAGTCAAGAAGAAAACTCCAAGGAGTGGTACCAGAGAGTCAGCTGTCCAGAAAAACTAAGCTGATAAACAGCAAAACAGAGTCTGGGGGTATTTCAAATACCTAAAAGCAACAGATGTCAGTAAAGCATCTGGTTTTGGCCTCCCAGTTACTACTCTACCTCAACAGCTGTGGCATTAATTGTCTGTCAATATGCATAGATTTAAATAGACTGGTGCTCTGAAACTCTTGAACCTGGTCCATCTCCCTACAAGAAAACCTGTCAAGTAGTTCAAGTCCTTTACTGGAAAGCCCAACATTCATGGCAGGCTCTGAGGGATTTAATTCATAGTTGAAAGAACAACAATTTCTGTAGGTTTGGTTTTCTTTTTTTCAACCTTTGGCAGAAAGTATTCTTCTATAGGAGTTTTAAATTATCAGAAGTGTAAGTATTCTTGAAAAAAAGTTGAAAATAGAAACCCTAGTAAACCCAGTCGTGTCCAGGGAAAAAATTAAAATCTCAACTTCATTGCACCAGCTTCCCAGAATGAAGAGCCATTTACCTGCAGGCTGGTGCAGTTGGCAAACAGGACATGGAGTATCAGCCTCTCATAATCCACAGTGGGGTCACAGGACACGATCTCCTCACCACTCACATCTAGGAGGGATGTGGAAGATTAGCCCTGCAGCAGGCAGGTGCCAGCAGGAAGGGCCAGGGCAGCAGCAGTACGTACCCACCACACACACATGCCAGGAGTAGTTGCCAAGCTCTCTGGAAAACTCCACTTCCATCCCATCCCTATGGCAGGTCACATTCTCTGCAGAGGGAAGGCCACCATGAGCTGCAGCGAACCCTGCTGAAGGCACACACCCTGCAAGCCCCCCTTCAGAGCCAAGGCAGGGGGAACCCAAAGCCCACATCCCCCCTGGCAGCCCAGGGAGGGCACTTTACCCAAGAAATTCTGATCCCCCAGGCCTTCAGCACAGGGGGCTAAGGGCAGCAAAACTCCAAAGAGGAGCAGTAACCTGCAAGGAAAAGAGAATCAAATCAGAGAGCAGCAACAAAGAGACCCAGCTCCCCTTCTGTCCCAAACCTGACTCACCACATCCTTGAGGTGCTCCAGCACCACTGCTCAAGCCCCATCTCCACTGGCACCACAAGCTTAGGCTGGGGCTGCCCAGGGAGGGTTATATAATCCCTGGGTCTGGCTCACACAGGTGCCACCTCTCTGCTGCCAGGGGAGCAGAGCACTTGCACCTGCTGCTCCTGGAGTGGGGAGGCTCACAGGACACCTGCAGGTGACACTGAGTCTTTGGCATGGGTCGTTGTTGCCTTCTATTTTGAAGGCATCCTTTTCTTGCTCAGTTAACATATTTCCTTTACTCCCTTTCTAGAAACTTCAGGGAAAAATGTCTGTTATTTTCTTAAATGGCATTTTTGTGCCACTTTGCTGTCCCTGTCCCTCACATGTTGGCAGTATTAGACA
Source organism: Lanius collurio (assembly GCA_020086605.1). Taxonomy (NCBI): domain Eukaryota; kingdom Metazoa; phylum Chordata; class Aves; order Passeriformes; family Laniidae; genus Lanius; species Lanius collurio. The sequence continues at coordinate 11,842,773 of JACBWW010000025.1, read as the reverse complement.
GTATTTGAGGCACCAACGAGCTCAACATGGCTTTCCTTGGAACACTTTGAAGCACTGGTAATGATATAATGGGGAGAAAAATCCCCCAAACCCAGCAAAAGGTTTTAACAAAGCAAAGGGCCTGAATGCCAGATCAGGACTTCTACTTCTGAGCACTCACAGCAAAACCTGCAGAGGTCCCTGTGATATGACAGATGATGTCCCTGCTCCCAGTCCCACAGTGTGGGGGATGTGGGATGTGTAAGGGATGTGTAAGGGATGCCCTTGCACCCACAGCAGAGCAGCAATCACACCAGGGGGTGTCAGGCAGCACCAGAGTGGGTCAGGCTCAGCCTGGTGACCCCCAGCCTGGGGTGGGAACTGGCTGCTCGAGGGGACATCCAGCAGCAGCATGTCCTGGGGCACAGCAGCTTTGCCTCCCTAAGAAGTGAAGAAATAAGCTCTTATTGTTGTTTTAAATGTTGTCATCCTCATCTCTGAATTGTGTAGCCACGATTACCCAGTGTGACTAATTTCATTCTTCTCTAAGCCCATTAATTCCAAAGATCTCATTAGGCAAGCAGAGACTTCCTTGCCTCCCCTTGCAGGGCCTTTACCACACCACATTTGGTGCCCATAAAAGTTCCAATGAGGAAATGTTTTGCTGGATAATACCTCATGCAAAACAGATGGCACAACAACATCACTGCAGATTTATGCTCCAGGTTATCTACAACGACCTAACTGGTGATGCTGCAGCCTTTCAGTCTAAACAGTTTGTTTAACTGGTAATATTTTATTTCAGATAGTTCTCAAATTAATTCAGGAATACTCATATACACAGTAAAATGCAATAACAAATCAAAGCTGCTGGTTAAATAATTCATTAGTTTACAACACCATGTACCATCACGACAGAGTTTCTCTTGAGCCTGGTAAGACATTTCAATTGGAAGTGGAATGGTTCTGAAGTTCTTTTCAAACACAAAAAGAAAAGCTTCATTCTAACTATCCAGGGAGTTTTAAAAGTTTACAATTTTGAGCTTTAGTCTCAAAAGAATAATCTCCATTCAGGCTGAGAAATGTAGCTCATTTGATGTTGAATTATTTGTTGCATTTCAAGTTGAGGTTTTTGGATGGGACAAAGATGAACAAGTACCAGGAGTTTAGAAACAGATGAAGATTTTGTTTGGTCTTTTCTTTTTTCTTTCTTTTTTGTGATGCCCACTTTTATGACAGAAGTAATAATAAAGCTTTCAAAGTTCTGGAGCTTCTCCCCAATTTACATGGGTTTTTCTTTACTTCTAATTAAAACTTGGAACAAGAGTTTCCCACTTAGCATTGTACAGGGTAAGTTTAAAATCAGTATTTTCAGATGCTGATGGTAAAAATCACTCTGAAATCAACACTTTGTGTGCTGGATTAATTAAGAGAAAAGCAAATGAAGGTACTTCTGTGGTAAAAAACAAGGATCTTGAAAATTAAAAGGACTCTTCCGCCACCAAATCACTTTTCATGGGTGTACAATGTTTCCTCTCTCCTGCCAGGCACTGGTGGTATATGCAGTATATATTGGTGATAATTTTAGTATCCAAAAAAGGCCTAGTAAAGGAAATGAAATTCAGTGGCATTAAGAAACAGCTAATCATATATATATATGTATTCTAGTAGCTGTAAATTTATCTCTGTGCTGAGCCTGGTTAAATAGAAAACAGAACAAATGGCTGCATTTTTATTAGAAAAGTATTAATGCAGTGCAGGGAACTTGAGAAAGGGCTGAGAGTAAAACTGTCTTCTAAAGTGGGGTGGGGGTTGGCCTGGGTGAAGTGCAGCCCATCCCCACCCCTGAGATGGCAGCAGCAGGGACAGGAAGGACACTCAGGGCTTGGCTTAACTCTCAGCTGGACTGGTTTGCCCAAAGATCCAAACCTGTCACAGGATCTGACTGACTCTGCTTGTCCTCATGGGAAGAAAAGACTGGTACAAGTTCACTCCTGAAGAGCTCTTCAGTCCCTGTCTGAGAAAATAATGAAGAGAGAAAGCCCATTTTGAGAGGTCTCTGGTGTGTCACAGGGGCAGAATTATGGGATGTAAATGAGGTGGCAGAATTCCATTTGGGGACTGCACCAATGCTGAGCAAGGAGCTGGTTTGTGATTCTCTCTAATGGGGGCACAACAAGCAACAAAACCCCACTGCTTAATTGCTGAGATTAGAGTCTTGGATCCAGGTTAATTCAGTGAGTCACAGAAAACAGCTTGGCAAAAAGCAATGTTTATGTGAATGTGGCCAGAAGAACCCTGTGCTCACAGCACTGCAGGAAGATGCAGTTGCCTCCTACCAACTTTTCAGCTGCTGTTTGGAAACTGGCTTTTTATATGGCTTGCTCTTAGTAATTCTTTTGAACTTGAAGTTAGAATTAGTCTAATTCTTTTAGTTTCTGCTTGTAGAGGTAGCCCTTAATGCCACTGAAGGCAGGGGAAGTGATTTCTAAATCAAGAAGCTGTTAGTTGTGATGGGGAATGGACCCACCTATTCCCAGGCAAGGACCACAGTGCTCAGGTGGGGCAGTGGGTGCAGGCCCATCAGGTTTCCTTTTCTGGAATTCCCTGTGCTACCCTGAGGAAATCCTGCACTTCTTTCTTTTTGTGTGTGTCTAAAACAAAGATCACAATACCTGTTAAAAGAGTTTTATATTTGCCAGTTTCCTGAAGATCTCCTGATGAAATATGCACTGCTGGGGATTTGCCAGCTGTGACTTGCAGACCTGTTGGGGGGTTTATCCAAATATCACCCTGGTTGTTTCCCTGGCATGGAAGTGCCTGGTTTGGCAGGGGAGTGGGTTGTTTTCAGAGGCAGCATCCCAATAAAAGCTAGGTTACAAAGGGCTTCCCCAGGAAAGGTAACTGCTCATGCATTTCCTCCCATCAAACTCGGGGCTACGTCATTGCTTGGGGTGAAACCTGGTCACGCTGACAATCAGGGCTGTTTGAAGGATTTGTGACGTTCTTTTTGTGGTTCAAAGTCCTTTTGCAATTTCCACAGAACAGTCAGGCAAAGGCATGGGGAAGATGAATGGATCCCCTCTCTAAGTAGTCAAATTTTCAACAAACTTTGTACTGGCAGAGCCACCTCCCAGGAAGGGAAAGCACTCACCACACCAGAGCCTCATCAGCCATGCAAAGCTCCAGAGGAAGAGCCTGCAAGGATGAACTTTGCCTGCCCCTTCCCCTCCTCACAGGAGCTTGTAATCATTAATGAACAACCCTCCCAGTAATGGAGGAGTGACTGCACAGCCTGGATACTGCTCAGAGCTGCTTTGGGAAACCAGAACTGCAGAAAATGTCGAGCAGGTACCACAAAGCAGCTGCTGATGGCAACGTGGACCTGCTGAAAGAAGCCACTAGGAAAGACCTCAACTCTTCTGATGAAGATGGGATCACTCCCACCCTTCTGGCAGCCTACCACGGGCACCTGGAGGCTCTGGAAGTCATTTGCCGGAGGGGGTAAGTCAGGCAGCCTCCAGCTGAAAGCCTGGGCCCCAAAACTGCAATTCCTGCTCGTGTTTCTAACCCCTCAGTGACCTCAGGTCCAAAAGGCTGAAAATCACACTGATTTCTTTCACTGCATTGCCAAGAATTGTTTCTTTAGGGGCAGTGGTTTAGGTCCAGAACCTGCAGGTGGGTTTTCTTCGTTATTTTTCTCAGGCAGGGATTGAAGAGAGTTCTTCAGAGGTGGTCTGTCAGTGAAGCCCCATCAGCATCCACGGGACCACAGTGTGTGTGGAGCCTGCCAGGAGCAGCTCGTAGGAGCAGAGGGACCTTTTCTCACTGGAGGAGGTGGTCAAGAACCTTTGAGGAAATCTTTGAGATAGTCTTTATTGAGAAATGCATTGTTTGAAACAATATTTTTTGGCAAAAATGATCTCCCATTTGCTTCCAAAGTGCAGTTAGTAGGCCCTTGTGAAGATTTAATGCTGTCCAGAGGCAAGTCACAACAGTTTCGAGACAGTAACATCTAAAATGGTTATTTCTCTGCTTTGTTAGTATTAACAACTACCATCATGCTAAAACTGACAGCCATAAAAAAAAAAGAAAAAGAAAAAAAAGAAAGAAATGAAGGTTTTCTACAGGTTTATTTTCTGGTAGTAAAACATCTATATGATTTAAATGTTTTACATGGTTAAAATGTCTTATTGAAATGGTAATTACCTCTCCACCATCAGTACTCTCTTGCTCAGAGCCTACCTTTTAAGCTGTGATTCTGTAATAACATCTAACAAAAGACAATATGCTCTTATGTAGAGATAGATTTAATAAAATGTTCTTTTGCAGAACGGTGAACAGATTGCAGGAAACAGTTGGATAACTATTTGGATGCATCTGAGGGTTTTTTTTATTAAAAATGGAGTTGAAAAAATGTTTTTTTCCATAGATTTCCTTTATAGCTCATTGGGCTCAGGTGTGGCTGTAGTATCACAATAAAAAAGACCTTTGGACTGCATGGTTGTTGCTTTTTCCTCAGGACAAGCAAAAATAAATTGACAGTTTCTCAACTTGTGCAATTAAGGCAACTCCCAGGAAATACCTGTCAATAAGGTTTGTCCCTGAACACTTGTAAGGCAGAACAACTAGCTAAGGAACAAATAACAAAATAATTGTTTTCAAAATTTAAGTGAAAAATATATCTTCTACCACATAAGCTGACAGAAATCACAGCAGATGACACAAAGATCAAAATTTCTATATATATTTGTTATTTCACCTATTTCTAAGTCTTTTTCTTGGTAGAGGACACCTTTGGGACAGCATCACCCTCAAAATCTTCAGACATAGGTGTTTCCCTCTATTTTAATGTAAGATTTCTTGGCACAATCAGCAAGATGGGTTGTCAGAGGTATGGCTGCATTCTCACTGTTTTTTGGGGAGACTCTGAATTTTAGAAGATTTTCAATCAGTTCTCCAGCCAGTTAATGTTTTCTTGTGAGAAAGTATTTTAATTATTTTTAACAAAGTCATCCTTTCCTTGAAAAGGTTTCCTGACAAAGGCTCTGAGGTACAGGGCAGTTTTATTCAGAGTGGTTGCAGATTTTAGGACTCTCAAGCTTGCAGCACATTTGGCTCTGGGAAAGTGTAGCAATACTAACAATAAACCCCTTTTATCTTGAAATAATTTATCTTCCCAGCCATCAGGAGACATTTTCTCTGCTTGCCTTGCAGGTACATGAATAAAGGCAAGACCAAATAGCAGAATTTCTCAGCTCCCTTTTGTGTGAGCCTTCTCCTTGGGAAAGCAGGGAAAGGAGAAGGATGAGAGCCCAGAGCAGATGTCAAACCTTGTCCAAAGCCCCACTGAGCTGGGAACAGCCCCTCCAGCCTGTCAATTGTTTGACACTCAAAGGCTGGCAGGTTCCACGGGGACAGGAGACCACAAACAGCTCTGAAGGGACCTGGGGCAGGACGGGTGGCCCACACTCCCAAGGCTCAGGGTAACACAGCCAGCTCACTAATGTGGGAACCCAGGAAGCCAGCACGCTCTGCCACAGCCAGGCAGCTCCCCAGGGCACAGCCACAGAGGCAGGAACACGTCCACATGGGCTCCACATGTCTGAGTGCAGAAGCTTCATCCCCAGCTGCCACCTCCTTGTAGCAAAGCCTGAGCTGCCACGGCCAGCTCTGCCCTGACCCCTGCCTAGGGCAGCTCAGCCTGAAGGATGTGTCCAGATCTGGCCCTCAACAAACCTGTTTGCTTTTCTTCAGAGCCTAAAAGCTACAGATCTGTGCCTGGAGGAGGTTTGGGACAGGATGCACCATGTCTTTCACAGTACAGCTGTGGTGGAACCAACCCCCGAGTCACTGAAATGCTTGAACTCCCAAGAGTAGAAATTCTCCTTGTAAATTTGGTCCCTGGCTCTGAAGTCAAGAAGGGTTTTGGGCTTCTGTGACTGCCTTATTTGCTGGTCACAAGAGGACAGAAGCTCTGTTCTGAACATTGCTAAGGTTGACTTTGCCAAATGTTTATTGAAATATTCAAGCTGATTCTTGTCTGCAGGCAGCAATTCAGTGTGAAGTCAGTGCAAGAGTTAAAAATCAAGCAGTACTTTTCACTGGCTTTAAATTCAATTGAAAAATGTGGCCTTTTATTTTCAAATGAGCTTCTGCTTTTCAAATCATCATGAGCAAAAGCAGCTTATGGAGAACAAAAGAGTTGGAAAGCAATGGCATCTGTCTGGGCTTAAACTAATAGCAATGGAGACAAATGGGTAATCAGGGCTTTACTCATGATCATTTACCTATTACCTACCTGGAAAGTTACTGCAGGAGCCCATCAAAAATATATCACTGTGGCCAGTGAGGAAACCTCCTAATAATTGCCCTGTATTTGACAGGCAAAAGGAACCTGTCATGAAGAACACTTTTAAATATTCCATGCTAATGTTCTTGAAACAGTTTAGCCAGTAATTCAATGAGACTAAGTCAAAGCCTGAGCCTATTTTGAGTTGCCAGACCCTGGGATGACAAAGGAAATGCCCTGGCTCCCTTATGGGGAGATGCACAATGCAGTCCCAGCCAGCCCCAGGGACTCCATTAACTCAGGGCAGGAACCAGAGCTCATGCCACACACACAGCCATGCTCAGCACTTGTGGAAGTGGCTGCAGCCCCATTCCAGTGGCTGGAGCCAAGCTGGGCCGTCCCTGGGCTGTTCTCACCCAGAGTGACACTTGGAGGGTGTGCTCAGTGCCGTGGGGCTCAGCGTGGGCAGCCCAGCTGACCGTGTGCTGTTCTCCCTGGCAGGGGTGACCCGGACAAGTGTGACATCTGGGGGAACACGGCCCTGCACCACGCTGCCCTCAACGGCCACATCCACTGCGTCTCCTTCCTCATCAACTTCGGAGCCAACATCTTTGCCCTGGACAACGACCTGCGCACTGCCCTGGAGGCCGCAGCCAGCAGGGACCGCGGGGACTGCGTCCACATCCTGGACAAAGCCGCCACCGAGCAGAACCTGCTGAACCCAAAGAAGGTCTCCAAACAAAAGGCACAGGCCCAGAGGAACGTGGAGAGACAAATCAAGGAATGTGAGAAGCGCCAAGAGAAACACCAGCATGAAATGAATCGCAATTACATCAAGGAAAGGGTTGGCTCAGTGAATTCTTCCAAAGGAACACACTCCAGGGTAAAGTTGCCTGGTCTGTTTGCTTCAAATACAAGTACTTTAACCAAAAACCTGAAAGATACCTTGAAACTCAAGACAAAAAAGACAACTGACAGCACAAGAAGGCAGGAAACACAAAGAAATGACCAGGAGGATGGTGCAGGCAGGAGGAATGTGATGCATTTGTTTGATGAGAAAGAAGAGGATGAATTACTGGATGACCTTGAAGGGAAAAACCTTGCTGATGATGACAGTCAGCTCTCCATTTTTCAGCGGCCAGGTCTTGGCAAGATTGTATTTGGAAGGAATTTGGCTGCAGAGGTAAATCCTGAAACTTCTGAGAAAGAAGGTATGAGACTTACAATGGTCAGTGAGCTGTTTCAGTATGAGAATGCTGGCAATGGCAGGGAAGATGATGCTGAAAACAGTGCTGATGTCCCTTGGGATGAGGAAGAAGTCATTTGGGAGGATGAGGAAGCAGAAAATACACCCCTTGAGGTATTTCTGGCATCACAGATGCTGGATGAATTTCTTCCAGTCTTCATGAGGGAAAAAATTGATTTAGATGCCCTGATGCTATGTTCTGATGAAGATCTACAGAGCATTCAGATGGAGCTTGGGCCAAGAAAGAAAGTCCTGAATGCTGTGAATAAAAGAAAACAGGCACTCGAGAACCCTGGGAAAACTGTAGATACTTGCTTATAAAGGATCATACCTCTTGTTGTGGCCCTCACACTGATTCATTACCTTTCCCTCTTTCCAAAGAGTGTACAACTCTCTTCAGAAGTCTACTAAAGCAGAAGGCAGAGAGGTTACCAATTGCTTTAGAAAGTACAGCAGGGATAACATTTTTCTCTCTGGATAGACAGTTGTGGTGAACAGGATATTAAGTAAAGCATGTTCTGCCAAAAAAAAAAAAAAGGAACGTGAAAGAAAAAAAAACCAAAAGCTTTTTCTCCCTGAACTGTTTATGTGGATTGGATTTCTTTTGGTCCAGATAATTTAAAATGTCTGTGAAGGCAGGACCATTGCATTCCTTAATAAAGTCCTTCCTTTCTTCTCCCAAACCACAATGCAAAGAGCATTCTCAGAGCTTGGGAGCTTTGAGTTCTCTCCATTTGCTTCTGTAAGATCACTACAAACACTTCCTGGTACTGATGGTATGTTAAAAAAGGCATCTGAATCTTGATTTTAGCTGTGGTTCATTGACTCTAATCACATCTGGATTAATGTAAATAATACTAATTTACAGCAAGCTTCATATTTTTGTCAGTAAAGTTTTTACTTCCGTATTGACAATAATTTAAAAATACATGAAGTATCCTCCCCAGAGATGTTCAGTGTGAGTTGTATGTTCCTTTCTTATCTTATTAGACTGGATCCAACTGCCAGCACCCATCATGTCCTAAATGCCATCAAGGCTGCAGTACTTTTATCAACAAGAAGCTGATGTTTAATTTTCAAAATTTTGGATCTGTTTTGGTATACCCTCAGCTTGGTTCCTACAGGCTGCATTTTCCATGCAAAGTCCCAGAAATGAGGATTCATATCACACCCCATTTTCTGTGGGTTGTTGTCAGCCTTAGCCTGAAAGCTGTGCATCACACACACACACAGAGCCCATGGAAATAAAAAGAAAATGAGATGTGGTGCTGTGGAAACTCCTGCTCTTCACAGTCTATCTGGAGGCATTCACAGCAGGGCTCCCTTGGCACTCTCAGATATAAATTGATCACTCCTGTTGAGTTCTGTGACTCTAATGAGGTGTCTGCAGCAGCCATGCTCTGGCTAAGATCACAGATTTTAGATTCCCATTTATTAGCAGAGCATTTATCTTCAAATCTCTTTTTATAGCTTTCCATTAGCCAGCTGTGATTTTTTTTCTTAGGGAAATGCAGCATTTGTGGACACTAATCCTGGTTAATGATCTCTGTTTCTTCATGTTTCTTCTTTCCATATCTTGTGACTTTGATTTGTATATTATAACATCTTGTTTGGGCTGGACTTTATACTGCATTCTTCCCTGCTTGGATTCCCATACTACAGCAGGTCAATATGTTCTTATATTAAGCAATCACATCAAAGTCCTGCTCTGTGCAGCCTTCCATGGTTGCTGTGCTCAGCACAGTACTCCAGACACCTTCCCCCACCCTCTGGGCCTGCCTGTTTCCATTTTGGCTAAGAAACTCCCAAATGTTTAACAAAGCAAGAAGGAACCAATTAATCTCTCATATTTGAAGGCATATGATTTAAGTGGATTTTCAATCCCCCTTCCCTCTCCTGGAGATGCTCCCCAGTGCTGCTGAGGCCAGCCCAGCCTCCTCCAGCCCCTGCAGCAGCTCAGTCCCACCCCCCAGCACCCAGGGCTGACACAAGGGCTGCTCCAGGGACTCCTCTGTGCTGCAAAATGCTGAGCACGATGCACCCTTTTGAGGCCAGATTTGAAACAAGTGTGTTGGATTCAGGCACCCAGGAAATGCTTTCCACAACTCTAAGCATGCAAATGCCTGTCACAAGTGTAGGAGAGGAGAAGGCACTGCCAGGAACCAAGGATCTCCAACTTGCACTGAAAATCTGCCTCTGCTTACTCATCTGCAGCCTCTGACAGGCAGAGGGAACAGCAGAGACCATCAGCACCTCAATAACTCAGTTGCCACAGGCATCCTCAGTGCTCAGGCATCTCCTCAGGTTTTTGCTAAAAGGAACAGCACCAGACCTGTGGGCGTCCCTTGTCCTCCAGAAACTGCATCAAGAGACTGTAAGAAGCCCCAGAGCACTCCATATGGTGCTTATCTTTAGGTAACTGAATAAATTTTTTAGTTTTATTCTTTTTAATTTAAAAAAAGTGCAACAGTGCTAACCCTTTTCTTATGGGATGGTATAAGCAGCCCTGTGGAAAAAAAATGGGGGAAAAATTAATAAAAAGGAAGAGTCACATTTCAGGTTTTTTCCACTCATGTTTGCTGTTTTCAGATCTTTTTTACCAACCTCTTTGCCTCCTTTAGAGTTTGGAAGCCCTGGAATCCTAGCTGTGATTCCTTAGGAACACTTGTATAGCTCAGTTCAGTGGGAGAGGCTTTATATGTCACATGTGCAATCCTAGAGCAAAATCCAAACCCAAATCATAAAACCAGGCAACCTCACACAAGCACAGCCCTGCCAAGTACAAGGTTCTCCTTTCTTAAGGATTTAATACCCTGCACTGGGGACAGATATTAAGAAAATGTGCAGTATGGGACAACAACTGCAAAACTGAGTATCCCAGGAAGAGAGCATGCCCTGCTTCTTCCTTTTACATTCAGTCATCACATTTATTGAGAGAGCAGTCGCTGCAACAACTTGAATACTTTCTTCCTTGTCTTCAAATAAAGCCACAAACCAGAAAAGTAATGGACAACAAAGTGAAAGTCAAAGAAAAACAGCAATATCTATTTGATTTTAATATAAATGCAAGTTACACAATTTCATAATCCACTCATTTGTAAGAGAAGGAAACATATAAATTGATGTTATTATTTCCCCTCAGAAAAATCTAAAGGTGGCATTCAAGCAATTTCCATTGTAAGTGAACCAAATCCTCTTCATGACATCAGAGGTGCAACACTGAAGCCAGGCTCCCCAAATCTCCCCCTGCCAACGAGGCTGAGAACAATGTGGGTTTTCAGAACCAGGTCTTTGGACTGACTCCATTTACTCTTTAAAGTGCATGGTCTGTAGGAGAGTACATGTGAAAATAAACTGGACTTGTCTTCCTCCCAAACACTCTGTCTCACATCAAATTACCAATCTGGTGTCACACTGGCACAGAACTGGGGTAATACTGCCCTAATTATTAACTGCAAGTTTCCATACAGTTCTTGAGTAATGGAGCATTGCTGGCTTTCATGTTTACCTCAAGTCAGAGTAGCTCTGCATCACTGAAGTAACAAAGTCAACACACACACTTCTGAACACTTCAGAGAGGACAGAGAAGAAACGAGACATGGAAAAACAGAAGAGTAATTTTGCTACAATTAAAATGCAAAAGCTCATAGAGAAATTTCTGTTATTCCTTCTGATGGAATAAACAGGATCAATGGAGTTCTGTTTGGATCCACAGCCCTACTCACTCAGTGGTCTGGTATCTCTCTGTGCTACCTCTGCAAATTACAAACTCTGCCACTTAATACATTTTCCAACTAGCTTACACCAGGCTTGTAACTGGGAGCATTATTTACATCACACCTGCACTGTACTCATCAACCTCTTCTACACTTACCTAGGCACCCTCCAGGGCTTTAATGCCATCTGACCCTCCTTCCTGTTGCTCTGCCCTATCCTATTGGCATGTTATAAAATGTCCTGTCATCCAACTCTTCCAGAGCATGAAGAAACACTTAATAGCCTGCATGAAATGATATGCAAATGAAAATAAAATTTCACAAGGCACGACTTGTGAGTCTGAGACAGGAATTTGTTTCCAGGGCAATAGCTGTTTTTCAGCAGATGCTCAATCTTTTGCAAGGCAGTTGCATAACAGCACAAAACTGGAACTTGTCACTGAGCTCCTCTGCCAGGAAAGGATCATGAAAATTCCTGCCCCAGCTAATATCTGTGATAATGGAACAATTAGCAACTGAAGCATGGTGTAGCCAAACTGAAAATATTTGCTTGTATACATGAAATCAGTTTGTGTGGTTCCTTCAAGAAGCTTAAAGAAAGAACTTAGAGGCACCATAGATGAATAACAAAATCTCCCTACAAGAATACAGATAAATCAAAACACACATTAGTCCTCACATTCTGTGTGGATCCTTGCAGTATGAAAATGGCAATATCCCAGCAAGGCCTGTGCTAAGGGAAGCCCTGAGCAGAAACCTCACTGTCTGGAGGTGTGGTTATTTACATAAACCCCCACTCAGAACTGTGCTCCTAAGGGAAAAACCACTGAGTCTGAGGGCAAGGGAAGGGGGATTGCAAGGGGTGACAAAAATGGTGACTGCCAGTGTGAGCTGGAAGGGGAGGTGTGTTCAGGAGTTAGAGCTGAGCTGTGTTCCCAGGAGGCTGAAGACAAGGTCACTGTCACTGCAGCACTGAAACCCAGAGTTGCATTTAAAGTCCCATCACAGGTAAATATGATGCCAGAGTCCATTCTACAAACTGATGTATTTTACACCAGAATGAACCAACCCTCTAAAAACCATGAAATCTACACACAGGCTTCTGCTACAAAAATAATTAGGGAGGAAAGGCATTGATTCCAGAATGATACCAAAATATGTAAGGATACCCTTGTTAGTGTCACTGCAAACATCTAATACTTGCTGTTACAGGACAGAGACATTAGCAAAACTGCAAGTATCTAATATTTGAAATAAGAAAACTTGAGAAATTAGTCTATTGCTGAAATTTTACTTTTCCATCTTGAATGTTCTAGAAGGGCCACATTCAGATAGGATTGGTGCCTTCCTTGTTAACACAGGATCCAAGGAAACTAAGTGCAAACTATTTTCTTGGCCTCATTGGCATTGTAGACTTCCCTCTTTAGTTACCAGCTGACCAGGCATCATAAACAAATTTTGCTGCTACTGTATCTTCAACTGCCATCCCTGAAAAAGAATTAAAGTCACCTTCAAACAGCTATTCAGCTGTACAAACAATTCAGCTTCAGAAGGGAACAGGAAGACTCAAGAGATTATCTAACTGGACAGGAACAGGAATTATTTCCCATCCCAAACACCTACAGTGCTACATTCAAAGCCCACAGCCATCATGTGGGGTTGGGGTGCTGTAAGAACTTAATGTAACAGTAGGAATCTTAATTTTCAGTGTTCATATCACAACCAGGCCCTTATGGAGATGTCATGTAGCTCAGAGCATGGCAATTCATGCCCAGTGCCACCCTCTCCCACAGCCCAGCCCCACAGGACACTGTCACATTGTCTCAGGTCAGACAGACCCCACGGGTGGAACAGCGGGGCAGTCGGGCTGCAGCTCCATTAATAAATGCTGCAGTCATGTCTTGAACAACTGTGAAATGGAAAATGCACTTCCTATTGTTTGCCTGCTTCCCTATCACTTTTCATTACATCAATCCTGCTAGATAAATAAAAAGGGAAATAAAAAGGGAAATGCAAATCACAGTGGATGTCCTTGGGGACACTGCACTGCCCTGAAGATGAGCAGCAGCTTTCCCACGCATGGGGGACCTAACAAAGAACAAGGCATTGTTTTCTGTCAGACTTGTACACAGGAGGGGCTGTTCTTACCCAGTGATTTAAACACTGTTGTTTTCTCAGGCAGGGCTGGTTTTGTACCCTTCAATACCTCCCCCAGCTCAGCAAAAATCTCTGCCTGTGAAGAAAATACACATTAATACAAAAACATAACACCCATACGTACAGTAAGAGAAAAGAAAAAAAACCCCAACTTGTCTTCTGAGTGACTTCAAAAAAAAAGAACTCCTCCAGTGCTGCATCCCAAAAGTGATTACTTCCCATGGTGAAGCAGATCAGCATTCAGCCAAATAATATAGAAACTGGACAGAAATCAGAGGAGCAGAATGGTTTTCAAAGAAAAACAGCTGGCAGACTTTCCTCAGCCAGTAAGGTTTTTTACAGTGGATAGCTTGTTACTTATCCAACCAAACACATGGGATTCCACACACATTACCATATCTGGAGCTCTTATGTTACAGCTCAGAAGTGTAAATGATATTTATTCTGCAGACACATGAAAAGAGAAAAAGAAAACTCCACTGAACCTCAAAGAGTCCCTGCTGGCAAATCTGTGCAGATCATTGTCTGCTTGGCTTGTGTGGTCCATTCTTTGGGCTGGTGCATTCAGTGTCAATCACACTGAAATCTCATGGGAAGAACGTTACAGGTTTAATAAACAGACTTGGAAACATTTAAGATAAGCAAACACTGCAGAAGTAGGTCTTTCAAGAGCAATACCCTGTTATCATCACAAGCCAATGCTGAAAACTTGCTCCTGTAACCTGGTGCCATGGAATGGCAAATACAGAGGTTGCATCACTGACACAGCAGCCTCAGTTTGAGACCAGTTTATCTCTGAAGCCCTGCCTGGAAAGTGTTAACAATTCCATCTGATGCCCTAAAGGTTTCAGTGCAGGACATCATCAATACCAACTCATTTTGAATGCAAGCCAATTGTCACAAAAATAAAGCCCATCATTTCAGAAAGTCTTACCCCTGATAAAATAACATCTCCTGATTCTGTCAGAGCAGCATCTCTGGAATCCACAAACAGAACAGAGTTCTTCATCAGCTCATCATCCAGTTCTCTCCAGTCTGGTCTGCTTGCTCCAACAGCTAAAGCAACAACACTGATGAACTTAGGAGCAATGTTTAAAACAAATTCAAACCACATTTTGTTCAAAAGACACATCTGAAGTAACAATGGACGTTATTATTGAAATGTAATATACAAAATATACAGTGTTAGCCTTGGAGAAATATTGATTGATAGGACAACAAAAAACCATATTTGATATGTCAGTAAAATATCCTTGTCAGAAGAGTCTGAGTAGCTGAGACAAACTAAAGTCCCTTTGTCTGTTATCTCTAGACTCCTTGTTTCCATCAGTTCATTACCAAATGAATTTTACACACCTTTATTAGATTATCACTTACTCAGAGAAACTGAAAACAGATCAGGGAGCTTAACTTTTTACACACAGCACCAAGATCATTATCAACTTGTTACAGGCTTAAAAAACAAGCAAACAAGAAACCCAACAAAAACTAAAAGCACTACCCAGTTACACTATATTCAGATATTTTTACATGTCAACTGTTATGGAACAATAAATTCCACGTTGCTCAAATGCCTCTTCAAACAGTAAAAATGCCTCAATGAAGGGTAAAAAAAAAAAAGGCAAAGAAAGGAGAGAGGTCTTTGTGTCTGTGGCCTCAGTGACTGTGGACCTTAATTGACTTTGTTGTATTTCTGGCTTCCGTGCCATGACACAACACAGACAGCAACTTTCAATGACAAAGGGCTAAATTGAGTTTGAAAAATTGGTAGGATGCTGCTGGAATGTGGGACCTTTCTTTAAATTGTTCCCTTTGAGAAGTTGTTTTTGTCTTATTACTGTGCTATCTAGGAAGTGCTCAAGGTCATCTGAACAAGGCCCACAATTAATAAAAATAAACAAACAAGGACATGTCCAGAGACTCCAAACAATAGTCTGGCAACATCATTACAAGGCAGGCAACAGAAAAAAAAAAAAAAGCAAACCCCAAACCTCACTATAATTAGAGGTTAAATGATGATGTTCTTAACTCAGTTATTGCATTTTCTTAACTCAAGTAGAGAAGTAAATTGCTGTGATCAGCCCCAAAAGAAACAAATTGAGGAGTTTAAAAAATTGGTGGAAGAAAAGATGACACCAGCAGGGAAATGTAACAGTGAGCAGTAACTACTTGGGAAAGAAGACATTCGTGTGGGTTATTTAAATGGAGAGCAAAGTGAGAATAATGACAACAGGAGGGCAAAGATGATGCACCACTAAGAGAAAAGAGCAGATGAGAAAAGAGAAAATCCTATGCTCTGGCAAAAGTCCCCTGCTGGATTATGCAGGTGTTCTGGCTCCAGGAACACAGGGCTAGGAAAAGCAGTCCTCACCAAACAGGAAAAGTGCAAATGGAAAGAGCATTGACTCCATGAAGCACAGAGAACTGGTTTTCAACAGCCAGTGATGCTAAACAATACTGAACACCCTGCACACCCTGGGAACAGAACTCACCATTGATGTGGGCACCTGGCTTCACCCAGTCTCCAAACAAGATGGGGGCTGTTGCCATGGTGACTGTCACAATCACATCAGCCCCTGTCACTGCCTCCTGGGCAGAGGAGCAGACCTGCACGGGACCACTGACAGAGCTGGCAAACTTCAGGGCCTTCTCCTTGGTGCGATTCCATATCCGGACCTTCACGGAGAGAAACAAGGAAAACAAAACAAAACAAAGATTAACTTGGAGAAGTTCTCCTTGCTGAAACAGAACACTTGGTTTAAGTTTTCAGTAGATAAATGTATCCTAAGGTTGGGAGTTTTTTCCCCTTTAATGTCTTATCATACAAGTGACTACATTTCATGAGTGTTCAGCTACATTGCAATGCCTGCTTTGTGATGCCAGAATTACAGCTCCTTGTAGAGCTGCTCTTACAAAATGCAAATATTTCCAAAAAATACATTTAAGGGAAAGTCACAAAGAGCTTATCCAAGCATGGCATACACAGTAGGATCTTCTCAGACAAAAAGCTATCTGAAACAGCTTTGATTCCATCCTTCTTTTTTTTAAATACCAACATCTGAACAAGGAATTCTACAGCTGCTCCAACTCTTCTGCAGAAACAGAACAAAATATGATTAACTTTAACTTTTGTGGTGGATTAACCATGGCTGGACACCAGGTGCCCAGAAAGCTGTTTTATCACTCCACTCCCCAGCAGCACAGGGAGAGGGAAGAGAAAATAAGAAAGAAAAAATTGTGGATCGAGATAAAGGCAGTTTAATAGAACAGAAACAAATGTTGGAGAGACAGCCTTGATGTTGTGTGAGCACTGCCCAGAAGTAGCCAAAACACTGGGGTGTTATCAGACCCCTCGAGCTGCCAGTGCACAGCACTGTGAGGTCTGCTCTGGGGAACACCAACTCCATCCCAGCCTGACCTGGTACAACTTCATTGGCTGCAATTGTTTTATAATGAAGCCTGCAACATCATAAAGAAAGGTAAATGTCTCCTTTTAAGATGTGTCTGTTACCTCTTTAAAGGTGAACAGTTCTGTGAAGATATCGTAATGGCTGTAAGCTTGAACACCAGCTCCCAAAATGCACAGCACTTCTGCAGAAGGTGGCATTAACAACTGAACAGAAATGAAAAACAAAAAGACAGAAGAGAATATGCAAGAACAATATATTAACAGGCATTAAAATACATATCGAAATACTACAAAAGAAAGCAGTAGTGCTAGTCCTTTTAAATAGAAAAATATATAAACAAGTATTCAATAATTACTGTATATATTGGGCTTTTTATAATGTAACAGCTAGCATCAAGAGCAGCAAAGCACATCTTGGCTTAATTCCAAGTGTTGAATTGTCTGACTTGAAATTCAGATCTGAGATGTACCAGCACAAACAGCAAGTTCTGGGGCCTCAGCCCACTCCAGTATTAACCACCCATGTGGCTGATTAAGAGTTAAAAGCACAGTGCTGATGTTGTGCACTGGCTGAAAGCAGGGCTCAGGATCCCACAGCCCATCAGTGCTGAGAGTGGCAGCTGCACAGGTAAGCTGCTCCTGGCAGCCCCACACCAAAACAGCTTTTTGAATTCACTGAAGCTGTAAATCCCACCACAAACAGATCCTGGCATGGCAGGAGCCACAGTACACAGACACTGTGAGAAGAGGCATGGCTCTGAGGGACACACAACACAGTTCAGTTCTACAGATGCTTTTGGTTTTCTGGTTTAGTTCTTGCCTGTGATTCACCAGTACTTGGCAAAGGGGAAGACAGGGCTGCTGGAGTCCAGCCCTAACCTATCCTTGTTTATGCATTTGCTGTGGCCACTCAGTCCTGTCTAAAAAGCTTTAGAATTGTTTAGGCTCTCAAGGTTTATTCTGCTTCAAACAAATGGAAAAAAATCTCATTGATCCCATTTTCCAGTAGCAAGAACTTGTTTTAGGGTTCCTTTTAAAGACTCTGAAGCACTGATTTCAAAGGTTCTTTGCATAAGACCATGGGTCTTTGAAAAGCAAATGCCATAAAGAGGGCAAGATGACAAATATGAGCTAAACTCAAACACTCCTGAAAATTTCCCAAAACAACAGATGACAATGAAGGATCTCATCTTGAAGTACCTTCAGCAGCCAAGCTCCTTTGAAGCCAGCATGGACTGCACAAAACCCATCAGAACTGACTCAATAAAGAATGGCCAAAATGAATGAGGTCCTGCAAGCTCCTGTCCGAGGAGGTCACTGTAAGTCCTTTGGTTTATTCTGTCCTTTGCTTCAGGAGAAGCTCTTGGGGACAGGTCCTTCACTCAATTTTATGCCAGCACAGCTCCACTGCCATGGATAGAGTCACCCTGGCATGAAGGCTGCCCCTCACAAAGCAGTGACATCAGCCTTCACTCTGATGTAAAGCCAAGGGGTGACAAACAACAGTATTTTTCAGCTCTGGCCCTTTCCTTACTGCCTCACCCTCTGAGGTGAAGGCTGAAACCCTGCTGTGCAATGCATGCTCACTCGCTCTCTTCCTGCTCTTAGCAGCCCAACCAAAAGCAGTTTTTAAAAAAGAATTGCAACACAACAATTTCCCACTGGAATTGAGGTGATGTAAAGCAACACACAGCCAGATACACCTCACCTGTCTTCAGACACTGAAGTTTATAGCCAGGGACAGTCATCTGGACATCTTCCAGTGACAACAGAGACACTGACAGACACCTCTGGACAAGTTATCCATCTATACTGGGCATAATCTATCTTAACAGAAATGGAAATGTGCTTTTTCCCTCTGTTCACAGGTCTAGTGCAACCCACCTGTCCTGTCCTGACAGCAGAAGGCATCTATTTAAATAAAATCAAATATATCACCACAGCTACATCACCCAAAGCCATAAAGGGGCATGTTAAGACAAACACAAAAGAAAAAAAATTACAGAGAAATACAGCTCAGTAAATTCCTAGAAGGGCATTCAATAGAAGCCACAAAAATATAACTTGGGTTCCTTCTCCAATCACACACAGTGTTAAAGCCAGACATGGCTGACTCAAAACAGTGAGCTTAAGTTTTCCCTGAAAGTACACACATTATCATAAACCTAACATAAAGCTGTATTGGATGAAAAGTCATTTGAATCATTCCTTCTTATTTTCTAACTCCAAGGCCCACATGAGAGAACAGAAGACACACCTTGGTAGCAATGGCAGAAACTGCAGCTGTTCGTTTTGCTGTAATGACACTGCCATCCAGCACCTTTAAAAGAATTCAAACACACTGACGTGAACATTGGAAATATGAATAAATGCCAAACATTTTCCTCCAATTTGTGGATGATGTGATATTACAGATATAAAAGATACACACATGTAAAAGCTGGCAGCTATTATTATAGCAACCACAAACCATACAGAGTCAGGTTCAAACTGGGCAAATTCTCTGTTTATTCCAGTTCTTCCCTGCCATTCCATCAGCACAAAAGGAGTGCAAATGGTCAGACAAGAGCCACCTGTAACTCACCCAGCTCCTGCTGCACTGCATTTCCCTGGCTCTCCAGCACAGGGAACAGATGGATTTGACTCCATGCTCTGCACTCCAATAAGAGCAGGGACCAGGGCAAGCTGGCAGAGGTTCCCCAGTGTGCCCTGTCTTGGTCTGAATGCAGGACTGACAGGGAACCACGGAATTCCTTAAATGTGTATCACACATGGGACACTCCTGCCTCACTGTGCATTAGATACTGAATATGATATGATGATATATTAATTATGGGGCTTAAAAACCCCACACGTTTGGTAGAAAAACCCAAGACAGTTTTCTTGACCAGTTTTGGCCCTTTAATAAATCATTATTACTAAAGTGCAATGCAAATCATCACTGTTCTTAAAAAAAAAAATTAAATTCTTTAAATAAAGTAATCAGACTCTGAATACTATTCTCTGCAATGCAAATAGCAAATCTCTTTCAATTTGAGACTTAAGATGGTTCAGGAACCACTCTTTTTCCACAAGGTGAGGATTCTTTTTGCTTTCAAATGCAAGATAAATTTTTCCTGATCATTTCCCTCTTCCAGTTCCCCTCTGAGCTATCAGATTCAAATCACGACCAGCAGTAAATAGCACGGTGAGTACAGCTTAACACAAACGAAACATAGGCAGCTTTAGGCCAAATCCTGATTAGACACAAACGGATTTATGATGTTGGTAAACTCAGGCCGATTTACACCAGCTCCAGCTTTCAAGAAGCAGAAGTGAGAACGGACAGCATGAGCAGAGAAGAACGCAGAAGGACACACGAGACTTACAGCTTTCAAAGTCCCATTGCTGGGGTCAAACAAGAGGACAGTGGCTTGGTGAGAAGGCACAGAGGAGTCCTTCAGGTGCTCATAGAAAGTCACCAACTTGGTTGTCAGCGCATCGTCCGCAGCACTGTACGCGGGCATGACTCCGAGGTACCTCGGGGGGAGAATGACGCGCGTC
The DNA here is from genome assembly GCA_020086605.1 of Lanius collurio. Taxonomy (NCBI): domain Eukaryota; kingdom Metazoa; phylum Chordata; class Aves; order Passeriformes; family Laniidae; genus Lanius; species Lanius collurio. The sequence continues at coordinate 11,822,431 of JACBWW010000025.1, read as the reverse complement.
ACTCGCGCACCGTTATCCCGGGAGCTCACCGCCAGCGCACCGGTTCAGCACTAACTCGGTACCACGGGCCTTTTCTGATGCTCCAAACCCGCCCGCCCCGTCCCTTCCCCGCCGCGCCTCCGCTGCCGCCACCCCGCTCGCCGTCCCGCCGGGGCCGCCGCGTCCCTCACCCGCCGTGGCGGGGCACGGGCAGCACGGTGCGCACCGGCTGCACCACCCCGCCCGCCGCGCCCGCCGAGAAGTTGGCCAGGGCGGCCTCCAGCGCTGGCAGCAGGAGGCTGGCGCGGTGCAGGTGCTTCTCCACCTCCTCGGCGCCGATGAACACGGGAGGAGTCGAGCCCATGGCGAGAAGCGGGCGGACGGGACAGGATGGAACGGGACTCCGACACTGCGACAGCGCGCACCGCCGGTAAGAACTCACCGGGGCGGCCGCCCCGCGGAACCGCCCCGCGGAACCGCCCCGCGGAACCGCCCCG
>JACBWW010000025.1:11809438-11821557 GCA_020086605.1 Lanius collurio | reverse complement strand
TCTGAGTAGCTTTTCTTATTGCTGCCATCAACACAAAATCTGGTTTTTAAAATAGCTAGAAATGTAAGTTGCTTTTTTTTTAATGTTTGTTTTAATAGACTACAAAAGGAGCTTCCTCCTTCCGGATCACTCGTGGCATTGAAGCTGTTGGGGGCAGCCTGAGGTTTGTAACCACACAGAAAGATAATCAGTGTTAGTGAGATGCAAATGGGCTCTTTGACTGAAGGAAATATAAGACAATAAGCACAGCAATGTGTAGGTGGGTAAACTCAGCAGGGAAGTGGTACTTGAATACTGAAAGTTGTCAAAGAACATCTTGTACTTTTTGTTCTGTTAAGCTTCAAGGGTGCACTCATTTGTATTTTTAAAACATTTTTCAATAAAAAAAATGTAAATATTATGCACATGGAAGAAATATAATTTGTCTAGAAAACTTAATTTTCTTTCTGCCTTTTCAGATTTTGAGAATAAACTTCCTAAAGTCATTAGATTTTTTTTTCTTCATCTTTTGTGAATAGGTACTACTCACACTGCAAGCTTGGGAACAGTACAGAGAGGAGTTGGCTTTTGTGATTTGAGGGTTTTAAGCCTAGAAAACAATAGTAAGAAAAATAAAAGAGGGATCTCACTGTGCCTGCTTTCTTCCAGTGTATCTTGAAATCATCCAGTAAGATCTTTTTATCAAGAATTAGGTTAAAAATAGTGTTTTATGACTTGAGACTCAATATTTTTCTGGTCCTGTCAGTAATAAATATGTTGAAGTAAAAGGACATAACTGTGTTTTCTGCCCAAAGAGAGTAATTTCTAAATTGCTTTGTTTAATACATAGACACATTTTTCTTCAATTTTTGCTATTCAGCCTTATTTGCTGTTTTACCTTGAATTATTATGGCATCCTAAACTCTGATGGTCACAAGACACTTGTTATTACTTGAATACTGAAGATGTGAGTTTTAATTATGCCTGTTTCTACTGTGTGTGTGTTTATCACTTCTTGAAACAGTCATCCCAAACAGATTTAAGGTTAAGTAGTTATTCCAGTCTGTGTCTTGCTGATGAATTTGATCAGGGGGGAATAAATGTGAAAATTCACTTCTGTGTCCTCTGCTGAAATGGATTTTGGTTTTTTTCTCCTGTAGTGTGCATGCAACAAGAGAGAAAATGGCTTACTCTGTTGAATGTCTGCGAGACGATGTGTAGGTACCTGGATGGGCTATAAAGGGAATTACTGCCTTCTTATAAACTGCTTGGTAGTGAAGACCTGTCATTTTACAGGGTGGGAGGAATATCTATTCTCATGCTTTTGTAATAAATCAGTAAATTACTGTATTAGTATTCAACTTCTCTGTCGTGTTACCGAGCATACAAATGCTAGGGAATTGAAGTTGAATTATCCTATTTGTACAGCAGTGCTGGTAACTGCTCTGGCTGAAGTGATGCATTTGGTTGTTAATGCATTGCTTACAGATTAGTTTGAATTGCTTTCACTGCAGAAGTACCCATTACTTGTGTTTAATGCCTTTGTAATGGTTTTTATGTAGTGATACCGTAATGGAGTATCTTCTGAATGTCACCACAGCACCAGAGTTCAGACCTTGGGAAGTAGCTGATCTTCAGCCAAAATTAAAAGTTGATAAAGCAATTGCATTTCAGAATCCCCAAGTTGGTAAGTGTATTTTCTGATCTACGTATTTGCTCTGCAGGAGTTCCTTCAAAATGAAAAAAAGTGGAAAAAAAAAGTTTCCCTTTTGCTGTCACCTGATCATTTGATTTTTTGGTGTGTTGATAAGTATGGTCTTTCTGTTCTTTTGAAACTTTTTTTAATACACAGGTTTTTCAGCCTGTGATAACCTTCAGCAAGTAACATGCTGAAGACAGCTTATACCATTCTCCTTGACAGCTTCCATTGTACATTTTTTATTTCTTTTCAAGTACCACCAAAGAATGTGCAAGTCATGACTGTTGTTGACAATGTATTTGCAGAAGCTTGTGATCTAAAATCGTATTTAGGTATTACTCATTGTTGTGAAAACAGTATCCTACAAAAGACTTGTTGAATTTGTTTGGTTATTTTGGTATGAAAACAATATGTATTTTCATCACACTGAAAATGGATTCCAGCTTTAGGATTGTGAATTTAGATTTCTGTGTTTAAGGAAACACAAAGAGGAAACAACACAAAACCTCAGTCAGATTGAGCCTAATCCAGTATACCTTGTGTTATTAACTCTTGTCATGCAAGATCACCCAGGCAGTTCTACACAATAAACATAATTTGTACCACTCTGAAGCATGTTTACCTTTGTAACCCATGGAAAGTGACAGTGTAATGTTGGAAGAATCTCTGGCTTATACTGAAGTGCTACTACTTTTTTAAATTAGTCACAGTCTTTTTTGTTCTTTAACTTTTATCAACTACAGGTTGGTTTTCATAGTAATGCAGTATTTTCATTACAGTTCAGAAACAGAACTATGAAGAAAGGAATCTTTCTTTTGAGGAAAAAGTATGAACAAATACAAGGACAATATCAAACAGGAATTACTAGAATGCTATTGGAAGGCAAAAGAAAGTAATGAGAAGGGAATTGAAGACTCTAGCATCCTTCATTTGAGTGGGGAGACACCTCACAAATAGTATTCTAGAGAGCCTGGTTTTCCTCAAGAATGAGGGATGCCCACAGTGAAGATGATTATGAAATTAATTAAAAGGATATTGGGGTGTGGTTTTGTTTTCTGCTGCTCCCCTTCTTCCAAACACTGGTTGCATTTATAACTTGCTGTTGAAGCCCAAAAGTGTTGAGCATATACAAGTTACTAATTTGTTTGGTTTCTTTCTAATAAGTTCTAAGAAGAATAGAAGGCTTTAGGGCCTCCAGAGCAAGGGTTTGGATGAAACTTCCATATGAATTGGATTATTCCAGACCTGCTTTTGCAGATCTTACTGTCCTTAAAGTGGACCACAGCCCTCCTCCATTTAGTTTAATTCATAATCTTTATTACATGTGGCTCTTAAGTTAATCATCTGAAACTCTGTTCCTGTCAGGAGTGCTGGAAAACCTGCATGCTGCAGCTTATAAAAATGCTCTGGCAAACCCCTTGTATTGTCCAGACTACAGAGTTGGAAAAATTACTTCTGAGCAGGTAGGGTTATTTTTATTGTGTTATATATCTGTTTCAGTTTTTTGTCAGGAATGGATGGTGGCACTTGTGAGAGAAAATTAATTTATTATATATACAGTCACTATTTACTACCTTATTGATCTGGTGTTAATTTATTTCTGTGCAGCTTTTAGTACTGGTTACAGAACTCATGTTCACATTTAGGTGGTTAATGTCAGTGGCTTTCTGTTGACAGTAAGGCTGTCAATGAAATGCAAGTGTTCTTGTATAAAAAGGGTTTTGTAATTGTCACTGGGGAATGCAATAAAATTATATTCTATAGACAGTTCCTTTTGGAAGCTTTGGAATTTGCTTTAAGGCGTGTAAGGGGCTATGTCACCAACACACGCAATTTTTGTTCTTTAAACAAAATACCTGAAAATATGAATTTTCTGTTTCAGCTTCACCATTTTGTACAGAACAATTTCACAAGTTCAAGAATGGCTCTCGTAGGAATAGGTATGTATGTCCCTGAATGAACACTGTGGGAAAACTGCTGGAGAAATCTGAGTTCTCTATAGAAGTTAAATGTTACCATAGGCTTCAAACACTTCTATTTAACTGCTGTAGCTTTTCAATGTCATTGCATTACTTGGAGTAACTGTTGTATTGCAGGTATAAAGCACTCTACCTTAAAGCAAGTGGCAGAGCAATTCCTGAATATCCGAAGTGGAGCCGGTGCTCCTGGTGCAAAGGCTGTTTATAGAGGGGGTAAGGATGTTCCTGTATCTGTTCTGAGGGACTGAGTTTCTGCTTATAAATTAGTAGCATTCAAAGTTACAACTGAAAACTCTACAGCTGCACTAAATGCTGAGTGTTGGAAGTGACAGTTCAGATGCATATCCTGTTTAAATAAGCAGAAGTTTCCACCACTGAGAGTTCTGGGATAAAACTGAACCCAGCTCTTTAACAAAGTTGTACCTGTGACATCATTTTTTCTATAAACTGGAAAACAAGCTGGCATGTGGTTTCTCTTGGCAGTTTTGGTAAGATTACTGTAAGAGTAGATGAAGGGCTGTCAGGAAGTGGAGGTAGGATTTCTGTTTAGGGAAGGTGTGTTAAATGTGGTAAGTCAAAACAATGCTTAGCTCTTTCAGAGCAGTATCTTGTACCATGACCAACATCTATTGTTTAGTTGGAGTATCAGATGTCTCTGTAAAGACATGAAGGGCAAAAAGAAATTTTCCAGCATTTAATATTTGACTGGAGTAACTTCAGTTTCTATAAGCCAACATAAATATTATTATGAACAGAAAGTACACTATTTTTCTGGGAATTTGTTATGTGGAGTTTTATCATCCCACACTCTGTATGGTTTAGGGTCAGGTTCAAGTAAGGTATAATAAGGTACTGGGTTTTGTGTTAGCAAGAAAAATTTGGAATGTAAAGGACCTTTTAAAATTCCCTGCAGCCTCGTGCTGCCTTCCTGAGTGGACATGCAGTAACTTCAGGCCCTGGCTTCTCTCTCGTTGAACGGAAATCTTTCTTTTCTGTGCCACTGAATGTGCAGTAGTTTCTAATTCAACACTGTATTACCTTTTATTCTGTCGTATTTCTAGGAGAAATCAGGAAGCAGACTGGTGATAGCCTTGTCCATGCTGCTGTTGTAACAGAAGGAGCTGTTGCTGGGAGCACAGAAGCAAATGCCTTCAGTGTCCTTCAGCATGTTTTAGGTGCTGGGCCCCTTGTCAAGAGGGGAAGCAGTGTTACCAGCAAATTGACCCAGGCTGTTGCTAAAGCAACCAGCCAGCCATTTGATGTAAGTTCAAAGGATTCCTGTTTTCTGATTTTTAAGTAAAATGTGTATTATCTTTATTTTCTACGTTCAGCTAGAATCTTAGTTCATTCTTGCACATATTACAGTGTATCAGTGATGGACTTCCAGTCTGATCTTTCCTCAGCACAGCTGGAGTTTACCTTCTTGAATTACAGTATTTTAAATTCTAATAGTAATTATTTTCCTATGCTTGATGCTGAATTACTCTGATACTTGAAACAGTTGATGATAATGTTTGTTTTGCAGGTTTCTGCATTTAATGTTAATTACTCTGATTCTGGGCTCTTTGGGATTTATACCATATCCCAGGCTCCAAATGCTGGGGAGGTGAGTTGCTGATTAGAATTTAAGTATTAACAACCTGAACTTCAAAGCAGTGTTTTGATTTGAGATAGTGACTGATTCATCTAAAAAAAAGGGAAATTCATCTAATTTCCTGTATAGGAATGCTGCATGTTTAGTTATGACTTAGCTCTGTAAGCTGGGAATGAGACTTGCTTTGTGGGAAGGACAGATACATAATATGAACTGGAGTTAGTAAAATGCCTTAAATTGCTGACTGTAATTGCTGATTTACATTTGTAAGCCTGAGTATATGATGAAGAACATGCTCTCTCTTGAAGCTGGAAGAACTGAACAGTTTCATAAAAAATGGTGAGACCATATAAAGTGATGCTGTGGTGCAGTTAAAATCCACACTGGTTTTTGTGCATTTTTGGGGATTCATTACACTGGGTTTAGTTGTTTTACAAAACTGCTCAGAATCGTGTTCAGGCAGATAATCCTCACATTGTCAGCTGCTCTTCCCTTGAAGTGTCCAAGATGTCAGATAGAAGAAATAACATGTTGAAATTTAATGTGGGAAGAAATGTTAAATGATTTGATTTTCCTCAGGTCATTAAAGCTGCTCTGAACCAGGTAAAGGCAGTTGCTCAGGGCGGTGTCACCGAGGCCGATGTCACAACAGCAAAGTAAGTGTGTGAGGAACTCTGTGTGCAGTGAAGAGAAGTTTCCTACCATGCAGCTGCTTGTCAAGCACTCAGACCATTCTGTACAGCAGCACTTCTGTAATTATTTCCATGGGAAACTGCTCACAGTCCTGCAGTAAAACTGAGCCCCTGTCAATATTCTTTTTCAAAGCTGTACTAATTCTCCAGTGGTGCTATTTCCTCACAAAATCTTGGTAGAGAAGTGTTAATATTTTCTGAAGACTGTTTCAATGTAAGAAATTAGCAAGTGTCAGCAGATGCTGTCCTTTTAATCATATTCTGTAGTATTAAGATGTATTTGAATTAGAATCCTAAATTGCATTATTTAAGTAATTCCCTTTACAGTTACACTGAGCAATTCCCAAAACAATTATAATAAGCAATCTGTGCCATCTTCAAAGAAAAAGAGTAATGAGGGTCTGCAAGTATAGAGCACTGAATTAGTGATGTTATAGCAAGTGTTTGAAATACATGCCCTTAGGAATATTTGGGGGAGGGGGTCTCCAAGTGGTGTTAAACTGCATCGAGCTTTTAAAACTGCAGTTGTGCAATGCAACGATATAGTACAGACTCAAGTAGCAAAATGAAAATATTGTCTGTTGCATGTATAAAATACTTACAAAGACTCCATGTAAAGCATAATTACACAAAATATGATAGCCTCAGCATGATTGGTTCTGCCTTAGTTACTAGCAGCTAAATGGTGGATTCTAGACTTTCATACTGGGCATTATTTGTTTTCTGTGTTGTGGGTTTTGTGGTTTGTTTTTTTTTTTAAACAAAGCTGCCTAGTATGAGGGAGTTACAGTGCTGCTGTGGGTGTTTTTCTTCTTTTTTTCAGTTGTTTCCCTTCTAGAATGGCTTCATGTATTTCCTATGTTCCTCTTTCTTCCTTTATTGAAAAAGAAAAACCCCAAACCCAATCAGTTCTGTTTGCAGAGTCTGGCAGTTCAATCAGAAATGCCAAGCTACTTAATAATGCACTATCAGAATAAATTGTTCTCTATGTTTTTGTCTTCAGGATAGAAGGACTGGCTTATAAAAATAAGGTTTTCATATGTAACAGTGATTCTGCAAGAAACAAAAGAAACATCAACTCACTGTCTTTTAACAAAACATGGAACTATTACAGGAGGAGCCTGACCGTTTTCATTCACTGCTCTTTGTCACTTAGGACAAAATTGCATCTGTTTTTGATGAGAAAATTAGGTTTAAACTTGATAGTTTGTCTGACTGCATTAATTACTTCAGACAGAAACAAATCCTGAGCTAGAGATGTGACTGTGGGGAGGCAGAAGGTGTTCAAGTACCTGTCATCTTATGCTTGGTCTGTTCATGGTGCCTCTTTCCTAATCACAGAATCCTTCCCTGTTAGGAAAGGGAAACCTTGCAGAATGGAGTCTGGAGAGTTTAAAAGGACCAAAACCTGTATTTATGGGGTGGTGGGGAAGGTAATAGCAGGACTTACAAACTCATTCTTGATGCTTTGTTTGGTGGCAGAAGTCAGCTGAAAGCCAACTATTTGATGTCAGTGGAGACCTCAAGAGGGTTACTGAATGAAATAGGCTCTGAGTCTCTGCTTTCTGGCACAAACACATCCCCAACTGTTGCTGCTCAAAAAATCGACTCTGTAGGCACTGCTGATGTTGTGAATGTAAGTATGTGTCAGCATCTGCAGGGGTTCCTTAATCACTGTCAGGTTTTTTATGGAAAACTGATGCTCATTTCTGTGTGTTTATAAACACACACATACACTGTCTTTAAAAATAGAAAAGGCAGCTCATTTACAAATCCCAGGTGGGCATCTTTTGATGTCTTCACTTACTTCATTAACAGAAGACTCTTTAATCCAGTACACTGTAAAACTAGTGTAGCTGTGAATTATGTAAAATTCTCATCTTCCTCACTTATATTTACCAAAACTGCCAACTAATATTCATGGAAAACTTCATATTAGTTCTAGTGCAGGTGATTCTGTGTCATGGTTTTTAGGCTTCCTGTGTCTGGAATAATGGGTGTGTTTAATAAAACAATTAGGCTTTGAGTGATAAATTGCTGTAACTTTGTTGCTGCTGCACATTACCTTGTTGCTTGTATGTGAAGAAAATTTGTAAAAATCTATCATAAAGAGAAATTCTGAGATATAAAATTTGTTTTTTCACAGTCGTTGCTTATTTGTATTGCAGCAGCAACTAGCAATAGCTTTAGTAGTAATGAGATACACTGTGTTTTATGGTGTAATAATTATTTCAGGAATAACCATTTTTAGAGTTTATGCCTTTTATATCCAGCTGTCAATCTGCCATTTCTGTTTAGATTATAAAGTAATGAGCAGATGCATTAGAAGAAATTAGGTTTATACAGCAAAAGGAGGATTGTTTACATGATGGTATATTACAGTAGTGCCAGGATTTGTTCTTTGTTTTAGTAACTTGAAGCTGATGCTATGAGTAGCATCAACTCTGTTGTAGTGAATATTTCCTCATATCCACTTTACCTGATTTATTTTCAGGCTGCAAAGAAGTTCATCAGTGGGAAGAAATCCATGGCAGCTGCTGGGAATTTGGGAAATACTCCTTTTCTTGATGAGTTGTAAAAACTGGGATGGATTTGATTCAAGATGGACCTGAGCTCTAAGTCACCCATGTTCTAAATGAATTACTATTAACTTCTTATTTATGAATTCAGTTCTTTCAGAAAATTAATCTGGAGTAATTGTGGGCTTGCACTCATCAAATAAAGTGCTGAGTTCATATGTTTTGTGTAGAAATTTTTTTCACTGAAAATGGCATATAAAAGGCTGATAGGTCTGGCCCTGTACACTGGAGGTTAAAACTACAGTGCTAAAACAAGGTGAGTTTTGGTCAGTGTAAAAAAAATGATCACTGCAGTGAAGACAAATGCTGTAATTACCACTAGTTATCCAGGTATTCTTGTATATTCAGGAAAAGTTTTGATAGATTGTCTCTACCATCCTTACATCAATTAAATGAAGAAACTTGTGGAATCTTCATTTTTTTCAAACTCTTGTTCTAAGGACAAGTTCTTTAGTTCTGAAGCTCCTCTAGTATCAAACTAATTCCACTGTCCATGGTCCTTTGTATACCATTTCCTTTGGTCTCCAATAGCCAAGTTTCACCTCTTCTTTTTTTATTCCTTCAGTGTAGCAAATGATTTATGGATATGTAAGCTTAAAGGTTTAATCTCTTGGAAAGCCCCTTGCTGTGTGAGCTTCCTTTCTGCTGTTCTAGCCTAATTATCTCATTTTAATATTCTCTTCCTTCCCCCACCACCAAGGTTTATTTCTATTAAAACTTTGTGCCTTGGGAAAACTTGGAACTGCCTTGTAACCCACCTGAATTAATTCTGCTTACTGCAGGGACCACCCTCAGCACTGAAAGAAATGTATTCTTACAAGCTGTATGCCATGGCTCTCACAGAAAGTGCTTATTTTTCCTGTTTAATTTTAAAAGTCCTAATCTTCAGTCACTGTCAGGAGTTCAACTGATGAAGAAACAGATTGTAACAAGAGCTCCCTCTTGGTATCATCAGCTGCTTGTAACTGTTGATGTGTGGCCATTACAAGTGGACATGGCTTCTCTGAATTCTGGGGCTTTATTGCCACCCAGAATTCATGGTCACAGAGGAGGCAGGAAGCAGAGGGTCAAAACAACCACCACATGGGCACCTTGCAAGATGCCTGTGAGGAGAAGCCAGGGGCTAAGCAGGAGGTGCCTGCAAGAGCTGAGGCATTCCAGCAGAAAGCAGCCACTGAAGGTTTTTATGGAGATAACTTTGTGCACCATTGAAGGGGTTTTAGGAAACACATGCCATGCAGCCCTGTTTCTTCTTGCTGCCATGGGGAATAGGACATGCATGCCTCTGTGCCAGTTTGGGGAGTAACTAGGATTTTAAGATATTAGTACCTCCCACTACCTCTGTTAATGGCTACCTCTTCTTAAAGTCAGCAGTGGCACCGGCTCATTCAAGCTACAAGCAGTAATAAAACTGTTCTTTTAGGTTCCTATTTGAAACTTTACAGATTATTCTCATCTTAATCAACTGGGGGGAAAAAAAAGTCCATAAAGATAAAATCTAATTCACTGCAAGAAAAGCTCCCAAATAGTGCATTTGTGCATCTTATTTGTTACAAGTCCTCAACCCGCTTTCTGTACTTGCTGCAGTAAATTACATCCCATGCCATAAATAATTTGACTCATTGTAGCCTTTATTGAAAATGCTTTTGGAGCTTGCCTTCTTCAGACTGTTGCAAATAGAACTACTTAGTTTCAGTGATGCATATTCTTAATATTCAATGATTAGTATTCTAATTATAGATAAAAAAAAAAACAACAACAAAATCAGTATCATATATATACTTTTGTAAATCAAAGGGATTTTTTTTTCAGGGAATGGATGAGCTATCATATCCTAAGAAAATAATAATAAGATTTATGCTCTAGATTTTTCCACTGAGTTTTATACTCAGATCAAAAGTGCAAAGCCTTTTTCCTAAGAGGCTAAGAACTCTACTTGATGGTTTTTATTTCATCAAGCAAGTAGATACTTCTTTGCAGTGCTTGCAGTTCTGAAGAAAGGACTGCCCAAACTATAAAGGCACTGCTAGAATTGTTCTAATTTAAAGATATGCATTTTCAATGTACAGCCAGTAAATTTCTAAATTACTTCATTACACTCCAGTTTTCGCTTCAGAGATTCCAATATTAGAGACAATTTCCTGCTGGGAATTACCATAGCACAGTCTCATCCCCAAACTGTAGTTCATGAGTTTAATGTAATTGGGCTGGGGACCCATGTGAAGCACTCACATTTACAGAGCTTTCAATTTCAAGTGTAATACAGGTGTCAGATGTTCCACAAGAAACCTTTAATAACTGGTAATAGTCTGCTGGTACTGATATGGTTCATTTCATTTAAAACATTTAGCAAATGAACACCTGTGTGGATTATTAAACCACAGAGATTAGTTCATTGCCACTTCGTAACTACTCTGTGTAATAAAAGAGAAAGAAAAAGCAAACAATGAGGCAAATTAATTTCAAGCTTTGGGAAGATTTGTGTTTCTTGTAGAGTGAGATTACTTGAACAATAATGCACGGAATAAAGAATTATATTATTCAAGTTTAGTTGCTACATAAAGGTAATAGTCAAAATATTTTTTGGAAAAATCTGCTGGTGAATAGGAAATCTGTTTTTGCTGGAGAACAATGTATAGCCTTAAACCTTGATCTGATTATGGAACAGTTACCATATCAGCTATTTTAAGATCACAGGTATTTCATCACAGTGGAATGCTGGCACTGAGCTTTATACAGTTTGTGCTAGTTTCTTTTCTCTGTAATTTTAAACTGAGTTTCTTTTGATCTGAGTAAGTGCAAAGAAATCAGAGACAGGCTCAAAGCATAAATGCAGAACAAGGATATTTTCAATGCTATTAAATTTTAATATCACTATTGGTTCGTTTTACCTGGTTTCAGCTTTCCATCATTAGCTGCAGAGCTTTTTTCAACAAGGCTTGTTATCTGGAGATAAGGCCCATCCTGTACCACTTTGAGAGCTAATCCTTGTTCATCCATCCTAATATCTGCCATCAATGCTGCACTCTGTGTGTGCTGACAGAAGTTTTCCAGTGCCGTCAACTGCCCTTTGAAAAGTGAGAGGAAAACTTTGCTAGCTGAAAGTGTGATATTATGCTTCAATAAAAGGTTTAAGGAGACATTTGAGCAGGTGCTGTCCCCATTTGTAAGTGTCCAAACAGTGAAGCCTCTCATCCTTAGTTACTTCTTTAGACAAGCATTGTGTGCGGAGTTGCTGCCCAAAGACTCCATGAACTTTCTTTCTGCAAATAAATACACTGAAAGTAGTTTTGCTTAGAAACGGATTTCTTAAAAAGTCACACATTTTGCAAAGAGAAGGAGCAATAGTGCTGTTACTTAAGTACTCATTACTAACGGCAGTATATTCAGGGAAGGTAGGGAACAGGGCACAAAATAACAGAACAGAGGCATTTCCAGCTATTAAGGACTTCAAGAAAATATTGCATGCCTATAGCAAATGGATTTTTCAAATCACTATTGCTTCCATGCACCAATTCTTTCTGGTTTAAAGGGAGTAATTTCATGTTTGTATAGTCTGCCATCTACATAAAAATAAACAGCACAACTGCCCACTTG
>JACBWW010000025.1:11731226-11809065 GCA_020086605.1 Lanius collurio | reverse complement strand
CCGGGGGGCTGCTGGCCGCGGGGCCGGAGGGCAGCTGGGCCGGGTTCCGGGGGCTCCCGGGGCTGCTCCCCCGGGGCGGCGGCGAGGGAAGCGGCCGGGGGGATCCGGTGGGACCCCAGCCCCGGGCAGAGCCCCCGGCGGTGCCTCCCGGCTGCCTTGGCGGAGCCCGGTCCCCCCAGGGGTCCTGCAAAGCCCCCGAGCCGGCTCTGACTCTGGGAAGCCAAGGGCCAGGGCAGCAGCCCTGCCTGTGCCTCCCAGGTGCCGTCACCTTGGACAGAGAATTGAGATCTGTCTCTGTTTATTTGCGGCAGGTTTGGAGTGTTTGGTACTACGCTGACGTTTCCTTTGTTGCAGGGAAGTTCTTGCTTTCCTGAATCTTTTTTTTTTTCCACCAGAATATTTCCTGCATGCTGATTTTTATCAGCTTTTAAGCCGAAATCCCATGTGTTTTTTATTTTAGTGTGACATTGTTATCTTTAAAAGAACAAGGATTTGTGCATCTGTCTTTTTACTAATGATGTAATTGTTTCTGTGAACAATTTATTTCAGTCTGTTGATAAAGACCTGCATGTTGTGATCAGTGGAGCAGGGAGAGAGAACAGGAGGAGAGCACCTCTTTGATCTCATGTCCTAGAGGAACCCAGAGCTCCCTGTCAGGAAAGGAAGCCATCCTTACTGCAAACAGATTAAACTAAACCACTTTGACCGGTCACAGGGCCCAAGGGAACAGCATGAAGCTGTGTCAGGGGAGGTTTAGATTGGGTATCAGAGGGTGACTGGGCACTGAACAGGCTCCCCAGGGCAGTGTTCACAGCATCAAGCCTGTGTGTGTTCAGAAAGTGTTTGCACAATGCTCTCAGGCACATGGTGTGATTTTTGGGGTGTCCTGTGCAGAACTAGGACGGACTTGATGATCCCTTTAGGTCCCTTTCAGCGCAGGAGATTCTGTGATTCTCTGACTTTTCCTAAACTTGTAATTTCCAAGCAAACCACAGGTTAGTATAGAGAGAACTGGTCTGACTGCAAAGACTTCTGTCATAAATTCTTTCAGAGGGTTTAAAAATTTTTCTTCGTCTGGCTTGAATCTTCCATGCCTAATATTGCATGTGAACGGATTGCACTGGTTCAAATTGTGTCATATTTCCTTTATTCTAATGAAATAAAGTATTAAAAACACTGGCTATTAGGGATTGGTGACAGTACTCTGACCAGACTGTACTTATGGCTTATTTGATTTGCTTTTAATTGCCTAGTCTAGAACCCAGACTTTCCTACATGGTTCAGAGGAGAGGAATGAGTCCCTTCCCAAAGTGCAGCCTTCAGGAACTCCCTGGGTGACTTCACTGTTCCTCCTGTTGCTAATTGTGATGATCTTCCTGCCTGTGGCTAGATGAAATAGTTGGTTCTTTGCTCATATAATTCCACCTAACAGCAGAGCTGCAGTAATGAGCCCTTCTTCAGGGGCTTAAAGTCAAGTAAAATAGTATTAATTTCAAATATTTAAATATGTCTTTCTGAAGTTCTGCCTCACGTTAGCAGATCCTGTGCAATGTGTAGGATGTTGAATTCTCTCTGTGTATATAGAAATGAGATAACAAAAACTATTCTGAAAAAAGTGCTCATGGAAAAAAATGGTCCTTTGGGAACTAAGTACAGTCCATTAGGTTCTTTCCTAAAGAAAAATGTTTCACATCTCTTTGTAATACAAATTTTTTTCTTAAAATATTTTAAGCAGCAATCATTATTAGTTACTTAGTGGATGATTACTTAAGAATCATCTGCCATTTCTGAGGTGCAATGAACAGTTTTAATTAGGCTGGCAAACACAAAATCTGTATGGATTTTTCTGAAGGACTACACCAGTCAAAGAATGTTTTGACAGGCCTAAGCCTTTTTTTTTTTCTTTGCTCTATTTTGAAGCCAAACAAATTGTTGTCTTGGTAAAACCATAAAGGAGAGCTAGCTGCCACCCTTAATTACTCTTCTGTATGTAGGTTTTTTCTGATACAGGATTCAATGCATTATTATAAGACTTGTGCTTAAGAGCAATGCAAATGTTTATTTCTGGTGCTTAGACCTCCTAACAGAGCCTTTTGCCCAAACTGTAAAGAGAGGAAGTGTGGAGATGCCCATTGAACCAGGGACTTCCTGTAGTATTGAATTATGAAGTGAATGCTTTTATGAGTGCCATTCATTACCCAGAGACTGCTGGGGAGAGATACAGCACAGGAGGGCACAGCCCTGATGGTAAAACCTGTCCCAGCTGCTGGTGACATTCAGGGACTCTCAGCAGACTCCTGTGCTTGGAGCACATCCAAGGCTTCCATATGTGCCACTAAGAAGCAGGGTGTTTTTGGAGCATCCTATGCTCAGCTGGTAAAAGGAACTATTTGGTGAAAGAAAATATTTCTTTGCTTTATCTCTGCATTCTTAGGTTCATCT
Source organism: Lanius collurio (assembly GCA_020086605.1). NCBI lineage: Eukaryota > Metazoa > Chordata > Aves > Passeriformes > Laniidae > Lanius > Lanius collurio. The sequence continues at coordinate 11,806,623 of JACBWW010000025.1, read as the reverse complement.
CCTGTGGGAATTATTCTAAATTCTGCTTCTACAAATCAGCCTAGTAGAGAGGAGAAAGGGGAGTAATAGTTTTTGGCTGCTTGGCTGCTGTCCTGGGGGTTCTGAAAGGCAGTGTGGAACAGCCTGGTCTCCTCAATGCTGCAGCTGTTTGAGGATGGCAGGGAGCAGAGGTCTTGGCAAACCTGGGAAGACAGCACTGTATTGGATCATTCAGAGCTGTTCACAGCCACTAAGGTTGGGAACCTGGGCTTATGTTTCAGGAAAAAGAAAAAATCTGTTCTGATTTGGATGCTAAACAATATGTACCTCTTACTCCAGAGATAGTGATGAGTTTCAGCTAAATTGGATAGCAAAATAAATCACTGGCTTTAATGCTTCTGTGGAAAATCTAGATAGTTTTCAATATTTTTTAAAATCAATATAAAAGGGCTGATTAGTTTGCTAAATCTTACTCTTAAAGATAAGTTTTACAGTCACTTGTAAAATGTTGGCTATAAAAATTTCTCCATAGTAATTATCAGCAAAGGTTTGCAACTGAGATTATTGAAGGTCTCAGATGCTTATCTGTCTTTAGGCCAGAGAAGCTACACCTTTGTGGACATGGGTCCAAGTCTCTGTTGGGCACTATTTCTTTATGTGCTTTTGTAAGAATTGTTCATTAACTTGGTTTCAGATATTTCATACATCTTTAGGATGGTAAAGGAAAGATGAAAATTAAATGGATTTTTCTTACAGTGAGCTCTCAGTGAGGTTTTGTTATTCGTGCTGTGCCAGTACAGAGCACTGATAACTCCAATCTGGAAACTAGTGGCTGCTCAGTATTCTTGCACTGACTGCCTTTTCTTATCAAACTGACACTCTGTGTGAGAAATAAGGACAGAGTTGGCTTTAATTTAGGCCAATGCCTAAAGTGCTGCTGATTTCAGTAGGAAGGAATTTTGCTCCTGTATTTCTACACTTCTGCAAAGAACTTTATAAGCTGATAGTTTTGTCTCCATATGTTCCTTTCTTTGTGTGGGAGGGTCTTTAATGATTTTGATATTTTGTCTTCAGCAGGAGAGGAAGGGGGATAGAAGCAGCTCTAGCTTCAGCTCTCAACCCTTTTGTAGGAAAAAGGGTATGAATAGTATGCACAGTTGAAATTGGAGATGTTAAAAGCTGTACATATGGGGGGGCTGACAATATGAAATGCTTTTTATAGGGTTTAGTATAGGTCAAGTAAGTCAAGAGAATAATTTAATCAAGTACAATCTCCCTTCAGAAAGCTAAGCTATCAGTTTGTTTCTGTGGCTTAGTCATCCCTTCCTATGTAGCAAGGTTGTTCATTTGATTCCAATTCACAGAACAACGTGTACCCCTTTTACAGCAGTGGTTAAGGTAACAGGGGGGTCAGGATTTAGGGGTGCCAACTGATGGGTAACTCCTGAAGCAAGGACACATCACATCCTCCCATGCTGACCCCTGGGCCACCAGGGAGCACACAGCAGAATGTGACAGCCAGGCCACTCAGTGTAGGGCCAGCAGCACTGACCTGGGCTGTATTTGTGTTCAGCAGAGCTTCCCATTTCATCTTGCTGCTCTGACAAAACCATCAAGGTCACTTGTGTTAGGAATTGTACTTTTCATTTAAACTGCCTTCTGTGTCTTGCTGTGCAGTAGCAGTGTGAGAGTGAATTGTGAATCTAGAATATGACACTTATTTAAAATGGTCTGTTTACCAGTGCTGCGTTTCTGAAGTGTTATTTGTAGTTCTTGGGGTTTGCATACTCAGTTGCATTTTATTTGTGAAGTATGATTTCAGATGCAGTGGTCTTACAGAACAGCAGGCTCTGTGCAGCAGGCCATTCCTCCTGAGGCAGTTAACTCCCTGCTCCTGTGGAATAAGTTGTCTAGTACTTAGTGGAAAATTACTGATGTTCAGTCTTATTCCTCTGCATGTCATAGCTCTTCCTGAGGAACTTTGCTTCACAGTCCCAACAGGAACTGTAGCTTTGTTGGGATCAGCTTAATGAACTGTCATAGGTGATGTGACCAAGCAGTGATTCCTGGCTCCTGCTGAGCTTGAGACCACTGAATTACTTTTCTCTAATTGCAGCACTGACTATACATGGAATAAACCCAAGACCACATGAAGGTGGTCAAATGAAACAGTACTTCTAAATAGAATAGATAAAGTAAATAAAGTATCCTCAACTTAAACAGGGTGTAAACTTGAGTTCCAGCTGGCATTATTGTTGTAAATGAAATTGTCTGCTCAAAAAGTAGTGATATGTAAAAATCAGTATTGCATATTACCAGTGACTTCTGCCCTTCAGGGCCTGTGCTGAGAAACTGTTCATGTACAATGCTCCCCTGTGGACAAGTCATGGTATAGAGCAGCCATTGTGCTGTCCTCTGAAGGAGATAATGTTTGGGTTTTGTGGTGTGTGGATAGTTGGCTTTTCAAAAACTGTCTGCAAAAGGGTTCTGGTGATCATTTGTTAAGCACCTTGCAATGTACTCCAAACACAGGATGCATCTCCCAGCTCTTCTCAGTAGTGAGTGATGGGACATGATAGGAAGCAATTCTACAAAATTACTTTTTCCTAATGTTTTTTGTGCTATCATGTAGTGACTGTGACAGGAGAAGTTATTTGCCCTTTCATGAACCTGTTTGGATTGCATGCTGAGAATACAAAAAAAAAGGAGGATGATACAGAGAATGAAGATTTATGTTCCATCAGGTCCTAGAGGTGAGTGCTGAAAAGCAATCTCTAAAGCCATCTGAACATCAGAGTGTTAAAATTAGATTTTGGGACATAATTTTCAGGAAAACACATTTCTTTGATGGATGCTCCCAGGTGTGTGAGGAAGGAGGGAAAGGTGGTGGTTGGTTATGATGTGTTGCTGATCCTCACAGTGAGGGATTAGGGCCTGCTAGGTCCTAAGATGCAGGTCCTGCCAGCAGCACTTGCATTTCAGAGATGTTGCCAATGCCTTAAAAACAACAGTACAAAACCCAAACAAGAACAAGATTCTGAACCCCATATAACCTGAATACTGTAACAAGAGTGGCCTGTTAATAGGTCTGCCTGGACTGGGAGGGTCAGTGCCATCTTTAGAATGAACATTTCCATTCTACTTTGTGTCTGTAGATGTCTTTCAAGTGGATGTAAAAATGTGACAAAGCAGAGTGTTTGAATTGTGCTTGGGTTCTGTAATCAACCAGGCCTTAAGGCACAAGAAAAATCAATAGAAAGGCATTGTTGTAATGAATTAATTTTGTGCTTACTCAACCACTCAGCATTTAAACATATGGAACTATTTTATGTGTAGGAAGAATCTCATGAAAGAGAGCTGTGTCAGCCTGGTTATTTGAGCCTGCTGGAGAAGACATGAGGGAGCCAATTGTTTTTGTCCATAGAGGAACTGATGTTTTACAGCTGGTTTTAACAAATACAAACTAATGCTGCTCCTTTTAAGTGCACGCTTTGTTTTCTCTTTAGTGTGTGAAGGTACAAAATTATTTGTTTGCATTCTACCAAATCCTCTTGCATTCCTCACTAATGTTAAGGAGTTAGGTAAGAAGTACCTGATGGTAGAGTACAGATCTGGGAGCCAGTAACTTTCAAATCTAACATCTGGCATGGCTGACTTTGGATGCTGGCAAGTTATTGTGGTAGTACCCCAGTTTCTTCCTCTGTAAAACAGAGGTGGTGTCTTTATCACAGTAACTTCTGTTAGCATTAGCAGCAAAGCTTTAATTTAATTTCATGGTTTTTTTAACTTTTGTTTCCTGTCACAGTTTTACTTTATTAAACTGAGGGGGGAAATCACAGAATAACAGGCATTTCATTTGTCTTTTCTAATTGTAGGTGCTTTGGATAAGGTACTTGAGTTTCAGATATTTGGAATATCCTTTTTTGTGTTTATTTACTTACCAGCAGTGTGCACAGTTCCTATAGAATTAAATTCTATTCAGTATATGGAGATACAGCTTTGGTTTTTGTCCATCCTGTGCTTTATTCAAGTAGTATGTAACTGTAGCTCTGCTTTGTCTGTGGAAAAGGTGCCCTGTTCAGACTTCAGCTTTGTAGCTTCAGGAAGTTACCTGAGTTTGATCTGTGTTTTAAATCAACTTAGACCTGATTGAGGTGTGTGTATTACATTTGTTGCCACAAACTTACACTGAAATGAACACAAGAGTAAATGTATTACATGTATTGAATATTAAAAGTAAGGATTCAATAGTGTGTACTGCAAAACAAAGATTTAAAATTGTCTGGAATAATTAAAAAAAAGGTATCCTGTTAATGGCTGGGGCTTATTAAAAACATTTGTATCATTTAGTTTCCAGCCAGCACTTACATGTGAGCAGCATTATGTAAACTCCATTTGTACTTTTGGCAAAACAAAGAAGATCAGTAGGTCAAACTTTTAAGCTTGACCTACTTTTTTTTTTCATAGGTTCCTCACAAGAGCTCAACTTTTTCCCATTTATTTTCATGCAGTGCAGAGCAGTGTGTAGGATTTTCATCTTAAGCAGGAGTTATTCACCTCATTCTTGAGTCCTTTTTCCAGCAGTGGTTGAGGCCTCTGTATTTCAAGAGAATGTAACTAGTGTGACTCATGGATGAGGAAGTACATTGAACTTCACAGAGAATAAATGCTGCTATTTATTTTAGAAACAGATACAAAATTATGTTTGTAGTATGGTGGAACAAATACAATATGGGGGTTGTTTTATTCTTCTGCAAAGTAATTTGGGGAAACTATAAAATTATTTAAATTTTTTTATGCAATTTTAAATTTTAAAATCATTTTCTTATTACCTAGTTGTAAGTTGTTATTATTGTAATCCAGAATGCCTACAAATTTAGTAATTGTCAGAGTACTTTATTAGTAAGGGCTATATGCAGGAGAAAAGTTCTTTGGTAATTTTGCAGCAATCCTCTTATGTACACTCCAGCTGCTTTCCTCAATTTCACTTTTCTTCCACAAGCCTCTGACTGATGGAGATGTACACAGATCTGAAAAACTGGAGATATGGCCAAGAAGAGGATCTGTGCAGGGTACGTGTGTATTTTAAGGAGAAGGGAAACAAGCTAGACTGGCAGAGCAGTTGTATTGGCCTGATCCTGGAGGGATATGTAGGGAATCAACAGTCATAGGTTATATCCCTTCTCACTGTGAAGCTTTTGGGTTCTTCCTATGGGATCATATTTTATTTCCTATCTGATGTATTGTCTTCTATATATATTTTAAATTTTGTGGATCAGGTTGATGACAAGAGTTTTATCTCTCTTGGAAGCATCTGATTACAATAGTTTTTCTGTGGGGTGGGCTAATCCAATAGGGAATACTAATCCAATAGGGAAACTGCTAGGAGTTTGAGGTTCAAAATTCATAGAGTATGTAGAGCCTGGTTCCTGTCTTTGAGCAAAACAGTCTCTTGCTTCTGGGTCCTTGGGATGAACTAAAATGCTCCCTTGTGAGGGCATCAAAAGCCTCCCAGAGATTCACTGCAGTGTTCAGAGCCAGCACAATAGGCAACAGTTGGCTGCTACCCAAGGACCTCCTGGTAGCTGCAGTTCTGTGCCATAAATTACAAAGCACTTTGGGATCATTAAGGATGACAGTCTCTCAAGGTGTAGTGATTAATACTGCACTTGGATATTTAAATACTTGTCCAGTTGAGGGCAGTTCTCATTAGGCCTTGAACTTACTTGATGGTGAGCACTTCTTTGTGCCATTGTTTGCACACTGCATTAACAGGGCTGGGCTCTCTCTGAGCTTGGTGCATCCAAGAATTTAGTAATCAAATGACAGTGTTCATAGACAGTAAAGTCAAGTAGTTTATTTCTATAGTGCTCATCATGGAGCCAGCTTCCCAATTTGTATTCTTGCAGTTCTTACTCTGGGCTTTCCATTCTTTTGCCCAGGTTGTTCTTGTGTGGTTCCCACTTCTCTTGCTGTGACTACTTCCTGCTGTTGGCAGCAATGTAATGTATTTTAAGGAATATGTGTGGGATCAGAACAGGACAACTGGTCATTCATTGTACCTCAGAACTGCTGTGCTATGAATACTTCAGAAGGGCTGCTTTGAACCTACTTTTCTCAAATTGATGGCATATATACTAATGTTGTTAGGATATCTTAGTGAAACTGCTTGCTTTCTGCAGTAGAATCTTTGTATACATCTGAAATGAGAGGGATCCTGACTCTGTTGATGGGCAGGGCAAATGTACAAGTAAGGGGGAATGGTTTCATCTGTAACTTCATCAGTGTGAGCTTAATGTATCAAACATTAAGAACCTTTAATTGTAATGTCTTTATACCAAAGTAAAGTGAAGAAAACTCATAAAAGGTTGTCATGGGCTTCAAGTTTCTGAAGCATGACTTGTATAGTGGGTGACTTGTTTGACTTGAAAATTTGCTTTGATGTTCAGTCTTCTCTATATGAAATAGAAATACTCTAAATTGAGCATTAAGAGATACCTTTTCTCAATCATAGCAAATATTCCCATGGTCAGTGGAAGTGACAGCTCCAGAACTGCAACAGTGGAAGATTCTGATTTCCCTCTTGTAGAGGAGAAAATGCACTGCTGCTTCCTCTGTGCCTGTGGATGTGAGGAGCATTGTAGGCGTTTCATGCTGTGGGGGAAGAGAAGTCACAAGGGTGAAGAAAGAATTTTTTTATTTTCCTTAGGTTGAATTGCATTCTGAAACAAATTGTGCACCTAAATTCATGCATTAATGATGTGCTCTCTGTTGTAGAAACTCGTGGGAAGAACCCTGTTTCACTTTGTTTTTTAAACCCACACTTAATTCAATTTAAAAACTATGCAACAAGATTGTACAGGAAACCTGAACAGATTGAAAGGCCAAGGATTTCTAATGTGGTCCCATAAATTCTTTCAGTGGAATATTACTGGGTCACTCAACAATTTCAAGAAGCACCCTTAAGCTCAGTACATGAAAAATGGTGAAATAAAGAGAGTCAAGGCCAGAAGTAGCAGTTGCTGTTTCACAAACAGAAGTCTGTTGACTTATGCCCAATGTAATCTGAAGTAAATGTTCTCTGTAAGTAGAGGTTCAGGAAGATGAAGTTGGTGATAAGGACAAGATCTCTTGGTTGTTTATATAAAATCTAAAATTAGAGTGAATCTGTTTCACAATGTCAGTAGAACAAATGTGTAAACATTTGTGAACAGATATGTTCTTTGAAGCACTATTTAACATCTGGTTGCTTTTTAAGAACAGTCCTACTTGCTCAGAAAGGGCTGAGCCTTGCTGTTTCAATAGAGTCCTATTTTATTTCAGTAAAGTGCAAGTTTAGCTGTTCAGGAATGGTCTCTCTTCTCTTATACTAGTAAAAAAAAAATAAAAGAGAACTCTCCAGACTCTAACAGTCTATTTTTGTAGATGCCAATTTGTGATAAGGGAGAAAGTGTTATCACCACACAGACAGCACCTGTTAATTGCCTAAATAATTCAGGCTTAAATTATGCAGGCTTCTAAAAGGACTTGCCCTAGCAAAAGCAGTAAGAAAATATATACTTTGAGATAAATCCTGAATATGCTTCCTGCATTCCTATTCTTCTTTGGTTTTAATGGTTTTTTTTGTGATAGAAACAGCAGGTAGATGCCTAAATTTGAGGATTATTACTGCAGAAAAAGGTTTGGTTTGGTTCAGTTTATTTTCCAGTTTGCCTTTTATATTGGTGGGGGCTTAAAATGTTAATTAGCCGGGAAACTCTGTGCCTGCAGTCCTGAATGTAGTTAAGTTATATCTGTCTGTCTTTCAGCACATCAAGTGTTACTTATAGATAATAAAATCTTGGCCCTGTACCTAATCCCTACTTGAAGTGCAGTTTAACCTGTATTCCCAGTTGTTACAAGCATGTCATACACACATTTGGCAACAGTTAAAAAGCACCTTTAGGAATAAAAACTAAGGTTAAGTTTTAATTTGCTTGAAATGTTATTCTAGTTGTAGTGAAATACATCTTTGGGCAAACAGCTGCTGTTCTTCAGTCGATAAAAGTGCCCTGTGGAAAAAGCAAGTCTAGTAGACAGAGTTAGGTTATCATCACTGTATTAGCTGGGGATATAAAAGAGCCTGTGTGTCCAGGGAAGGACTTGCAAGACCAGAAACATGCTTAAGCTTTCCAGTTTTTCTTGCAGTTCTAATGAAGGATTACTTCTACCTGCAAAGCTCCCTTCTCATGTCCTCATTGCTATAAATACAATCCTGCCATCAGTTATGTGATGTAAAGAAACTGCCACAATTTTTAGTACATTTGGTTTGGGCTTTGAATGTTTTGTTCTTTATTTAGCATAGTCTGTTGTACTTTCAGGCAATCTGGGCCTAAGATATTCTGTCAGTAGTGAACCAAGAGAAAGTTATGCTCAGGTGTAGGCAAACATTCAAGCACATAAGGTATATCTAGGCTGAATGTTTGCAGAACAGACACCTAAACTCTGCAAATGTGTTTCCAACCATCTCAATGCCAAAAGGCATTTCAACACTTCTCTTTCCACCTTCACCACTGGGTGATTCATGAGGCCATGGAAGAGCCAGATCAGTGGGTGTCCTTGGAGCATGTCTGATGCAAGCTGAGATCAGTGCAAAGCACAACAGTTGTATCTGACAGTGGAAGATGATCCTTATTCCTCATGAATTTAATTTGTTAAAAGCATAAGCAATCTTGAAGGCAGAGCCAGGGCCTGAGTTTTCCCCCTACCTCTGTCACTAGGTTAGAGAAATTGCTTTAGCTGTAACCAGGAAGGCTGATACTGACTTTCTCTCCATGAATAAAAAGAGGGAGAGCAATAGTGTGGTTGGGGTGGTTGGGGTGGTTTGGGACTTTTTGGTGTATCCATCCTGATCTGCTTGAGCATATCTAATTTTGAAACTCACTTGATGAAATTCTGCTTTTGGATATGCAGGAGTTAAAAATGGAGGGCTCTGAAGTCCTGTTATTGCCAGCCTGTGAACAGACCATCTTACATGACACCTGTGTGGAAGGTGATTTACTGCACTGTGAAATCCAGAATTTCTGTGTTGTCCTGGTTGTGTTTGTACCACGTGGCAAACTCTGGTGCTGCCATTGCTGCCCCAGCCTGGCCACCTCATGTCCCTGGCTCCTGTTGATGGTGCAGCCTTAGAGAGCTGCACATGAACCACAGAGCTGTGAGATGCTGAGCAGACCATTTCTGAGAAGGCTGGAGTAGGGCCGTGTGGTATGTTGGATAAAGAGGTATCATTTTACAGCTCTGTCTGCAGCCAAGTTTAACTAACTGTTAAAAAGAACACAAGCTCATCAGATGTTAAATAGCAGAACAGCTGTAGGTGTCATAGCTTGTGGCTTTCAACTGAACATATGGCATAAAATGGTGTAGCTGACTACAAAAATCACTTTTAAATATTGACACTGCCTTTGATCTTTCTTTTTTTAGGCAGTGAATTTTGTCAACTCTGAGTAGCTCTACTTTAGTTGGAGGAAAAATGGAAATAACTGGATTCTTTGTTTGTGTTTTAAACTAAATAAAACATTGCTTTCTTATTTTAGGAAAGTTCTCTCTTTTTTTCCAGGCCCTTGCTGCTTCAGAAACTGTAAAGATTCTAGTCACTGACAAAACTGTTCCATTGTGAAAAATGCTTATAGTGTTAGAAAATAAACAACCAGAATGATGCAGCTTATTAGAGATCCTCTTTACCAACATTTAATTAATGTTGTCTTCTGAAGTAGGAATAAATACCTTCTTCTGAAGGATAGAATACCTTCAGCACAGGCAGATTTCTTGGCTCAGATATGTGAGAACACAAGCCTTTGTTGTGTCAGGGGAGTTGTTCCTGCATTAGTGCCTGAGGGTAGCTCTTAGACAGTCTGGTGGTCCATCTCAAAAAAACAAATTAAAAAAGAGGGGTTGCAAAAGAAACAAAGCATTAAATAAACCCAATACACAAGCAGCAGGGCATTGAAACGAACTAGAATTCAGAAATAAACTCACTTTTTATTGGTCCAAATGTCTGCAATGTAAGTGTCCCTTAGAACTAATGATTGTCATCTGTAGTAATAAACTTTTCTAATATGTGTCAGTCTTTCCCAGTAGATGGCCCCTGATTTTTTTTCTCTTTGGGAAAGGAAGAGGGAGGGAGAAGACTGGGTTTTGTGGAGGGGAGATTTGGTTTGCATTAGGCATGATACAAACAGAGAATTGAAAAATTTTGAAGCAATTTGGCACCAGATGTTCTCCAGCAGCAAGGCAGGATTTTCTGCTAATATACCACAACTCTTTTAACATTGGCTATAGACTTCAAAATTTTGAATTCTTCCCTTTAAAAGTCAGTAAGATTTCTAAGGAAGGCCAAAAATGGTACCTAATAAATTCAATTATCTGGAAATTAAGATTATTAAATATAATTAAATTGGTAGGTTTCTCCTAGCTGGCATAAGCTGGGTTTGAAGCCAGGGATATTACCTCTCCTGTGTGAATGTTTTTAAGAATACTTCGTTCCTGAAGCAAGTAAACATCCTTTACATCTCTAGAGCAAAAAGGATGATGCATTTCAAAGCTGGTTTGAAAGGAAGAGAGCATCAGATTTGAGAGGAGGGGATAAATGGAGTAGAAGAGAAATAACAGATTGTATAACATAATCTTACAAGGACTCTTACAACAAGGTTCTTAAAAGAGGCCCTCTAGATATAGCAGGGACTTTGCCAGTAAATCTAGATCTTTATTGAAAACTGACTTTTTAACATTGTATAAATATTTTTAGGTGTTTGTTTCATACCAGTGGAATTCCAATGGGTATATGAATTGATCTTTTATCTGGTCTTCTTCAAAGTGAGAAACTCCAAAGCTTTTTCCCAGGGTTACAATAGCTATTAGATGATTTGAGAGACAGATTGGAGTGAAGGCCAAAAGCATAAGATTTGGTATACAAAAGGCAAGAAAGATAATTTATAATCTGTTTGTTTTGAACTCTTCTATATTCTGTGCCTTTGCAGCTGATCCTCTTTTATTCTTTTCAGCCTTCTTGTAGATCATCCTTTAACATTCATAAATCTTATTTAGTGAGTCTTGGTTTCCTATTAATCCACTACCTGAACAACATACTGGAACATCCGCAGTGAAAGAATCAATCTGTTCTGCTACATCCTGAATGCTGTACTTGCATGGTAACCTCAAAGCTATTTTAGCCACAGAAGTGCTAAAGAGCATCTACTCAAACTACCTCCATCCCTCACAGAAGTAATTATTTATGTAAGAACTGTACCAGACATTACATTCTCATGCTTGATGAGAAACTGGCAGTTGATCTTATCTTATATTTTGATTCTTTTATATACCCTTTATAGCTATTTAGGTATAACTCAGTTACTGTGTTGTCCTACAATGACTGAAGCACAAATGTGAAGACAGGGTGTTCAACTTGCTTACAGTTACTTAGCTACAGTTAATTATGTGTACGTGCTGTTTTAAAAAAGCTCTGATATGATTTTTTTGAGGCTGTAAACTTTTTACAATTGCTTTAGTGGGTTAAGAGTGAAAATTGAGATGAGGACTACAACTTAGAAGGCTATAACTCTGAGCAGTTGTAGATACACAGCCATTCTGGGAGCTGTGCCTGTGGCCTTGTTCAGTGAGACCTGACATACAGAGGCACCGTGGTTCTGTTTGACTCTTACAACATGGGCCTTGCCTTACAAGTGGTCTTCCCCAGCATTGTTAATTCTTTTTTTCCTCCTTGGTTTTGCAAACCAGAAGGATGCTGTTATCTTTTTCGCCTTCACAGCAGAGGTGGTGCTGATCCTACAAAGGCATAGCTTTTCCCTGGATTTTGGGAAAGGCAGAACCCTCTGTTTCCAAAGAACTAGTACCTAGACTATAGAATTCGTAGAAATTTTGCCCAAAACAAAATACATATAAATAAGCCTAAATAAGTCATTCTCTCTTCCCCCTTTGTATAGCAGCATCACTTCAAGTGCCTCTTTCAGGAAAATAAATTCCATATGTAAGAATGGGAAACATCCCACTTCAACTGCCAAATTCCTTTGATGACTTTGAAAATTTTCTTCTTGGAAGTCCCTCCTCCCTGTTTGCTGTTACGGGTAGGTGCATTGGAACTATTCTTAATGTGCTGTGTTGTTTTTTCCTCTCAGAAATTCCTCGGCTACGCTTCGCTCACTTTGTAAGCAGTCTTCTGTCAGAGAGCTTGGTTACAGGCAAGGAGCAGCAAACATGTTAAAGGCAGGGTGGCCAAAGCCAACTTGATGATTATCCTTAACACTGGTGTGTGGAATTAGTCTGCCATGACCAAATCACTGTGTTTTCTTTCGACCTTTCAAGTTTCCACTTGGGATTGGCACCCAGCTCCAGCTCTGCTCATTGCTGCAGCCTGTTCCTCTTAGATGGATCTACACCTTTCTCCATTCAAGTTTATCAGCTCAATAGAACTTAAAACATTTTCCAAAACCAAGCTGTCCTTGTCTGTGGCCCAGTGAGAGTTACAGGGAATGGCTTAACTGCCCTTAACTTCACATATGTCATTCCCTGGCATGTGACTGTTACCTAACCAGCTGCAATGAATGTTTTAGTGTGCCCAAATAACACAGCTCCATGTACTGTGCTCATTACTAAAACATACTACTTAGCAGTGTCCTTGCCACACTGGCAGTGCTCTAAGATTGGTGTCACCAGCACCACATAAAGAAACCTCTAAACTCTGCTTTTCACGGAGCAAAGATGGTTTGACAAGTCCACAGTGCACTGAAGAAAAATACCTCCTTTGAGCAGAAACTTCCAGTCACAACTGGCATTTCCAGCAGCACCACCCCATCTGATCAGGACAATGAGGGAGGGAGAGCAGGTAGTTCCATGTTTTAACCCGCTCACAAGGCATATTAGCCCATAATATTTATTTACTGAGCATTTTGCTAAGGGTGTGGTTGATGTATGGGAGGTAGAAATAAGGAAGCTGTTGTCAAGGAATATAAAGGGTTGCAGATGCATTTAAACCCAAGGAAGAGCATTTTCTTTTAAATGATAGGAAGGAGTGAACTCATTTTCATCTTGGGACAGTAGGGGAGTACAGAGGAGGAGCAGGTACCCCAGGCTGAGCAAGAGCAATTCTGAGCATTTGTGCCTTGGGTGTTCATGTGCCAGCATAGCTGCTGAGCTCTGGGGCCTTCTAACATCTGAGCCCCACCTCATTCTCTGCATCTTGCTTTTCCCATATTAGTTGTTTCTTATGCTGTGGTGAGCTCCTCCTGGCAGTAGCACCTCTCCTGTGTCCATCTGGCACACTTGGTGCCACATGTCCTGGCACTCAAATGACAGATGAACAGTGAACATCTGAATGGCCATTATTATGCTGCTGCTTTCCAGCCGTGCTATTGCTGTGCCACTTTTAATAATTCAGAAGTGATGTAGAGGAGGGGGAGTTAAAGGGCTGCAGCAATCTTTGTTTCTCTCAGTAGAGTGTGATTCCTCCTTGGTGGCTCAGTAGTTACCAGGGAAACAGGAGAGGGATGGCAGAGCACCATGGGGCTGGAGTGGGACTTAGGGGTTGGCTCCCTGGCAGCTGCACATCTGCCCCAGGGGGCAAAATGAGAGCTTGCCTTTCCTTGGTTTGGTGCCTTTCCCCCTCTTTTCCACAACAGTTTTGTGAAACTTAATTGTTAAATAGGTGATGCTCCCCAGCATTGGTGTATTTGTTGAAGAGTCTTTTTATCATTGATTTTAGTAAAAATATGCTGTGTTGGAAAATGAGCATTACTGGTGGTTTGGAGGAGTTGGGTGATCACAGAATCTTTCTCTGGAATTAACTGGAGCCCTGGTTATACACAGACTGTCACTACTGAGAGGTTGTTTAATGTGTTTGAAATGCTTTGGCACTTCAGGGAATACATTTACTGGAAAAGACTAAGGACCACTTCAGTAACATTTGCTCAGTGCAGCATTCTCTGATTTGATAAAGGTCGAATTTCAATTTTAATGATTAGCATATCTATTCTAATCACCTCCTGCTGTAGCTGTACTGACCTGAATAATGCCAGTCTCAGAAGCTTTGGGGAGAGAGGCAGATGAGGGCAGGGAGCAGCCCCTGCACCTCGGGGTTGTGTCTGTGGCTCCCGAGGGCTGAGCCCTGCAGCAGCAGCAGGAGGGTGGGTGGGCAGCTGTGTTTACTCCCCTGCAGATGTTTAGGGCTGGATCCATCCTTCAGCTGCCTGATCTGCTGGCATTAGCTGTGCTGTTTGTTCCACACCTGCATTAGGTGCTTAGATTTTCAGCAATTATGCTGAAGTAGTTCTGAGAGGATGACTTAAAAACCTTTTACTTACGGATCAGTGGAACTTGGTGATTGGTTTGAGATGGGCTGTTTGGCTCTTTAACTGCAGGCAGGAGGACTCTGCAATTTCATCTCTCTGTCCCTCTTTTCAGTGATGGGCTAGAGAAGGTGAAACAGGATTTTCTGTAACGAGTTAGTTTGTTTGCAGCTGCCTGGCAACTGTTTGCTTGATTGCTTTAGAATGGGACCAAGAGAATAAAATACCATATAAACACTCTCTTCTTTTGAATTTCATGGCAAATAAATACTGTTTTTCCACACCAGAGACTTCTTTTGAAGTCTGAATTCAACAGATTTGTCACTGTGGGACGAGCCCTGAGGTTTCATTTCCTTGTGCCTAGTTTATGCACACAAGTGAGGTATTCATGTATAGTCAACTTGAACTTTAACTGAATTTATGAGCACATAATGGGGTTGATTTTCCAGTTACCTTTGTGAAACCTTCAGAAATGGTTTATAGACCTCTTGCCCTCCATTTGCCTCCCTAGAGTCTGCACACTCAAGGTTCAAAACCTTGAATATGGAGTATATCTATTCAGATTCATAATCCATAAAGCAGAGTTAAGAAAAAATACTGTGTATATGCTAGCAAGGTTTTAGCCATAAAGTTCTGTATATTTCCTCCAAAATGTCAGATTCTGAAATTTAATTCTGACACTTTAAAACTCTGATAAAAAAACAAACAAAAAAAAAACTCAAACCAAACAAACAAACAAAAAAAAGCCTCAACAAACCAAAACAAAAAACCCCACCAGAGTGAAATGATACACTTGGGCACCAGAAGGGATGTTTAGGAAACCATCCTCTGAATAGTTTCTTGCAGCTATTCTTATGTATTATGAAGCAATGCTACTCTGGTACTCAGAGTTCAGAGATTTTTATTCTCCTTTTCTTCATTTTCAGTTCTGGGTTTTTTGGCTTGGGAGGGTTTTTTTTTAAAAAAAAATCACCTTTTCTTGTAGTAGATGTTGATAGTACATTTGAAAGTATTATTGAATTGTACATTTGATAGTATTATTGAAAAATAATAGTTCAAGATTAAGTTCTGTTCTGTTTCCTCTAGATATGGCACTACTGGTCTTAGGTTTGGTTCTCTCTGAATCTGACATGTTAAATGTGCTCTTGTTACTTGAAAAATATCTTCAATATAAACTGCAAATTGTGTCTACAAGATGAAATAGTTGTCTCTTGCTAATACATGCTCATCTCCAGCAGCTGTTTTTCAATATCATTGAAGACACAAAATGGAACCAAGTCCAGCAGAGTCACTCCTATCACTGTTGCTTTTGTCAAAGTTAAAAATGCACTAAATTATTGCCACTGAAGTCAGGAGAGGTCTTTGAATTCAGAAAACATCTATTGAGTGTATGATGTCATTTTTATGAAGTCATTCTTTGATTAGAATTGCAGTTTAGAAAAAATTGACTTCTGCTGTAAGGATAGTGAAATTGTTGTTAAATCCTAGTTTTGCAGAGTGATTGGGATTAATTTCCTGTTCTGTGATGCTGCAGTGAATAGCCTCTTTATCCCCAAACTACAGGAAACTGCTCAGTGTTTTGTGTGAGGTTCTGCAGAGTGTGTGTTCCAGGGAGCCTGACTCTTAAGGACACAGGCACATCTCCCTCTGCCCCAGCAGCTGATGTGCAATGAAAGCACTGCAAGCTATGGAAGAGAGGCAGTTCCTGCAGAACTGTACTGGGCAGGTGTGGAGCTGGGCAGGATTGCTTGGGTAACCCTGGCTCACATTTGTGTGATCCTGGTGCACAGCAATGGTGTGATTGCTGTGTATCTGGAGTAGAAAATGCCAGCTTTATTGGGTTTGTAGTTGTTCAGTTTTTAGCTGAAAATTCATCCCTGAATCTTTCAGTTGATGGATGTGTAATTAAAAGGATATATTTGAGTAAGACTGAAATTTTGTAGTCTAAACAAATGTTGCAAGAATACATCAACAGAACTGACAATGGTCTTGGTTCTTCTCATCCTCCTGCGATGTGAAGCATACAGCTAATAAAACCCCAGACATCCAATAAAACATGATATGCTGTCTCCTAACCCAACAGTTCCAAGCTCAGCAGCTGATTCTGCTGGTACTCACTGCTGAGGTGTGAGCAGAGAGAATCTGTAGAAATTGGTTCCAGGGTGCCAGGAGGTGCATGGTAGGACTGGTTACCCTTTGGACTATTGGCTTTCTCCTTTGTTTCCTGCTTTTTTTTTCCCCAAAAAGAGGCTAGAAAGTATGACAGATGTTTCTCCCTCCAAAGTACATGCTAAACATGAGCTTCCCAGTCTCACTGTAATGGTGTCTAAGTTGCCCTCTTTTTATTTGAAACAGGTCAACTAAAACAATATTTACTTGAAGTAATTTGTGGAGAAAGATGTTGACTCTAATGCTGTCCACTGTGTGTGTTGGGTTTTGCTCCTAATGTAGGTAAAAGATAATTGTGATTATTTAGGACAATAGTTAAGAAGAAAGGATAAAATTGAAAAAACTAGAACTTAATGTTTAAAAGACGTTGGAAGAAATGGATCTTAATCTTGCAAGTTAAATTTGGGTTAGAAAGATAACTTCACTATTAAAGCTTACTAAAAGCTTCTTTATGACTCTCAAAAGCACTGACTTGGATTAAAAAGATTTTTTTAATTATAATTTAACAGAAAAGACATCATTTTGGTTAAATCTTTATGGTTCCTTTACCAGTCTTATCCTTTTTCTAGTATCTTTTTGATAGATCTTTTGTGTAGAGATCCCAGTTTCTGAGTACAGTAACTCTTGTTAACAATCAAAAGGATTGATCAGTCTTGCATGGAAGGACTTTTTAATGAATTGTCAAGAAGCAGGATTTTTTTAATGTTTTTAAAATCATACGTGAATCAAATGCAGTTTCTGCTGCAAGGTTCAGAGGCTTAAAGCTTTATTTATAGATGAGGGGAAAAGATATTAGACAATTAAACACATTTTAGGGGGCTACAACTCATTTTGTTAGACTGTGAAAGCACTTCATCTTGCACAGATGAGGGAATGATCCTCTCCACAACTCAGCTACCACATTAGCAGATATTGGCAGGCTTTATTACAAGTGCTTTATCCCTTTGATTAGATCTTGATTACCACTCAGGAACCAGATACAGCTTGCAGCCATCTCACTTCAGCTTGTGCAAGCGTGTGATGAAGGAACATGCAGACAGATGTTCAGAGCATGCCCCCATCCTCCGTGTTTGAAAGGCTTCCTAAGGTTCATCAAAGAAAGAATCCCTTACTTTGGGGCAATCCTGAGCTGTGGTTTGCAATTGAGCGCCCCTCAGAGAGGATTTTGAAAGTTTACTTGCCTCTCTGCTATGTATTTTCAGGTGCTCTCACAGTTGGCCTTGTGCGACAGTGTCAAACCATCCATGGACGTGACAGGACCTGTATTCCTCCACGGCTGCCTCCCGAGTGGGTCACTACGTTATTTTTCATCATAATGGGAATCATTTCACTAACTGTCACATGTGGTTTGCTGGTGGCTTCCCACTGGCGAAGAGAAGCTACTAAATATGCCCGCTGGATAGCTTTCACTGGAAGTAAGTGACCTCAACTGCACAGTTGACCTGTATGCAGGATAAACTGGTGGAGTCTGAAATAACACCACAGTGTTGGAAAGGAGCAAGTGCTTAGGGCTCCTGCTATGCAAAACATTCCTTCTCTTTAAGTAGCACCTCTGAGGGAAAAATCAGTCTTCAGAAATAAAGGGGTTGGTGTCTTAAGGGACTGCAATTGAGAGGGAATAATGGTGTGAAACAAAGGAAGGTCTGACCCCTTTACCTTCCTTGGGCAGTGCCATTAATTGACCTAAGAAAATGAGCAGGGATAGAAGAGGTCAGTCCTGACTTGAGTGGCTGTAGTATTTCATAATTCCTCACTCCCATATATCTAGGATTTAATCCTAGCAGCATGCAATTACTGAAAATTCCCTCTCTGAGGCAGAGGAGGCAGTTGGTACATCTGAGGTAACCTGTCCCTTACTCAGGTGTCTTGTGAATCCCTCGTTCAGGGTTGAGGCTGCTTCAGTCCTGCTTCGTGCTCACAGCAGCTGCTTTATTCAGAGTATCTGCATCCTAATTGGCTATGCAGGAGGATTGCCCACTGCAGAGCATCTGCTGTGCTTCACAGCACTGAGACTTCTGCTTCCAGAAGTGACTTGCAGCCCTGCTTTAGCTGGAGGGAGGAGTACCAGTGCTTTTCTGCCTCCCCTCATTCTGCTCTGCGTGAGCACCGGTGGAACTCCTCACAGCTGAGCCTTCTCCAGCCCTGTGTTTGCACACAGGGAAGCATATCCTATGGCTATTTCAGTGCAAAAGAAAAACAGTTGTTATGAGCAAGGGGAATAACTTTAAAACTTCCTTTTCTTGGTGTGTGTTACAGGCTTAGCCCAACTGTGAAATGGTGCCTTAATGGTGGGGATGACAGCATGAAAAAACTCAAAACCTGAGGGCTTTTAAATTGACTTGAATTATGACAAACCACTAAAGGTAGTGTGAACACTAACTAGAAAATGCAAGTTTGTGGTTTACATGGGTATAAATAAGGTTTCATGGAACTCTGTGACATCTAGTGATATCTAATACAAGTAGGATTTAACCTTGTTTTTGGGAAGGCAGTAGTATTAAAAGTGCTCAGCTTCAACAAAGGTACTTCACTGAGGCACTTGTACAATCAAAGCCATCTTTCTGACAACGTTGCTACACGTTGCATATTAAATTAATAGTGCAGCTCTTGCAGACAATGGAGCTATTGAAATGCTGTATCCGTTGTGATTGACTTTCATTTATTTTCCAGTGAATGATTAAAATAGCAGACCTGAGTATTACTGAATATTCCATCCCAACTTTTCCAGTGCACCTGTTTTTATAGACATATTTCATGTATATCTGATATATGTGGGGGGGTTGAAGCCAAAATGCCATATAAAGTTAAGATGCTTACAGTAAGCTGGAGTCAAAGCTCTTGGGTAAAGAGAGAGGTTTGAGTTCTAGATATCAGTGTTTTTCTTAAATATCTCAAATCATCACATCCCTGCAGCTTTATTTTTCTACAGCTGTGACGATAAGTTCAGCCAAAAAGCACCCTAAAGCTGTTTTGTTTTTGGCTTTTTCTCTGGAGATTTCTTTAGGCTTGCAACAGGTTCATTATTAGATGTCTCAGTATAAAACAACATTTTTATTTCAGCACTTGTCTTCTTGGTATGAGATGTTTAATAATGAAACACACTAATTTGTTCTTTTGCAAGTCAGAATTATTCATAATTCCATTAAGATATGATCGCTGCATTGCTGGAATTATAAAATTCAATGTCTCTGGTATTCTTCTCCAATACATACAAGTCTGTGACCTTTGCATTCCTGTTAACAAAGATGAAGGGGAATTTTAGGAAATTGTTAGGAAAACTAATTTTGAAAAATGGA
This sequence comes from Lanius collurio, assembly GCA_020086605.1. Classification (NCBI taxonomy): domain Eukaryota; kingdom Metazoa; phylum Chordata; class Aves; order Passeriformes; family Laniidae; genus Lanius; species Lanius collurio. Next base: position 11,786,840 of record JACBWW010000025.1, on the reverse strand, counting down.
AGTGAACGGAAGGAAGAATTCTAGATTTTTCAAAAAGTTGTTTAGTGACTTCTCTGGTTCATTGGATGCAACACAAATTAGTAACCTATCTGTAAGTTAGTATTAGGAGATATGCAGCCATGTGGAATCAACTTGGAGTACCATGAGCAGGTCCTTCCTGTGAAGTGCCAGTGCTGTTTAGATGAAAACATGTGTAACTCATTAGAAGGGGGTAGGGAAAACTTCATATTTGTATTACATCTCATCTGCAAGTGATTTCAAGACTCAGTGGCCTCGTGCAGGCTGCTAGCAGATACTCTTGTCACAGAACTTTCTGAACACAGCTCAGGACATCTATCCTGGGCTGGCAGGGAAGTCTGCTGGGGCTTCCAGGGGAAGCTCTGGGACTGGCAGCTCTGTTCCTTCAAATGGGAAGGGGTCTGGAGTAAATATCTGAGGGCAAAGGAATCCTCTTGCTCATCCCTTCCCTTGCAACTCTGAGAGCAGCAAGGAAAGCCTGGTAAGGGGTCACTTTTGCCCAGTTCATGCTGGAATTTCTATATATTTGTATAACTTATATTTTTCATGGAATTTTTGCTTGTAATCTTGTCATCTTGGATGACTCCTGATCTTTTTGAGTCATACCTACATAGAGGTTTCTTCAACTATGTACCTATGAGTATTGCTGAAAGTGGCCTTGTCTGTTGTGTTCAGCTAAGAGAAATGCAGAAGGCAGAAGTTTGAGCTGTCAGTTCTCTTTCCTCTATACTGTATGCTTTCTTGTATCCTGTATACTTCCTTTTCTGAAGGGATACACCCCAGAGGGTATTTACAAACACTGCATTTGCCTCATTCCCCAGTTGTTGGTGGGTTTACTGCACAGAAACTTATTCTTCTGACATCTCTGCAAACAGCTTTGTATAGAGGAGAGATAATGCTGTCCTCCAGGTCATGCTGCATGAGTGACAAAAGTCTTGTAAAGGTAAATGTGAAGGTTTTCCTTCATTTTTTGTAGAGAAGAGTCTTTCAGGAATGAGTATTCCTACTGATGTGACAGGTATTGTCCCTCTGGCTGTGAAACTCTGTACTGAAACCATGACTGATATTTCAGTAGTGCCACATTCATACAGTGTGATGAAGAGTGGGTTCCTTGTTGGTGTTCATCTGTGCACTACCCAGGTTTCGTGTGTTTCTTCAATGAGCAGGGTATTGCAAACCCACAGCTGTGCCCAGTGTGTTGGTAGCAGGCAAAGCTCTGATGAGCTGTTCCTTTGCTTTTGTACCAGAACTGCCTTTTGCCTTCCCAGCTTCTAAACCATCTCACCACTAACTGTGCCCTGGGACACAGTGACACACGTTGGTAGCCAAAATGTAACCTGTTTTGGTATTACTCCATATGTCTCTGACACTGCTCTTATTTTGCTACCTCTGCTTCAGATTTATGTAAATCTCTTGCCTTTTCAGGGTGCTTGTTTTCTACCTTTGGTTGAAAAGATTGCATGTGGTGAAGGTGTGGAAATCTCAAATGTTGTAATTTTTGTGGTCCTTCAGAAAAATACTGTTAAGTTCCATAATTAGAAGCAACATCCAGAGCTTATTTCCTGTGGAGATCACATCAGTGATCTCATGTATGTTATTGCAATTTTGGCTATTGCAGGAGTTCACAGAGCACCCTCAAGATCTGTTTACATCCTACAGATTTAGGTCTCTTACCATCTGCTGCAACTAGAAAGGGAATTAATTCTGTGTTTGCTACTACTGAATGAGGTGCTTCTCTGAGATGTATCAAGGGAGAAGATGCTAGACAGAAAAATCGTATTTCTACCTTTTTTCCAGCAGTCACCAGATAGTCTGGGTTTAGTTTTGTTTTTTTTCCCTGAGGATTTAAAAGTTCATGAGCAATAATGGACTACTTTTTGGAATGCAAGTAAAAATGGGGCAGGATAATCACATCCTTAACTAACAGTAGCTATCCTGTGAACATGTGGTGCTCCCCAGTGCATAAAGTGCTTCTTGAGTTACTAAAGATTTGTACCAGGTACTGCTTTCTGTTCCATGTCTCTAAAGAGGCAAGCAGATATTACCGTGAGCCCTCTGAAGAACAGACCTTTTTCTAAGACTGGATTTCTTTTGAAGTTGTCATTAGATGCTAAAAACAATTTCAAGCTAAAGAATTACAAGAACTGATTGGTTTTACAGATGCAGATTAGAAAGCTCTTCTGTGCTTGCATAGATCTGCTCAAGATCACATACTCGTGCTTTCCTCAGATGGACTCAGATGTTTGAGATACAATAGAAAAAAAGGAAGCATTCTTTAAGAATTAGATTGTGCAGCATGGAATTACATGGACCAATAATCATGTAGATTAAAACTTTCTTGATTGTTTAATGTTTAACGTGTGGTTTCTGGGTCTTTGGTTCTGTTCTAATAAATGGCCTAAGGAAGTGGCTCTGAGCAGGAATGTGGTAACTGCAGGTGCCCGATGTTTTCCTGCTCTTTCCCTTCCCATTTGGAGAAGAACCCGACGGTGCGGGCACGGTGCGAGTGAGCCACGAGCGCCCTCCAGTGGAACCTCTGCGTGTTCCTGCTCGGCGCTGGCAGCCGGAGGAATGGTCCTGGTGCTGCCTGCTCTTGGCTCCAGGGGTTGAGAGAGCTGCTCGGCGCTGGCAGCCGGAGGAATGGTCCTGGTGCTGCCTGCTCTTGGCTCCAGGGGTTGAGAGAGCTGCTCGGCGCTGGCAGCCGGAGGAATGGTCCTGGGGCTGCCTGCTCTTGGCTCCAGGGGTTGAGAGAGCTGCTCGGCACGGGCAGCCGGAGGAATGGTCCTGGGGCTGCCTGCTCTTGGCTCCAGGGGTTGAGAGAGCTGCTCTGTGTGTTTTGGAAGGCAAGGAGCAGCTGATGTCCTCATGTGGATCATGCTTTATGAAGGCATCCTTCTTTGTTTATGGCCAGGTCCTACTTGGACACTCTGAATTCAGATTCATCATGCCCACAAAAGCAGTATCTTCTGGAATATGAATGTTCTTTCCTCAAAGCTGAGCCCTATGCTATGGAAGTCATAAGCACTAAGATATAAAATATGTGTAAACTGTTTTGGATAAACATGGTGTCCATTAAAAATGGTTTCAGTGTGGGCACTGTAGCTGGATGAACTGGAGCATCTGTATTAAGTGAGGAAGAGCAGTAGTGAAGCTACATTAAAAAACATTGATGCTGCTCCAGCTGATTGTTTCCTCATTTTAAGGACTAGAAACTTTGTCCTGGTGAGGCCCAAGGGGACAGGCAAGCTCCTATTTTATTTTACATGCCTTTGGAACAAAAGCAGCTGCAGCACTTCTGACTTGCAAGGGAGACAGTGATTAAGGTGGTTGCCAGTGGTTTTTAATGTTGCTTGTTTGACTTGTAAGGAGGCTCAAGTAAGGAACAGCATCCCCAGGGTTTCTTCTGTCTTGTAGGGCTGGAGAAGAGAAAGGGGAGACAAGGTCAGCACCTGTGTGCCTTTCTAACAAACTCAAAGCAGCAGCCTGTATTAACTAGAGAAAGCAGAAAAATCAGCATCTGGTGCACTTTGTTTAGGCAGGAGCATTGTAACTTGGCTTCAGTTTTCTCTTTTGTGTGGCCAGGCTATAGGCAAAGTTTGTGGAATAGGAGAGGCTTCAGTGGGAGCTGTGCTTCATGTTAGAGGATGTTGTATGTGGATTTGTGGGGCTGGTGAGGAAACAGAACAGGTTCAGCTCCTCTCTCCCCCCAAATCTAATTAGATTTGGTTGAATAATAGGTATTAAGGTGCCATGTTCCACTCACAGCAAATAATGTTGGAAACAACGCTGAAATTCATAAAAGTGAGATAAGAGTAAAGCACTAATACTTGGCTGAACTGGTAGAATCAGATTAAATTCTGGTTTATTCTAATACTGATTAAAATACCCCAATTGTATATTCTTGCATGTGCAATCAAACCGATTCAAAAGCTCATCCTTTTTATTGTGACGAATATCTGGCCTCTCAGAGGAGCCGTATTTGGAAGTCATTCCCTTGATTGAGACAGTAGAGTCCTGCACAGCTACATCCAAACTGAACAAGGTTACTTTTCCAAAGGTGTGTTATAGGAACAGCGAAGTTGTTATCTGGGAAACAACACTGGGTGTTCTCTCCTGGATTTGATCAGGGTATTGAAATGTGCTGTGAGGAGCCTTGGCCACTATTGATACTTGCAGGTCTGTGAAATCCAAATGTAATTCTTTAACTGGAGTTCTGGCTTTCTTGTACTTCAGCAGAGTCAGTTGCAAAAACAAAACATATACATAAGTCCAACTTTGGGGTGAAATAAAAACCCTCATTGCTTGGTCTCTTTGTTCACAGAGTCTGGATTTTGTTTTTTACTAAGAAGCTTGGATTAAACTGAATCAGAAAACTTTCATTTCATTGTATTCTAGTGGGAAATTCTAAGGCTATTTCATTATCTATGGAAACATTCTTATAACTTCAGGAAACTGGTATCTTTTAATCTTAAAAGAAATGGTAATGACAATCTAAGTGTTTTCCATTTTTAGCAAAACTTTTACAGAAAAGGAATCTGTGAAGAATGGGAGAGGGCAACTACAGTTGAAAAATACAACTGATGTAGAAAAAGTTTCTTCAATGTCGAATGTTGCTTCATCTTCACTGGGCAAAATTGCTCTAAAATAACTGGAGAAGATATGACTAAACTTTGAGATGGTGATAGAAGTATATCTACCAATCTTTTATTCTGTAAAGAGTTCATGATCTAGTGAGCAGAACTGAAATTACAGTAAAAATTGGGGACTTTTAGTCTTTCTTGGGAGTAGATGAGGGATGTTTTGAAAGTGACATAAATCCTACTCAGTCATTTCAAGCAAGTTATCAGCTCAGATAGCTCTGATGTCAGCTCTTCAGTTCAATCAGGATATTTTGCTTGTTTTTCTGGAATGCTCTATGAATGGGTAAATATTTTCACTTTAACACAGCAGTGACTGTTTTTTTTCTTTTTTCTTTGCAGTGATTCTATTCTGTATGGCAGCCCTAATATTTCCAATAGGATTTTACATCAGTGAAGTTGGAGGTCAACCATATAAATTACCCAATAACACAGTGGTTGGGTCTTCATATGTACTGTTTGTCTTATCCATTTTCTTTACAATAGTGGGACTTCTATTTGCTGGCAAAGTTTGTTTACCTGGCTGATGAATGTCTGGACTGCAGGACTTTATTTTGGAAAAGAGCAAGACATCAGAATTGCATTCTCAGGAGGATGCCTAAATCAGACTATCAAACACTGACTGAAAAGAGGAATGCTTTGACTTGTTCTCACTATGCACTTTGGATGAAAAAAAGGAGAGCCTTTCCCATAACCAAATACAGACCACGTTGACTGATCTCCTGAGCATACTTTAATGCAGTCAGGGCTGCACTGTGATAGGAACTAATGAAGAATGCTTTACACTGAGAAGCAGAATGCCCCATGTTACTGAACTCGTCCTCATTTTAACGTCTCACCATTTGGAAGTCAAAGTATTTATGAACCTTGTGGTAGACCAGAGGGTTGTGGAGGAATTCAAGTGAGGCTGGCCTCGCTGTTTAGGAGATGAGTATTTTACACCTTCCTTCTGATGAGCAAAGCCTTTGGCACCAATGTGGATCAACCTTGAATTACTGCACCAAGAAGCCAATAGATCAAAACGTTCTCAATGTATGTAACAGCAAAAAGACATCCATCCCCTCCTCCCCCATAAGCTCTAGGAAACACTAAGGAACATTTTAGAGGGGGATTTCGTCCTTATATTTATATAAATATATATATAAATATATATATATTTTGCTGATGCAGTATACAGTGTGTGTGTATGTGTGTGTGTGTGTATATACACATATGTATATATATGTATATACACACAAATGGTTCCTGGAAAAGAACTCAGAATGCTTTGCTAGCAAAACACTGTGGTGTGCAAAACTAGAACTCAATAGAAAAAAGCCATTTTTCTGAAGGCCACATAGCTGAGAGTCTTCAGTTTACCTCATTCTTTGTAGCAGCCCTTGATTTTAACAGTTTTTTGTAATAGGTACAAACGATCCCATGCCTTTCTAGGTGCAATTTTAAGTTAAGCTAAAATTCTTTTTATGGTAATTTATTTGTATATGAGGGTAGAAGGTGAAATCATGTCATACCTTAAAATCCTAATTTTGGGAAACTGACACTATTTAAATTATTAGCAACTGTTGTACTGAAATCTCTTTTTCTACTGCTTAGTTACATTAGCATTCATACATGTTCAAGCACAGCATTTTACCATAGGTAAGCATTTCTCCAGCACATATAAAATGCAATGTTTAAAGTAATGCAAACACTGTTCCACTGCAAAGATGGATGAACTTATTTTACCTGAGTATTAATTCATCTTTGCCGAAAAAAATGAGCAATATAATTGTTTGAAAATGTATGCCTTGTTTAGTAAAGTTGTAATTTTAAATGTAGATTTAATGGCCACCCAAATTTGGAATAAATATTCCTCACTAAAAGTAGTTTTATTTTTCAGCACAAGCATAAACCATTGAATCCACAGACATCTTAATTCACTACTAGGTTGGTGTTCCAGGGAAGCTGCCTGCACTTTCAGTATTTGTTTTCCAGTTAATACATAGTTTACCTGAGATTCATTCTGAAAACAAAAAAAATTGTCTGTTTTGAGCACTGTTTCATTAAGCCTACTACAGAAACTGCATTAATGAATAGACACTCATTTTAGAATGAGGTCTTTGTTAAAATAAAATCAGCAGTTTCCAAAATAATCACTTACCAGATAAGATGGAGTGTTTAAAAATAACACAATTTGCAGAATTATTTTAAACTCTCTGCCATTTAGACCGTAGTGGGTCCCTGCTGTCTCCATCTCTTCCCTCTCCCCCTCACAAGGTATTTTAATACAAAAAATTGTTGATGTTTTTTTTTTTTAATTATTGACCAAACTTGCCACTGGTTTCTAAGTAATTTTTTTTTCCAGTCAGCTCATTCACAGGTAGAATGGAGTTTTTATGGCTCACTAAATTTTTCTGAAGTATCCTAATCTGTAAATACAGCCAAGCACTTACTTCGAAGTCATGGTGTAAATATAATTTGGTTCCTAATTTAAGCCTTCATCTGCATGGCAGTCTGAGGCCCCTGGGAGTGGAGGTAAAAGGCAGGGTTCAACTGCTTGGTATGTATTAAAATTTTGGTGTTATCACTACTGTGTCCTAAGATAAAGTATTCACTAAAAATGGGATTATAAATTACATTTTCAGAAATGTTACACTTGTAAATAGTTCAAGATTTTTGTAACTGGAACACAGCTGGGGGGTGGGGAGAGTTTCTCAGCTGCTAAGATTTCTTTCCCTTCCTGCCCCTCCAGTTTACTTATTTCAGTTATTGTAACAGCATGTGGATTTAGGCTTTGATTAACTGGATCATCGTAATAATAATAAAAAAAAAGAAACACTTCTCTTGGAGCGTACCCAGACTGTGGTTGGCTGACTGGAAATTTATCTGATCTGCCTGTGCTATTGCTATGAATTATTAAATGTTAGCAAAGGTTTAACAAATAGGTTCATTAAATATTTGAGCATTTCAAGTCCAGAAATAGATGCAGCCAAATGCATTTAAAAAAACCCAACCCAGTAATTGAAGAGACAGCTGTCAACAGTTGCTTTTAATGAGGTCACTAAGTACTATATAGTACAGTATTAATTTATAGCAGAAAATCATATCTTGTAAACTGTATATAAAACACTGTTTTATGGTGCAATCATTTGTCAAACTTATGTCTGTTACTTTTGTTTTAAAGTTGTGTGCATTTTTTCATACCTAAGAGCATCACTGTAAAATCTGCTGAAGACTATTTATAGGTTTTATTTGCACAAAGTTTTGTTTTGAACTACAGGAAGTTCGTATTGAACATGCCTAAACATCTGTAGACTTTTTCAGTTCATGAAAAGCAAATGTTTCCATATGAATCTTCTCCAAAGGTAATCCCATATTTGTGTTGAGTGTTTACATAAACTTTTCTGATTCTGCCAGCCATTATTTTTTAACTTTTTGAAGGACAGCTCATTTCATACATTACTAGAGAATTACATTTATTATTTTGCTTCTAAATCCTCCCAAAGGTTTGATGCCCCATCATAATGTAATTTATGCACACTTTGTCATTTATTTGGCTAACAAAATATAAGATTGGAAACTGAAAAATTACTTTCAGAAGGAGAGCTAGTAAATTTGTCTGTATAAATCTCATCATCGAGCTCAGCTGAAATAACTGCCTGGGAGCTGTTTGGCTCAGACCTGGGGAGGGTGTGCTTCCCTCAACACCCCAGCCTAACAATTTGCCGTGGTTTTCCCCCTGTTAATCCTGCTGGAGAGCGATGCCCGTGTCCCCAAGGCACGGGCAGTGTCCCCAAAGGCACGGGCAGTGTCCCCAAGGCTCGGGCAGTGTCCCCAAGGCTCGGGCAGTGTCCCCAAGGCTCGGGCAGTGTCCCCAAGGCTCGGGCAGGGTCCCCAAGGCTCGGGCAGTGTCCCCAAGGCACGGGCAGTGTCCCCAAAGGCACGGGCAGTGTCCCCAAGGCTCGGGCAGGGTCCCCAAGGCACGGGCAGGGTCCCCAAGGCTCGGGCAGTGTCCCCAAGGCTCGGGCAGTGTCCCCAAGGCACGGGCAGTGTCCCCAAGGCTCGGGCAGTGTCCCCAGGGCACGGGCAGTGTCCCCAAGGCTCGGGCAGTGTCCCCAGGGCACGGGCAGTGTCCCCAGGGCACGGGCAGTGTCTCCGAGGCTCGGGCAGTGTCCCCAAGGCTCGGGCAGTGTCCCCAAGGCTCGGGCAGTGTCCCCGAGGCACGGGCAGTGTCCCCCGAGGCACGGGCAGTGTCCCCAGGGCACGGGCCGTGTCCCCAAGGCACGGGCAGTGTCCCCAAGGCTCGGGCAGTGTCCCCAAGGCTCGGGCAGTGTCCCCAAGGCACGGGCAGTGTCCCCAAGGCACGGGCAGTGTCCCCAAAGCACGGGCAGTGTCCCCAAGGCACGGGCAGGGTCCCACCCCGCCGAGCCCCGCCTGGCTGAGGCGGTGCCGCCAGAGCCGGGCGCTCCTGCCGTCCCTGTGTTTCCGAGACCTTGTTTAACCACTGCAGAACACAACTGTAGGTTCCTGCTTGCCCCGACACACACACACACACACACACACAGAGGAAAATGAAAGCTGTCCTTTAAAACCTTTGTGAAGGATGAACGTAATGAAGGAAATGGTGTCTGCAGGCGGGCTGTCCCGCCTGGGCTCGAGGCGCGCCCAGGCCTTTACTGAGGTTGTTTTCTAATTGGTTAGAGCATTTTTTTCAATTAATGATTTCCGAACAAATGTTAATACAAACTGTATAAAATGAACATAATTTTCTTCACTTGTATTTTTGTTATTGAGCAAGTTTATCAAAATAAATTGTCTACTAAAGCGAGTGGCCCCGGATGCATTGACTGGAAGCGGCCCCGCCCCGCACACAGGTCCCCCCTCAGGTGTCCCCCTTTAGGTGTCTCCCTCAGGTGTCCCCACTCAGGTGTCCCCCTTTAGGTGTCTCCCCTCAGGTGTCTCCCCTCAGGTGTCTCCCCCTCAGGTGTCCCCCTTTAGGTGTCTGCCCTCAGGTGTCCCCCTCAGGTGTCTCCCCTCAGGTGTCTCCCCTCAGATGTCCCCCTTCAGGTGTCTCCCCTCAGGTGTCCCCCTTTAGGTGTCCCCCCTCAGGTGTCCCCACTCAGGTGTCTCCCCTCAGGTGTCCCCCCTCAGGTGTCCCCCCTCAGGTGTCTCCCCTCAGGTGTCCCCCCTCATGCCCGGCGAGCCCCTCGCCTCCTTCCCACGGGCGCCCTCAGGCGGCGGGAAGCGGCGCTGCGGGGCCGGCCCCGTCTCCACCGGCAACGCCACCGACACCGGGCGGGGACCGCGTTGGCCCCCTCCGCTCCCGGGGTCCCGCACAGGGCAGGAGTCGGGGCCGTGCCGGGACGTGCTGAGCGGGTTCAGGGGGTCCCTGTTACTGGTGCCCAGGGAGGGAGGACGGGACACGGGAGAGCCTTTTCCCCGCTCAGGTGAGTCTCAGCGGGCGGGGTCGGAGGAGCCGGGGGTCTCTCCCCGGTGGGAAGGGCTGCGCTGACGCCCGCTGAGAGCCGAAGGGCCCGGGTGGCCGGGGACGGCGTGAGGCGGTGGAGCCCGGCCAAGGGAAACCCGGGATTTTATGGTTTTTGCTTGATTGGTACCGCACCTAAACCCGAGGGCAGCTCGCCCACCGCTGCCAGCCCGGCTGGCTCAGCTCCCGCCGCCGCTCTGGGGTTTGCTGTGATTAATCTCTTTTTCTGGCTGAGCTCTGTAGCCGGTCTCCTAGCAGCTGTGCACACATATAATTAACTGCATAAAATCCCTTAACAAGCAGCTTCTGCAGAATTGTTCCTAAATGTGTTTTCTATAAATGGATAATTGTAACTTATCTTTATTTTTTAGTTTACTGTTGTCCCACATATAATATAAATTATCATTTAAGTTGTTGACAATATTAATACCTTTAAAATAGTGTTTATTCCTGAGTATTTTAACTTTTTTTGCTCTAATTCTGTCTTTTTACTTTTATTTTTAACAAGGCTAGGTCCATTCATATAATGGATATACCCATCAGGAAAATGGTGTGGTTGTTGGACAATGATCAATATTTGGAAAAAACTGGGTGAGAAAACTTACAAAATCTAGTTGGGGCTTCATATGTAGATAGAAAATAAATTATAGTTCATATAAACTCTGTACTATGTCCCTTCAAAACATCTCATATTAAATTAATGCTTAAACAACTGTCAAAGTATAGAACAGTTCCTGCAGAAAAAAAAGTGAAATTACTTTATGGCAGTACAGGAATATTGTAAGTAATGAACTGCTCTCATAAAATTGTTGTCTTGTAGGTTGACAAAATGCCATCTACAGGGGGATTGTCCACCGTGGCAAGATTTTGCTGTGCCTCATCTAGGGCCAGATAATGGATTGCTGGGAAAACATACCAGCAAGACACAAGATGTGCTGGTAGGTGACTTATCCTACAGAATGGAGCAGCTAGTACAGTCATGCATACCCACTGTAAACTAAGAGTGGGAAATAAATAAACTGGTAGGCAACTAATATGCTTCCTTACATCCATTTGCATATATACACAGTTTGATAGACATAAATACTGATGTCATGAAACTACATGTAGTTTACCTGCAGAGATTAATCAGTCTGTTAATAAATGAGATCAAACAATAAATGAGATCAACTGTTGATACTGCATTTTTCTTCAGAAAGGCAGAAGCCAATATATATCACTTCAAACTCTTAAGTCGTGTTTGGGAGATGCTTATTTTTATTCCTCTCTGGTAAATTACTGGGGTATTTATTTTAATTCTTTTATTGAACTCTCCTATTTCTTGTCTTAATTCCTTTCTGCTCTAAACTAAGCTTTTTTTTCCCTTCCTTTACAATCTGGGGGTATTGTGAAAGCTTCTTTTCCCTTGTATCCCACATCAGAAGAGTATTCCAGTACATAAAATTATGTTCTTGGACATGCACTGCCTGGCAGCAACTTTCCATAGGACTTACCCTTTTGTCACATTGAAACAGCACATGTAGTTTCTCCTACTGCATGTAATTTTTTCTCTCTTGATCTATAGAGAGGACAAATGAAGTCAACACAGTCTCAAAAGCTGCAAACAACAGAAGAATGGATAAAAAACTACAGTTTGGAATCCTTGCAATTAACATTAGAGTATCTGGTAAATGAAGGCAGTATTATTTTGTAAGTACAATACTGCCTTGTCTCTAGTCAGTTGTAACTTGTGTGCATCTCTGATGTTAATCATGCATAGTGCTCCAGGAATTCAGGAAATGGTGTTGAAGAGATGGAGTTTACAGAGGAGACTGTTACTGATTTTGAATCCAGAATTTCTGAGTAAGTGTCCATCCTGTTTACTCTTTTGATGTGTAACTGAGTCTGTATCTCCATTACTGCAGGCACTGCCTTAAATCTTAATTTTGTTATCTCTGGGTGCCTCAGAGTATCTCAACATGAAATCCTTTCTGCTGAGATTTAGAGTAAGGTATAATTGTATGGCACAAGAACTGAGGTTTGGGGTTTTTTAAGGATGATCCTTATCAACCAGGTGTTGATGTGAAGCAATTTGCTCATTTTAGAAAAGCAACCAGTAAATGGTCAGGTTTCCATATGTAACACTGTGTGGTTGGGGGTTATACTTGGTGTAACTTGGATTAGTTTCAAGTCATGGATGCAGTTGTGATGTGGAAGTTGAAAGTTTTCTAAGTGAATTTTAAAAGTATAAAATCAAGGATACTTAAATAATTTAATTTATAGGTTTGATAAGCTGTAATCATAATATTTTTGCTGGTCTTCACAATGGATAGGAGTGCTGGCATTTCAGCATACCTCACTGTGCCAGGCTTTAAAAAACAGAAGCAACTTTTCTGTTTTGAAAAAGCAAAAAGGGTTTTCCTCTTTATAATGTTGATTTAAACTTTCTGTTTGCCAACTTATAAACACTATATGCATGGAATTAAAAATAAGTTGGTTAAAGTAAAATAATTGTAGAGGACAAGAAGCACTTAGCTTCACCTCAGGCTGTAACTATTTTGATATTAAACTGTTAGAAGTTGTGCTGCTTTAGTGGAAGAAGTGTTTATTTGGTTAGCCCTGAAACCACCAGTAGTATAAGGGCATATTTAACATATTTTAAAGTATCTGTTTCTCACAGATTTTGCATCTGTGAGAAAAGGGATGTGAGGAAGGCAGATGGTTGATTGTTACATTGAAACCCAGTGTGAGAGGATGCTGTAGCTAAAAGTGTGCTCTGCCTTTTGTCAGAGTGATTGAACTCTATCAGCACCGAATTCAGTGGCTGATGCAGGACAGCAGAAAGGTAAACTTTGCAGTATATTTTTAGAATGGAACTCTATATGGCATTAAAGAATAAATTAACTTTTGAATACTAGTGAAAAGTGGCTTCCAGAAAGCCTTTGTATTTTCTTTATTTACTACAAGTTCCACACCATATGCAGTGATAATGACAGTGGATTGTTTTTACTGATCTGTCATTGGTATGCAGTTTTCTGCTTTCTAGATTTAGTTTTTCTCTTTGCAGTCTTAGTAACCAGGACCTGTCAGCACGATTTAAATGGGAGCAGACAATGCTGAGCTTAACCTCAGCCTGGAGTGGAGTGTCTGGTAGTTCACTGTGCCCAGTCTTGCCCAGCTGGTTCATCACACTGTGCCTGGCAGTGCTAATGCTCAGGATGTGACTCCCTCTCCAAGGGAATAGAGAAAGGAGCACCATTCCAAAATCTGGTTTCCACAAAGCTACTTGATTTAGCCTGAAGGAGATCCTGTAGGCAAAGTTATTTTTATTTATCTTCTCAATTAATGGAGAAGTTACCTTGGGAAGGAGTTAATATGATTCACTTGTAAGGATTAATTGGAATTCAGTAGGCCTTTTTTTTCTTTTATTTTTTCTTCCTTGGTTTTGTCATTGTGTCATCTTTGTGCTAAAAAGCTTAAAATTAAAATAAATACCTAATACCTTATTTTAAAATGGTGTAGTACGACATAAACAGTAAAATTATTAAACTATAGATAAGCCAAAGACCTTTCTCTTTTAAGGTGTTTGGTGTTATAAAAGGAACTAAAGTTGGACTTCTGGTTGATGTTTCTCATTTGAGTTATGGACCTAGACTACTGGATTTTCAGAAGAATCTTTTGGTAAGTAATACTAAAGCAAATTTTGCCAATTTTAACATACTAATCAAGCTTTTGTGGAACTAGAAGCCAGGAACCAAATAGAAAAAAATCTGCTTAAAATCCTAATATACAATAGAATAGAAATTTTCTGTTGTAGAAAAGTATGCTCCGAATGTCTTTGAAAATGTAGTGTTTGTTGATGCCCAGATCAAAACAAATCCAGTATATACTTCAAAATATTAAGGGAAGTGTTATTGTTAAAGTTTCTCAATTGTGTCAGCATTCTCTGTGGAATAAACTTGCCTAACAAAAGCAGCTGTAAGAGGTAAAGCCAAGTTGTACATAGAGCTATTCATAGTAAATATATTTATATAGTAAATATAAATTTAACTTCACATTTTGTCACAGTATGTCCCACTTCACAGTTTTGTCAGAACCCTGGTGAATTAATAATTTTCTGTGTTCTCAGAAGAAACTTGTCCTTTATTGTGCTCTTTGTTTTTAGAAAACTTTTGTGGGAAGGAAGATATAATGTAGCTGGTTTACTGTCTAAATTTGACACTTGGTACAATTCAATTTCCCACGTTCAGGAATTATTTACTGTCAGTTTGTATTATTTGTGGTTGTTCATTTGTGTGTTTCAAATAAAACTCCTTCAAGAAAACTCATTTTCCACAAACTCAGTCTGGTTTACTTAGCCTGAATATCTGAACTGTTGTTTAGCCCTGTGATTATGTGCTGGCCATTTTTAGAAATTGCTTGGTGGGTGAATATGAGCATTTTAGATCACTGCTGTTTCATGTGGTCATCAACTGAAGAGAAAAACTGCTACCAGTACAACAAAACCCCTGCCTCCTGCCCCATTAACAAATGAGTTGAAATGCCATAAGTTTGCAGATTTTGTCTCTATTCTTACCTAATATTTGAATCTCTATGAGCTTTCTTGGAAGTTGTTTTTAGTGGCAGATGAAAAAATTGCTGTAACTATTTTTAGGAAGTTATTATTTTTAGTCTTTTATGTGATAACTCTACCAGAAGCAGCATGGATAGTAATGCATTCATTATTTTTTATTTATTAGTGCTTAATGGATGAACAGCTTTGTTATAAGAAGCAATTATTCTGCCTCTCATTCAGTACAGAAATTTCACCACTGTGGGAGAGTCCAAAAACCATCAACGTTCATGTGTAAGTAAATTAATTTCTCTGAAAAATAAAGGTGTTTCAAACAAAGTCTCCATTTAATGTGAGCAATCTGTAGTATTGTAGATAATAGTGGTTTTCATCTTGTGCCTGCAGTGATTTTAAGAGGGGAGAAAAGCAATGAATTTGACATGCAGTCAGTGGTTTCAAGATGGTTTTCATATATAAAATACCTCAGCTGCTCCTGTGGTTTGCAGTAATCTTTGTGATCTGTCTTCCTTAGCACCTGCATTTATCCTTTTTCTTTTTTCCCTCTCCTAGGCTCCATGAAGCAAGACAGTGGATACAGGAGCTGGAGCCTGGGCGAGGCTGCAATTTGCTGAAAGCCTTAAGGCACGTCCTCCCCATGAAAGAACTGAATTCCCTGGTTCTTATTGTAGGAAGCTGGTAAGTGCATTATCTGTCTTTACAGCCAGATTTAACTTGGATACAGGATTGGTACAAGAAACTGAACTTGATACAAAAATAAATAGAAAATTTAAGATCCCAGTTTTACCTATTTTTAGTTTATACCTTTGAATGCCTTTATTTCTTTCCTCTTTTACTATTTATTAATCTACTCTTTTCTGGTATGAAGCTGTGTTTTTCCTTTGAAGATCACTTATCACAATAATCTATTCAGAGCCTGCTAGCTATAGTTTTACATCACTTAAGTGTCATTAAGGATGTCACTGAAAGAGTCCACACCTCTGGGAAGATAAGAGGATAAGACAGATTTTGCTGTAAAATAGCAATGAACATTCAAAGATTGTGTTCTCTCTGTGATCTTTGTCGTGCTGATGGAGAACTTAAAATGTCTGATTAAATTAATGAAACCAGATGAGGTTGTATAAGTTATGGACTTAAATTCTGCAGTTCTGCTGTCATAATTTGAAAATTGCAATATGGGAGTTGGAATTATGAGGAAAAGACTACAATAAGGATTCTGGGAGTGTTACCTTACTCCTAGTTTACTAATTGTATTTTATTTTAAATGTGCAAAAAGGGATGGTGTAACTTTGGTAAGATTGATACTTAGGGTAATTGAACTTAAATTTCACATAACTTATTGAACACACAATATTGAATAAAAGGTTCCAAGTTTTCTGCTCTGAACAGAAAACAGAAGTTTATACTGTGAAAAATTCCTTCATTTCTGTCCCTGGCAGAAGTGTAGCTGGAAGGAAAGGTTTTTACTAGCCATCAGAACTCAGGAAATGGAAGCTGTGTGGGCCACTAAGTTCTAAACATAAGACAAAGTTTTTTGGTGCCTTTGGAAACAGAGGACATCCTTACATACCAGAGTTGAAAGATTTTCTATCACAGAGGCCACAGCTCCTGATTTTTAGCTTCCAGGGCTAGCAGGAAATCCTTAGAACATTTCATTCACAAGCTGTTAGGAATGGGAATAGGATCTTGGTGGGTTATCATTCAGGGTTTCAGGACAGACCCAAACTCCAGTAGTGACACCTCAGTAATGATTGAAAGCGGGAGAGAAGGTCCCTCCAAAAGCATGGTAGTGCTAAATAACTAAATATTTCCCATGATTTATTATTTCTTTTCCCAGTTTTTTTCCATGTCTTCTTCAGTATGGCCTTTTTTCCCCATTTGATTACTGTTGTTGTTAATATCCTTTTTTTTTCACTTTTTTTTACTCAGCCCTGATCAGTCTTTTGAAATATTAAGTGATTATGCTCAGCAGTGTATGCTGGGGAGAAAACTGCAGATTCACACTGTTACCTATGATTGCAGCAACCCTGCTTCTCTTGTAAGTAATTGTGTTAATACTTAACTTCCTTAAGTGCCCTGTCACTTTTTTTCCTATTCAGCTGTAATGCCTTCTCTCCTAAACTTGAGGGGAAGCTAACCTAGTCATTTGAGTTCTTGAATTAGAGTTGTATTCTCTTCAGAGCAGATTTGCACACGTGAAAAAATTGTTTGGAGCATCATCTTGTAACTTTCTTTACTGAGTTAGTGTTTCAGCCATATTAAAATGAGACTGGTTAGCAAATGATGGAAATAATTATTTTGGCTTTCTCACTACACATACCTCAAAGATTCTTTTTCTGTCTCTGCTGAGAACTGAATACCAACAGCCCACATTATCAAAAGAGACCACCAAGTCAATGTAAGTGTTTCTCTTCCTATTTTTGTATGTAGGCAGTTCTAAAGAACCTTGCAGAAGCTGTAAGAGGCCGTTACCATTGCTACTCTTCCAAGGAAGAGGTAGGTGACAGGCAGAGGTGCAAAGCATTTTTCTCTCTTTTTGATGATTCTTCACTTTGAGAAGGTAAAATAATTATCACCTGAGTAGAGGTTGATAGTGTGATTTGGTGCTGATTTCCTGGTCCCAGAAATGCTGAGGATGTCATCAATAAACCTGTGGTTAATTCTTTCTGCAACTGAAAACGTTTCCTAAAAGTACAATAAATTTTGCAGTTCTTGTTTACTGACTTACAGCTGATAAAAGCAGTGGCTTACTGTAGAATTATTCAAAGTAATAAAGTAATGTCTTGTTTATAAGTGATTACTAGTTCATATGCAGTGCATTGGACACATTTACACCCAATTTTGCCATGCCAGGCAGTCTGTACTGATGTGTGCACAGTTAAGTAAGAAAGCTGGTTTCAGTTGGTGTTTGAACAGTACTTAACTTATTTTTCCCCATTTGTTTTTATAATTGCAGAATTTTGATAGCAGTGATTTTCATCTGCTACTTCAGGAATCCCAGAAGGCTAAGGACTTACTCAAGAGCATCAAACAGACTTTTCAAAGAAGAGTTGATGGCTTGCTTAGTAGTAAAACAGCAGCTGTATGTATCTTCTTATTTTCAGATCTACTTTGAATAATCAGGGTTAGAAATTTTAAGTGTTCACAATATGAAAAAAGATTGTATGATTAATCAGGTATTTTCATAAGTGAACTTTGAATATTCTGTATTGAACATCTCTTGTAAGAGCAAATTAAGAACAAAATCTGTAAAGAAGACATTTTACTGAACAATCTCCAACATGCATGAAAAGAACATTGTCCTGTGACCATAAAGGATGAGGATCACCAGCCTAACTCTATGCATGATCATTTAAATGAGGTTCCAACAGTCCTTTAAATTGATTAAAAGATACTTATTCCCATGTGATTTACATGGACATTTAAATCCACTGCAAACTTATATTCTCCTAAAACTTGCAAGAGCTTTTCTTGAAATCCATTTTAGGTTTCCACAGCATTTGCAAATACAGCACCTTCCAGCTTCTTCCCAAAGCCTCCAAAGCACAAAGGACCATTAGTTATTCAAACACCTGGCATCCTGGCCAAAACCTCAGCAGACTGGTTAAAGACATATGGATTGAAAGGTAGTACAGAAAGAAAAGCTTAACAGGTATGAAACATGAATTACAGATGGAGTATGTGTTTTATTTAATGTATTTGTTTCTTCCTATAGCTAAAAAGTTAGACCTTTATCAAGTTTTGGCTCCCAATGCTTTCTCTCCTGTGGAAGATTTTGTACCTATTCTTAAAAAAACAGTATCATCGACTCTACATAAGGCAAGTGATGAGGAATTTTTTTCCTGGGTTTGTGGGTTTTTTTTCTTTCTATTGCTGCATTTTTCTAATTAAAATCAGTACTTTATAAGGTGGCTGAAATTTTACAGGCTGAAATTTGAGTCATAGATTCAAATCAAATACTTATGTCATTCTTAAGAATGGCTCAGGAAGAAATTCCATGTTAGTCCATCTTATGTTGGGTTCTGTTAAACAGTTAACACCATTTATCCTTCTAGAAAGTGATGATGCAGTTTGAATGGTATGATGGAACTGTGAAAAATATCCATGTTGACCTGCCAGTATTGTACAACTATCAGGTGAGTTGTCTGTCATGATGTGGCCTTGTCAGGGCTAGAGTACCATCTAATTATTCCTCATTAGTTGTCTTGTTAGGTAAATACTGCAGGGATTCATGAGCAGGCAGCTGTCCATGGGGGTCTGCAGCCACTGGAACTCTCACAGGCAGCAGTGATTCTTGAGGATTTCCTCCTAGATCAGAATGCAGCTCATCAGAGAGGGGGACAAGTTTAATAAAAGAGAAGCTGTTGGGGGATATTTGCAACCAGGGTTTGTTCCATAGGTCTGTCAGTCCTTTTTCTTTCCCACTCCACTAGCAAATAATTCATTAAAGTGGGAGTGATGAGAAGTCTGTGGAACTCTACAGCCAGACCAAAAGGAGAGTGTGAAGTGGCTGAAATGAAAGCAGCTTTTGTGGTTCCTGGCTCACTGGTAGATGCTTGTTTTGTGCTCCAAAAGCATGTTAAATTATAGCTTTATTTCTGAGTTCAGTGCCCTTTTCTAGCTTGATATGCCCTCATGTAATGCCTACATGTACTTGGAAAAGTTGTGGTGTGTAGAGTTTGGACAAATTACCTTAATATCAAATTGATACTGTGTTAAAGAATTACATGTGTTTGTGAATATTGTGTTTATGTTGAATGATGTGTTTTGTTATGAACACTGCCTAAAAATGCTGTTGAAGAAAGGGTAAACTTGCAAAAACTGTATTTTTAAAGCTTATTTTTTTCTTGTCTTGATATGCCTGACCACTGTTTTGGCATGTGCTAGCAAGAAGAAAAATGAAGAGAGACAGACCTTTAGATTCTTTGTTGCTTTTTTATGGCTATGTTTTTTTCATGGACTGTGTTCTCATATCTGTACTAAGAATGAAATGTCACTGTCTAAATGAATGAAAATCTGTTTTATTTTTTCATTACTATTTTATGGTATTTCTGTATTAAGCATTTATCAATAAAAGACTTGAACTTTTTATTTTTAACATAAATTTTCTTTATTTATGCATAGAAAATCCTTGCTAAAATGGTAAGAATCTATGAGAAACGAATTGACTGGCTGTCTGTTGCTAGCAGAAGAATATGGGGAAGTGTTTGTGAAAGAAGGTATTGTAATTTTTTTGTGAGGTTTGAAGCCTTAATGTGTTTGAGAACAATGTTTATTTACATTTTGTCTGAGGCCTTACTCAACTTCAAATGCACATTTGTTTTTTTTCTTGTTTACAAACCTTGAATATGAAGTTTCAGGCAAAGGGAATGTAGCTGTGGCCCCAGTTACCAGAGATTTTCTTGCTTATTGGTTAAGGATTGAAGTAGTCCATCTGGCCACTGTATTGTGCTGGGAACTCTCATCCCACTGAGTGTCCATCTCATCTGTGGGTCTTTTCAACACTACTGCTCCCAAATTATCCCCTGGCCATGAACTGACCATCCTGCATTGCCTCTGCAAGCTCCAGACAAGTGATGTGCTGGGTAACATCAGTCAGTCCATACCTGAGCCACCACCCTGGCACTGACATGCTGAGGGAAGGCCTCACCATTTGTCTTTGGGGTAACATTCCATATGTTCCTGGAATGATGGCTGGGGAAAGGACAGTGAGCTGTTTAACAACTGTCCTTGCTGGCAAACATCCATGCTTCCCAGGAGGGTTTTAGGGACTCAAGTTCAGAGAAGGAGGAGGACCTGTTTGGGGTTCAGCAGCCATTATGGCACTACAAGTCACCAGTACCCTGATTATTCCATAGTTTAGGGAAGAAAGAAGTTCCCTGTTACTTTTTTTATTTTTTAAATCTCACCTAATGTTTTGCAGAATTTTTTTTTTACACACAAATTCAGTGTTTATCCATTTTGATACGTAGGTAGCAGATACTTTCCCTGACAAGTTAGAGTGCACTGAAGATAAGAATATGAAATTAAATAAGACTTTTTTCTTTTTTTTTTAATGAAAAACATACTTTTTCATATAGAGTGGTTATACTTGTTGATATATCAGCAACAAACTCTACCTACATCTCTCATATCCAACATTGTTTGCGACTTTTACTTGAGGAACAAATGTCAGACAAGGATTGCTTCAATATCATAGCGTAAGTAACTATTTAAGAGTCTTTTAAAATAACTGTAATGCATTGCAATGAAAGAAGTATGCTGAGAGACTGCAGTTCCTAATGGACATACTTTAGATTTTTAATGGTATTTAATTTTTTTTAGTGAAGTAATTGCAAGACTAGCACTGAATTGTTCTTATTGGGTGAGTGCAAGGTTCAGATGTTTGGAGGTCAGATCAATAATTAGAAATCACTTTTTTGGGTGAGGCTCACTGGAACTGATGGCACCATACCTGTAACAAATACTCATCCTGCTGTATTGCTCATAACAGTATTCATTCACCTGAAATGTACTGAAGAGGAGTTTGATGTCTCAGGTACCATAACTGAGCACCTCTTAAGTTTTACAGTGACTCCAATTCTGTTTAATATATTACAGTGCTGAAATTCTGTACTGAGCACTGGTAGGCAGAAATGGGTGGCACAACTGCCAGGCAGCTGCTGGGCTGGTAAAGTAAGAGCCAGCAGCTCATGGAGTTCCAAACATGGTGTGAGAACAGGGCCCTTATCTCACCAGAGATGCAGGCAGCATCTGAGGGTGGGAGATCCCTTTTCACAAGCCTTCCACTGAGCCTTTCCCAGCTCATGTAGGATCCTGTTCAGGAAAGAAAATCAGACAAACTTTGGTGATGGATAAATGGGGATAATTAAATGGTTTGAAAGAGAAAATAGTTGGCATTGGGAAATTTTATGTCTGTAATACCCCAAATGACCTTTTTCTTTTCCAGTGAATTTATTCTATCTTTTTCTTGTTCTAAATCACAATCTGAAAACTAATTGCTGTTATCTTTCCATGAAAGATTTGGGAGTGACATTGTGCCTTGGCAGCAGGAACTGCTGCCTTCCCAGCCAGAAAACTTAGAAAAGGCTTGGAGGTAGGCTCAAATAATTATCCCATGTATGTGAATTTCAAAGGTACCTTGAAATTAGATAGAACAGAAAAATTGTGAACAGTTAAAAAATTGTAAGTTTATCTTATTATAAAAATAGACTGCCATGTTCTGCACTGATTGTTCATGGTGGTTTGCTGTGAAAGTACCATTGTAAAGGTTAATATGCCTTGGTGACTTTGTATTTCATATGTACACATTATATATATGTACACAGATACAGAAGTGTCTGTAAAAACATTTCATGAACAGGTTACATGAAGAATTGAAAACTGCTTCAAATACAACTGGGATGTGAGAGATAAACTATGGGGGTTTTCCCACATGCTTTGGAAAAAAGGTTTCTGTTTGTGGGGTCACACACTCTGTCTTCATTATACTTCTGGTTTCATTTCTATTTCTCCAAGTTCTATTATATTAATATTATTGCACATAAAATTAAGAGAGAATTCTTTCCTCTTTATGCTCTGCATCTTACTCTAAAAACTAGTTTGCCATGCTGGCAGCACAGAAACCAGAACAAATAATTTGGGCTGTTATATAATCTGGTTTCACCTTCCATCATTTTCAAAAATTTTAGACTCCAGTGCAGTGTTATTTAAGATACTTAGTGCTATTTATTGCTTTAAGCAGAAACAAGAGCTTTTGTTTCTTCATTCTTTGAACTGTAACCATCTTGGTTTAGGTGGGTGTTGAGCTTGGAGTGCAAGGGCAGTAGAAATTTCCTGAGTGCACTCAGGAGAGCTGTGGAAGTTGACTTCAAAGACAAAGATAAACACAAATCACAGGGACTCTACCTGCTGGCTACTGGAATACCTGATCAGGAAACAGTGAGTGGCACCATAGGCAACTCTTCTCTAAGTTCCTGTCAATACTAATCTCAGCTTTATTTTCCTCTTTTTTTTCCTTATGGCTAGTCATCACAGTTTATTGGCAGAATATTCCTCCTTTTCATACCTAAGGCAGCACAACTGCCAGGATCCCAAACTTCCATTTCTGCAATTGCTAGTCATGTGTTGGAGGTAGCAATTATTAATTATGTGTGAATTACAGAAAATTCAAGACATGCTTTTAGAATTCCTTTCCCACTCCAGCTCTGGAGATCATTTCCCTGCAGATTTCTGAGTTTGAACAAGCTGATTGTATTTTATTATTTCCTTACGACTCATTGGAACAAAGACACAAATAATTTTCCAGTGGAACTCCCTGGCACAGGATGTAGAGACAGCTCCTCTTTTATCCCAGTAATCCCTTGCTTGGATCCCTGTTTGCAGTGTGTGCACTCTGGGGCCTTGAGTTTCTCCATGTGTGCAGTGAAGTGCCTCCTGCTTTTGTTACCAAACCTCTGGAGATTCTGGGCAAACCTCAGAGATCATTAAAGCCCACATGGCTGACAAGAAAATGAGGGACAAATGGACTCTTTCACCCCTACTTTGCTTCAGAGCTCGGCTAACTCGATGTCCACCAGCTCTGTCTTTGGTTCCCAATCGACCCCAGCCTGCAGCAGAGCTGTTGCCACTGGAGCCAGCCATAGTGGCCATGGCTGTGTATCTGCAGGGATGGAGGAGGCACTGGGCTGCTCAGGGTGTGCTCCTGTGCTGAACTGCCCCCATGGGGAGGGTTTGTGCATCAGTCAGGAGCCACTGGGATAGATGGAAGCCTGTCTGAGCTAGAGGCTCACCACTGCTGTTTCTTTTTTCTGTCTCACAGCACACAATCAGTGCCTACGTGGCTGAGGCTTGCAGAGGTTTGGATTTACAGCTCCATGTCTGTCTGTTCAGTGTGGTGAAGGGCACTGACTCCAGCAGGATTATTGCAGCCCGCTATGCCAGCCCAAGGGAAACTGCCAGTGCTTTCAAAGAAATTGTGCAGGCAGCCAATGGGAGGTTTCATTGGTTTGGAGAAGCAGGTATGAGAAAAGGGAAGTCAGCACATTTTCATTAATGGAAAAATATTTATTAATGCTTTTTTACTCCCAAATCGAGTAGTTTACTTTTTTTAGGCTATGGTAATGCTGTACTAGCACTGAGATATAAACATGTTATAGTTTTATTGAGACTTTCAATCATGTTGCAGAATATTATAATGCAGCCTTAATGAAGGAATTTGTTTGGGGTTTTTCTTCTATTTGAATTCACTATTTTCTGTTAACCTTTCTAAAGATGCTCATTTAAAATACAGGTTCTAATACAGAAGGTCCAGATGTTCAGGCTTGCAGGAAAGAAAGGCTTTTTTGATTCTTTGCATTGGCATTTAGCACATTCTACAAATTGTTACGCATTTTTAAAAATACTTATTTTTTACTTTAAAAGAACCCATGCTAACTGGCATCTATTTGATTATCAGGTATTTTTGAAAGTGATGATATTGCTAGTATTATATCTGAAATGGAAAAAGCAAAGAACTACTCCCAAAAGGTATGAATTACATAGAACTTTTTAGATTACATGTTTCTTCCTAAAAAATTTCAACAGTGTTTGTTCAGCTGACAATTCAGGAGATGGGACAAAACCCTTTTATGATGAGCAGGAATGTTCTAGAGTGTGAGAATAGGGACCATAGAGTAAATATGGACTGGAAAGCAGCTGTACAACAGCACTGCAGTGACTGCTGTTGGAGTAGCCATGGTTTCTTACCAAATATAAGGAGTTTACAGTTCAAGTGATTCTCCTTTTTGTTGCCAATCCTGTGATGAATTCTTTTCAAGTAAATTAACTTTTCATTATAAAAAAGTTATATTTGTTATATACAAATAAATAATAGAACATTCATGTAAGTCCCAGTGTAGAGAGGACTTGTCATTAGCATGGAACCTTTTATCAATTCTAAAACAAGTTGTCTTCTGAAGTGTCCTGAGGCTGTAGGACTGGACTGGGTCTCTCCATATGCCATGCACATGACTTTTTTTCCAAAGATATCCAAAAGAATAACTGAGGCAGCATAGCCAGCCTGGTAGTGTGGGGGCTGTTTCTTATAGAAGTGTGCATACAGAGAGATGCACAGAAAGATCCTTGTCCAGGGGGCTGAGCACCCTGCTGGATGCAAGTCTGAATCACCAAAGTTGGACCTTTTTAAAAGAAGAGCTGATGGCTATTCAATGATATTTCAAAATACCTTGTTATTTCACAGTTGCATGTACTTGGTTCACCATCTTCCAGTTTGTTCTAGCCCTGGTCTGGTTACACTGCTGCCTTTTGGTTTGGTCTGTTTGCCCAGAGCAGGAAGGGTTTCCATACAGTGTTTTTGAGCAAGCACAGCACAAAGGAGTTTCTGCTCAGTTAGAGGTGTTAAGCATTATCAGATAGGAATTTCATTTATTGTTATAGTAGTAAATACAAAATACTGTCTTTAAAATGTCATTTATTTGAATTCCATGTATATGAATTACTAAACTATGTGAATTTCCATTTCAGTGTGCATTCCTAGTGGAGTCCTTGAAGCACCGCTCAGTGAACCAGTCTGTGACTCCCCTTACACCAGAAGGAGACTCCAATGTGCTTACAAAGAAGGGGGGAAAAAAGCCACAGAAGGTGCCATCTCCTAAACCCACAGCTGTGAGTCTGGCTAGAATGGTTTGAAATGGTCCCATTTTTAATATGCTGTGTGTTAATCAGAGGTCCTACCCAGCTATTGGATGCTCCTCTTGGTGAGAGAAGTGCTCAGCTGAAAACCTGAAGGAATAAAAACAGCACTGTGATTGTACTTTGAATTTATGTTTGCATTCAAAATGCTACTTACACTAAAAGTGCATCTTAGTAAGTAATTCATTATAATGGAACCACACTGTAGTGTCAAAAGGTGTCTAAATAATCCTTCCTCTGACGTAAAAAAAATAATCTTTAATGGAAATAAAAGCAAAGCAGAAATGTGCTTTACCAAATTACATCTATTTTGCAAGTCTTTCTAGAAGCTACTGTATTTTATGGTGTTCTGCTCATTTACAGATGAGACAGCTGCAGCTCAGTAGCATGTCTTTGGTCTCACAGAGAGCCAGAATAAAACAAGAACAAGATTCAGCATTGGTTTCCTGCCTGCTGTGCTTATTTCCATGGAGTTACACTACTGAGTCCCTTGGGGTTTTGCTGTTTTCTTTGTTCATTTTGGCTGCTTTGAGTAGGAGTGCACATCTGTAATATGCAGAAAGGGCCAGTGCTCACTGGAGTTTCCAGGTCTCATCTTTGAAATGGGAATGGCATTGTGGGTGTGGGAATGTAGGTGTGGGAATGTTGCAAAGGCTTTGTAGGTCAGGTCTTCCAGGCTGTTTTATCAGAAGTGACATATTCTCAACACCTCTTCACAAATGCAGGAGAAACCAATTACTCAGAGATGATAAGAGAACATAGCTTTGCAGGGATTAAACTTGTACAAAACTGGTACAGGGCTTCTGTAGATGTTTGGTGATATTTATAGCAGAGCTGGATGTTAAATGAGATGGCAGGTGCTTGAAGGCTCAGTGTCACAGCAAGTCTTATTCTACAGTAGGGTTAAACAAGTGCTGGTGTTCTTTAGCAGACTGCTCAGGCTGTAGAAGGATAAGCCAAACCTAAAGGAGAAATTACTGGAATCAGCACTAATTACCAGTATTCAGTAAAATGCTGAGGAAGATACTAAATACTGTATTCTATAAAGCAAGGCCATTACCATACTAGACTGCTGGCAAAAATGGTCCAAACTCCTCTCCCTGTAGAAGTTGGTCTTCAGTTTTATGGCAGCAGAGGATATTGGCAAGTTAATTAAAACAGAGCAATTATAATTACTTAACCCAGCAAGAAACTGCAAATAAATGTGTTGTCATGGCAGTCTGTGGATTTGTCAAAGCCAGAGTAAAGCAGGAATTAAAGAATAAAGAAGGATAGTTCCAGGATAGAATAATGCAGTTATGATCCAGCTGAAACACTTTTTACTTTTTTTTGTTTGTTTGTTTGTTTTATTGAAGGCGCTCAAAGTTGTTAAAGACAGCCATGGTGCAGAGGGAAATACTCCTGCAAGAGCACTGGCATGGCATCCTCCTGGTGCCAAAGCAGGAATTCCACCAGGTCTGTATGGATTAGGGCCTTTTTGTCTTCAGTTTCTTCTGTGTTTGGCTTAAAAGGCAGTATTTAAATTAGAGATTTGAATTAAGTTTTTAGAAGCACCTGGAATTGTAATCTTTAATTGGATTTATGAGAAACATCATGCTTGTTTTGGAATTCCTTTGGGGTGAGTTTTAGCTGTAATTTATCTCGTTTGCTTCTACACTGTGCAAGGAAGGAACTCAGCACAGCTGTACAATGATTTGCAGGTCCTAGGATTGAATACCTGACCTTTATCAGGAAATGTCAAATGTGTGTGATGAAAGTAGAACCCCACTGGGTTCCATACCTGAAGCCATGAGACTCAGCAATTCAGAGACTGATTATGTAATTAGTTCAATGTATACATTGACACTAATTCTGTCAGATCCCATTTTAATTAATATGCTGTTCCACTTGGTTTATTTATGATCCAGTCATGAAGGCAAAGTACAACACCAGTGTCAGGCTGTCTGAACTGCTGACTCTTCCAGCTGCTCCTGGTGTATGAAAAGCTCTTAAACTGATTTCAGTTGCTCTTGGTCCCTTAAAGCCCATTCATTTCTCCTCCATTTTTTTGTGATTTTCCTTTGTTTTTTCTTTGTATCTTTGCTAACATCTGCAATTTATTTTTCTTTACATTACATTTGAGTCTTCAAAGCTACTGATGTAGATATGTAGCAGTGTTTACAAATCTGGATTCATTTTTGCATCTGAGGTGCTTTGTACAAAGTAAATTTGTTTCTCCAACAAGTATCATGCTTGTTCAAACCCCTGATTTTTTTCAGACTAACTCCTGTGACATTCTTCCTGCTGGTAATTTATATATTTGTAAAGGTTTTGGTTCCCTTTCTATGAAAGCCTCCTAAGTTGTGCTATAATATGATTTTTTTAATCAATATCTAAGAAAATGAAGCATTTATAATTGTGGTAATAGGAAATGTGAAGAGAAGCTCTTCTCATGTAAGAGTTTTATCCAGCTGAACTAAGTTAATGGGGTTTTTTATCTGTTATTTACTTGTAGCACAAACTGCAAAAGAATGGCCTCAGACTGAGAATAAAGGAAAGCACAAACCAAGGAAGCCACCAGAGCTTTCTGTGTCTGTATTTTACACTGAGAGAGGAAGAAGTGTGGGTATGTGTTATCAGGATAGGATGGGTGAAGCCCTTTTCTTATCAGCACTTTTATTATAAAACTGGCAGTATGAGAAGTCACTGATAACCAGTGTGCTTTCAACAGTGAGTTTCACTTATCAGCTGGTGGTAAGGATTTTTAGTTTGAGTGCAGATGGGTGGCTCTTTTTGCCCATTTTTTTGTTGGGGTTTTCTTTTATAAAGTCCTTTGGGATCTTTTGGACAAAGGTGCTCCAAGGAAAAGTGCTGTAATTGTGATTTAGATGATTACAGAATATTGGGTTTGGAATTTTTTGAAGGTGACAATTTTTAAAAATAAGTGATTTTTTAGGTACTTTCTTCATTCCTTAAATAGGTACAGTATATCAGAAGTATCCAAAGGCAAAGTGCATAAGAAAATCTGTTTTCTCTGTCACATTGCCAGAGGAAGAGGAAATCTGCTCAAGCAAAGAGGTATTTTTCTCCTTATTAATTAATTGCCATTTTGGAACTATCCACTGAACTAATGTAAATGTTAATTGTGATTCTGTACAATGTCTTATTACTTAAACTGTTCTAATATTTGCCAACAATCAGTTGTTCTGTTTCTTTGTCTTACAAGTGGCTGAGCAAGTACAGTATTAAAAAACTTAAACTGGAATTGCCCAGATTGATGTTTGGTCCAGGCTGTACCCACCAGAAGAAAACTGTGGAGTCTCTCCACAAGAAAGTATCAGCAAAATACTGCTCCATCTTCCCCAGTGCAGAAATCAATGTAGGTTTTGCATCTGCCAGGTCCCTACATTATTGAAAGGCCTTGTGTAGTGAATGTTGATTGATATTTCTGGGTTTCAAGTGTGATGTTCTCTCCACTCTTCCCTGTTCCTTCTAAATCATATTTCTAATGGAAAGCTGGAGAAGCTCCTTTATTCACCACAGAGAACCACTGAGTATGTTTGAAGTGCAAACTGCTTGTTCTTTAGAATGTGCAGCATCTCCTCTGCTCATACAGTATGAAAATAATTTTTGAAATTTAAGTAAAACTTTTCAAAATCATGTGTGAGTTGAACTGGGAGAATGTTGGATCTGGATTGTTTCAGTTTCTGTAGTGACTGGAGAGAAGCACAGACAGTTCAGTGCAAGCAACAGTCACAGAATTTTTCTTACCCTATTTCATAGATGTAAAGACAAAAATCTCCCTGATTTCTCATGCCCACATTCCATATCCAGCAGCTGAGATCAGATTGCTTGAAGTGAGATGCTCTTGTACAAAGTGATTTTTTCCAGGGGGTTGTGAAGCATCTGCAGTTTCACCCCAAAGAACTGGAACTCTCCACAGAGCAACTGGGGAAGGCCTTGCAGCGCTACATCCAGAGAGTGCAGTGGCTGCTCTCAGGTACTGCCTCTGGTTTCTGTAAAGCACAGCTTAAACATACACAAAACCTTCTTGTCTGCTGCTTCTGGTAGAATAAATCTGAACCTCCAAAATGAATAAAGGTTCTCTGCATTTCACTGAAATTTTAAAACTTGTTTTTGTGAATACAAGAGAATTCAGCATCTGTGCAGCTGATAAACATTTGCTTGCTGTCAGATAGTTCTTGCTCTTTGTGTGTTCATGAATACAGAGCAGAAGCTTTCTATCAACTGCATATATACAGTAACATATACAAGCAAAATTAGATTTCTGCTTGTTTTGCTAAGAATGTGCCCTGCTTAGAAGTTCAGCATCACTGCTGGTGAAGGCTGTTTTGATCTCTGTGTTGCTCATAAAGATCTTTGTTGGGAAACAGTTTAATTTTTTGCTGGATTGTAAAGGAGTTACAAATTATTTAATGTGAGCTACCACAATTAGGAAGTAATTAATGCTTGATAGTGCTAGATTTGAAATGGCAGAAGACTTTTCTATTATTAACATTTAACTACCTAATTGCCACATAGATTAGACTTAGTTATGTAGAAATGTGGCCAGAATTACCCCTAAAATCTGAAGATTTACATTATGCTCAATAAAATAAGCCTGTGTAATAACTCTTAATAATTAGTTTCAATGTTCTGGCCCAGGAAGCCGAAGATTGTTTGGTACCATTTTAGAAGCAAATGTCTGTGTTTTGATTGATACATCTGGTTCCATGGACCCATATTTGCCATCTATCACAAAAGAACTTACCTCCCTTATCTGGGAACAGCTGAGAAAAAATGAAGTCAGGTATGGTGAATGACTGATAAAAACTGAAATCTGCACTCAGTATTATGTAATCAGATTGCTAAATAATTACAGTAATGCAGCACTGAAACACAATTCAAGTAATTATTATGTTAGAGTGTAATGTGCATGTGACAAGAACTGCTTTTTCTGTTGTTTTTACCAGTTTTTAGTTCCAAACTCTCTAAGATCTGAGCCTCTGCCCCAGGCTGATGCTGTTTACCCTTTTAGGATAAGCATTCCCATATATTTTCTGTTCATGCAAAGTAAGATATGCTTTTTGTCTCTTCCAAGGCTGAAGATCTGAGTCCAACACTAAGCTCTTGGATGGGGCCTGAGGGGGTCATTGGATTTGGGTTTTTTTTACTGTTGGGTTTGGGTTTTTTTAATTTTATTTTTTTACTTATTTCAAAACCTGCTTTTCCATAGTGACTCATTGCATTGGTTAAGGTTAAATGTTGTGGGTCATCTTTCTCCTCAGGTTTAACCTGCTGAGATTTGCAGAAAATACAGAGAGTTGGAAAGAGTATCTTGTAGAGGCAACTGATGAAACGTGCCATGATGCTGTGCAGTGGGCTTCCACTTGCCATGCTCATGGCAGCTCCTGCATCCTTGCAGCTTTACAGGTTGGTGTGCCACAGCTTGGAGAAAAAGGGTGTCTTGTGGTGGTAAAACACTCCCACCTGACTGGTAATGTGCTAGGAAAATGATGTTAAACTGTACAACATTTTTATATGCAAATCACTGAACAGTTTAGAAATCAAGTCACTGTTTCTGGCCCCAGGGCTCATAGATACTTGAATTAATTGCTCATACTAAGTTTAAAAAAAAAAAGTTAAATATCAATACCTTTGTTAATGTTTGTGTTCAAAGAATACTGGAGAGGGAAAATAGCCAGTTGCTTAAAATGTTTATGTACAACTGTGGCTGTGATGTGTTGCTCTGACCCAAACAGGGTTTTAAATAAGCAGTGTTTGTTGGAATCTCATGGGGTTTGAGAACAATTCTTGAACTTCAGTTACAGGTGATGAAACTTTTCTCCTATAAATATGCTCAGTGTAGAAATCACTAGTAATAATAACTTACAACTGAACTTGCAATTCTATGAGATTTAAAATTGGAATAAAAACAGAAGTGTTGCCTTTAATGAATGATTCTCTTCCAGACATCCTTGCACAATCCTATATAAATGTTACATTCATCATGAATCAGGTCCAGTGGAGCTGTAGGCCATGGCTGTAATACAGAGATGTCCACTGAGTCAATTCCTGTAGCACATTTGCATAATATTCATTCAAGTCCTAGTGTGCCTGATTTTCAGACATTAAACATCTTTAACTCCCATAAAATATTATGTAAAAATCTTTTAAACCAGTTAATTTTCTTATTTCAGTGAGTCAATTTTTGGCAATGCCTTGCTTATAAATATGTTCTCTTATGCTACAAATTATGTACTTAAATTTTCAAATTTATATCTTTGATCTCCTTCCTAATTAGTGAAAATGAAAAGACAAAACTAAATTGATTAATGATGGCAAATATAAAACTATCTTAAATGATTGGATTTTTGTTCAGAAGTATAACTTTTTATATAAATGTACCAATTATTTATTTTCTGCTTTGCAGAAGGCTCTCAGTTTCCAAGGTGTAGAGGCACTGTATCTATTGACTGATGGAAAACCAGACACCAGTTGCAGTCTGATTTTGAAAGAAATTGAAAGATTGAGAAAGAAACAAGATATTAAAATCCACACCATTTCTTTTAGCTGTGCAGACAGGTATATGACATTTTTCAAGAACAGCAAAAAACCTCTTAAAATTACTGCTTTATTTCTTGTCAGAAGTCTGTGCTACCAAGGTGGAACTGGGAATGGTGGTTGTGACACAGGCAATTGCCACATGGCCCTCATTTCATACAGCAATTTATAATCATGCCCTCCAGTCCAGTTGTTTCCATGTAATATTTTTGAGTAGTTTTTAGAAATTCTTTTGCTGTTGCTTTTGGAGAAATAGTTTTCATCATTAGCTTTCTACTCTACTAACAGAGAAGCTGTAGAATTCCTGAAGAAGCTTTCATCCCAAACAGGAGGGCGCTTCCACTGCAGTTCTGGAGGTGAAGATGGACAATTAGCAGCACACAGAATATTGACAGAGGGGCTGGATGATGAAGATGTATGTTCAATAAATTGGTTTCTTTTGTTTATTGCAACTTAGTTCTTCATCCGTAGAGAAAGTTCATTTAAAAAAGAAAAATAATGAGAAAAAAATAATATAAAACTTCTAAGGTATTTCATGTTGAAACCAAAAGGAGAAATCTTAATTAGCCTTTCTGCTAACTGCCTTGGTGAGGTGCCCAAGCCCCTGACAGGAATACACAGGGCAGGATAGGTTTTGAAAGAGAAGTAAATATATATCATGTGTCTGGATGTGGGTTTTAAGCTAACTTTAGCTTTTACTGTGTTTTCTTGTCCTTGACATCTTGTGGTACATTTATTGTAAAACCCTTGTACAGTGCTTAGCACGTGAATTCTCCAGCAGGAGACCTCAGGGACTGCCAGAGCAGGAAATGGTCCTGAACAGAACCAGGTTCCATCTGGGCTTGCTCTGCTCTCTCCTTGTAAGGCCTTCTCTGCAAGTAGCTGGGAGTAGGGAAATTCAGAGCCGAGGCTCAGTTAATTCAGTTGGTGAAAGAGAAAAGAATAGGTGCAAGTAAAGTAAAATATTTTAACTCTGTTTTCAGGATCCAGTTTTCCCTTCCTTTGAAGGAGATGATTTAAAGAAACTTACTCAAGAAGTAGCAAAAGCTAGAAGTTTCTTGAAGCAGGCAAAATCTTGGAGGTGAGTATTTATCAAGAATCTTTGTATTTGTTATTTCATGGAATGAAGACAAGAATATCTGACTCCCAATGTCTGTTATATAAAAAATAGATCTGGAGAATTGTCTAGAATAGGAGTGAAGGACAATTAAATTGTATTGATCCTTATGTTTCTTCATTGTTATCCTTCCTAACTGCCAATGCACAACCAGAAATTCAATAGGAATAGCAGGCAAAAGTATCTGCAAAAGTTTTAAAAAGCATTGTACCTACTCATTCAAGGTCACACAAGGACAGGGCTAAGCAAAGACTCCAAGGTTCTCTGTGCCTCTGTGAAAAACTGCTGTAATTCTTTGGGGTTTGTTTTTCTTTCAGATTATTGCTTGAAAAATGGAACACAAACCAAAAGGACAATTCTGGCTTTCAAAAAAATGGTCAGGTAAACAGCCACCACATTTCCATCATAGTTTATGTGCAGTTCATGGATTTCAGCAGAAGGGTAATATTTTATTAAATGTATTCATTTCTAGCTGTGACTTTTTCCAAAGTTGAAAACATTTATAGTGATTTCAGTTCTTAGCTAAGACAGTCCACAGTAAAACCCAATATAACCAAAGAACAGTTCAAAGAGAACTGTTTGGGGTGAAAAGAGCAAGGCAGATGTGCATTTGTAGTTATTAATGGTCTAGCAAGCAGTTAAGCACGTTAAGGGTTAGAACCAGATGTAACAGTGTGATAACAACTGCTGCATGATTTATCTCTTAAATGACCAGGGCTGACTGAAAGAAGACCCCATTAGCAGCAAAAACAGCCTCAGCAGACATGGGGCTGTCCTTCCAGAGTGGTGGCAGAGGCAGCTGGGCAAACTAAACCTCCCACAGAGCCATCCTGCTGCTTTTAAACTGGCAAAGTCCAAACCACAGGTTCCTAAGAGAAACTGCTGGGTGGAGGGGCTGTCTCAGGGTTAAACCAGACCCAAGCATTTGTCACAGAGCTGTGTGAGGAAAAGCAGTGGGCACAGACAGCTGCAGATTGCACTAAAGAATGCTGGCCTGCCAAGATATTCATCAAGGCTTGTGCATGGTTGTGAGTGTGTAAGGGTGTGTTTGAGCGTGTAAGAGTGTGTGTGAGTGTGTCAGAGAGTGCAGAATTCAGCATTTCAGGGCTGAGCACTCATGAGGGATGCTTGGAGAGGGAGCAGATATAAAACCATCCTGTAGGAGAGAGGAAGTTGCTTCAGGCATGCAGAAATAAAGGCTGCTGTTCCACAACTATCTCTGTCTTTCAACATTTCAAGGAGAACTCTATTGCTGGTGAATGTATAGGAAGGCATTTCTGGTAAAATACTCCACAGTTCATAGCACTGTAGCCCCATTAAACATGTAAGTAAGGAGCCTTGATTTCAATTTAACTTGTATTGTTTTTCCATTATGATTTGGTCAATGGTGGTAGTGAGCCTATGCAGTTTATATATTTTGAGTTGTGTTTTAAAAAGTATTCATGTGCTTCACTTGTAGGTTTAAATTTTAGATGAAGAAAAGATGCTGAAGAGGTTTGGAATCATCCCACTAACCTGCCTCTTTTCAAAGTGTGCTCAGCATTTCCAGCTTCAAGCACAAAAAGACATTTATTCTTTGTTGTCTCAACTGCTGGCAAGACAAGAAGTTGCAGATGATAAGTGCTGCACTGACTCCACTTGCAGATTTTGCAGGATTCAAAGTAAATCAAGCCCTGAACTCTACAAAATTTAAATATAAGTAGAGGATAGTTTTCAATATAGCTAATACAAATTTTAAAAGTGTATGTTTTTCTAAAATTTTCAGTAGTTATACAGGGTCACAACTTTTGTTTCTCTTCTACTCATCATATTAATAATTCCTTCAATTAGTTGCTGGTATGCCTAAATTGTCTTTTTTGTCAGTTGATTTGAGATTTCTTTGCTGGTGTTTATTGTCCCTAACAGATGGGACAGATGGCTGTGATGTTAGGAAGAGAATTCTTTATGGCAGTTTTCATAGAAAGTCCAAGAAATAACCTTAGTGCAGAAAACAAAGCTTGTATTTAATGTTCTTGCACAAAGAAGTTTTGCTAATAATTATTTCAACTCTTTTTACTTTTCATGTTGGCAGTAAAGAAAGATTTAGAGTTGATGATTCAGAAATTATCAGACATGCAAGAAGGTAATACCCTGTTGCTGGTGTAGCCTGGTTGTGTTTGTATTACCAGACACTGCCCATCTTCTGAGCAATTCTCTTCTTACACAGTTCCTGTCTAGAAAGATTTAAAATATGTTTGCCCGTGCTAGTTGATTTATGAAATATACTTGTTTTTTACTGATTTCTGTAATGACAGCTCATTAGTATTTTGCAGATGTTCACTGTTGTCTTTTAGAGGGTTAGAAATACATCTCAGGTGTTTACTATATGTAATATAATAAAAATTGATTAAGACTTCAAAATTCAGAAGCTTGATCTGCACTTCTTCAGGAGCCATTTGCATCTCCTGGGTGCCAGCTTATGGGGATGACTGGGTGTCCTGTGATATGGGAGATGGTGTCTTTTCTGTCCCTTGATCTCTTTTGTCTCTATAAAAAATTAAAAATTATTTCTATCATAAATGTATCTTTTTACTGTTGTATGCTCTGAACCAGGTGACTTTGCCTTCCATGTTAGTACCATGTTAGCCTTACTGGAACACTGCAGTTAAACTGGAGCTGTGTGCTGTGCACCACCTTCAGTGGTTTTGTTTGTGGATGTAACTGCTGAACAGCTTTGATATGAAAATGATGGTTGTGAATTAATAGGATTGGTTACATTTCTGTTTGGGGCATAGAAATATTAGATGATGATTGCTGATAAAATGAGGATTTGTACTAACAGAAATGTTAAAACAGTAAATCCAGGTAGAAAGGATGAGCTTTCTGTATTGGCAAAAAGGGTTTCTAAGTAGTTCCTTGGAAGGTTTAAGAAATGTCACAGCACTGCAGCATAGATTCTTACATTGCTGTAAAAGTACTTTAAAAGAACTTGAAAGGAATTACACTTATGCAGGTAAGTTAAATGGTATCAGAGGCTCTTTGTGAAATAAGATCATAACGATCATGTTGGATTTTGTGCATATCCATGTGGATAAGCATCAGAATATTTCAGTCTGTTGTGTTAGATTGCAATTGTCAGAGCTCTCATTGAGAGCCTTTCCCCCCCGGTACAGTTTTTGGTGTTCAGAGGTTTTACTCTATCAAAACAATTGCATTTCCCCAGTGTCTCCATTGGCTCATTGTCAGTGTGTCTGTAATCCTGAATTTGGGGCAGCCTACATTAATACTCATCACTGAGCTGTTTGTTTTGGCTTGGACTGGGCGTTTGTGGGCAGAGCACAGCACGTTTCTCTGCTCCTCCTGAGCATGATCTCACACTGGAAGTGGGTGTTGGGAACCCAGGAGCCTTCTCTTGGCTGGTGGTGTGAACCAAGGGCTTCTAAGCCTCCTGTTCAACAAAAATGCAATGAAAAGTAAGGAGCAAGTGTTGATGTTAGAATTTGTGTGAGCACCAAAGCTGTAAAATGGGTATTACAGCACTGAGCCAGCCAAGCTCTCTTCTTTTTAATTGTGTTTAACCTGTCCAGCCAAAGCCTTGTGGTCTTGCAGGCTGGTCAGCCCTCCTACTCCTCAGAGCAGCTCCTTCCTTTAAAATACTGATTCTATCTCCTTACTCCATACCTGGAAACTCCCATCCTACTGCTGCCATCAGTCAGGGCTGCTCAGCCAGGAGGACATTTTCGGGAGATGCCTCAGTGGGGACAACCTGAGTAATACTTGGTTTGTGACCTCAGTGTCGCTGTCAGCTCTGTCATTTGCTTTCCTGGTTTGTGCTTGCTGGAATGCAGCTCACTGTATTCAAGACATAATAAAAGAGGAGTTTTATTATTGACCAAATGCATATTTTTCTGCCAGCTCGTTTGTAAGTCATGTCATTGCTGTGACTCCCTGAATATGCTGATTTGTGTGCAATGAATTAAAGACAAATGGCTAAACCACTTGTCACCTCCACATGTATGAGCCACCCCCTTCAAAAGAGTGCTGCTTTCACAGCTGGGAATTTCCATGTGGAGCAGCTCATGTGCTGCTATAATTTCCAGTTTCCAGCTCAGGTTTAACTGGTGCAGATATTCACAAACCATTCCTTAGCAAGGACTGGCAGTTCAGGAACTCCCTTTGTGTATGGTTCAGCCTTAGCTGCTTCAGGGGACAGCTTGGCCTAGTAACAAATTCCTCCATCAAAATATGCCTGAATTTGAGTCACCCCCAGCAGTTCATGCTGCTTCAAAGGAAGGCAATAGCAGTGTGTGGGGTGCTTTAGAATTCTGTTCAGTAAGAATTTCTCTGTGCCCTCTAAGCATGTTGCTATTACCAGCATCTATCTAGATCTGTAACCACAAAGTTCCCAGACTTTAGGCACCCAAATGTGTCAATACAACTAAGTCACTGGAATTTTCATTGAATCATTTTAATGCATCTAAATCAGATGTAAATCAGATGTATATTTCATTCCACTGAACCTTGATCCTCTGTGAAGCCATCTCAGATGCTTATGAGATATTGTTTCCTGATTAGTTAAAATAAATAATACTAAGAGAGAGGAAGAAGGGAAAATTCAATTCCAGAAAATTGCCAGCATCAGAAAATACCCTTTTCCTTCCCTGTCTTACAATAATGATCATTTAGGTTTTAAGTATAGAAGTAATTTATAAAGAGACTGATAATGCCTGACTCATATTATGTGAGACTTCATCTGCTGGAATCTTAAATTTTACCCAGAGTTTGGTATCTTAGGCAGACCTTGTAAGCCACGGGTTTATATCCTTTCAGTGGCAGGGGCTGCCTCTGTCACCGTGGCCTCTCCTAAGGTGGTACCAAGGCTTTTCTAAATAGAGAACAAACTAACAAATGACAAACCTGTTGGAAGTGGTGTTACAATCTCTTTCAAACTTGCATCTGTACAGTTTGTTCAACACTTTTGTTGTCTCTGATTCCTGTGGAGCAAGCCAGGCTGTGATCCCTGCTGATGGTATAGAAACATGCCTTTATTCAGTACAATGT
Organism: Lanius collurio; assembly: GCA_020086605.1. Classification (NCBI taxonomy): domain Eukaryota; kingdom Metazoa; phylum Chordata; class Aves; order Passeriformes; family Laniidae; genus Lanius; species Lanius collurio. Next base: position 11,748,780 of record JACBWW010000025.1, on the reverse strand, counting down.
AACACAGTATTTTTATTTATTGTGCATTTGTATTCCTTCCCTTCAAATTTTGCATAAACTCTCCTCTTCTTTAACAATACCCAAGGGCTGATACAGGGATGTTCATTGGTGCTGTGAGAAGTTGCTTGCTTTCTTCCTGTAATTCCATCCTGACTTGGCAATGCAGGCTCAGAGTTATCATTTCATTTGACCTGTAAATCAATCTGTGTAACATGCAAAGTAACCACGATGCAAAGGAAAAGAGAACAAAGTCATTTGAAAAGCATTTTATGTGGTACCTTCCCAGGCTGTATTTATGTGTGCTTTATTCCCTCCATGAGGAAACTGAAATATGCAGAACTGTAACACAAATACACAAAGAAACAGGAAAAAGGAAGGATAGAGTGAGAATATTTATGTATGTTAATGAAGAGTGGAGGGATTTAAGAAGAACCTGATCTCTTAGCTTTGCAGCAAGGAATAAGGATCTGCATCTTCTTTTCCCTTCTGGCCTGGACCTAGAGCATGACATGGGTAAGTTGCTTTGCCTCTGTGTCTTACTCCTCTAACTTAGCAAGGAAGGTGAAGAATGTTGTATTATCATAACACTTTGAGTATTATATTGCATTTATTGTTGCATTAATGTTGTGTTGGTAAATGTTTTTAAGGATGACTTCATGCCTTCGAAATAATTGATATGAACCAATGTTTAGCAATTGGTTATATGAAAAATATTCTGAAGCTTCCTTTTATAAATTCAGATCCCATGATTTATCTTTTTGACCAAAAATTCTAAGCACAGCTAGACATAATTAGAGTCCTATTCTTTTCCTCTTTTCCATTAACATTGCAAGACCTGCTTTAAATTCTTTTTAACATTTTCTGTCTTCTCTCACATAAAGAGTGAACATCTCACTTTTGACACTTCCCTTCTCTCTGCTCCCTGTTGTTTCAGACTCAGTCCTTGTTATGAGGGCGTTTTTGTAGTCACAAAGAGATAAGTACAGGTAGTCAGAAGTGCTTACACCCTACAACAGCTCTGCCCAGGCTCCTCTGGACTTGCAGAGGGGATCAGTGCTCTGGTGCCCTGTCCCAACGAGTCTCAGCACTCCAAGTTCACAGACTGTCAGTACCTGTGATGGGGCATCTGCACGTGAGCAAGGAAGTGCTCAAACACATGGCAAGCTTGGACAACTCTACTGATTTTAGGCTTAGATTCAGAAATTTTTCATAAGCTAAATGAAGAGAGGGTATTTTTCATATTGCAGGTATTTCAGCAAAACCCTGTCTGTCCTTGAGTAGCTTTAAGAGAGCTCAGTCTCTTCTTTTCTGCCATTCCTCTGCCCTTGGGCACTCCAGAATATCCCATCCTGCCTGTGACTCACCCCAAATATCCGACTGTCACCTTAACTCACACCTCTGTCCAGCTCTTCATGCTCTGCCCCACTTGAACACCATTCTTCAGGTTCCTGTTACAGCTGGAGCACAGCTCCTGTTCTGTGCCCTGGGGTGCAGAGCTGTGGAGCTCCCAGACCTGCTGAGTGATGGGGACTCACAGCTCTGCCTGCCAGGTTTGAAACCTCTCTGGAGCCCAGTGCCCAGCAGTGCCCAGCACAGGCTTTGTGTGCTGGAGACAGAGATTGCCTTGCCTGTTTTATGCCAAGTCCTCCTTACTCAATTTAGGCTTGGCTCCACCAGCATGGGATTTGAAAGGAACTTGTGTAACTTCCTGGGTTCCTCTATGAAACAGTGCAATTACATTTCAACATTGCTTTACCATCTGGATGGGAGTAACATTTTGATAAGACAACATTTCAGAAATGTGGACCTTCTCCATGTAAATAAATGGACAAACTCCCTGACACCTTCATGTTGTATTTTATAGTCATCTGCTACAAGTGCTGGATGTTTTGTTTGTTCCTATGTGCCTGCATGAACTGGGACTGGTCATAGGAGAAAAAGTAGAAAAAGGCAGTATAGAATTGTGATTCAAGACCAAAAGCAAGCTCCAATCTTAATGCAGCAGCTTTTCTCCTTGTAACTTTAGCTTCTGTTTCTTCCAGAAATACTAAGCAGGATTCATTGAATAAAATATGGCCACCCCTCTTTAGTAAAGAAAAGAGAATAAGCATAACAGGAGAGGTACAAAATACCAGTTCTGAAAACTCCTCTGAGGTGTCCCCTTCTTGCCAAGGTGGAAACCAAAGCCAAGATAAAATACTCTTTGTTAAACTTCACTGAAGAGAGGGGATTGGTATCCTCTGAATAAGCTGAGCAGCTGCTTTGACTTGTGAAGGAGCTCTGGAACAGTTCAGGGAGAGAACGGGCACTTTATTTCTTGCATTAAATGATAAAAGCTGTCAGTGCTGTGGACAGCTCAAAACAGAGAATTTGGTGTTCTTGGGGGTTTTACTGTGAGCTGAGCTTGTCACCCAGCAATCCAAGAAGTGCAGATTAATTTGACAGGTTCCAAGGTTCTGGGTCTAATCCCAACTATAGGGACTTTGGAACATACTTGTTTTGCTAAGATACATTTTCCTAGGTGTCAGTTTGAGTTCTTGTCAGCACATGAACATTAAATTACATTTAAATTGCAATTGGTTACCTATGAACTTGAGATATTTCTAACATGCAAACACTGAAAATTGTAGTAATTTGTATTTAGATGTGGGAGTGTTTCTTTAGCATCTTAACTACTGTTTTGAGACTTAATTTTAGACACACCCATTTAAAAATGTTGGCTTTGATTTCTCATTGTTTAATTTCCAGAAGCATGTGTGTTTTAAAAGTGCTTTAAAACCTTAGGATAGAGAACATACATAATTATGAATCATTTCATTAATTCATCATTCAATTAAAATGCATTATTTAACAGTAAATCACCTTCTCCTACTCTGTTGTGCACAAGGTAGTTTATTACCTTCATTCATCTTGGAAGCCAGAGAACAACCCTTGTGCCTCCAGTTAAGCCTCTCTGCAAATACAAAATTGGGTTGGGGATGGAGATAGAGAAGCCAGGATGAAAGTGCTGTGTAGCACTGCCAAACAGGATTTTTGCTGCTTCTCTAGTGCAGTTCTTCTCTATCTGCAGAAAAACTCCAGTTTATCTACAGAATACCAGTACACCAGTGGTGTGTTTGTGCTGTGCAGTCTCACACTTTTACCAGGTCAGTGAGGTACCATCCTGTTCAGAATGGTCTGATGTGGAGAAATTTATTTTTTTTTCTGAAAAGGAACGTAAATTATGTACTAATTAAGCCCTGCCCTTTTTTGGCTCCCAGCCCAACCACCAGGTACAAAGGAGCAGGAACAGCAAAGGGCCTGAGCACACGTGAACCTCTCTGTGTGCCTGAGAGTCCCTGATGCCCTGGAGTCACAAATTGTCCCGTGGAGAGACCTCTCACCCTCCTACCTGGGCAGGACAAGCACTGACAGCAGGATTCTACCACGGGTACTCACTACTGCTTTGGCTGCTTTTAAATAGCTGATGTGTTGGATCTAACTTTGGATGGGAAGTAATTGGAACACTTCTGATATTTGAAATGGCAGTAGGGGAGCCAAGAGCAACTCACACTGCATGTGCTGCATGAGATGTAACTGTGCTTATCATGCAGAATTCATTAATGAATCAGAATAGCTCCTATAAATTCAGAGAAAAAAAAAAAAAGTAAGTTACTGATTCTGGAAAGAAGTATTTTTTTAAAGAAAATTGTTTACATTTGAAATTTGAAAACTATTTTCTAATTCTATGAAGCAGATTAAGATATTAATGCTATTAATGCTTTTTAAGAAAGATTTCTAGAAAAAAAATATCTTTAAACTCTTTTGTGCAACCTCCATCTTACTTCAACCTTAAGGAGATATTAATGACAAATATTCAAATATATACCATTTCTCTAATGTCTTTTTGTAGTATATGTGATAAGCTCAACTTTAGGTCTCAGAAGACAAGGCAAAAGAATTTTATATGGTTTAAGACTCCTGCATAGCATAATCTAGAAGTACAAATTTATGTTTCCTTCCTTGAACATAACAGCATACTTTTTTTAGTTGTATTATATTAGTTCTAGTGTAAATTTTGTTTGGAAATGTGGATTATGTTTCATTTTTGAAATGTCAGGATGTTTTTCAACATAAGGAGCTTGTGTTTTACACTGTTATGCCACTCACTTTGCTGAATTGAGTGAACTGACATTGATGTTAAAGCCATGTAACAGCATGGAGAATACAGTCATTTCCTGAGTCTGAAATCTAAAAATCAATATATAAAATAAGACAAATATCACAAACAAAATTATAAAATATTAACTAAACAATGGCAAAGGTGCTCCATAATTCTGTGTGCGGTGGCTGCATTTTATGTTACAGTTCTAGGATTTTTTTGCCCCCCTGGAAGTGACAGAGATGCCAGCTACCAGCCATGCCCATTTCTGCCTGAGCTCTGCTGAAGCCTGGTGTCCATGGCTGAGAGTGAGCTGCACTTAACTGTGAGGTTCCTCTCATATGAGGACCTCTCCAGCTCTGAGAAAACCAAAATAATCTGCAGAGATTGGGTCCATATTCCTGTAGCAGCCTGCAGGCACCAGCTTGGCTCCCACTTTACAGTGACATGACTGATTTCAGATTTATTTCTTCTGGGTTTCTATTTGGGGGTTTAAGAGCCTAGATCCTAAAGTGCAAAGGCCAGGCTTGGAATTAGGACAACAGGGGCTCTCTGTGTGGGAGAATTAAATGGATTTATTTCTTGGACAACACTGTGGTCTGGAATACCAGTCATTTTAGGTACAGAAGGTAAGTGCATTTCTAAACAGAAGTGATTAATGTAGAATAAACTAATTTGCAATACAGAACAAGGTGTGCAGATGGGTAACTCCCATGGAGTTGTTATCCTAGAATGATATTCTAATCCCTTTTCCCAAGCAGATGAACCCACAGGGCAGATGGCTTATCTCTTCTGCCCCTTGTCAGTTTAGCTGTCTATGAATGCCTATTGAGATAATATGGCCAAAAGGTAGTGGGAACTGGACAGAAAACTAAATATATTTCATGTATAACCAGAAAAGCTTAAAATGGCAACAAATTTTTATCATTGCTGAAAACCCAAATGTGAAATAAAGTGAATTTTAAAAGTAGAATGAATCCTTCAATATATTCCTTATCTAATGTCTTGGTTTATTTTCCTGACTAGTAGGATAACATCTATTTGGCATTAATATTTCAGAAGTTAGTGAGTTTTCAAGGATAAAATGTTTGATTAAACCAAGCATTCAAAAATGCAATCATAGCTGTTAAGGTTAGGTAATTATATTGGCTCTAAAATTCTGTAATTTCTCTTTATTTCTATATAATATGAAATTTAGTGATATGAGGAAAAGACTAAATCTTGGAATATAAAAGTATTCAGACTCATTACACATTACACATATCCCATCAGCAAAATTATTAATTTATACATTTTAAACATACTAAGATAATAAAACTAGTATAGGAGCTTTGTAACATGAAAATAATTGAAATTACCCAGATCTCAGAGAATTATGCAGGAATTTTCAAGAGATCTTCTCTGTTGCAGTCGTGATGCCAGAGGGCCCCACGGAGGAGCTGCAGAGCAGGCAGCCCTGGGAGAGCCCAGGGAGGGAGCCCGCAGAGCTGCTGGCTGCCAGCAGCACCAGGACAGTGGTCACAGGAGGTGGGGGCTACCTGGGGTACCACCTGGGCTGTGCCCTGGTGAGCTCAGGGACTGCTGTGGTGCTCTTTGATGTACGGAAACCTAAATGGGAAATCCCAAAAGGAGCGGATTTTTTCAAGGTATGTTCCATGTCTAATGCTCATTAGCAAGGCTGCCTCTTAAGGACCTTTGATTAGAACATTTACTGAAAATTCATTACAAGTTCACTACAGGAAGTAATACAATATCTAATATTTGGAAATATCTGAATTCTGAACACCAAGGTACTGTATTTTTATTGAGATCTGTAGGTATGGGGAGTACTGTTAATGCAGTATTACCTGGTACACAAAAATGCAATATAATATTCCAACCCCACCCTAGCATTTAATCCTAGATACTGGTGTGTTCAGTGATACATGGATTTCCACAAATGTGATTGTAACACACTAATGTACACTAAATAAAGTGTTAAATCCATATAGACTGTACTGGGTTTTTTACTTTTGTATAAAACTAATTAAAGTTATCACACAGTGCATAAACCAAGAATAAACCTTAAAAAGGGACATTTGTGAAGGCAGCACAGATCAGGTCTCAAGGTACCAACAGAAATGGGGTTCTCTTATTTGGTGATTCCAAGGCAAACAGCTGAACTCTTTCTGCTGAGATTTGTTGTCCCTGGGGCTGGATTCTCCAGCCTTCCAGCCCTTGCTGCTCCCATTCAAGTCAAACAAGTTTTGCCAGCCTGGAGGCTGCAGGACTAAGTGTGAAAATACGCATTAAAATCAAAGCCAACAAGAGTCATCTTTGTTTTGCAACAAAATACCAGCAAAATTCTTAGTCATTGATTTTTCTGCCTGTTCATAATGCTTTATTTAATTGTTGTTAAGTACTGTGAAAAACAGACCAGAATATCTTTAGATTTTCCTTACTAGCCATAGTTAATGTAGTTCTAGAGAGAATGTAAGGAACTCTGCCTGTCAAAACTCCCATTCTTGTCTCATTTTACAGGGTGATGTGAGGGATTATGAAGCAGTGTTCAAAGCATGTGAAGGGGTTGACTGTGTTTTCCATGTAGCTGCATGTGGAATGTCAGGATTGGAACAAGCAAGTACCATTCTCCTCAAGTTTCCTTTAGTTACATTGAGAAAGAAAAAAATTGTCTGCATGTAACAAAGAATGTAATTTTACAGTATTTATGTCAGACAGAAGTTGTTATAAAGGTCAAGTCATCCATACAGGCAACAAGGGAGGTATTCCTTAAATAATAAAAGTCAAAGTGTGACAGTAATGTACTACAAAATATTCTAGAAAAATGAGATCACAGTTTTAAGACCTTGGATAAGAAGGTACAGCCTTTTTCTCTGAGTTGATGAAGAGTGACAGCATTGCTCTAAAACTAATTCTGATGCATTTTCTTCTTGTGAATTCAGTCACGAGGAAACAGACCTCAGTCAATATGTTATGCTGAATAACAGTGATATTCACAGAGGGTGTTATCAAAAAAGTCATGAACCTACTGATTTATTTCTAGGAACAGGACAGATTGCCACTGGAACAAGAACTTGTGAAAGCTTTCAGGGAGCATAACCCCAGCTGTAATTCTTGTTTCTATGTCATGGATTATCTGGGGTGTGACAAAATATTGAAACATTGCTATTTCCCTTTAGATGCATTTTATCTTTCATTTTTCACCTTTCTTTACTCATACACTGAACTAGACAATAAACACGAGAACTGCCAGAAATCACTGTATGTCAGACAGAACTGTAACAAATATCATAAAAAGGCCTCAGCTATTCTAGATCTGGCAGTTGTAACCATCATATTGTGAATGTGACTTGTTGGATTAATTAAATCTTGTGCAAACTTCATTTCTAGCTTCAAAAGAAAGATCAGATTGAATCCATAAATGTTGGAGGCACAAAAATAATAATTGATGGTAGGTACCTAGATTTTCTTTCTCTGCATCTGATCCAAACCATGAATTTAAAAAACTTTCTAACTGATGTTTCCTGTGAAGATCAGGCACTAAAATGAGGCTCTTCTCTCCCTCCTGCCAGAGCATGATGTAAACCTGGGTGTGCAGGTCCCAAGCTGGTAGACTTGGCACTGCTTTGAACTGGAGATAGATTTTCAACGTGGACTTCATTCCTTGGCTGTCCAACTAAAGCTCTCTTGCATGTGCTGGTTATTATTTTTCACTTTCCTCCATGGAATGGAGCAGTGTTATCCTCTTTCCTCACAGAACTAAAGTGAGAGCTGTTGTACTGTTTGTTGTGTCATAAACTTTTGGTAGCAGGCACCATAAAAGTATATTTAGCTATTATTTTGTCACATTAATACAGAAAACCTTCCATCCTTTCTGCTCCTCTGTGATCCCTTTTTATTATATACTGATTTTTAACTACTGTCTCTGCAAGATGCCAGTAGATCTCTTTCAGTATATTCAGTTCCAGAAGGAATGTTTTCCAAGTGTGCTGTAAATACCAAGGGTACTTTCTCTTTGTTTTTCTTTCAAAAACCAAATGGGGGGGGGAAAAAAAAAAAGTATAAAAATGGCAAAATCAGTTTTTATTTAGACTAATTTTCATGCTGCCTGTGTGTTATTACTGGGGAAAAAAGCAGAAATAGAATCATAGGCAAGTAAAACTCTGAACAAGTTAGAAGGAAGAGCTGCCACATATTCCCTTCTTCCTACCCCAACCTCCAAACCCACAGAAACACATCATGTCAAATTTCCATAGGCTCCCAGCAAATCAACAGGCTGGGAGGAGCATGAACCTGTTCATCTACATTTTAATAATACACCTTGGTATTGTACTTTTTCCCAAATACTTACAAATATTTACAAATTTACAAATATTAACATTTATGATTTTCAAAATGAGACTGTGAACCACCTGGAAAGGCTGCTCTGTACAGTCTAAACATTCCTGACTTTGAATATTTATTCACTTCAGTTTTAGGAATATTGTTAAATGAAAAGGAAATTTACATTATTCACGTTTGCAATGATGTATATGCAGCAGAATTTAGCTACACAAGACTAATTAAGTCTTTGTTCTGCAAATAACATTAATTTTCTTTGTATTTGAAGCACTGCTGATTATACCCTAGCAGGGGATGTTTCCCTTTAACACATCATTTGTCACTTATGAGCAGACTGACAGGAAGGTGTTTTTGTGGCACTTGGGCAGAGCTGGGCTGTGCTCCTGTGTGGCTCCAGGTCCCATCAGAGTGGGGACAGAGGCAGCTCGAGGGACCCAGGGCAAAGCCTTGGACTGCCTGCTCCCCACAGCACTGCCCCAAGGGTGGTGTAAGAACAACAAATGTCCTTACTCGTCTCCTTTTTATTCAATTTGTAAAAGGAATGTGTTTTAGGAAAGGTTTCTCAAGGAGGAATTGTTCCCCCACAAAGAAAATCCCTTTATCCAGTTGATGACTGCAAACCAGTGATATGATAGTTACAGGTATCTCATCATGAAACATTTGGTGACCACAAGGTGTAATATTCACATAGCAGATATTTAGGATGAAAAATTCCAGCTGAAGATAATATTATATTAAATTATAAGGTAATGTTAAAATTAGAATAATACCTTTTTTCTATAAATATAATGTTTGTTTTCAAAAAGAAAATCTGCCAGTTCAGTTATTTCTCCCTCTTTATTTTTGTTTTAAAATAATTTATTTTGTGTATCATTGTAGTCTGCAAACAAAGAAATATCCCTAGACTCATCTATACCAGTACAGTGAATGTGGTGTTTGGAGGGAATCCTATTGAAGAAGGAGATGAAGAAACTGTACCATATTTCCCACTGGAAAAGGTACTTCATTCATGGGAGGGCATGGCATTTACTGTGCTCCAAAGGGCAGATTGTGGAAAGGCTGTTCTGAGAGCAGTTGTTCTACTGTAGATGCTCTCAGTACATTCAGCTCAAGAAGTGAGTTAAATAAATACTAATGGACTTAAATTCACTCTGAAGCTAAGCTTGTGCCACTAAATTTTAAGTCTGTTAAGTTTTTTGTCATAAACAAACTATATATTTACTAAATCTTATTATTTCTAGTTTTGTTTTGCTCAGCTGATACGTGTGAGCTGGCTAGATTGAAATGTTGTCAGTCAGAAACAGTAAGTTTGCCTTTACAGATTCAATAATTACCTTATTCTGCTTTCTTTATAGCAATTTAATCATTATTCTAGAACCAAGGCAATTGCAGACCAAATGGTTCTTGCTGCTAATGGAACCTTACTAAAAGGTACATATCAAGCACTTGGGGGTTTCTATCATTAGGAGTGCTTGTGGGCATTCCTTTCCCTGGTTGCTCATTCATCAATAGGATACTTTAACTGAAATAAGGATTTACTTGATTCTACACCTCTCTTTGGTGGATAATTAGCTGTTCTGATAATACCAATCTGTAAGCACTGTGCAATGGGTCCTTCTTGTAATCCCACAGCTCACAAATGTCTGGGGAAGAACAGTCCCAGTTCCTTAAAGAAATTGGAAATCTCAGGGGGGGGTTGACTTCTAGTCACACCTGCATGAATAGTTGTAGCTAAAAATCTATCTGAACATGGCAAGGGAAATATTTCTCTTTGCTTTTAGATAAATATTTTGCTATTCCTACTGATTTCTCTTAATAGAAAAGTTGGCAAACATAAGTTAGGTGGGGATTCAATTTTGAATTCTTGATTAACTACTGAGCAAAGGCCTATGACCTGATATTCTTGGCCATATGAAAGGTGTCATTGTGCCTGCTCTCAGGAGTCAGAGGAGTCTGTTTCTCATTCACATGTCTATCTTAGAGTATTCATTTTGATTTACAATATTCAAACTCATTTGAAAGCCTCTGTTTAGGAGACTTCTTCCATTCCTTTATGGTGCCCTTGATCTGCAAGCAAGGAGTCTGGATATGGCAAATTGAGTGATCTGTTTCCAGTACTGCACGTGTCTAGAGTGAAAAAATATAAGTTGTAAACTTCTCTCTGTAATAAATAGCAAAAGTCAATCAAGCAGGAGGAAAGTTTGATTTGTCCTGTTCCTATTCAAAGTCTTGTGGGATTTGGTTTTCCAGGCTGCTAAGCTCAGGTCTGTCACTGCTACTGAATTCAGTTTTACACGGCAAAGAAATCAAGTTCCCAGGAAGCTGAACCACACAGAATGGTCAGACTGAGCCTTAATTTTGCTAGTGTGAAATTCAGACAGACAGTACATGTGAGGCACATGTTGCTGTCCCAGCTGAAATAAAAAAAGGGCAGGACTGATGGTCCTTTATAAGCCTTTATTAAAAGTGATCAGCTCGGGTGGGGGCCCTGCCCAGCTTCGTTGGCCCCAGCTTCGACTTGGAGGAGGAGGAACTTCGGCTCTGCCACTCCCTGTGATAGAGCCGGGCCCTCGAGTGTTCCTCACGGGCCGGGGCTGTGCACGAAGGTGGATACGGAGGGGATGGGGCTGATTCGCCGTCCTCAGGGCAGTGGCTCCAGTAGACTTTCTCATTAGGGTGACTACTTGAAGAAACCCAAAAGCTGGCCAGGTAGTAGTTCCCGATAGAGCACCCTGGTTCATTTTTCTTAAAAGTTTGTTGGCTCGTTTTTAAATTATTATTTTCTAGGGATTTTTTTACTCCCAAGGGTCTTTTCGGCTCTAGTTTGCATATTCAGCCCTTTTTCTTTTTTTTCTTTTATCTGCTACTCTTCAGGCAGGCCAGCTTCGAAAGGGGTAAGGGGGTTGTAAATTCTTGCATTGGAATGCAAGCCCTGATTCTTCAGGGCCGGTTTCTTCACAACTAAGTGGGTTGTTTTTTTTTTTAACTACAAGAGAAATTTTAACTTTTGGGTTACAAGCTACAACAAAGCACCAAATTACATTCAAACTAAGCTACAATGTAGTACAAAATAAATGGATAATTGTTAAATCGATAATCTGGTCCCTTATTTATAACACCAGCTGTCTGACAGTCCCCTGTTGCTCTCTCTCCAAGGAGGGGACAAGCTCCACACGTGTGTGCTTCGCCCCCCGGGCATCTACGGACCCGAAGAGCAGCGGCACCTGCCTCGAGTAGCCGTATGTGGTTTGTAGTCAGCTCTGGAGGACACCACGAGTAGTTGTAAGGGCATAACACAAGTGGGGGGACCTTGATTGCAGTCCTTAACCATTCCTGCAGGAATGTGGTGAAACTCAGGGACAGGTGATGTGGGGCAGGGGAACAAACAGCAGGAAACCAGCACTGCGGGCCAGGATCAAGCTGGGCTTTTCAGTGAAAAGAGAAAATGGAAGGCTGAAGTGCCTTGGTAAAAAAGAAGTTGGTTTGCATCCCTATTGTTTAATGGAAATATTGTTTTTTTAAATATGCACTTTAGTTTCTGCTAAACAATATAATATCACCATATTTTGCCACTGCCTATCAGTGCAACCATCTTTGATTTACAAAGCCACCCACTGGCTGGGTGTTTTCTTGTGACACTTTTCTTGTGTTGCAATTGTACACAAATAGAGCAAATTCCAAGTATTTGGGCTGAGACATAATTAGTGTTATACTGCATAATAAAAGTATAATGTGGTTATCTCATGTTTTCTGTTTCTACAGATAAATATCCAGCGGAGACTTTTTAACTTCAAATTTGGGAATCACAAAGTTCAGATGAACTGGGTTCACATAGGAAATCTAGTGCAAGCTCATTTACTGGCTGCTGAGGCTCTCACCTCTGAGAAGGGCTATGTGGCTGTAAGTAAACAATATAATCATTGTGCCGTAGTAGCTTGAGTTCTCAAACAAGTTTAATTTTTGATGTTTTGAGATCAAAGAGTCTCCAAAAAGTCATATGCTAAATTCTCTAAAACAATGTGTGGCTCCACAAGCACACAGACAGTGCAAATGCAAATACATTTTGCTCATATCTTGATGATGTTTTTGTTTGGTTTGAAAAGACATAATTTCCTGGGTTACTGGAGGAAACTGTACTTTTAACTAGCTTAATATATTCACCATTACACAAATCTATATGTCCTGTTCTCTTGAAAATAGGTTCTGATCCTAGATGCATAAAATTTAGAGCAATCACTCTGAGGCATCCCAGTTGAATTTTCAGAGCTGAAAATTCCAAAAAGAGATGTACAAAATTAATGGACAATTTTAAAAGGTTTTTCTTTTTGTTCTACTGGTCATAATTACAACAGCAATCTGAGGACTGTGAAGCATTACAGAACTGACAACGTTGCAGCAGCTGCTGCATTCACAGTTCTTGAGGGTACCAGATTCATTTCCATTGGTAGGAACATGCAGACAACAGGCAGACACAGGCAAACACCTCTCCGTGTGATTTCTGTAGGTTCAGTGCTTGGCAGCCACGCAGCTGTTTTAGATGTCACTGCCAGAGTCTCAGGTTTGCTTGGTGCTCAGGTGTTCCTGGAGCTCAGAGCTGGGCAGACTCCTCATCCAGAGCACAGCTGGAACTTGACCTCAGAGCTGTGTTTGTTAAATGCTGTCAGTGCTGCCCCTTCTGTTGCACTCACAAAGGTAATTCTGTGCCCTGCACATCACAAAGAACACAGTGCTCCAACAGCTGGGCTACTACAGGGGGAAACTGAGCTCTGATCTACACTACACCATGGGTAACCACCATGAGCTCTGCCATCCCTGTGGGTAACCCAGTGAAGGCAGTTTGCTCTGTGTGCATTCACCCTGTGCTGGCATGTGGCTCACAAAATCATGACATGTAGGTAGGCATGAGTGAGACAGAAAATGCCATCCTGTGCACAGTGTTTTGTCACTGTTTTTCTCTGCTTCTTTTTTTTTTTGTCACTGTTTTTCTCTGCTTCTTTACCAGAGTGGTCAGGCTTATTACATCCATGATGGTGAAAATGTCATCTTCTCTGAGTGGATCGTGCCTTTGGTAGGTACTGCCCAGCCCTGCAGCTCCCAGCACCACGTGGGCACAAGTCCTGTCACTGCCTGACACACCAGACCAACTTAATGAAGTTCAGTGCCCGTGAATTACTGAATTACTTAACATTAAACTCAGTCCTACTCTCCCTGACTATCCCAAAGTTCCCCTGGTGTTAAGGGAAGTGTTGAATATTTGCAACTGTGCAGTTTGGCCTTACTGAGAGGATGTGGCTGAGAGGTCCAGAACCTGCTGCAGAACAGCAGCATTTCATGAAGCAAACCCCCAGTGCACAGCAAGCTCTGCCACTGGCACCTGGCAGGACTCCTACAGCCACTGCTCATCCCTCTGTCCTGCCATCAGCTGCAGCACACAAGAGAAGCCCACTCAGAATCCTCTCAGAAGTTAAAGGCCACCACACTGTATTTTCAGGAGGGGATTCTAGGAGCATGCCAAGTCTGATCCTGCAGTGCCATCACAGAAAATGACTGCAGTAGAACAATGGGCCGGAATTTAACTGTAGTTCAGTATTCCAGTCTGGGTCACTTCCCCCTTGGAATTGGCCTTTTACTGTATAACTGCAGATGAAGGGTGGGAGGTGGACACCAAAGAATGAGAAGTGGGTTTCAACTGCATTTCTTACCACCAGTATTGACAGGAAGACTAGCTGGAAAAAAAAGTTTAGATACAAGTTTTATAAACACTCTTTTATTTTTTTTCTATTTTCATGCCTCATTGATACCCTCAATTTGGTACAAGTTCTCTGTTATTCTTTCCTTTTATACCCCTTTTAGTTTGAAAAATTAGGCTACAGGAAACCTTGGATACATATTCCTGTTCTCCTGGCTCATATAGCAGGTAAAAAAAATAAAATACATTCTTAATTATTGTGGGTTGTTTGATTTTTTTATTCCTATGAAACTACATAGTGGTTTTATAAAATACAGGGGCCAAAATTGTGGGAATTATTTAACTTAACATTATTTTAATTGAGAATAATCACTCATGCCATTTGGTATTAATTGTACCAGATAAAGTTTAAAATCTAGAAATAAACTCATCATGTACTTTATAAATTAAACAGTGCTTTCTACCAGTAGGAACTACAGGATGTACAATGTCAGCATTGTCTCAGTTTGTTGTTACCCAGATGTCTCATTAAGTAATTTCTGTTTCACAGCCACTGTGATGGAATATCTGCACCTGATACTAAAGCCAGTTTTTAGCTTCACACCTTTCTTGACAAGGAATGAGGTAAATATATAAAAAAAGATAATGTTTATATATTTCTGACTAAAATTCTCATTAAGGACGTGATATACCCTTTGGATTGTCAGCATTACAGCTCTGTTTTCTGTTCTGTTTCCATTGTAGTATCATTGTTGATATATTTTCCTCCAAGTTCTAGAGAACTGGATATTAAAGTCACTTCCATAACTGTCCTTTTGGATTTTAGGTGTGGAATGTCACTGTGACTCACACTTTCCGAATAGACAAGGCACGAAATCAGCTCGGTTACAAACCAAAGAAATTCTCATTTGCTGACTCTGTGGATCATTACCTAAAAACAAGACCTACCTGCCAAGAAGATCACACGTTCCTTAAAATGGTGTTTGGTTTTGGCATTTTGTTAAGTTTGATCCTTCTTTCTTTCTTCTAAAATGAAATAACCACCTACCTGTTCCAGGGAACCTCCTTTTTTTGAGTATTAATGATCTGGTCATAGTACATTCCTCAGCCACTCTGGACTTTCTTATATTACTATGATGACACCTCTCCAATCTCATTAAGAAAGAAAGAAAATAACCCAAAAAACAACTACAAATGTGAAAACCTAGGACGTATCAGGAAATGTTCCCCAAGAGCAACACACTGTTACATCAAAGGAGCTCACCACAACTGGGTGCAGGAATACTTTTAATGGATCTTCAATAATTGATTATTTCATGCTGGGAAGCATTTTCTAAAAATGATAATTCAGAGAGGTGAGAAGTTGGAAGAAGAGGAATTGTCACAGAACAACAGTGCTGTAACAAGTCCAGGAGCTCCAATGAAGAAAAGGGTGACTAAACTACTCTTCTGATGAAGCCATGGCTACAGCTACTGTCAGTTAGTCTGAGGAATTACACAGACCTGGGAAACTGTGCAAAAAATATGGAAAGTAAATATTTATAAATAATAGGTGATTAGAGGAATGAAAATCATATTTATGTAAAATAGTTTTATTGTTCTAAAGCTTTGTAAAAAATGTAATAAATATGTGTGTTTGTAAATCAAATAATATGCTTTAAATGCAATAATAAATAATAACTGAACCAAATATTGTTTTTAAGGAGCCTGTGGGAAGGGGGGAGTTCAGCCAGCTGTTACTGCTCCCTGGAGTCACATCCAGCACAACCCTCTAACAGTGCTGGCACACACCGTGTGTTCAGGGAATTGCATTTCAGGGTGAGCAGAGAAGCCAAGGACCAAGACAGGAGTGAGAATCCAGCCTCTCTCTTTTCCCCTGTCTCAAGGCTTACATCAGTTGCTTCTTGGCTGGATTGCACTGTGTGAGCCACCCATGGACACCCCAGGTGGAGCCCAGACAAACCTTAAAGATGTTATTTTTTCCTTAGGAAGCAGCTCTACCCTGACCAGGGAGCTCTCCCTCTCTTGCTCCCCATGAGAATCAGCAGCTGGATTTGCCATGGTAGGTCATGGAAGACAGTGATGGAAAAGCTCTGCCATCTGATTATCTCCACTCTGTATTCATTTTGCCTGTTGTTAGCATTTTACAGGATTTTTAAGACCAGTATGTTTATGGAGAGTCTCTCACTCTACAGAAGCTCTCTATATATGAGACCTTTATCCAAGTTTGATTAAAACCAGTTTAATTCACGATTTATCTCTACAGAGCTGCAGCTGACCCAGCAAGTGCTGCAGGCAGGAGGTACTGTGAAAGCCTTTACTCCCTAGAAATGCAGAATAAAAAACCACAAGTATAAGGTTCCTTCCCAGTGAGAGCATTTTAGCTGCATGCAAACATTCAATTTGGTTCTAAATTAGTTCTTTATAAATCTTTCACGTGGCTTTTATTGGACTGATAGCTCAGGATGCATCCCAGATTACACCAACACTTTTAACAAGAGTGCAGGCTCTGACCTTGTTTGGATGATCCTCAGTTAGGACTAACCAAGGAATTTGCTGGCTTTGTGGTTGTAAATCCCCATTGGGTCCCATCATTTCAGTCCTGTAACACCAAACCTATGGTTTGCTATTTTGGGTAAGGTGCTTTCTACATCACTGTTATAACAGCACTGATTAACAATAACTGGCTTCAGTAAATTGGTTTACCTTTCTTACAGACGCAGTATTTGGGATTTTAAAACAACCCTCAGTACCAGCTGGGAATAGCCAGCTCTCTTATTTCTGTGGGTCTTTACTGAGTCTCAGTTTAAGCTGGCTCTTGTTTGATTTACTCCTATTCTAACATAACTGCAGTGTGTCTTTAAGTGATTAAAATTTAATGAATGTTCAGACATGGCACAGCTGTAAGGAAAGAGGTAAGTGTGTTCAAAGCTTAACTTCTGCCTGGAATGGGCAACTGAAATTCTGCATCTCCTGACCCTTTTCACACCCTCCCAGGCTCGAATGACCACAGGGAGGGTCAGGTGGCAAGGGACCTTAGTGCCTATTTATTAATTTGTGCCTCGTTGGGAACTCCTGCTGTTTTGCAGGTGTGTTAGAAGTTCTGCATCTCTCTGAGCCATGTCCCGCCACCGACTAGCCAACCAGTAGGAAGGAAGTGGTGGTTTTTTTCCTGAATAACCTGTTCAACAGGTACCTCAGTGTGGCCGGAGCCCTCGCTACCGACAGGATGCTTCACAGCTGTGTGAAGACACCTGGAGGTAAGAACCGCCATGGGATGCTCTGGGATCCCAGGGATGCTCTGGGATGCTGTGGCAGCCCAGGAATACCGTGACATGCTGTGGGATCCCCAGGATGCTGTGGGATCCCCAGGATGCTGTGGG
>JACBWW010000025.1:11719641-11731216 GCA_020086605.1 Lanius collurio | reverse complement strand
TGCTGCGGGACGCTGGTGGCTCCCGCGGCCGCTGCCCGCGCTCGGCCCGGCGGCCCCGGGCCCCAACGGCCCCAACGGCGCGGCCGCGGGAGCCGCCCGGGGGCGGGCAGGGCCCTGCGAGTCCCTGCTCTGCCGGGACGAGGGAGATGCGGAGAGCCCTGGCGGGACTCGGGTGGCTTTGAATGTTTAATTGCGGCCGGGGCAGGGACGGGGGAGTCGGAGACAGTCGGTAGCCACAGCCTCTGAAATGTCCTGACTGCCGGTGAGGAGCCCCTGCAAGGGCAAGGAGCCCCGTGTTCAGGAAATAAGTGATCCACTAGTGTTTTTTCTTATGGCAGTTATCAACGCTTTCTATAGCACAGCAGCTATTTTATTCGAGTTCCCCTCAAAAACGAGGGATTTGATAGCCTCGTTCTCTGACACACCGTCTAAAGTTATAAGGATTAGGCATCCCTCTTCCCTCCTGAACTCCAGCACTGCCAATGATAACAACTCAGCATATTCTTAATTTATGTTCAGCTGCTGGTACTCAGAAAGAAGCTGGAAATACCGCTCCTCTCAGATGTCTGTCTTGGCAGTAAACTGGGGACTGTAAATTCTGGTTTGCTTTTGTCTTTATCTCTCTTAAACAGGTTGCATTAAAGTCAGATTTTGCTGCTGCGAATAGATGTTGTTAACATGAAATTCCCTGAAATTGTCTGCATCCAGGAGTGCTGTGGAGCAATTTTCACCATGTAGAAGGAATTGTTCCACATATCTCGCAGTGCCAGGCAGTATTTCATTGACACAAAACCTACAATGAGTGCAGCAGCAACACCCTCTCGAGGAATCTCTGACGGCAATGGGAACAGAAATGCACACAACGAAATCAGTATGAGAGCCGTGGTGACAGGAGGTGGTGGCTACTGTGGATACAAGCTGGGATGTGCTCTTGCCAACATAGGAGCTTCTGTTGTTCTGTGTGACATACACAAGCCCATGTGGCTGATTCCCAATGGAGTGGTGTGGATCCAGGTATGATAAATATTTTCCCAACAGTCAAAGTTATTTCATTTTCCATAATGCCTTTTCCATAATGTCTTACTAGTTTCCACAGAATCCAAATACCTAATTGCCAATTATTTCTAATTTCAGTAACCTTTTAAACTGTGTGAATATCCCACATGAGTTTTGGTGAATGGATTTTAGTATATCTGAAATCAAGAAACCAGCAAAACCTGTAATGACTGGAGCAGTTTCACTCCTGACTCCTGAGGATCCTGCCTTCATCTAGGCCTCAGTTTAACCATCTGTAGAATAAACACAGGAGTATTGCGAACCTTAATGAATGTTTTTTAAGTCCTTTGGGTTGTATGGAAGAAAAGTATAATTATCAGCAAGTACTGAGGTGTGCCCGCTTTTGAGTCCCAGGATGCACAGCAAGTACAGTTCTATATATGCTTTATACATATGGATTCCCTCTGTGCTAACCCACTGTATGACAAATGCTCACCTGCAGCTTTGATTCAAATCAAATGTCTTTTCTTATGTATTACAGACAGATATCAGGGATTACAATGCCATACTTGCAGCCTGTGAAGGGACTGACTGTGTGTTTCACGTAGCTTCATATGGAATGTCAGGAACAGAGCAAGTGAGTCCACATCGTTTTGGTTTTTTCTGTGTGACTGCCCACAGTGAGGGTGAGAGACTTGATGCTGTAACACTATGACAGATTTTATCTCTTCATATTGCCCTGGTGTTTTGGTAAATTGCTTTGTGCAAACTGGAGGGCCAGCTGCAAGCAGGCTGCTTGCAGAGTGATTTCCTCTCCATTAGAGGCTCCACCAGCACCCTGGGAAGGTGCTTGAGGTGGAAATGGCATTGAAAAGTTCTGAAATGTTGTGAAGACAAAAGGAAGGACAAGGGAGGCTGGTTCCCTCCAAAACCCTGATCCTTCCCTAAACCTTCACATGGATCTCCTAGGTGTAAGGTCATTAGGAAGAATAAAACCTGAAATCAATTATAAATTGTTTCATGTATCTGAATCATAACAATGACAGCATTTCAAGTCTTTAATTTTTTGCCATTGGGTAAAAAGCTGTAAGGATGCAGTTGATGTAGGACTCAGAGTCACAGTTTCATAATTAGAGTTACAAGCACACACATACACACACACAAACACAACCCTTTCTTTCCTTATTTAATAAGAACTTTAGTAATTAGCCTGTCTGGATAGAACAGCTCACTCAAAGTTGTTTGCCACTGAGCAATGCATAATTGGAATTGCTCTGGTTAGTGGCAGCTGGTCACTGAAGTGCTACTGAAACACAGATATTTAACATACTGACACAAGATATATAATAACTGGACATATTTTTAGAAGCACCACAATTCTCTTTGCTTCAAGCAAACTAGTCTGTAAAAATACAAGAAAAACACAGGTATCATTTAAAAATAATGATTAGACTTTTTAAAGTCTGAAACAGCAGTCTAAATGACATTTTTAATAATTAAAGCACTAAATTATGTTTATTTAGGGATATTTATTACATCCCCCATTGAATTTAATATTATTATTTTAAAATGCACAATTCCTTTCTTTTCTTAGTTGCACAAAGAAGAGATTGAATCTGTAAACATTAACGGGACAAGATTCATCATTAATGGTAGGTATTTAACTGTGCCATTAGGTGTTAGGACAGCATCTCAAATACCATATATCATCTAGAGAAAGCCAGTTAGCCTTTTTGGCACACTCTATTTGTTACCAACTACTTTCCATTGTTGGCAGAAGATGAGGAAACACATCCCGGGGGGGTTTGCTCCAACCTGCCAGGGGTGTGATGTGAGAGCCAGCACTGGGGCTCAACGGCCTCAGCTTTCCAACACCTTCCTTGACTGATGTGGGAATCTGTACCCATGGAAGGACTTAACCAACCCCCATGTGTTTTGTAGCAATTAACCTACCTGCTAATAACTTGTGCACAGGCGTGGGCAGCCCGTGAAGCAGAAGGATTTCTGCCCTGATGCCCAGCTCAGCAGTGCCAGAGAGCAAAGCCCTTGCTCCTGCACTCAAATCTTCCCTTTAAATAAGCTACACTTTGCATTTCAACTCACCCAGCCACAGAACAGAAGGATTTCATTGATTTCATTGATTTCATTGACACAAAACCTACAATGAGTGCAGTAGCAACACCCTCTCGAGGAATCTCTGACGGCAATGGGAACAGAAATGGGAACAGAAATGCACACAACAAAATCAGTATGAGAGCCGTGGTGACAGGAGGTGGTGGCTACTGTGGATACAAGCTGGGATGTGCTCTTGCCAACACAGGAGCTTCTGTTGTTCTGTGTGACATACACAAGCCCATGTGGCTGCTGCACTCAAGTCTTCCCTTTAAATAAGCTACACTTTGCATTTCAACTCACCCAGCCACAGAACAGAAGGATTTTCTCTTTTAAGATTTGACACTTTCTTAGAAAAAAGCTTTTTCATGCAAACTTTTTCCCCATATAATTTTCCAGTAAAGTAACTGACTTTCTCCATTGCTACAGCCTGCAAACAACAAAACATCCCTCGGCTGATCTACACCAGCTCAGTGAATGTGGTGTTTGGAGGGCTTCCTATTGAAGATGGGGATGAGGAATCTTTACAGTATTTCCCAATTGACAAGGTATTTTGTTGTAGTGTATTTTCAAATTTCCTCTTTATTTCCTTTCATGTTTCTGAAAATGCCTAGAGTTTTTATGACAGAGTTTTGCCAGATGCCAGAATCCAGGCACAAGAAAGGCCAGGTGGGATGAGAGTTTGAGCAGCCTGGTCTAGTGGGAGGTGACCCTGCCCCTGGCAGAGTGGTTTGGAATGAGATGATCTCTGAAGTCCCTTCCAACCCAAACCATTCTGTGATTCTATGAAAGCAAAAAGAAAACTCTTTGAAGATACTATTCACAACCCTGGCACATCACTTTTATAAACATCTAAGTATATATTTCTTTGTTTTCCTATTAACACCTTGATTTTGGAATATAACCCACACAATGTTGCATTAACATCAGGGATATTCCACCTGGACACGAGGATTTTGTTGCTTGCCTTGGTTTCTCTTTAGCTATTTATTATCAATATGATTTTTTGGTTTTCCCTGATTGAGGATGACATACATTGAATGTAGAGCTGATCTAGAAAAGCAGCCTATTTTTATTTGGTTTTATTGCATTTAATTAAAAAAGATAAAGTACTTCTGACTGCTTTGCACACACAGTTGCTTTTTGTGTGCCTCTTCTCTCCATCAAGTACTTCACAGTCTTTCAAGAAGTAGAGATGGAGATAAAATATGAATATTTTTAATAACATTTTAAATAGCATTTTCTCTGGGACAATGCCACATGGAAGTGAGCAGGATACTTAGACCAAGTGTAATGACTTCAAAACTTGGCTTTTGACTTTTCCGTTACCTGAAGAAATCCAGATTACAAAGCAGTGATCAATTACATTCCTGGCAGCATTCAAAGCATACATATATTTATTGCTTCTCAAATGTGCCGAAATTAATTAACCAGATTTGCATACACAAAAATGCTTCTTTACCCTAGAAATATTCATGTGTTTTACCCCGCACCTAATACCCCACAGCTTCTGTATTTAGAGGTATTTGTTGCCATCTGCAAAGTAAAAACCTGTGGAGATGCCTCTCTGCCCTGTCATTTCAGGAACAGATACAAATATATCTGCTTTTTCTCTGCAGCTCGTTGACCATTATTCCAGAACCAAATCAATTGCAGAACAAATGGTACTTGCAGCCAATGGATCTCCACTAGCAGGTACTTTTGTCTGAGCATGAATTCATAGCAGAATTTACTTCTCCTCCTCTTGTTCATCCCCAAAATTCTGTGTCCTGTATCAATCCTTAGTAGACAAGATTTCCCAGTAGTTATGACTTTAACTTACCAACCCTCTCTCCCAAACAAAAGTATTTTCACTTAAAAGTTACTTTTAATGCGTTTTAAGTTCCCACAATGTCTGTAAAAATAGCAGTAAGTTCAGTATGTTAATAAAAAATAATAAGAAAGCCATAAATTAAACAAAACCAAGTGTTTCATGTCACTGTCTCATGCAACATAAGTAAAACATGAATGCAGATTCAATTGTTACGTGCCACAAACCCCCTCAAGTTATATATTAAAATCTGAAATAGCCACCTGAGCCTGGAATTATTTATTAGTGCTTCCCAAAGTTTTCCATGCTGAGGAAGCCAGTTATACACTTGAATCCTTAAGCTCACCTGTGAGATACTGTAACTGCCAGTGCAAACAAATTAATGTAAAGTGCAACATGATTCTATGTGACCAAGTGATACTGAGCTAAATTTAGCTGTGGACAACTTACAGAAAAGACTCTTCACTTGATACTTGCAGAGAGATATAAGAGGTAGAAAGTCCATGATGGGAACTCCATCCCAACAAAATTATTTGGTTTAAAACCTTTAAAAGAAAGGTTTGGTTTTTTTTTTTTTTTTTCACATTATTTCCTTAGCAGCTCTTCACATCAAAGCCCCTCCTAATTTTAGGACCAATACACATTTCTGTGTTTGTCAATGAAATTAGAACCACTCAGTGTTCCAAACACCCCATTTTGATCCTGTGCCATAGCAAGATTGAGTATTTTATATGTTTAACAGTACTATTAAGAACAGTTATTAGCAGATGATGAAATAGCCAGCTGATGGACTTGGGAAGACTGAATTTTTATGGTCCCACTGAAGTTGTCAGGAGCTTCTACCTCCCCCCAGTGGGAGCTGCCCCTGCTGTTGAGGGAACATTTCAGCTCTACCTTGTACTGCTAACAAGTCACTGCTCCCCATCAATAGTTTTGTGTGGAATTAGTTGGTGTCATTCCACCATCCAATATATTTTCAAATAACCTGCTCACTTCAGCAGTCATCACCACAGCTGGCACTTTCATTCACTGGCACAGGGACAAGGGACTGATTAGAAAGTGATTTTTAAATATCTGGTATTTTCTAGCAACACAACTGTGCTTGCAAGGCTTCTCTGAATCTTGCTCTTTTGCATGCTCTGATTCTCCCAACTTTAATATCCAACTACTAATGCAGCACCTTTTGGTATGTATTGTTTTTCTGGGTAGTGAAATGAATTTATTTCAGAGTAAGTTCTGCTGTCACAGCCTTTAGTTCATACAAACATATAATGTATTCATGTGAAGTTCTCTTAAGAATGGTCTTATCCCATGTTCTAGGGGGTGGAATTCTCCACACGTGTGTTCTTCGCCCACCAGGGATCTATGGACCACAGGAGCAGAGACACTTGCCAAGGCTAGCAGTATGTCATTGGAATTATTTAACCAGCAGAGTTTGCTTTGATATGGGTAAAAAGCTGAAAGGAGCATCACTTATTTTTATTATAAATTGACTGATCTGACTGGGTAGCAATTCCACAATTCAGCTGTCTGCTGAGGATATATAACTTTTTTAAACAAGCATTATATCTGTAAAGAGTGTAGATTTAAAAAGTCTCTTTTTTGAAATATGAACACATGAAAATCCATCTTTATAATTTAATGATTACTGTAAGATTCAGGCCCATCCATGATATTTCAAATGTCTGTTTAAATGCAACTTACACCAAATGGTTTAAAATATTAATGAAAAGGGATACAGCAAAATATCTTATTTCCAGTCTCGACTATTAACAGCTCTCACTGTCCAACGAAGCAGGTTCCAGAGCTGGAAGCACCCTCTGGTACCACAGGTTACTGATGGGCAGCAGCTGAGGTGCTCACATTTTACTCTTTTTCACTTTCTTTTACACTGCAGGGCCAACAGATGATGTTTAGAACATGATCCCTGTACAATTCTGTGAGCCAGCTATTTTAAAAGAATTAGTGTAATATAAAGTTATACACAGCTTTCAGGAAATTATAGATTGAAGCTGACCACATAATAAATATTTTTGGTTTGTGGATGAGATAGGAAATTATATTAGAGTCAACTAAAATGTACTTTATCATCTTTTAAATAACTTCAAGAATGCAAAATGTCATTAGAGATAAATCTGAGATGGGTTGTTTAGCCCCTTTAAAAAAATATAGTATTTTAAAATGTCTATTTGATTTTGAGATTACTTGTTTTGAGACAATTTTAAGGCATTATGCATCATGTTTTGCAGTTTTTAAAATTTACCTATTCAATGAAAATTGGGACACTTTCCTTCCAGCCAAAGTGTACCTTCCAGTTTCTCCTAGCCAAAGCTATTTGATAAATCTTATCTAATTTAGTGAATACTTTTGATCCACTTAGAAGTGTCTTACCTCTCCATACAATATTTTATTTATCCCTAGAATATACTTATATTTTTTGTAAATTCAGGAGATATTGCAATACATCTTTTGACATTTTCTCATGAGAAGTTCCCTTGAATATTTTTAATTGATTCATGTATTTTATTTTTTTTTTTAAGTAGAGCTAAACCTATATTTAGCTGGACAAGAAAGTGCACTTTACCTCATTTGAAAACTCATTTTGCTTTGGTTTCATGTCTGTTTGCTTACAGAAGATTATTGAGAGAAGGCTACTTAGCTTCAAGTTTGGGGACCCTTCAGTTAAAATGAACTGGATACATGTAGAGAATTTTGTGCAAGCTCATATTTTGGCTGCTGAAGCTCTCACCCTTGAGAAGAACTACATAGCTGTAAGTACACAGTAAAAGCACCCCAGATTTCATTTGACAGTGGATCCTGCCACTCTATCCTGTGCTATAGCAAGCACTGCAGTAATCAGTGTCACTGCCCTTCAGCTTATGTGGTTATCTGTATTTTCAGCTGATAAATGTGCTATGAGCATGTGGGATGGGGCACTGTTAGCTGTTGGTTCAGAGATGGAATATTCAGTTCTGTAAGAACAGCAGCATCTTTGCCTTTTTAAAATTTAATAATTGTCTTTTCTGGAAGATGAGCAAAGAATGTTTGCCATGTTGGAAGTGAAACTGGAAGTTCATGCAGATTCATCCCATTCCCCTGTACAGGTCCAGATTTAATGTTCTGAACTGTGATGGTCAGTTCTTCCCATACTGGGTGCCAACAGAGCCACATTTCATTTGGGTTCATTGCTTTCAAAAACAGTTACAGCTGTTTTCCTCCTTGTAAATACAGGGTTTTATTCCCCTGAAGCACTGCCCTGAGAGCAAATTAGAAAGAATTTCAAAGTAGATTAAATTACTTTTTCTAAAAGCAAAAGGAAAGCAGCCACATAGACCTTGGCTACAGAGGAGTCTCCTGGCCTCCAGTGAGCCTTAACTAGAGCAGAACATGTCCCCCCTTGGGTGAACTCCAGCAGCACCAGTGAGGTCCAGCAGCACCAGTGAGGTCCAGCAGCACCAGTGAGGTCCAGCAGCACCTGCAGTGGTGTCTCTGCAGTCAGTGCAGCCACTCTGAACAGGTGCATCTCTAATAAACCCTTTATTCCAAGGCAGGTCAATCCCACAAACCACTTGGTCACCAAGTTCATTGCACACAACAGCACCAGTGACTGAAACACAAGCAGAGAGTTTGTGACCTGTGTGTGCACCCACTCATACTTGATAGTGCTGTGTTATTTTTAAGCTATTTTTAAGCATACTTGATATTGCTGCACTATTTTTAAGCTAGGAGTGAGGTAAAAAAAAAGAATTAAATATATATGCAGTATTATTTTTGCTGACTTATCTCTTCTCTACCTCTTTAACAGAGTGGCCAGGTGTATTTCATCCATGATGGTGAAAAATCCAACCTTTTTGAATGGCTAACTCCACTTGTATGTGCAATATTCATCTTCAAATACATCAATTTCTTTAACTGTATGCAACTCCACCTTTGGTGTGCATGTTACATTTTGTATGGTTGCTTTGGGTGTGAGTCCCCCATGGTGGGTTTAATTCTGGCTTGAATTTCAGTGTCATTAGCACTGTAACAAAGCTCACCCAAATTACTACATTAAAGCAACTGTCTTCCTTGAGGCCAAAGGCCCATCTACACCAGCACCCTGTCCTGAGCTGTTATTATCTTCATTCTTGGGGCATGCAGATGGGAATAATGGGTACTTTGGGTGGGCAAAAAATATGTCTTAAGTATTCAACTGTTCATTCATTTCAAAACACCATTTTATTGTTAATGATAGGCTCAAAATCCTAAACATGTCATGATGTTAAATTAGGTGTCAGCACACCATGACATTTCAAGTAATTATTATGATTTTTTTTCCTTCTTTTAAGACTGACATTTGAAAATGAGATAGTGTCTGTGGGTGACATTTAACTGGAATCCCCTTAAAAATTAAAAATAGTAAGAGCAATGATTATTTTTTCTGCTTTAACAGTAACTATTTCCATAAATATCTTCTATATTGAAACTTTAAAACTTGTTTGAAGTTTTTGGGGTTTTTAATTGTTTTTTAATTTTTTTTCAGTTTGAAAGATTGGGTTGCAGTAAGCCATGGATACGTATTCCTACTTCCTTAGTTTATGCATCAGGTAAAATATTTTATCAAAATTTCTCTTTTCTGTCCCTGCTACCCTCATACCTAATTGTAATATAATATTGTTTTATTTGCTCACAATTTATGTGTATAAAAATATTATGCTGTGGGCTCACCTAGTGTTCAGCAGTGTGAAATTCAGCTCTGTGCAGTATGTTGAAACGAGAATGATCTCTTATTCAAGTCCCACTAAAACAGGTTTTACATAGAACCTAAGAGATTTATAACTTTGTGGAGTTAATTATTAAAAAAAGTTCAATGTAAAACTCCATGACTTTATGAAATATGCTGAAGAATATCTGCTTTGCTGCATGGGTAAATGTCTTGTTCTCCCCAGAATCTGTGCAGCTCAGACAGAATCCAACTGAGTTCTCTGTTGCCATCATTTGTATGAAGCCACATGACCTTTTCAGTGGATCTGTGCCCAACCATCCAAACCCTTTTCCCACAAGCACAATAATTAAGATTAAATCCAGCCCCTTGTGAGCAAGTAGTCTTGATGGTGTTAGTAATGGTGGCCCAAGCTCCCAGGTCTGTGATTATCCTTCAGGAGCATTTACAGTGTGAGATATGTCACAATCATAATGGCAAAGCAACTTATTGTTCTTTCCTCAAGTAGAAATCTTTTGTTATGCAGCCACATTCATGGAATACCTTCATTCAATTCTGAGACCATTTGTTGACCTGCCCCCACTGCTGACCAGAAATGAGGTAAAGTCTGTGTTTGCAAACTCCCCTTAATTCCCATGGGATCCAAACATTAATATGAGGGAGACTTTTAAGATTGTCAGTATGAAGTAAAGTTTGCTCAGTGCTACTTCAGCCTCCAGTTTCCAAGGCAAATACATGCATTGTGTACAATTTAGGCAATATATTCTGCTTGTTGCCATGATTTTTGAAAAGAGCTTATGCTTCCAATCTGGGAGAGGCTTCTTCAGCTCCTCTCTTCCAAGGGCCACTATCCTGTATGGCTTAGCTGGGCCTTTAGGCTTTGATCTGCCTCTTTGAGTACCTAAGCAAGAGAACAACTGCAGAACATTTTTTGTGGATGTTTACAGAGTCTACTTTGAATCTTTAAATGCCTCTTTGTCCTTCCAAGAATCTCCTTTCGAGCAGACAATTCTGAAAATAATCTGTGTGATACTCATAGGAGATCAGTATAATGTTGGGGGTTTTTTTATTTTACGTTTAACTGTGTCTTTGCTACCATTTCCAGTTTGTTCCAGTAGTGTATTCACAGCTTTGCATGTTGACCCTTTTGCCCTGCAGGTACAGAACATCTCTGTAACTCACACATTTCGAATAGACAAGGCACGGACTCAGCTGGGGTACCGCCCACTGAAGTACGACTTTGCTGATTCTGTGGACCACTACATTAAATCCAGACCACAAAACTCGAATTATCACCTCTTCCTCAGTATTTTGCTTACTTTAATTATTACTTTAGTTTTGTTTTTTCTTTGTTTATGACTTGATAACCTTTCAGTTATGCATCTTTTTAAAGAAAGAGGACACTGACCTGCATAAATGCACAGTCACAGCACTGCCACCTGGATCATTCTAACCTCCACAATCGTTACTGGCACAGTGCAACAAACAGGCCGCTACTTTTAAATTTACAAACAAAATCATAACAGATCAGTGGCTGGACCTGAGAAATTAAAAACCAGTAAAGAATAATTGCCAAATCATTGAAACACAACTAGAGTCAAGACTGTTGCCTTTATTTCAACCCAAAACTTTCCAAATTGATTGCTGAAGCCAATGAGAACGTGCAGAAAGAACAAGAGCTTAAGAGAGCCTGCAGTGCTTCACCAGTGAAGAAAAATGGCTGAAATAAGGAGAAAGACTGACCACAGCTTCTGTCATGACTCACTACCTTGGGGAACAGAGGCACAAGCAAAGGGACAGACAGAACAGATTACTGCAAGTAACACACACCACGCCTACAGAGACTTCACATTGTGTGATTTTGTGAATTAGCTCTATCACCGCATCTGAGGGAAAATAAAATTGTACTTGAAACATTGCTGAAGTCCATGCTGTGCTTCTGCACAATGTCCCAG
>JACBWW010000025.1:11623957-11719289 GCA_020086605.1 Lanius collurio | reverse complement strand
AGGTGGCGCCGCTGGCCCGCGCCGGGGCTGCCTGCGCACATGGCGCCCGGGCTCGCAGCGCGGCGCCGCCTCCCTCTCTCGGGCCCAGGCCAGCCTCTCGGCAAAGCGCTGCCGTGCGGTCTGTGCCGCACACCAAGTGCACCGGTGCTGGATCAGTTCCAGCTGCTCCTCAGGAGGGCTTTGCCCGGCGGCGCGGATCTGCAACCGCAGCAATGCCTGCGCCGTGGTCACGCAGGCCCGAGGGCAGGCCTTGGCCGGTCCCTTGGCAGCCTCCATAGCAGGTCTGCACACAGCTCCCAGCCATTAAAAGGGTCCGTCCTGCCCCATATCAGGCACCCACTGCCTTCTCTGCCCGCCGCAGTCGCCTCCGGCCCACCAGAGCACATGTGCTGCCCTAGAGCTGCCCGCTCGCTGCGAGGCCAGCGCCGTGCCCAGGCAGCTGCTCCCTTGGCATGGCAGTGTGTCCTCAGCTGAACCATTCCCACCCCGCACGGAGGCCCCGCTGCCTTTATCTCGCTGGCAGCTGGAGGCCCGGGCTGCCCGCACTCAGCCTGCTGTCCTGCCGCATTGGTGCCTCGCTTACCTGCTACCACTGAGCTCCTGTGCACCTCAATGAGAGAGCTGAGTTTGGCATCCAGAGTCAGATTCAGGCAGTCACTGGTGAGTAGAAAGATGAATTCTCATGTTCTGGGAGGCCTGCATGAGAAATTTGTATAATTACTTTGTGGACAGAGCTAAAAATATCAAGACTAAATGCCATGCAATTAAAACAAAATGGAAAAATTATCTCTGTCATTGCCCTTCTTCCTGTAGAAAGTCATGCAGGAAGTTCAAGGTATGTGTGTTACATGCACCTGCCTTATGGCTGGAGTGAGGTTTGTGACCAACTTGATTTACCTTCTAAGACCAGATTGTTACAGGAGTACGAGGGCACAAAATGTCAGGGAATTGATTGATTTAAAGACAAGTGTTAAATCTGCAGATTTAAATGAATGCAGAATAAAATTGCTCCGAAAGTTAATATTGTGTGGGATGTGCTTTCCTTTTTCCTTTCAAAAACCACAGTTCCCTAGAGCAATGATTTCTAAAGGGAACCTTATTTAAAATGAGCATACTGAAACTTTACAAGCTACAGTGCTCTTGGAAAAAATACATGCAGTGCTGAACACACTCAATGGACGAATAACATACTACCCTAGCAGGTCACTAATTTCCTTGGTAGCCATTTCAAACTTCATTTTTGTTTTCAAACAAAAAAAAAGTGAATTGAACTCTTTAAGTATAAAGGATGTAACATACATTGTATAAATAGCAAACTAAAACTGGAAGATACAGCATGTCTGGGCCTATACTGGATTTCAACATGTCTTTAGTTTTTCATCATCACTGATTGTTCTTTTAAGTAAATGTTATAGAGGAGAAAAGCCTGAGGCTTAAACCTGGCAATAAATACACCCTTGCACCAGGGTAGCAGAACTGGCTTATTTAAAAGCATGAGAAATGTGTAGCTTGAGAATAGAGCAGAATGCTCTCCAGGAGGATTTATGGCAGAAGACAGCTGTGTGCCACTGAGCTCCTTTTAGTTCAAAACAAGGCTGAGTATTTTGTGTCCAGAGAAGTGCAACAGAGCTGGTGAAGGGTCTAGAGGGTAAATCCTGTGAGCAGCAGCTGAAGGAGCTGGGGGTGTTTAGCCTTGAGAAAATAAGGCTCTCTGCAACAACCTGAAAGGAGGCTGTGGCCAGGTGGGACCAGTCTCTCCTACCAAGTAATAAGACAAAAGGAAATGGCTCCATGCTGCATTGGGGGGTTCAGGTTGGATATCAGGAAAAATGTCTTCACTGAAAGAGTGGATTAAGCATTGGAACAGGCTGCCTAGGGAAGTGGTGGAGTCCCCATCCCTGGAAGTGCTCAAAAAACAAGCAGATGTGGCACTTGGTGATACATAGTGGGTATGGTGGGATTCAGTAAAAGGTTTGACCTTGGAGATCTTTTGCAACCTTAATGATTCCATGATTTGCCTGAGTTTAAAATGAGCTGTTCTCATGACATGTTCAGTTGTGCTCATGTATCAAACCAGTTACAGCATTCCACAGTTATCAGTAGCCTACCATGGCAGGTGGTGATTTTTTAACCATTATCAACACATTCTCACACAGTGGGAACCAGACATCTGCCTTCTCCCAGGCCTTCAGAAGTCATTTGATGAGTCTGTGCTCTTCCCAGGCCCTGCCATGAAGCATCCCCACATCAGCCCTGCTGGCTGCTGCTCTCCTTGGGGTGCTCAGCTGGGCTGACAGCAGAATGAGAAATGAGGAGATGCAGGTTCTGGTGCTCATGGGGCAAAGGTGCTCAGTTATTGATAGTTGCTAATATTTATCACAGTGATGTGCAGCTGGGAGATGAACAGGACCTCAGGAGTTTTTCTGCACAATCACTAACATTGCAAATGTGTTTTGAGTTTTAAACTCTGCACGAATTTAAGAAAAAATGTGCCCTTAGGAAGCAGCTTTAAACGGGGGCTCAGTCAAGTGTCTGCTTGGCATTCTCTAACCAGGGCTGTACTCTCAGCATGGTGCTGGAAATTAGTGGCAAAATTACAGATACCCTCAAATTGCAGGTGGTGTTCCTGCACACACGTGCTGCTCCCCCCAGTCCTCATGCTGAGACTCGGTTTAATTTATGTAAGTAATGGTGGTGGCAGGCGGGTTTTCCTGGCAGAGAGTCAGAGCATCTGCTCTGTGTTTTTAATTAAACATTGGTAATCTTCCTTCTAAAGATTATCTCAGCACGAGCATTGCAGCAGTGTTTTTCTGCTCTCTTCAGAGAGCATAGGGATTGTGCATTTTTCTGTCTGTGATGCTGCAAGAGACCATCCATCTGTCACGAAGGATGTATGCACATCTTCCAGTCTCTGTAACACCTCATGGTAAAAAGCGCTAATGAGAATTATTTACATGAATAAGGGATTGAACAGCAGTAAAAAAGGCAGACTCTTTGCAGGCTGCCAAGTAATACAATTAAGCCAGAACCTATTTACATTAATTTCTATGTAACTCGTGAAGGGACAAGGAGTTTTATTTAAATTTTCCACAAATTCTAGCTTGAGGAAAAGCTTAAACATGGGCATTTTCAACCCAGAAAGCCAGTGTTTTAGGAAAAATGCAAATGTGGGTGCTTTGACTAAACGTGGTCTTCGGAACGCGAAATCTGGTGCATAATTCGGCCATTTAATTTATTTTAAAAGACCAACGTGAAGTGCAGGCAGGCCCCGTGGTCGTTGCCCACGTCTGCTCCCTGTGCCTTCTCTCGGGGCTGGGATCTTCCCATGGGAGCACCAGCCCCAGGGCACCCCGTCCTTCAGCTCCACACCCAACAGGAACAGAAATGAAAGCAAATTTGGATGGCGCTCCTGTGAGCAGCTCCCTGGAGACCTGCACACCCGCTCTCCTTCCTGTCCCCACTCACCCCGGGATTCCCTCACCGCTAACACCTCACGGTGTTCCTGGGCGTTCTGCTCACACTTCCATCGGTTTTCCCACTGAAACAGAGCACCTGCCGGGCTCCCCGCGCCGCTGTGCTCTGAGGCGGCGCTGCCGCTGAGGGAGCGGGAGGCGGTGCCTCGGCAGGGCGGCGAGCGGGAAGCGGCGAGGGGCGGCCCCGGCTCCCGCCCCTCCCTCCCCTCAGCGGGGCGGCTTCTCCTCCCGCCGCCTGCCTTCGCTCCGCGGCACGGCCGCTGAAGTCGACTGCGGGCGCTTTGGGGTTGCTCCATACCGGGGTGTGCGGTGGATTCGGGCTCTCCGAAGCCGGTAGGTGCCGTGGCGGTGCGGGGCTTGACCCCCGGCTGTGGGAAGCTGCCTCAGCGCTGCCCGCGGTGGGAAGCACGGGAAGGGCGTTTTTAATTGCGGAAAATGATGATCAATGGGGTGGTCAGAGCCTGCGAAAGGCCGGCGGGCAGGCTTCTGCGCGGGCCCGAAAATAACCTGGTTTGTGCTATTGGGCAGCGGTGCTGCGCTCACACTTGAAGATTAGCGTTTCGCGCATTTATGTTTCTACGACAGCGCGCATAATTTGGTGCATACGCTGTTTAATAGTGCCAGGTGCTGTCTGTGGCCGTGGGGCAGCTGCTGTGTGCGGGGCTGACCGCGGCTGAGTCCGCCCTCACAGCTTGGGGCTGCTCCAGGACGGCTCGCGTTTGGGGAATTCTTCAAATGCCTCAATACGCATAAAACATGGGTTTAATTAACAACGTGGGGTACTGAGAAAATGCTTGCAAAAAGTCAGTGATAGGTAATTGTGCAGAGTATTTAAAGGCGGTGAAATGACAAGTCTATTAATGGCAATGGGAGGCTATTTTAAAGTTATCTTGGAAGCTCCTCTCCTATCCTTTTCTACCCCTGTGTTTTGGGTACTGTTAACGTAGTGTTTATTTGCGTGTTTGGCAGCAGGGTGGACTTGACTCGGAAGGGCTGTTCTTGTGCCTCACTGCCTGCAGCTCTAAAAGCCATCTGTGTGTTTGGAGCCGTGCTGTGTTTCCTTGCACAGGGTTTTGTCTCCAGTGCCTCATACTGGGAGCTGGTGCAGATGAACTCACCTGTTTGCTTCAGGAATTTTGCATCGTTGCTCTCTAACACTCGGACTAATACAGTGGTTGTCCCAGCTGTGCTTGCAGGCAAACTGAATGTGATTTGTGCCATGGTGTTTGCAGTAGTGACACACTTGATGGGACCCGTGTTGAAGGCTTCTCATTAGAAGATCTGTCTTTGGTAACACAAGGTTTTCAAAGGTAGACAGTGAGTTGAGATACCTCTGGGGTTTTTCATCTTGTTTTCTATCACAGCTCTTACCTAGACTCGCTAAACTTGTTTTCTTGCAGTGTGTGGTGCAGATGAGAATAGACATTTTCTTTTCAGGGGTCATTTTGGAAAGCAAAGTAGTTCTGTAATGTGCTACAGAACATTAACATAGCTAGTGGGGTTGTTCTGGACAATGTTATGTAGCTTTGTGTCTGTTCATAAAGGTGGTAATACTTTTTAAGGTGCACAGTCTGTATAGTTGCTTAGGTTAAATTTTGAATCTGTAGTTTAAAAGACTGTTACTCTGAAAGGTGTTCTCTCTTTAAAGAAAAATCCTGCTTATTACTCTTATAGGTATCCTGTTAAATGGCTTTGACTGATGTGGTATTAAACCAAAAGGGATTTAGTATTATACCAGGGAGAGCTGGGTCATGCTTGCTTTAATGCTTCTCTTCAAGAGAAGCTGGGAATTCTGCTACAGGGCAGTTCCTATTCCCCCATCCTGTGTTAAAGAGGTGCAGAGAACCATGTCTGAGCTGAAAGAGTGACTTAGAAGTAACTGGAGATGCTCCAGTTGTCCCTTCTTTTGCTGACTGGTGCATTCCTGTCACTCAGCTCTTTGAGATGAATTAAGGCAGGTTTAGATGCTGAGGCCACGGTGGAACCTTAGTCAAGTGTCTCACCAAACCCAGCAGTGCTTTGTAACAGCAGAAACAAGTCAGGCTTTAACAGCCCTGAGATGGGAATTTTCCCTGCTGTTTATCTGTTTATCTGTGTTCACGTATTTGCATGTTGTCCTTGCAACTCAGCTGCTCTCCTGGTCATGTGGCTCTTGGGTATAAAGGCAAGAGAAAGAAAAATGCTTGAAATAGGCATGTGAAAAACAAAAATTAATACAGACTAGAGCAGATTTAAGAACTGTATTTTAAATTATCTGCATTTTGAATGACATAGTACAAGGTTGATAAAAAAATGGAATACATTTTCCAAGTGGCTTGGAGTGGGTAGTTAAAATTACAGGTTGTGTGTCATAATGCAGGCTGGCAGGCTTGGTTCAGTGCAGTCTCACTCTCCTTGTTGCTTAGCCTTAGGAATGTTTCTGTATGGATATTAAAGATTAAATGATCAAAATATAACAACAGTAGTAACAGAAATTCCTAGATAGTATAACTTCTGTGCTATAATGCAAAAACACAGAACATAATCCTTGGGATGAAGCTCAGGCTTTTTGTCAAGCATACTGTGAGGTTTAGAGCAGTGTTTGTGTAGTTCAAGGTGTGGTTACTGAATTCTCTTTTAAAGAGCATGTTATGTGAGTATGGCTCCTGGTGCATACACTTCCAAAGTAAACACCACAGAGTTCCAAGAAAAACGAGGGACTTTTTATAAACACCATTAGCTTTAAATAGAAACTGATTTGTGTGGTGATACTCCATTAACACAAGTCACAGAAATCAGAATGGTTGCAGTCACTGCTGTACAAACCTGTAGTCCTGCATTGCTGCTGCTTTTCAAACTGTCCTGAATGCCATGGATCTGCTGGTGTATGTGACAGCAGGATCAGAAGGGAGTGCAGGACAGCTCTTGGGTGTAATGGGGCTGTCAAGTGCTCTGCTATGTCCTGGAATAGTCACATCCTTGAAGTATCATTTGACCCCTGCTGTGTGTGTGTGTGACAGGCAGTAGGGGTTCTCCAGCCCTCAGTGCACACTGGTAAGATGATCGTGGTAAAAATGGCAGTGGCAGCTGAGGACACCCTCCCCTGCCAGGTTTGTGCCACTGCCCCTTTCGAGAGTCGATGGCTCCTGTGTGCTCTTTCCTGGAAGAGCAGGTTATGTGAGCACTCCAGAGCTGCCCCAGTGCAAAGTGAGGTGAGTTGGCTGAGACCTTCTCCAGCAGTGGTTTTCCAGAGCTGCTGCTGCCTGATGGAGATGGAGTGCTGGAGTTACCAGTGTGTGCTGGCTGGGGTGTGGGAATGCTGCCCCTGTCAGAAGAGCAGTCATCAACAGCTTAAGGTTGCTGGTGAAAGCTGCCACATGTTAAGGCACTGTTTCTGTGGTGACCAGTTTCTTAGTAACTGGGGAGTAAAGTTTGCAACTATGAATACTGCTGTAGGAGTGTATTAATCTTCCTGTTTCGTGGAGAAAGAAGACTCAAAATGCAAAGGGCTGAAGAATAACAGTGAAGCCAAACTGAAAACTTTGGTTTATGGTTGTTTTATTAGGCTAGCTGTGTGAAAATCCCTGATTTTGCTGGTTGGGTGAAGAACTAAACAATGTGACACTTGGAAGCATCTGTTTTAAATTGCATCCTGTTGCTCAGCCAGCATCAGGGCCACATTTTGAAAATTCGCACTAATCCTCTGTTTTGTACATGCCAGTATTTTCAGAGTATCTATGTAAACTTCCACGTCTTCCAAGGGCTTTGATCATTCCTCCACCTCATTTTTCTGCAATGTGTACACTTTCAGCAGCCTGTTTTCCACTGTGGACTGTTGGTTGTACATGAGCGAAAAGTCAGTTTAAATCTTGTGGATGGTGGAA
The DNA here is from genome assembly GCA_020086605.1 of Lanius collurio. Taxonomy (NCBI): domain Eukaryota; kingdom Metazoa; phylum Chordata; class Aves; order Passeriformes; family Laniidae; genus Lanius; species Lanius collurio. Next base: position 11,711,953 of record JACBWW010000025.1, on the reverse strand, counting down.
AATTTTTCTATGTTGTACTAATAATACTCTCATTTGATTAATAATTTGTGCACAATATCCTTGAGAAAACTTGTTCTGAAAAGATTTGAAAACCTGACTGTGGTGTTCAAGGTAAAACAAGTTTCTAAGACTAATGTTGTGAAACTCAGCATTTCATATAAAGAAGAATAAAAACACTTTTTTTGGAGGAGAAGATAACCAAGTATAGAATAATGCTAGCTCCTATCTTCTCAGTCCAGTAGCAGTTTAAAACCAGAATGCCTTCTGGAAACCCAGCTCTAGCAGAGTTATTCAAAACTACATGTAGGTACTTGAGGGTTACTTTTATAGAGCCAGATGCAAATGTGTTTCTTTTCTGCCAGTGTGCTGACATCAGTGTCATGCATTATTTTTTCTTTTAGTAACAACTCTTTTCCTTTTTTCCTCTCTCACCCAGCTTCTTCCCCCCATTTGCATGTGCATTGGAGGAGTGGCTGTTCCAGTCACTGCAGGAGTTAAACCAACCTCCTGCAAACATGGCAGACGAGGACCTCATCTTTTGTATGGAAGGGATTGATAATGCCAGAACGACTCCAGCAGGCTCTGGGAATTATCTTGATGCTGATAGTGATGATGAAGACAATTATTTTATCTGTCCAATAACTGATGATCCAGTTTCTAACAAGTCTGCCAATGCCAAAGTAGACAATTATTACAGCAGCTTAGCAAAAACTGAACAGTACAGTTCAAGCTCTTCTCCCAGAAGCTTTAGCTTTAAGGTAAGTATTGGCTCCAGTCTTCATTAAGGTTTTGGTTTCACTTGGTTGGCATGAGACGTTCTCTAACTGCTTCATCTCTTATAACTAACACTTTTCAGTGAAGATGCTCATCTGTTTTTCCAGACCTGCAGTTAATTCCATTAAGCCAATAGTCTGACACTGCCATGGAATTGCTTACTGTCCCTTCCAGTTCAGTGGGAGATCTTCCTCCACTCAGTCCAGGAGAACAATTCACTGCCATAAGGATCAAACCATTTACAAGAAGTGTGTTGATTGGGAGATTCAAAAGATGAAACACTTGATGTAAGATAAATTGGGGCCTGACAGAAGATAACTTATTATTAATTTTGCAAGTCCGTAGTATTTTTAGTTGGACAAATAAAATTGTAAATTATATAATTGTAATGGTTAGTTTTTATGTTATAACTCCTTCTTTGGGAGCTTTTGGCATGTTTTCCTTCGTGCTTGGGCATGAAGTGTCACACTGGCAGTAGTTCCTGGCAGTGTACATGAGCAGTATCTGACGTTTTTGGGATGAACAGCAGCTCCAGCATTGCAGGGAGGTCAGAGGGGCCATAGCTGGTGCTTCCTTGGCAGTGTGTCCTTTTTCACTCAGCTCCCTTCACACAGATGAGGCCTGGCAATGGAGCCTCAAGTGACATCCACTCTGTAGCTGAGATACTCTAAATAAACACAGTTTGTGCTAAACTGGCATATCTCTTAGATTTTGTCTAGACTACAATTTAATGTGTTTTATTAACACATTTCTTGTTACAAATATTAACATTTATTTAATAGATACTCTAAAATCACGGTTATGCCTAATGCATGCTTTGTTTGTGAAAAGATACCAAGGGATTTATTTCAGATAACATATTGAGTAATACATTGAAAGTGAAGCTGGCTTGTCTGCAGAAAGATTATTGCCAAACCTAATTAACAGAAACCTTAAAAGGTGTGTATTCCTAAGGAAGATGAGGAGCAAAAGCTTGGTATAGAAATGGGACAGATGTTGGTGAATGCTAAGCTAAGCAAGTTAAGACCTGATAGGTAGCTTAGTCTTCATTTGTGTGTACATTTTAGCATGTCCTAAACAGTTGCCTCTGGGTCTGCAGTGCAATTTCTGACTCATATGGTCTGAGATAAAACTGATAAGGACTTCAGAAACTGCACTAATTTCCTCCTTCCTAAGCTGTCATTTTGCTTCTGCAGAATGTTTGTGCCCGTGTTTTGGTCTCCAAAATGTCTAGTTTGGAATTGTAGCTCCTATCACAGATAAATTGCTTTGTGTTGAGATGTGGAGCAAGCAAGTCTCCTTCTCCTGTTTAAGCTGCAGGAATGGTGACTTCCAACACAATGAAACAGCCAGAGCTGATGACATCCTGAACCCCCCAGCCAGGTCTATCAGAGTCTGTCTGTCAGACCCCAAAGCTAAAGAAAGGCATTGTGGGACATTGATAATGAAAGGCAGAGCCAGATGGAGAAGTTGCTGTTAACTCTCTGCTTTAAACAGGACTCAGCAATGTCTAATTAGCTTGTTAATAGGCAAGAGCCTTTAAATACAGGCTTTCCAATAAAAAAAACTACCAACTTACCTCAATAAGTTTGTTCACAGGGGTTCTAAGAATGAACTTAAATTGGAAATACAAACTGAAGAATGGCTTTTTACTGGATTTTTTTTTTTTTAACTAACAAAGAGAACCAAGACTCTTTGTCAATCGTTTGTCTTATCACATGTGTTTTCCTACTTTCATGTCTTTCATGGATCCTTTAGAATGACACTCAGCATCGTTCTAAGCATGGCTCTGTGGTTGACCATGGTCGGGTAGGTTAAAAAGAAAATGTCAACACCATGTCTAATAGATGCATTATGATTTTTTTGGTTTGTGGTTTTTTTTTTTTTTCCTTCTATGGACCTTTTTTTTGTTTATTATTTTATTGTTTGGGAGGACTGATTGCCTCAGCCCATAAAAGTCATCTAGTCAAAACTAAGAGGTACCTGTTAAATGGGATAATACCCATCTTGTGTTCTCTGCCCTGAAATGTCACTGTATGGCAGCCATATGCCTCCAGCAGGAGAAAAATTGCACTGTTAGCACCATTTCCATGAAATCCATGTGTTTGTTTGAAGATGAGAGTATTTCTGTACAAAGCACCTCAAGAGATCAAGCACAAGTAATTAACTATTTAAATTATTATCTAACATGAACACACATCACCTTTTGAAGAGGGAACCTACTCAAGAATGATTTGATACAGCTGATTGACCAAGCACTTCTTGTTGCTGTCTCTCCTTATTGCTTATTTCTGTCATAAGTGATTAAGTATGGAAATTCTCAGGTCCATATAGGCTGTCATTGCATGACCTGAGGCAACTTCATTTTCTTGTGAAACTTGTAAGAAATCTTTGTCAACATGTTCTTTAAACTAGTTTTCTTTAATGTAGTATTGTTTTCATTTTGTGTTACTATTGTCAGAAAGGGGAGCATTTAAATTGTTTGAAAGGTATGCATAGTTAAAGCTGAAATTCAAAATAAACACAAACATTTAAAGCTTAGCTGCTTCAAAAACTTCCTTGTTGCCATTGCTGACACAAGTTCATAGTGTATTTTTTTAATAAAAAAAAAAGGCTGATTTAAATTCCTGGGGATAAAAACAAAAAAAATCCCCAAATGTCAAAAGTTACCATTTCTGCACACTTGAAATTCAGTCAGAAGCAGTAATAATACCTCAGAGCTCAGTACTTCTTTGTTGGCAGGGTGCAGAGTGCTTTTTCTCCTGCTTACTTTGCAGAAGGCATTTGGCACAACACAGGGTCATATCTCCAGTTTTCTTGGAAATATACAATGTAAAGAGAGGGAGAACAAAATGTTAAGAGTAAAGCATCCAAATTGGCTGGTAGAGAGAGACTGTTTATACTCTAGAAAACTGCTTTGATATTTTACTGTTGACTTGGTGAACATTGAAATAGCTACTCGTCTGGAATTGTTATAATAATCAATTTTTACAACTTTCTAATTTCTTCATTCTCATGCTGAGCACAGTCTGGGACCGTTTTATCCATATAAATTGTATCATTACTGGACTTTTTTATATTTCCTCATATGTGTGCAAAATCAACATATGCTGTTGGGTATGAAAAGCTAAAAATCAAAACAGAAAAAGTAAATTAATATCATTTAGGTGTGCCTTATTGCCATTTGCAGAGTATGTCAGAGATATCTGCAAATTACCACAGGTTTTGTAAGTTATATCTGGTATATACTGTGCCAGATTCTGTTCTATTCTTTTATAACTTTACAGTTGGTGCAAATTGAACTGAAATCTATGCTTTATATATCTGAGCTAGTTTCATTATAATTGAAATTATGAAAAGGTCATGGTGGTCTTTGGTACTGCTTGGTCCCTGCTCTGAGCAGTGCTTTGGGGGCTTGTGTAGTTGCACATCTTCATAGTGTTGGGATCCTGATGTGCTCTAGAAAGTGCTGGTTTTGTGAGCTGCTGCTGCTGATAAATAAAGTGCCAGTGTGTAACTTCTTCAGGAAACCTGGAAACATGCTATTGAGAAAGCCAAGCACATGCCTGATCCCTGGGCAGAATTTCATCTGGAGGATGTTGAGACAGAACACGCCACTCGTTACAGGTCTGTGGGTCTTCTGCTTTGGATGCTGATGTTAAATAGAACTGCTGGTTTGTGCAAGAGCTGTGCTTGTGTAGTGCAGAATATCTGTAGTTACATGGCTGAAGACTTTTCATAATGCCCAAAGTGAATGTGTCTTAATTCAGTCTCCCAGGAATATGTAAATACTGCACATCATCAAAAAATAAACCTTTCAGCAAACCATGGTCACACTCTTTCTCTTCCACCTAAGCAGTATCTAGGACTTTCACTGTGTAGACAGGAAACAAGGGTGAAAAGTATTTTCTAGTTGATTTATTAATGCCATAAATTTAATCTAATAAGGAAATGAATCCCAAGAAAGAGGCAGCATACTTAAAGTAGTTTAGGAAAGAAAGCAACATAACCCCCTGTGCCTTTCCCAAAATAGCAGTTTCAGTGTTGCTGGTCCATGCAGTATGTGGCTGGAATTTAAATCCTTATAAAGCCCAGAATAGCTCAGCATGGTCTACGTGCTAAAAAGCAGTTTGGCCCTAAAACTGGCTTCAGTGCTTTAACACGAGCTTTGCCAAAATATTTACTCTACTGACACAGGTTTCTGGGAGGAAGGGTTAGGGGTTAGAGGCTATTTAATCACCACTTAGCATGAGTGTTTGGGGAGGCCTCCCTTCCAGTCCTGTACCAGTCATGCAGTGCTGCTCTTCCCCGTGGACTTTATCTGTCCCAGCCACACAGTCCTGAAATAGTTTGCATATTTTAAAATACAAATAAGGGATAATTTTGGTTTAGGGCTACTCAATACACTACTAAAAAGAGAAGGCTCTTATACTCACTCCTATTTTCATCTCTTTTATCTACTGCAAACTGAGATGATATATAATATATAAGAAGGAGTATGGGGTGTCTACATGCATGAATTACTCTGTGCAGGCTGGGGGAACCAAGCTGGAAACAATCATGTGTTGATGACTCAGCTGCTGTGGTTCTCAATTTGGCTTTCACTGTATTGGGAGTTAAAGGGGTGGGGAGAGACCACAGTCGAGCTCTTTGTATTATCTCAGGGTTGTGCAGGGACTTGCTCCTCCCTCAGTGCAGTGTTGGGCAGTTCCTGGCCCCACCACCTCTCACAGCTGGTGCTGCTCACGTTCTCCACAGCCCCGAGGCAAGCTCAGGGTTGGGGGAGACAACCTGTCCAGTGTGTAGAGCTTGGTGAGGCCCTTTCTGCCCCCCAGTGTGCTGCCCAGGCATCACCGAGGAGGTTTAACATCAAAGCAGATAAAGCCTGATTTGCAGTGTTACAGAAGTTCAGACTCTGCATTGCAATCTGCTCATTGACAGGAGGGTTCAGTGTCTCTTCAGAGAGCTAAATGTGTTTCTGCTTGCCTGCCCAAAGTGAGGAGGACCAGAGTGTGGTGGGAAGACTAGAAGCTTTTGTGTGGGAGCAGCAGCAGCACTTCCCAGAGTCAGTTACAGATAGGGAAGGATAGGTGCTGGAAATGGGAGGATTTGGGTTCCCTTTGCATTTTTCTGAGATGTATCTCCTGATTTTGCAGGTACAATGCAGTTACTGGGGACTGGGTTGAAGATGAAGTCCTTATCAAGATGGCTTCACAAGTAAGATCATGCTGCCCTTCATGTTTACTAGCAGCGAGTTTGTAATTTCCTTTCTGTTCCTGAATAGTGGCAGCAAGATGTTTTCCTCATAGAAGTTTTGAAGTCTCAATGTAGTTCTTTTCTCCTATCTCTTTTTCTTTGTCTCATTCTCTCCAGGATAGAGTAGAAAATGGAGTCAGACCTTCCCTGTCAGTAACATGAGGCATTTGTTCCATTCCAAGTGATTTCCCTTCCATGTCACCCCTCCCATTTCCTTCTGGCATCATTTCCCTGCTTGGCAGTAGTCTTACTATTTTGTGTGCTCCCAAATAATGTCTGCTTTTAGAATGAAAACCAACTGAATTTTCTATATGTGAGGGTCGAAGGCACTGTCACTTCCCACTTAAGTCCTGGGGTCGACTGTGTGTTGGGGTTGCCCTGCTCTGTGCTGCTGGCACAGTATATGGCATCTGGGGAGATGATGTTCTCTTTGGCACATCCTGAATGGAAGCCTGAATGCAGAGATCATGAGGTCTGTGAAGCTTCTTTAGGCAGACACTCAGAGCAGACTCCCAAATGGGGAGAGAATTTAAATAACTTATTTAAAAGACATAGCACGTCTTCTCCATGGGACATTGGGGAGGAGGTTTATCCAAACGCCTTTTCCCCAAATACCTGCTTGCACTGCCAGTGGGTTTTCACTTTTCCTTGAGGAAATATTTTTATAGAGCCTGTTTGAAAGCTGCTTTCTGCACGATGTAAAGGGGAAGTCATGGTTGTGTCTCCTACTGGTTAGAAATTAACTTTGTGGAAATGGCAATGCTGGGTTTTTGTTTCTTCTTTTCCCCAGCCTTTCGGCCGTGGAGCAATGCGAGAGTGTTTCAGAACGTGAGTATCTGCCCATTTCATCTTTGTTGGCTTCCCTGCAGTATTTTTTGCTGTGGTGACTCTATTTTCACTTAGGTGTAGTAGAAATTGTGTGAAGCCTGACTCCTTTTTAAATGGCATTGCTGAGGGGTTTATTCCTGTTTGTGTGACTCTACCTGCAGGGAGTGGCGTTCAGAACGTAGAGTGTTCTCTGAGTGTTCTCCTTCAACCATCTCTGGGAGGCAAAATATTCATGAATGTCTAGTAACAGCTGCTTTGTGTTCCTTGTGTGCTAAAATATCTTAAAATCTGATGTGGTGTGTGGAGCCTGGAGACCAACTTGAGGCCTATAGTTAGGCAGAAGAAAGGAGAAAGAACATTTGGATGGTGCAGTTTCAGCTGGAAAAGCCTCCACTTGTGAAGAAGGCTATCCTCCCAGAGTTTGCTTTGGATCACATATACCAGAATAATGTTCTGAGTAAGGCAGAACTTGAACACTAACAGTTGTGCTGCCCAGAAGGATAAAGAGTGGGGGAAGACAGAGTGGGAACTTTTCTTTCCTTGCAGAGTGTTATCAAATGTTATTGTGGGCACCAGCATCCAGGTATAAATTGGTTTGTGCTAAGAGATTACCCCACCCCTTCCAGGCTCTGGAAACAAATGTACATGTGTGTGTGTTTGAAAACATTCCTTCTTCCTCCCACATGTGGAATCCAGAGAAATTGCACTTCATGTGTGGTTTCAACTCTGGAAAGATAGATACTCCTGAAAGACAGAAATGTGATGTTTTGAACTTGATCAAAAAGGAAGAAAAGTAACCCTTCAGTGCTCCAGTTGGCATTGTTTCAGTATCAGTTCATGCTGGTGGCTCTGTCCCTGCAAAGCCAGCTGGCTACAGTAGTGAATGTAGCCTAGGAAGTAACAAATCTCAGCCTGCTGACATTGCTTTTAGCGCTTGTTATTTAACAAACTCCCCATTACACAATATTTTGAGGAATGCCATAAACAGAATTTTGTTAGCAGTTTTGCCTTAACCTCTAGTACTAAGAAAGCATAACTTGAATGTCAGCTTCCCACTGCTGGGTTTCCCATATGTGTCAGTGGTACATTGATATTTCCCATCTGGAGCTCTCTCCTACATTTTTGTAACTCTGCTAGTCTTAAGTTAAGAAAGTGACAGCATTAGCTGCCCATGGCCCAATGAAACAATAAGAGGGTATTGGCTTTAGAAAAACATGAGCTGGCTTGTTTTATGCAGAGGAGTGTGTTCCTTCAAGAACTGGGAAGTTTGAGAGCTGGCTGAAATTCTTACCTCCCTTCCTTGTTCATTCTTTCCAAGGCCTCTGTTGCAGTGACCGTGTACCCATCCCTGTCAGAGGACAGGCAGCACCAAGTTGTTTTGCCTGTAGAGTGTCCCCTGTACCAAGACCTCTGCACCAAGGTCTTGGCAGGGAGAGGAGAGGAAGGAGAGGGAAGGGTTGAGAGTTTGAGTGCTGCTGCTAATTAAAGTACCTGCTTAATGCATTTGTTGGCAGTCAGCAGATCCTCTCTTATCAAAGTTTTCCTGTGCTACACATTACCACCCTCCTGCCCCTGCCCCCCTGCTTTGGAGGTATCTGTGGATTAAAGATTTGCACATCAACAGATTGCATCATGAGAACTGTCAGGTGCAGTTTTCCTTCTGGGAGCATGTGGGTTACTAAGCAGGAACTGCTGTGTGTTGAGAAGCAGCAGTTTGCTTTTACCCTAGAAGAGGTTTCTCAGTTCATGTTTGAAAGGCCACTCCCTGGTAATTTCTGCAGAAAATAATTGTTGACATTAGAACAGGTTGTTGAGGAGGCACCAACCCTTCATACTCCAGGTTTGAGAGGAACAGAGAGGGAAAGGAATTGAGAAAAGGAGAAAGTTCAGAGCACAAGTAGCTGCAGCTAAACCAAACAGTTTGGCACATCCCAGCCATTCCCATGGGATGTTTCATTTCCCATGTCCCCTTCCCATGCTTCACATTTCAGGTAGAATACCTGGTACATGATTGAGGGTAGTGCTCATCTTGGAACCTGGCTCTATCCATGCAGGCAAAGAAATGGGAAAGATTGAATTCAAATCCTTGGTTTACCTTTCGCTAACGATTGATTTGTCTTTCAGAAAAAAGCTGTCCAACTTCTTACACACTCAGAACTGGAAAGGTGCCTATAATTATGTTGCCAAGCAATACATAGAGAGTGTGAGCAGGGATGTGTATTTTGAGGATGTTCGACTGCAGATGGAAGCAAAACTCTGGGGAGAAGAGTACAACCGGCACAAGCCACCAAAACAGGTGCATTCAAAGATCAAAGCAAAAATGCAGTATTTTTCTTCTATTGGCTTCATTTCAGACCTAATTTAGAAGGAATTACTTGTTCACATTCCATCACATTCAAATTCTTAGATAGATTCTTTTGCCCTACTCTGTTTTCTGTTAAATGATAGCTGATTTTCACTGGAGTAAATACAGAAATTGCTTTATATTTCCAGGACTAGGGGCTGTGTGTTTGTGAATGTCTGACTGTTCTCAGCTGTTGACTGAAAACCAAAATAAAATTCTGTTTGTATTGCACTCTTTGATGTGTGCCCAGCTGCTTTTGAGATAACCAGAGATGTCACAGAATTTATTGCCAGCAGCAGTCCCAGCAAGCGCTTAACTGTTAGTGCTTCAGGAAGGTAGATGCTTAAATCCTGCACACCTATCCAGATATGTAACTAGCAGTGAGCTTTGAGAAGAGCTGGAAACCTGCTGGAAGCCTTAATAGTTTTAATGGCCAAAAGTGAGAGGTTTTGGTATGTAGGATATTTGCATTGTCTCACATATGGGGGTTAGTTAATAACTCCCTGTCTCATAACAGCAAGGTGAGTTACACAGTGAAGCACACAGAGAGAATCTACAAACCTAGAATTTTTAAATGCCATGTAGGAGAAAATATGCAAGTAGAGTGAGAGTGATCATGGTTTCTCCTTTAGGAATGTGCATGGGACAGAGGGAGAAGGTGAGACAGAATACAGAGAGACCTGAATAGTAGATACCCTCAGTCCTTCTCTGAAAAGGCATTTTTTCAAGTTGTGCAGTAGTGACTGTATGTTTTGCTCTCTGGGTGCAGAGCAGACTCTTTGCAGAGTACTCTTAAGGTACCCAGAAGATAAAATAGAAAGCCAGCACTTGCTAAGAATTTTTTCAGAAGGGTTTGTTGCAGAAGTGAGGTGTTTTGAAGTGACTGCTTTTAATTTATGGAATTCCTCCAGTAACTCACGAAGCACATTACTCTTCCCCCTAGTTAAACAGAAGGATCTTATAAATTATTCACATTCTTGTGTTGGGAAAGTTTTCATGGCTGGAGGATTCACACACACTTTGATCCAAAGACAGTATTCTGTTAGTCATTGTTTATCTTCTTTCCCTCCCCAGGTGGATATAGTACAGACCTGTATTATTGAAATGAAGAACAGGCCTGGAAAGCCTCTCTTTCACCTGGAACATTACATTGAGGGCAAATACATCAAATACAACTCCAATTCTGGATTTGTGCGAGACGACAACATTCGTCTGACTCCGCAAGTGAGGCTTTGTTTAATGCTTTCTGTTGAGTGCTGCAGGGAACTTCTGGGCTCTCTCCAGAGGTCTTGCATTACTGCCAAGAAAGGAAACTGCAGGCTCTACAGTACAATGCCAGATTAATTTCTCTATTTGCAGTTTGTCTGCCCCTTACTTGGGGCCTGCTCTTTCAAGCGCTGAGTGCTTCTTTATTGCATTTCAGTTGATTACAGTTGAGTTGAACAGGGTTAATACTCTTTGGAAACCTTAAGCCCTTTAATTATAACTGCAGGCATCAAAATATTTCAGACTTTCTTCAAATTGAGGCAGTGAGATCTCTCATGTCCTATGTAGTGAATAGTCTTTTGGTGCCTCACGTAATACACAAGAGGTGGCTGGTATCCAATGCATGTAAATAAATCTAGTCCATTAGCATATAAAAATGTAGGTTTTTTCAGCTGCAGCCTCTGAATATCTGAATCTGAGATTGCATATAGAAATACAAGTACAGATTTCAAGTGATTCTTGAATCTTGTGAAATAAATTTAAAATACTGTTGAAAAAAGCAAAGTGGTCAACGTAACGAAGGTATTTTACTGAGCCTTGAGAGTTTTGTTCTTTACATTTTTCCACTATTTTTATGGTATTTATCATGATGCTTAATGTAAGCAGAGAATTTATGTTCTGGGCTGTTGTCTGTCCACTGAATCAGTGCTGTGCTTTCACAGGTTGGGAACAAAATGTTCCGTGGTATTTGCTGCAGTTAAAATGTTTGTCTATCACCACCAGGCACCTCCCCCAGGCCTGGCAAGGCTTTTTTGGAGGCCTTCCCAGAAGATTCCTAATATCTCAGCTTTATGCTGAAGAGAAGGGCTTTTTATACCTGATTCTTGAAATGTGTTTTTTGGAGAGCACAAATGTATATTTCATTATCTGATACATAAATGTAGACACAGGGCAGTCACTCAGGGGATTTCTCAGAGGGGAAGAAGAATTTGTGAGGATGCTCATATTTATTTATGGGGTTTTTTTTCCAAAATGTGGCTGGGCTAATGCTTGTTGGCAGAAGGGAGCAGTGTCCCAGAGATGCAGAGCTTGCAGATTCACAGGCACAGACAGAATGTTTATACAGAAGTTATTCTGCACTGGCTTCAGAGCCCACTGTTGTTCCCTCTACTAGCCAGTTCCCCACTACCTAAGGTGAAGACTCTAGTGAAAAACAATCTCCAGTACAAAAATGAGGAATAAAGCAATCTTCTTTACCCTGCCTGTGCCCACTGCTGCTTTTCACCCTGCCTTTTTTAGCCTATCTGCAAGTTGGAGCAGGTTGGAGAGACAGGATACTACATGCTTCTAGTCTCTCTTGCTGCTTTCATCATGATGTTTATACCAGTTATATTTCACTGATAGGGTTATCAGACTTCTTTTCCCATTTATAACAGGTGAATATATGTTGGTGTTTTCAGTAGATCAAGGGACAGTGTTCTCAGACATCTTCTCTGGTTGTTTCCAGGCCTTCAGTCACTTCACCTTCGAGCGCTCAGGACACCAACTCATTGTTGTTGATATCCAGGGAGTTGGAGATCTTTACACAGACCCTCAGATCCATACAGAGAGTGGTACAGATTTTGGAGATGGCAACCTAGGTAAAATCAATGGTTCTGTTTCACATATTAAGGGGGGCTGCTTTTTTCTTCCCAGCTCTGCTGAGTAGCCACTCATTTCTGAGGGTCTTGCAAACAGCTGGGGAAGTTCTATTGTGAGGGGTCCTGTGCGGCTCAGCTGTCATATAAGGGCAGACTTAAAATGAGAGCTGATCTTGGCTCATGCCTCCTGGCTTACTCCTAGACAAGAAATGTAATTAAGTAGTTTCTACAATGTGAGAGCAGTGATCATGGCCTTTGATTTCCTTGCCCATTGCAGGAATGGATACAGCTCAGTGCAGAGAGGCACCGTTTATTTTGGAAGTTTCAAGTGTCTATATATGAAGTTGTTCATAGGACACTGCAGGTTTTGTAAGCAGGATCAAATTTAGGCACATTTCTCAGCGATGCAGCCGAATTAGGTTTTTATTATATCCTGCTCATACATAGCTTTTCAAGATTTTTCAGACTCTCTTTAACTCTCTTGTGCTCTCACACGCAGAGAGAGTGGAAAGCCCCTACAGGTGTTGAAATGGAAGTGGGTTAGGCTGTGTGCTACAAAGCATTTTTTTTCTCTCTCTCTCTCTGGACTTTTTAGAAAAAGCTTTTGGAATTTTTGCTTTTGGTAAATAAACCATAATACAAAATTCAATTAAACCCTTCACCTTTTTTTTAATGCCTTAGGTGTTCGAGGTATGGCCTTGTTCTTTCATTCTCATTTCTGCAACAAGATCTGCAAAAGCATGGGGCTTGCACCATTTGATCTTTCATCCAAAGAGAAAGATGCCTTGAATTATAATAAAAAATTACTTGTAAGTGCTTGATGAAAAAGTGTAATTAAGCTGTAGCTTTAATTAACAGGGAACCTTGTAACACACTATAGTTGGGACCAAGTAGAGCTTTGAATGCTGAAATAATTTATTAAGTTTTGGATCTCACAAACCTGTTTTGATGCTTGTTGCAAATTGATCTCAGTTTCAGATAATTTTGATGGGAATGGGACTTGAAACACTTTGAATGAAATTCAGTCCTAAGCAAAACTCTCTCTGACAGTAAAAATGTCAGGGCTTAATATTTTGTTGCAGTGTAGAACTTTTCAAAGCAAATACTTCAGTATCCAGATATTTATACCCTCTCTTTTGTAGAGGACTCCTACTAAACATTCACACTGGCTTGTATAGCATTCTTGGAATACACAGAAGGATTACTGACAGGGCTTTCTTGTTGGTTTGCCAAGGAGTCCGCTCAGACGATTCTGCGCGGCACGGAGGAGAAGTGCGGCAGCAGCCGGGTGAGGACGGTGTCCGGGAGCCGCCCCCCTCTGCTCTTCCGCCTGTCTGAAAACTCCGGGGATGAAAGCTTGAGTGATGTGGCCTTTGACTCCCTGCCCTGCTCTCCCTGCTCTGCAACCCCTCACAGCCACAAGGCGGACGTGCTCAGTGAGTGAGCCTCGTACATCACCTCGGGGGGGGGTCCTGCACGTTGGGCTTGTCTGACTTCGTTTTTGTCTTACTTTGTTCTTAAGCACAACAAGCATTGATTTAGTCCAGAACAGTTGGTTTTGGTGCTCCTCTTTGAGCAGAAATAACACTGAAAGTACTTCTATGTAGATTATTAATGTACAGATGCTTCTGTGAAAAAAAAAACAGCAGTAAAATGATTAGATAGCTAGAGCTTTTTCATCAATCATGTTATCCTTATAATAACAGCAAACATTATTTCTCCTAGATTGGCCTGTGTTCAATGAAGTAGATAACTTGGATCAGCTTGACAACAAAAGAGTGAGTGTCTTTCCAACAGAAAATGAGGTTGCAGTTTTCTGATGAAAAGTGTCTGTACAGGACTTCCCAAAGGTTTTGTTCAATAAAAGCACATAAAGGTGCTCTGCCTGTTTTATTTCTGCAGATCAAATGACATCTGTGCATTTGCTGTTTCTAATAAAGGAAGAACATTTTATTTTAATATTTTAGTATTCATTATTTTGCCACCAGAAAGTTATTTGCATCTGGTGTATTTTAACAGGTACTTAAAGCATGTGCCTGTTCCCCAGCCTTGATGTTGTGTCTTGGGCACTTGTGTGTATAAAAGCTAAAGAATCCCTATGGATCAGGTCTGTGCAAATACTGGTACCATGGGGTGTTAGAGAACCTTGCCTGAGGAGATGCAGGAAGTTTGCAATGGGCATTTTCCAGTGCTGGGCCTTAGTGCCAGGGGCTGTCAGTTACTGATTTACCACTGAAGATTGAAAACTGTATTTAGTGGAGTCTTGATTTGATAAAATATGCAAGTCCTTGTTTTTTTTTTTTTAATGTATGTAAGGGAGAAGACAATCTTAGACAGTGCTTTCTGTATAGTAAGTCCTGCTCCTTCTGGCAGGGGTAGCACAATCATTTTCATCCAGTATAACCATCCTGTATTTTTCATTGCAGCAGCAAAAGGTTTGCTCTGTGAGAAGTGTCAAGCCAAGGTCCTTACAAAGTGTGATGCTAATGCTGTTCTGTTCTTGTCTTCCATAGGATTTTGAAAATGGTGGAGACAGTGGATATCCCAGTGAAAAGAGAAGTGAGACAGAAGATCTGGATCATAGAGAGAGGGTAAGAACCTGACTGCCATAGCAGAGTTGGGTCTGTTCATGCTTAAACTGTTCTTGTAGAAGAATCTTATTTTTTGTCCTTCCTGATCTAGACTTTGAAAACAGAGGGAACAAAGAAATTCCCCCATGTTGAAAATTACTTATTTGTATTGGGAATGACAGTCTTACAGGAAAAAATGATTTGTAATGAGTAGCTTAATTTCAAATATCATATTTTATTAGATGTCATTGTGTGGGTTTTTTAAGTACTGTGTATTGCATTTGGGAGGTGTAGCCATCTTGTCATGTGGAATCCATGAATAGGATCTGCTTTCAGACTTGCTTACCCTCTTTATATAGCTTGAAACATTACAGAACTTAATGTTGTTGTCAGGTAATAATATGGAACTTTAGAATTCCTGTGGGTTACTTGGTTACTCCTCCAAAATACACATTTTTAAATAAATGCTTTTTGACCTGGATAATTAAATATCTCAACAAGATATTTAATTAGAAGACAGGAAAGAGAACACTGCTTCCAAAGATACTACTCCTTCTGTCACCTCCTTTTGGCAAGGTATTTGTCATGGCACCTCCAGTTTACAGGATTAAAGCCCATGTCTGCCAAGTTCTCCATCATTTTGGTATGTCTCTTAGTATATTGTGATACCAGTGAAAGAAAAGGATCCAGTGGAAACCATTTTGGTCATTGTCACTATTAATTCTGCAGGATGGGGATAGTCTAGAGGGGTAAACCTGGAACACATCAGTTGCAGCAAATTGCATGATGCAAATCTTTACATTAACATAGGGCCATTCAAACAACAACCGGAGGCAGGAGTCTGATGAAGACAGTTTGGGAAGCTCTGCAAGGGTAAATAAAGCAGAAATGTTCACAGTATGAGTTTGCTGCTCTGCTTGTCCTTTGTTCCACTCATCTGCCACCTAACCACATCAGTAAACCAGATGTCGGTTTCCCTTCCTTTTCAGCTACAGAAAATGTTTATTAATATCAACTTACCACTCTGTTATTTCCTTTTATGTTTTGTCTTTATTTGCTCATTAAAGAAGTACTGTGAAACTAATTGTCACTTCTGTAGCAGATCTCTGTCATAAATCAGTGATTATGCATGGGTTTCTCACTTAAAAACATAAATTCTGTGGATTTTTTTCCTACCTAATTATATTTCCTTTCTGCACCTTATTTTTGGAATTGCATCCTATGTGTGGTTATATGATTTCTTAAAAACATGCTGTGTTTGAAATAGATACACAGTGGAGAGAAGTACAGTCACCTAACTGAGTTAGGAAAGACCAGACCTTGTATGTTTTTACAAAATAAAACTTCTGTGATAATTGGTCTTCCGTTTAACTTAAACATATAACTGCTGTGAAAGGAAATTAAAAGCAGAGCTTTGACAACAATTAATAATTTATTTAGATACAATTTTCAGAATTTCCTTTTAATTATTATATATTCCTGTTTCAGAAAATTGAAACAGCTTTAACAGACTGAAGTTCTGTGCCAGTAACCTTTCCTGTTGTGTTTCCCCTGTGTACCTCCAAAGGCCTTAATTATCATAGGATTGTTTTCAGCTACTGTTTCCCATTGACCTATTATGTTGAAAAATTTCTTCTCATTTGGGTTGCTCCTCCTGAGAAATGCCAACACGTGTATCTGCCTGTCATTGTCTGTGTTGTTACATGTCATTTTCCCAGAGTTCTAGAATGCAAGCTGCATTTTAAGTGTTATGAACTGAAATTCTGGACAGAAAAGTGTGGCTTTCATTTTTTTTGTGCATGGGTAACTTCTGTGCTTGCAGTGTGACTATTCAGTTGCTTATTTTTGTAAGTAACTTCTTCTGATTCAGAACTTTAGGATAACTCTTTACTTCACTGCAAAGTGATGGTTTGGATTAGAAATAGAGGGGTTTACTCCCTTTCTTTAATAAATAATAATAACCATTTAGTCAACTACTAATATGACTTTTGAAAGCTGTGTTTTAAAATACAGTATTTACTACTAAGTAACAATATTAGTGGAGGCTTTGATTCCTGGGTGGTAGTCTGTATGGATGGGAATTTTAATTTTGAATATAAATAATCATATATTTCATATTTCAGATCAGTGTGGAGAAATGGAATCTCTACAACTCCTCCAGAGTCCACATCCACAGACCATCCTCTGTTGCCCAAGAAATTCAGAGGCTCAATGCACTAGAACTTGAAAAGAAAATTGGGAAGTCAGTCCTTGGAAAGGTAGGATGGGTCTGTTGATACTGTTTTATCCAACAAGAAATATCTTGTATTTCTTACTTACTTAGAGGTGTTGCCCTGCATGTATTATTTGTGCAGGTGAAAGTAACACATCCACAGCTTTCTGTCACCTACCCATGTTGTATAAGGGAGACATCTGAGTTCAGGAACCCATAAATTCCATGTGCTTTTGGCCTTGCAACGTCTGGGCTCCTTTGGGAAGAACCCTGCTGTTGTTAGTCTGCCTTTCCAGAGGTATCACACAGGGAAGATACAGTGGGTATGGTGTGCCTGACCCACATACCTTGCACACAGGCAAAGCTGAGCTCCTGAAAACTGGTAGCTTGGACTGACTTTTTTTACTCCAGACTATTCCAGATAATGCAAATATGAATTAAGTTTGGGTTTATGTATGGCCTTCAGCCCACACCTAAAACATCTTCTGAACATCCTGGGAGCCTTAGGTGTTCTCAAACCTTTTGGTGTGGGAAGAAACCTATTTTTCACAGAATCATTTAGGTTGGAAAAGGTCTCTAAGATCTTTATTGACCAATCACCACCTTGTCAACCAGACTGGAACACCAAGTGCCATGTTCGGTTGTTTCTTGAACACCTCCAGGTTCAGTCATTCCACCACTTTCCTGGGCAGTCCATTCCAATGTTTAACAACCCTTTCCATGAAGAAATTCTTCTTGATGTCCAACCTGAATGTCCCCTGGTGCAGCTTGAGGCTATCTCCTTTCATCTTGTCACTAGCTGCTTGGGAGAAGATGCTGACCCCCATCTTACTAGAGCCTCCTTTCCTATCATTGTAGAGAGCGATAAGATTTCCCCTGAGCCTCCTCTTACTCCAGGATATACCTCTAAGACCTGGCAAAGTGTGGGCAGAGGGGTTCTGAAGGATCAGATCCCTACACCCTCCTGTGTCTCTCCTGTGCAATTGTGTCCAGGTTCACCTGGCCATGGTTCGCTACCATGAAGCCGGGCGCTTCTGTGAGAAGGACAAGGAGTGGGATCAGGAGTCAGCCCTGTTCCACCTGGAGCACGCTGCACACTGCGGGGAGCTGGAAGCCATCGTGGGGTTGGGACTCATGTGCTCGCAGCTGCCACATCACATTCTTTCTGAGGTCACTCTGGAGGTATGGAAAATGCCAAAAAGCAGAATTGTCCATTGGAAAAATAACATAAGAACAGCAGGAAATGGAGACAAAGCAAAAACCATCGCTAGGTGTTCTGTAGCCTCTTGAGAAAAAAAATAATTACTTTGTAATTAAGGATTTGGACAAAACAGCAAAAAATGCTGCCTCTTTCTGGTTTTGCCAGTAAATTGCTGCATGCCTTTGGGAAGCTTTTGAAGCCACCTTTACTGTTCAGCTGCTTTGTTTCTTGTGGCTGTGCCAGTTTCTCAGACATACTAAATACTTGCTGACTTTGAGAAACTGCATTTAATGTTAGAGGCATGAAGGGATGGTTTTACTTAGAAATAAGCATTTTAAAGGTTTTGTTTCCTTTACTAGGACACAAAGGAGAACAGAAATAAAGGATTTAATTGCTTGCTGAGAGCAGCAGAAGCTGGAGACAGGCCTTCCATGATTTTGGTAGCAAGAGCATATGATACAGGTGTAAATCTTGGTGCAGACAGGTACTGTGCATGGCTGAGTAAGTTAAGTTGGTGGTACTTCACTGAGGCAAGACTGGGACAATGATTTTTCTGCTTTTGTATTTTAGCATGTCTTTGTTATTTACCTGGGTTTTCTGTTTTGCACATCAGTGAAACTCTATAAAATTCATCACTGTCAAATAACATTAAACTTTTAATTGAAGTTCACTGAGCATTCTCTGAGCAGATGAGAATACCTGATTTTAAAGTATTTATGAAACAAGACTCTGCAACTTCAGTTTTTTTTCTAAATCGGTTACTTTCACAAATGTAAATGCCAGACCAAAACCATACAACTGGTAATGAGGCTCAGACTCTGGAGTTCAGCAAAACACTTCAGGCTAATCCCTTCTCTGTAATTCTTGCATAAAGTGATCCCAGCCTCATTTTGCTGTAGTGATCTAATGCTGCAGTGCAGTTAGTGAGTCTTCATGAGGACATTTGCTTTCTTGGAGAGCATCAAAGCTCTGAGAAGCTGGTACAAAATTGGATGCTGAATCTCCAATGCAAAGTACATTTGTTTCCTAAGGGAGCCATCTTCCAAATTTTGTTTTTACTTCAGAGCCCAGGACTGGAAGGAGGCACTGCACTGGTACAACGCTGCGCTGAACATGACTGACTATGATGAGGGAGGTGAATATGATGGCACTCAGGATGAGCCCCGGTATCTGCTCCTGGCCAGGGAAGCAGAGATGTTAATGATGGGAGGGTTCAACCTGGATAAGGATCCACAGAGATCAGGTGTGGCCTCATTTTGTTTCTGTTACCTATAATCTTGCTTTTTCTTCCCTTCTCCCCCAGCAGGTGCCCCAAAAATAGATTTCTTGTTTCAACTGTTACGAAACAGAGAGGGTCAGTACCTTCAGATTTAGTGATGCTGGGTGTAACAAGGCTGGTAACAGGGAAAGAAGAGATCTTGGCAGTGATAGGGTACTGGGTGTTGCCAGGTCCAATCTGTGGCACACTGAGTCACTGCCAGGCAACCTTTACTCCCTCCAAGGTTGCTCTTCTGGGTCACTCCCATGAGCTGCAGGTTGCTGCTTGTAGTTTGAGTTACACCCATGACTCCCAGGCCCTACACAGCATTCACCTAGTTGCTGTGTAACCTACATCCTAAATGTCTGTCTTGGGGGCTCCTACAGGCTGGTCCTATTTCCTGTCCTTCCAAATACTCAGAGGAGCCATCAGCAGCCACTTGTATCACTTCTGACTTGGAGAGCAGTAGCAGATTCCCAGCTGATGTAACTCTGACACTATTAAAGCACACCCATACATCCAGCCCTGCAGTTTGACCTCAATTTCTCCTTTTGTCCTTTATTTGCTTCAGGCTAAAGCCATGTTCTTTCTTTACTCTGTCAACATAACTGATTCTGTTTCCTCTCTAGGTGAGCTTTACACAGAAGCAGCAGAAGCAGCCATGGAAGCCATGAAGGGCAGACTGGCAAATCAGTACTACCAAAAAGCAGAAGAGGCTTGGGCAATGATGGAAGAATGACACTGAAATTAAGCAGTTCTTGTATATAATTTTTTAATACACTTGCTGCATTTGCAGCTAAAAAGATGTATTTTTATGTGATGTTACCAGTTTCTTTCTTTCATATTTTAGTTTTATAATTTTTTTGAGGGTAGAAATCTAAGTGTAAGTCATATGTCAGGTGCCATAGTATATTTCTGTTTGTTTTAAAGCTGTAGTACTGACACACTTGGACCTTTTGTACATTTTTACTGTTAGAACTAAGGGGCCTAGGTTTTTTGACAAAAGAAAATTAGGCCTTCTTCTTTAAGTTTTAGACATCTTCTTTTTTGCACAGCAAATGATCAGTTTACATTTTTCTTCTTCCCACCTACAAAAAAAAATTTCCTAAATTCTCAGCATTTCTTCATCATTTTAGGTATATCTCACCAAATTTGCACATGAATGTAAATTTTCAGTTTATGGATGCAGCTACTGATGTTAATGAGTAGTCTCATTCTGTTTTGCTGACATTGTTGGACACTTATTCTCAAATGAATTTCAGATGGAATCCTTAGTTTGGGGAGGGGTAGGGAAGATGATTCAGATTGGCAGTGAGGATATTCAGGATGGAATGTTTTATTCATTACCAACATTGCATATTATACCATTAGAAAATCACTCATGTTCCTGATGAGGTGAGGCATCCAGCTACCTCTCTGTTTCACGTTTTGCACCATATAAAAGTTTAGTTGGATAAAATTCTACTGACCTTATATTTGTCTAGTGATGTACAGTAGCTAGATTTGTAATATATGAGTAATTTGAAGTTATTTTCACAGTGGCATCTCAAATCTCAGTGAAGCTAGATCATCTCACTTAAAATGAGAACACATTTTCCACCATTTCCAGATGGATGTTTGAAGAGGGTAGGAGATGTTGATTCACCTACTTCTGTGTACAGATAACAATTTACATTGTTTAAGTATATTTTAAAATGGTATTTTATCTGTAAATGGTTTCAAATGCCATTTTGAGAAGAACTGCTGGTTAGAAAGGGAGAAGAGTATTACCCCAAAAATTTGAATTTGTGTCCTCTTTGCCTAATCCTGACTAGTGAGGGGAGGACAAATACCTGGTGGTGGTTGAATTATCATTGTATAGAGATAAGTTTCTTCCAAATCCAGTCTTTTATTCCAAAGCTGCCATGCCATCTGTATGGGTAGTACAGAAGCTGTTCCTGTTCCTTGGTTGTGGTTAACAGTCATGTTGCAGCAGATTTAAGATGGAAGCTTCTGCCTCCTTGGCCTTGCTGTCTCCTGAGGTGTAAATTGATGTGCACAAGGGGCAGCCCCTGTGAAGTGCTGAATGACTTGGAATGCTCACCACTTCAGCCAGGCTCTTAAAAACAGCCTTAAAGCTGAGCAGGCTCAGAGATGATGCAGGATGGATTAGGATTTCTCACATGCATAGCCAAGGAATATTAATTTCTTGTAAAATGCAGAAACTGTTCAAGGAGCAGAAGTCAGTTCTCCCTTTCCTGTGCAATTTCCTGTCACTGGGATCAAATTGTGCTCCCATTTTCTCTTTTTTATGGCAAGTGGATCTTGAATTACTGTTTAGACAATATCCAAGGATGATGTCAATAACAACTGCCACTGTCTGAAAGGGGTGATCTGGTGGTTAAGGGAGTGAGATGGGAGGATTTGAATCCTTTTTAGGAGAGAAGGAAAAGCAATCCTCAGTTGCAGTGCTTCTGGCTGGGTGCTGTAACTACCAGGCAGTTGTAGCTGTGGGCAGCCTTGCAGCACATGGCAACATCTTTTAGCTGTATCTTGCAGGGGTTGTGGGAAAGTAGTGCCCACAGCCTTTTTTGTTTCGTTATGAGAGTGAAGACAAAGGTAGTGAGGTACTAAAATGGCCAGATTTTTGGACCTCATACTTTTTGTACCTAGTATGTTGAAATAGAACCAGAGAACTGCAATTCAGATGAATGTTTTCAGTGCCTATCCAAAGTTCTGCCTAAGGCCTCTCTGGGATGTGGCTTTTTTTCTATTTCAGTTCATAGCATTAAGGTATCAGCTGTCAATGAAAGGTGAAGCCACTCCCCTCTGAAGACAGTTGAATAGTCTATTTTGTGCAGAACCTATAGAGTGTAGGGACTAGAGCACATTTAGACAAAAGGATTTGTTTCCCTCCTAAGGTGTTGATGCCAAATCTTTGAGATTTCCCTTGAGAAGGAAGCATGGGTGACAATGCCACTAACCATGCAGGGAGGAGATTGAAAGTGCCTGTCCAAAATGTGCATGCAAAGGATGTAGAGTGTAATAATTGACACTTTTTGGTGTAGTCTGATTTGCTAAATTCAGTAGTTGCTAAAGTTGCTGTCAGCTCTGTGTAGATCTGGTATGTAAATGTGCATACAACTCAGTGCAAAAATTATGATGATTAAGTCTTTGTTTGCAAATATTGCTTTTTAATGATGAAGACTACCTAAGGTGTATCATATGATTCAGCCATACAATAAATAGGACTGTCAATAATATGAAAATTGTTTACAGAAATATTCACTTATTCTGTGACATTCTTTTGAAGGGAAAAACTGTATATTTTAAAGACTTTTGCAATGATACTGCTATATGCTGTATTTTTAATCTATTCACAATGAATAAATAAAAATCTGTATTTTTAAAAAATGTGAAAATAAATCTGAGGCTCAGCCTGCCAGACCTTACCCGGGTCCAGTGTTTCCACATGTCAGTGGGAATATTGCTTGGGTTAGGACAGTGAGATGGAAGCCTTTGTTTGTATGTCAGACAAGCAAATACTGCTTGCCTGCATCACTTAGTCCTCTCATTCACATTGTCTGGGTTCTTTCTGGCTAGTCAATAAAATTGTTCCTATTGTCACTTTTTTCAGAGTTTTACTCATTGCTTGTGGGTGTTTGCTTTTGGGTTTTTTTCTTTACAAATTGCCAAAATTCAATCCTACTATTGCAAGCTTCCAGAAATCCTCTCTGTTGTTTGCATTATTCCATTCCTGATTTCATTCCCTTTCAACAGTCAGAAGTAACTAAGTGGGAGGAAATTATTAGATGTGTAGTGACAAAATCTGTTTTCCTCCCGAAAACAAAATGGTTGATGTGCTCTCTGATTTGCATTTGATTACACATGTGGTGCCTGTACCTAATGGAGGATAAAATGTAAGGGCTGGAGCACTCATCTGCAGGGTGCTGCAGAGGCCTCTATGCCTTTAGCTTCTGTTTAGTCCAGAGAATGGGTGGGAAATTCCTGGGCTCTGTGATTTGAGGTGGGAGAGATTTTTGTCCTGGCTACAATATCTAATGATACGCTGTCATCTTGCTATGGTTTATTTCCATTTCTGTTCAAGAATAATCTGTTTGATACAGGCCCTTTTGACCTGTTAAAAAAGGGAGCTCTTCCTTGTTGCTTTTTTATTGCTTTATTTAGACAGGTGGAACTTCTTAATACCTGTGTAGTTTAAACAGTATGAATTTATCCTCTAGCAGAGGCACTGTGAAATAGCAGAATTTCCTAACAAAAAAGCACCACCTGGGCCTCTGCACTGTAGAATCAATAAGATGAAAAATGGTGAAATTTGGCACTGGTATAGCTTTACATCCTGTTATAGTTCTAAGATGGAGTGTTTGGCAAATGTAACAAAGTAAGAATAGCATTCTTCAGAAATCATAGAGACAGCAAACTCTTACAGCTTATAAAGTGTAAATAAGAATATTGCCTGTTTCTTAGCTACCAGTCTGTGGGACTGATTTGAATCTCACTCTCTTCCCCACAGATGTCATTTCACACAGAGCTGGGTGAGTGCTGACAGAGCCAGGTGTAGTTCTGATGGGTCAAATCAGGACTTCTCCTCTGCATTGGCACAGGCAGAATTTCATTTGAACCTCTCAGGATGGATGCTGGGCAGTGCTGCTAGGGGTGAGTCAGGGTGTTTTCAGGTTTAAGTTCAGGGATATCTCTCAGTTGCTCCCTGGTGGACCTGACTCCTGTGTGGGGACAGCTCAGGGGTTTGTAACCACTGGGCCTGGCCCTTAGTCTGGAAGTGTTCAATGCAAGTGTTGGGTCCTTGCTGGTTTGTGGCCAGTTCCTGTGCCAGGAAAACAATGTAGTGAGGCTGGTAGCTTGTCTTCTAGTTTAAGTTCTCCTCTACATTAATTCTTTCTTAATTTGGAAAAAGTCCTGTAATTACAATGGACATTGGACTGAACTGAGCGTGTGCAAAACTGCAGCAGCACAGGAGGAGTTTATTCATATTTACATGTGTGTGCTGTTATTCCTCAGTAGCTGTAGGCAGTGAATGAAATTTTTAGCATGACTGGGCAATGCTGCAGCTTCTAACAACGGGAGTGGTGAAATGCAGGCACAGGTTGCCCAAGAGGTGGTGGATGCCTCATCCCTATAAACATCTAAGGTCGGGTTGGATGGGGCTCTGAGCTGCCTTATCTGGTTGAAGATGTCCCTGCTCAGTGCAGGGGCTTGGACTACCAGACCTTTAAAAGACATTTCCAACCCCAACCAAACCATTCCATGATTCCATGTTGGGCAGCTCCTTGGAAAGAGCGCTGGCACCCCTGGGTGCTGCAGGGACAGGCTGTGGGAGGTGCCAGGGGAAAGGGTTGAATGATTCTGTCAGCAGGGCCCCAGCAGGTTTATTTTCTCTATCCTATTTAAATGAAGTGCCACGAGGACAAGATTAAATCAAGCTGCATTAAGGCTTTGTGGCCTTACTGTAGAGAAGCTGGATTTTTTCTCCACATACAACCCTTCAGCTGGAACTAAGTGGTGAAAATAACATTAATTCTTTAAGAAAACTTACCAGACATTCAGGCAAAATGCGGCCAGAGACTGCCAGGGGCAGGTTCCTGGAGCTCCAGCAGCTGAGGTGTGCTGCCACCCCTTGCACAGGTGTACTGACTGCTGCCTGCTGCTCCCTGTGCTGTAAGCAAAAGAACGACCCCCCAGCCATAAACTGCTGACTTTTGACTGTGCAAATTCAGCGAGTTGTGGCTTTACAATGGAAAATTAAAATTTTAAAACTTTTTTTAGTCTTTCAGAAGGGGTGCCCGGGAGATGCCACACGTACCGCGCAGGCGGCTGTGCTGCTCCGTGGCATCCACGTGGCAGCGGGCGCGGCGCAGAGGGCTCGGGCGCTGCTGCTGCCGCCCGTCCTGGGTGCATCGCGCCGCTCCAAGTGCCGCTGCATGGAAACGGGCTGGAAAGGAGCCCCCCGCATTTTATTTTTCGGGTAGAGGGGATGCGGGGGGAGAGCGGCTGCTGAGGGCGGAGAGATGCAGGAATGAAGAAAGACGTGTTCTGGAATAAAACAATCACCGAAAACAACCAGTGTCACGGCGGTAGCGTGGCCGAGCGGTCTAAGGCGCTGGATTAAGGCTCCAGTCTCTTCGGGGGCGTGGGTTCGAATCCCACCGCTGCCAGCAGCTTTTTTTTTTTTTTTGCGCCGCGGGCTGGCGCTATCCGCCCCCTAGCGGCGGAGGCGGCGGCCGGGAGAGCATTGTGGGAAGGAGGAGGTGCCGCGTCCCCACGTGCCGGCCCGGGGGCCACCAACATGGCGGCTGCCTGAGCGCTGCCCACCGACACCGGGAGCGGGGGAGCGGCGCCGCCGCCGCCCGCCCGGCCCGCACACAGGTACGCGGGGTCGCGCCGTTTTTGCAGCTCTCGGTGCCGCCCGGGCGGCGGGGACCCTGCGGGCGGTGGCGGGGGAGGAGCGCGGCCTGGGCTGAGGTGGGCTCTGCCTGTGAGGGGAGGGCGGCGGAGACGAGACTGTGAGGAGTCGGCACCGCGGGGGCCGCGGGGCCGCACCGCCCTGACAGGACCCTGCACGGCCCGGGGAGCTTGGAGGGGCGGGCGGGGTCCAGCCGCGGCCCGCCGGCTCCCGCAGCAGCACCGGGGGGTGCCGGCCGGTCCTGCCGAGGCTGAGAGCGGCGGTGCTGCCGGTGCTGCCGGGGCCCGCAGCCCCGCGCCTCCCGCCCGGGAAGGGCGCAGCGCACCCGCCCGAAGTGCAGCGGCTGCCCCTGCGTGGCGCCGGCTCTGCGGGGCTGCAGCCCAGCCCCGCCGGGGGGGATTCGCATCGTCCCCGCCGTCAGGGCGGCTCGGGCGGCTCGCTGTGGCCTCTCCGCGGGGCTGCCTCGCCCCGCACCCTGCGCTGCCGGGCTGTCAGGGGAGGGCGGGCGCCGGGACTGCGGAGCCGCGTCCGCGGGGAGCGCGGGCACCGCGACCTGCCCCGGGAGTGTCACACGGCGGCGGGAGTGACCCCTGCCCTGGCAGCACAGCCCTGGCACGTCCTGCGCTACACAAGCGTTGAGGTGGTAAAAAAAGGTTTATGCTTGATGCGTAATTTGTTAGACCCCAAAGGTTTGCTTCGGTGACATCACTTCCACAGAGAGGTCCTGGTGCAGAGGAGCCCTCTTGGGTTCACTGCCAGAGGATGACTGTGCAAAGCTGCTTGTAGACGAGGAGAAGATGAAGCAAGTAATTGGGTCAAAATGGTAATTGTCATAAATATATGGAAGGTGCTTCAGCTTCTTTTTGCAGCTTCCATTTTAGTGTGTGCCATGGGCCACCCTGAGCGAGAGGGTTGCTGAGAGCCTCTTCCAGAGGAGTCCGGGTGCCAGAGTTACTTGTGGTAGTGATTCAGGAGATGGCACTTTTCCCAAGTTGCTGTTTCAGTATTTATACTTTCAGGCACTGATGTAGCAGGAATTCTTGGCCTTTCCTTGGCACTGCATGGTTGTATGAAGAATATTTCAGGTTTCAGTGTTAGCACTTTGGGGGTCTGTTATTACTGACAAATTTAGGTAAGAATGAAATGCTGGAGCATTTCTTGCAGGCCTGACTAAAAGTCTGTGTGTCAAATGAAGTGTAGATTTGCAATTTACCTTCTCACAGTTACATTCAAGTCTTTGGTAATGAAATTAAATCTCTAATACTCAAATGCCCTCTAAGCTCTGAGTTAGATGCAGGATTCAGTCACTTCATCACTTGATTTTTACAGTTCTTTAACCACAACATTTTTCCTCATTGGTTCTAAATTGTTGGTGTTACAGGCAGCTAATGAGCAGTTGCATGCATTGGTCACTTTGCAGGAGAAATGAGAAGATTTGTTGTATCTTTTGCCCTCCTGTGAGCTGTTCTAAAGTTTAATGATTCACACTAATAACTCACATTATACTTTGATTTGCATCTTAAAGGAAAGTCTCTCTTTAAAAGAAAACAGGTCTACCAAAAGAAGTTTGAACCTGCTGACCATGTTTGCTGTCTCTTAGTGTTTGATTCCATTCTGTACCTCTTGTGGTATCATAAATATATGTATATGAGAAATGTGGAAATGACCCCACTCTGTATATGTATCAGACATAGGATTGTGTCTGCATGCCTTCACTCTGATTCAGAGGATTTCTTCCAGCTGTATGAGTATTATAAGTTGTGCTGGGACACACTGCTTCCTATTTATAGATGTGTCAGTCTCACTTTCCAGTAAAAGGATCTGTAGTCATGCTTTGTCTTTACAGGACTGAGAAAAAAGTGTAGTTTCTGTAATACAGCATTTTCCCTGAGTAGTGACAGGTGGATTGACAAAGAGATTTTGAGTATAATTGCATAATCAGTGCTCAGTGAGGGGCCAGAGACCAGGTCCTTCAGGCTAAGTTTCTCTGTCCCTCCTTAGCCCAGGGAACCTTGATTTTTCTTCTCAAAAGTGAAATAACTTTCTCAGAAGAGAGAGAACAAGCCTAGCAGGTACTTGGCATGCAGGCTGTCAGGAAGGGGAGGGTGGTTCCAAGTTCTCTCAGGGGTGTGAAGAAGGAGGGTTTGGACTAACATGTCCCACCTTTTGGGTGCTACCACTTGTCCTCACACATCTTGGGCATCCTCCCATCATCAGCTGAGTGCAAACTGCAGTTGTTCCATGTCGTGCAGAGCTGTCAGGTGTTGGGCCACCCAGGGGATGTGAGTGGGGAAAGCGAAAATGGGACTGACAAATCTCATTTCTTTAAAACATATCCCTGTGTATTCCTGGGAAGAACTGGGTGCCTGATTGCAGAAAACACTGATATCAGTCAGATATCACATACTCAGGGTTTTGCTCACTGCCTGGTTAAGGTACTGGCATTTTGCTGTGAAGGTGTTTTGCATTTCTACAAAATTATTTCAGGTAGGAATCTGAAATACTACGTCATAAATTTTCAAATACTTGTGTATGGTAGAAAGACCCTGGTATATGCAGGTGCATGAAGAAATGGAAAATCTCAGCTCAGTACTGGGAGGGGAACTTTTTTGGTAGCAGGGAGCCTGTAAGTGAAAAATATGGAATCATATTTCTAGGTGGAATGGCAGAAACAGTGCAAGCCCGAATGGACATTAATAACACTCATATCCACAATGTCCAGCCTCTCTGAAAGGTTTCTTAGATAACTGTGTGTAGATTAATGTGGTATTTGAGAAGCCTGCATGTCAGCTGAAATATGCTGAGCTGCCTAAATTATGTGGTGCCTTGAGTGTTTGAAAAAAATGCCATTGTCCTAGATGTCACCTGGCTGCTGGGTTCCTTCTTTCCCAGCCACTTGGCTCCCAGCGGATCCTGGATGCTGTTTCTTCCTCCATAGGAGGTCCAGCAAAGAAGCAAGCTGTCCTCAAGGAGTAAGGACCATGAGGGGGAGTTCCTGAACACAGATCTTGTTTCTTTGCCTGAGCATCTTTGTTGCTGAAACTTTCCTTGGTCAGTTTGTGAGAGGTCTTCTTTTTTTATGCCATATCTTGACCAGTATTGGCTGATTAAGTGTCTTAACATTGTTGCAGTGGCATCCCAAATAATTCCTAAATCCTTTTGTTTGATTTCGGCAGGGAAAAACTATTGTTGCTTTAGCTGAGAGATCATTTTTTATTCAGAGGTCTGAACCAGGCACGACACTGACTCCAGCACTGGATTGAACATAATGAACTTTTGTTCCAGAGTATCCAATCCTGAGTTAATATCAGAGTCTTATTGTCATTGGAGTTGGTGTAGTTATGAAGAAAAATCTGCTGTTCTGCTGGTTTCAGAGGACTCTGGGAAAGGCTGAGGAGCATTTTCTGGAGCTGTCATTTAGCAGTAGAGTCTGAAGTGTGGCAGGTCAGGAGACAAGGCTGCAGCGTGTCAGGGATGTGAAATCAAAGTCAGGGTATTCCCAGATGGGAATATCGGAGACAGTGGTGCTGCAGGGCCAGCTGTGGCTGGGAAACAGCTGCTACCTGTGTGTTACTGTTACACAGTGTGTAGAAGATACACCTTGTGCAAGTGCAAAAGGCTGGCTTTCCCTCCCTAGGATGCTCGTTCAGGGCTTTCTTAATAACTGCAGCTTCCACAGAAGTTACAGCAGTTTACCTAGTTTTGAGACATTCACTTGTCTCTATAATTTTGTGGGTTTCAGTCAAGGTTGCTGAGTATTAGGAACCTGTTCATGCAAACACATCCATTCCTTCAAAATGCAGACTAAACACATTATCACTGAAAGGAACAAAGTTAGCTTAACAGTACTCTGGGCTGCATGTGGTATGTGACACAGACAAAATTACTCACATGACATTCCTGTTTTCTTTCAGGTTGTGCCGAGGAATAAGCCAAGAAAAAGCTTTGTTTTATCCTAGCATGGCAAATGAAGAGGATGATCCAATTATACAAGAGGTGAAATTGCATTGTGGCAGCAGTGATTGTACATGAGAATTTTTAATAATTTTTATTACTGCAATTCCCAGTGTTCTTACATTGCTGAAACAATGTGTTATCAACATCAGTGGTTGTTTTATAACCAATGCCTGCCTCTGGACAAAGAATTATGTTGTGTGGGCCACATGTAGCTCATGGTATCTTTTTGTCAGAATAGTCTTGTCCATGTTGGCAGATGCAGCTCAGGTTTTTCACCCTTTGTAGTCTGTGCATGGCAGAAGAGAAGGTGAGGAATTTGCTTCTGCCACTACTTCCAGTGAACTCCATTGCAGGTCTCTGGGACCTGAAAAAATGGGAACAACTTTGATGTGTTAGTATGTGTTAAACATAAAGCTACAGTGTTCATGCCTTCTGCTGAAGTGAGGAGTTGTGTTCTGAGTCTGGACTTCTTTAAAGGACTGCTGTGTCCCAAGAAGTAGCCACAGTGTCTTGTCACTTGATATCTGAGTTTACACACCAGAAGTACAAGGAAGGACAAGTCCATAGAAGATGAAAAGCCTTGAGAAAAGGAGTGGCAATTATCAGGGGTGTACCTAAAATGGCAACTTCCATATGTTATATTCATGAAACATCTGTGCATTTTCAGTTCTGATGGCCAAATGCAAGTATTGAACCAGATTGAGGATGTGGGTGTCTCTTGTCTAATTTAGAAAGATTTTATGCCAAAATACCAGTAACAATCTTACCTTAGAGTCGTTCTGCCAAAGTGAGAGCTTCCTCCTCTTTCTATAATTGTTGCAACAGATTTGCTTTAGTCCCTTAGAGGAAAAAATTCCT
This sequence comes from Lanius collurio, assembly GCA_020086605.1. Lineage (NCBI taxonomy): Eukaryota > Metazoa > Chordata > Aves > Passeriformes > Laniidae > Lanius > Lanius collurio. Next base: position 11,681,428 of record JACBWW010000025.1, on the reverse strand, counting down.
CTTTCACATTTGTTTGCCAAGTTTCCTTAGAGAGGAAAAACACAGCTAGAGCCACTGTCTGCTGCCTCTTTGTAGTGGGGTTTTTAGGTTTGGTTTTAAAAAGGCCAACTGCAGAATTTCATGTCAAAGTCAGCAGAGAGGAAGCTTTTGACAGGAGTCGAGAATCTGTTTTATGTTAGAGTTCATAATGAAAAGCTAGTGTTGTCAGTGTTTGAGCTCTAAGGGTTGTATTTCTATTACAGCTGGCATCTGATGAAAGTTGTTTGTTTTGCTTTTTAGATTGACGTGTTCCTGGCCAGAAGTCTGTTGGAGAAGCTCTATCTGTTTCAGGTATTTCAGTTAACTTTTATGCAGTGATAGTTTGTTTAAGATAAATGCAAAGAGCATAACTTTCCTTAGTGCTTCAGTCTGCCAAGGTCTTGGATCTGAAGAACCTGTTTGGCTCTCAGTTTGGAGTCAGGAGTGAGGCTGGTTGGTGATGGGGCCTGTAGGTGTGCTGGAGATGTGGCAGCTCCAGCAGGATGCTGCTGTGGCTGGGAGATTTCACTGGGATACCACACTGACCTCTCAGCATTCCCAAGGGGCTTGGAAGAGGGACCCTCACCTGGGTCTGCTCTCCTGACCAGCAACATGTGGCCTGTACTCTCTAAGCTAACACTTGTATAAACCCACAGATATTCTAATAACTCTACAGAGAGTTAATGCTGAGGGATAAGGTTTTATTTTTCTGCTGGACTAATGTGTGGGACTATTTTCCTGTGTTACAGGTTATTGTGGTGTGTGAGGGGCAGCAAGGGGGTTGTGAAGTGACAAAAGCAGAGGGCTGGGAGGAAAACAACAGACTTTCTAGGTCATGGTCCCAGATTCCATGATGACTCACAAATCAGTCAATTAATTTCTTTTCTTGGTGTCTTATCTCTGAGATCTGGCAAGTGCATCTGCATGGGAGGGGACAGGGGAAATTGAGTTAATTGCTGTGAAATTCTTTGATCTTTAAAAGAAGAGGGGTGTATGAAATGATCTGTTTTCCAGTACCCCATTCGCCCAGCTTCCATGACCTACGATGATGTTACGCATTTATCAGCGAAGATAAAGCCAAAGCAGCAAAAGGTTGGTCATCATTTGAGTCCAGTTTGTAAAAGTTGTTTTATGATGTGCAGAATGTACTTAAGAAAAGCACATTACACTGTTGAGCTGTTCTAACCATGCAGCTACTTGCAGGACCAGATCTCTGTGCTTGAAGGTAGGAGGAGTCTTTTATTGTGTCTGTGAGGTAGAGTTTAGAATAAAAGTAGTTTATAAATCATGGTGGGAAAGCCTCTATTTTAATAGAAAACAGAATCACTCAGGGAAACATAGTCACAAGTGCTAATTCAGTCTGTGGATGCTTGTGTAAATTCAGCTTCATTTAGAAGGTCTTTCCAGTATTCAGAGATGGGCTGAAGAGGGATTGAACCTTGAAGCCATCCTCTGTCTTTCAGTGCCAGTGCAGGTCTTGATTTCTCTCCTGCCTGGCAGTGAATCATCAGGAGTCCTTCTGAAATCACTGGGGCTGTACAGGGAAATACAGCCAAAGCCAGAGTCGTTGCACTTGCTTGCAAGTATCCCAGAGCCCTAGCTGTTATTTTACACTGCCTTATTTAAAAACTGCAGCAGTAGATGTCTGTGTTACTAGAATCTGGTTCTGGGAAATGGTTAAGGAAAGTGCTTCAGTGAACTTTGGAGTTAGGATGCCTGTTGTGTTCAGGAAGTCTTTTATTAAAAATCAGCAAACATTTGCACTCTAAGCCCTGTGCAGACATTTGTAAATATGCTGTCTCATCCAGGGACTTGAAACTAGTTCAGTTCATGATACAACATAGAGGGGAAGAAAAAATAAGACAGTAGCTGTGATAGACAAATTATAAGGGCTTTGGCACACCCTGAAGAATATGTACTGTATTGTCATAGTATATAAATAGAAATATTATGCAGGAGAATGCTTATTTTTGGACATTTGTTTGAAGTTTTAAGTTTATGTGGGGGGAATAGTTCTCTGTGTAACTAAATGCTTGGAGCCTGTTAGAGTGCTCTGGCAAGTAAAAGTCAGGAGTAACTGAAGTCAGTGCTGAGTGCTGTGGTCTTGAATTAGCAGAATTGAGGCCTTTACCACTGAAGAGGATGGAGTTACTTGGTATTCTTGGTAGCCAAACCAGAAAGAAATGTATCTTTAAGAGAGATTCTGAGTGGGTTCTTGGTGATGGGGAGGCTTGAAGGAGGTTGCTTGTGCAACTCATCTGTTCTGATAAGTAAATTAGACTGATGATATAGTGGAAGGTATCCAATAAAGCAAAGGTGTATTTCAGGGCTGCCTAAAGAACTCTGCTTTTTCTGATCCCATTCATTTACCCAGGAGTTTGTGTATCTCCAACTTGTTTAAATGACCTCATTGTACCAAAGCCTTCTTTGTGCTGCTCATCTCTGTGTGGGAGATTTGCCCTTTGGGTTTGAATGATGCTGCTTTATGGACTTAAATCTGCTGTAAACCTGTGGAAGTGTTAGAAAGTGTGAAGTTGGGTTTTAATTGCTATGTTTGGGGTTGTGCCATGGTAATTAGCTGTCTCTCCTCTGGTACTCTTTAGGTTGAACTTGAAATGGCCATTGATACTTTGAATCCTAACTACTGTCGCAGCAAGGGAGAACAGATCGCTCTCAACGTGGATGGCACATGTACAGATGAAACAAGCACCTATTCCTCGTAGGTGTCCTCTTTGCCTTCCTTTCCTTTTTGTGGTGAGCACAGAAATCTGTATGTCCACCCTGTACAGTCTCAGGGGCTGCTTTGAACACTGTTCTATAGCAAGTATTTCTGGGAGTAACTGCATTTTTTGCGGTGCATTATGAATTTGGATATGCAGACAGAAGTGATGGATATTTATCTGCTGCAGTTGTTGATAGTCCATTCTGAGAATTGGTGATTTCAGACCTTTGGCACCTGCATGCCACATTGCCTGTGGAATGCCATCTCACTGCCCTCCTCTACCTGCAGGAAGCTGATGGACAAGCAAACTTTCTGCTCTTCCCAAGCTGCCAGTAATGTTTCCCGCTATGCAGCTGCTGTTTATAAAAAAGGTAAGTTTCTTTTGCTTAACCCTCACATCATTGAAACATTTCGGTGTTAAGGTAAGACCCATTTGATATTTTTTTCGGTCTAGATTTTAATTGACTGATGGCTATTTAAAGAAAGGAAAATTTTCCCTTATCAGCATCCCAAGAGTCCTTGAGTAGGTCCAGCAAAATTATAAATGCCATATAAGAACACTTTGGGTTTATAGATGCCTCCAGAATGGTAGCTGTTTATGGTGGCCTGAAATCGTACACATTTGTAGTATGATTTTATCATTATTATTTATATTGCTTTCTTAATCTCAGTTTGTCTGACAGTTTCCTGTTCAGCTCTTTTTGTCCCTCCCTTGACTGCCCAGACCATCGCAGAGTTTTTGTCTGGTGGTCATTTGAGATGACAATATGTAGACAATATGCAGAGTAATGGCTATTTTACTGGGGGTCTTCTGGACTATGGGTCAGGCCCGAGCCAGAATGTGGCTCTCTACAAGATCTGGTTTCAATACAAAAGGCAAAATAACAGAAACCAGTCTTGGTTTTTCGTATTCCCTTGAAATCCTGAGCACTGGAAGAATTTTTCACTTCAATCCCTCTTTACTTTTTGCTGTATTAAATTTTTATGCTCAATTGAAGCTGTGGCTTTACAGAGACAGGGGGATAAAGAAAAGTCGTATCCTTGTGCAGTGAAAAAAATCAATTTTAACCAACATTCATTCTCTTTTTCAGGTGAACTTCACTTGACTCCACTACATGGAATTCTTCAGCTGAGGCCAAGCTTCACCTACTTGGACAAGGCTGATGCAAAGCACCGAGAAAGAGAAGCTGCTAATGAAGGTAAATGCTCCACAGTTGAGTTTTCTCTGGGGAGGTGAGATACAAGTTCTCTCTGTAATGTGACTGATAAGAGTCATTCTGTTCTGAAGGTGTTTATTCTAACAACAGTCATTATTAGGTCATTTCTCAGATTATTTCACTGATCTTGGGTTTTTTTATCTAAATGCTTTGGTTGGGCACTGTGAGGGGGATTGGCAGAGGTGCTGGGTAGTGACAAAGGGTAGTGGTGGGGACTGTGTCACCACTGCCACTGGAAAGGTGATGGCAGCAGGGTGTCCCATCACAGGAGCAGGGTGGTGCTGTCATACATGGCATAGCTTGGCAGACTGGGATTGAACCCATGGATGTGGAGTTCTCAGTGTGCTTCCTTCCTGCATGGGCCCCCAGACTGGCTTTGGCTCTTTCACTGCCCTGCTGTGTTAATTGTTGTGTTTTCTGGCAGGTGGTGATTCATCCCAGGATGAAGCTGAAGATGATGTTAAGCAGATTACTGTATGTCCACATTTTCCTTTTTATGCTGGTTCAGGCAACAGTTCACAAGAAATCTTGACAATTCAGAGCCAAATGAAAGGACAGCAAACCTCAGCTAGTCCTGCTGACCCCGGGCTTGGGAGGGGGAGGCCGGGTGTTGCACAGGCACAAAGCACTGAGAGCAAGGGCTGATTCATTGGAACTAAGGCCCCTACCTTGTTTCTGATGTACCAAATAAATAATGCAGGTGGGGTTTTTCCCAAGGGTTTTAGGGCTGTATTGAATGAGGCCCAACTCTTCTAGGTCCGATTCTCCCGCCCTGAGACCGAACAAGCTCGGCAGCGACGTGTTCAGTCCTATGAGTTCCTGCAGAAGAGACAAGCAGAGGAGCACTGGGTTCACCTACACTATTATGGCTTAAAGGTAGGTGTGTGCTGGCTGCTGAGGAGGCTGCCTGGGCCTGAAGGCTCAGCCAAGTCTAGAGCTGTTTTTAAATCTGGGCCCATGGGAATCAGGGGATCATCAAAACTTAGTGAAGAGGACTGTAGGCTGCAAGAGACCCTGCAGTGCTCTGTGTCTCCTCTGCTGGGTAAGGCTTTGGGGTCTCCACACTTTAAAACTGAGAGCTGGGGTGCAAGAATCACTCAGGTCTTGGATTATGAACTGGACTTTGTGAAAGGCTTGGGAAACCCATTCAGTCAAGTGTGAGCAATCCTGTTTGGCTGACTTGTGCATGTCTGTCAGGAGGTTTCAAAGGCATAGCAAGGGAAATGTTCCCACATCACATGAACATTGTGCAAGGATGTGAAAGCAGAACATCAGTTAGTGAGGTGGAACACTTGAGTGGTGTAGTAATGACAGGGTGGTCATAGTTTGGAAGGAGAATTCCAGCTCTCTGGCATTTTGTGTAGTTTCAGTATGTGATAATGACTCTTGTTTTTTCCCTGTCTCCAGGATAGCCGTTCTGAACATGAGCGCCAGTATTTATTTAGTCAAGGTCATGGCCTTGCTGAAAACACGGAATTAATTAAATCTCCCAGGTAATGGTTTGGTGGTTTGCTACAGAAATGGCATTAATTAGTTGTTGTCAGAGTAATAAGCAGGTATATTCTTTAAAAATCTTATCTTTGAATTGTTTAAAAAAAATACAGAAACAAACTAGCTTTCATCTAATTGAGGTTGCTTTCTTTGTTTCCCTATACTCTTGAGATTAAAACCTCTTGTTTTTATTCAGAGTTGTAGCTTCTTATACATTATCACAACCCTACAATATTTGGACTGTGAATACTGCAAAGGAAAATTAAAACAAAAGGTTCTTGTGGTTAATATAAAATAATACCCTGAAGCAAATAACTTCTATTGTTAGCAAATCTAATAAAACTTCCCTGTGTGATTTGTGGAGACAACTGAAACTACGTGAAGGGTGTTGGTGTCTGTTTCTTGGTGACAGGAGCTCTGCAGGAGCCTTCACAGTGCAGTCAGTGCTTCCCTGTCACCAGGTAGAGCCATGGCCCAAGTCAGAGTGGAGTGGCAGAGACTGCCTCTGGTTAATGGTGTGGGCATGTTTTTCTCAACGTTTAACATCAGTGGGTCAGTGATAGGTGTTCTGAGGAGGCTTTTGGATCTGATTCTTTCTCACAGACACTGGTGATTGCCTGGATGGGACAGAGTTTTTGCTTGTTGCTGGCCTGATTCCTTCTGTCCGTGGGGCTTCATGTGACCCTGCTGACTGCTGTCAGAACACCTGTGTTTAATGTATTGCCTCATGCAGATCCTCTGTTTGGACACCTCTGCTGTATGAAAGAGCTGAGATTCTGACTCACATTTGCTTCATACCTTCTCTTTGGGCAGATGAATGTCAGTAGCTTTTACTAGTTCTGAATTTACAGAGGAGGTGGGAGTGGAAGGGAGAGCTCTTTCCAGGCTGATGTTTGTTTTGTAGATTTACACAAGCAGGTTTACTCTAAGTGAGAAATTACTGTACTTAAACATGGGAAGTCCCAAGACAAGCATTTTAAAGAATGTGTTTCCTTTTCTTCTAGTGAATATTTAATGATGCTGATGCCTCCAAGCGTAGAGGAAGAGAAGTAAGTGTTTGTACATAATGTTCAAAGTCCACATTGGCTGCATGCTGTTTTTCATGGGCTGCAAATCTGTTTGTTTACCTGCAGTGACAAACCAATGGCTCCAAGCAATGTGCTTTCTATGGCCCAGCTGAGAACTTTACCCCTTGCTGATCAGATCAAGATCCTGATGAAGAACGGTTTGTAGATTTTGTAGTACATTTGCACCTCACTTTGTGACTTCTAGTTGTCTCAGATAAGGTTCCTTCCCCAGTATTACCAGTTCTGTCACCCCACCAGAGAGACTGGCTCTCTGATTCTCTGAAGAATCTAAATCCCAAGCCTTTCTTTAAAAAGAGCAGTGGCAGCTGATCTAACTGCTGATACACTTGCCATCAATTTACTCTTAGAAAATTTTCTAATTTGATGATAGCTTTCTAGATACACTTATTTCAGCAGGTATTTCCTGGAATGCAGAGTCTGAGCATGTACAGCCTGCACTTTGGCATTTTCTGGGAAGTTTATAATGATACACACTTCTTGAGTGTCACCTAGGAATTTAATATTGTCTCTCCAGGGTTACTCTCTGATGAGAGCAAGTCCTGAGGATTTTTCCTCAAGAGCATCCTGCTTTGTCAGGTATCTCTGCTTACAGATATTGCCAAAGGCACAGATCTTTTAAAAATTAATATTTTTTAATACATTAATTTGTGACCAATTCAGCCAGTTAACTCTGATCCAACACTAGCAGGTACTTTTAGAACAGACAATGCCTATGGCACGTGGGGAGACCGAGTAAAACTTGGGCTTTATTTCTTTTCCCAAGACAAATGTGTGCCCGTGAACACCTGGGCTGGCGGTTCCGGGTGTGTCAGTGGTGTGAGCGGTGCTGTGTTTGCCTTGCAGTGAAGGTGATGCCGTTCGCCAACCTGATGAGTCTGCTGGGCTCGGGCACCGACGCCACGGCCGTGCTGCGCTGCGTGCAGCAGGTGGCGCTGCTGGTCCAGGGAAACTGGGTGGTGAAGAGGTACGGGCGGCTTTGTCCCGGGAAGGGGCCGGGAGAGGGAATGGGCCGGGGTCGGACCGGGAATCCGGGAATGGGCCGGGAATCCGGGAATGGGCCGGGATCGGGAATGCGCCGGGACCGGGCCGGGAATCCGGGAATGGGCCGGGGTCGGGACGGGAATCCGGGGACGGGAGTGGGCCGGGATGGGGCCCAGAATGCCCCGGGATGGGGCATGGAATGCCCCGGGATCGGGCCGGGAATGCCCCGGGATCGGGCCCGAAATGCCCTGGGATGGGGCCCGAAATGTCCCGGGATCTGGTTGGAAATGCCCCAGGATGGGGCCCGGAATGCCCCGGGGTTGGGGCCCGAAATGCCCCGGGGTTGGGGCCCGGAATGCCCCGGGATGGTGCCCGGAATGCCCCGGGATGGGGCCCGGAATGCCCCGGGATGGGGCCCGGAATGCCCCGGGATGGGGCCCGGAATGCCCCGGGATGGGACCAGGAATGCCCCGGGATGGGGCCCGGAATGCCCCGGGGTTGGGGCCCGGAATGCCCCGGGATGGGACCGGGAATGCCCCGGGGATGTAGCAGGATCGCGGGCTTTGTGCGCCCGTCCTCGCAGCCCAAAACTCCCGCACTCGCAGCTCCACGAGCCTTTGGTTTCGTGTCGTCTGCATCCCAGTGCAGCTGTTCCATATCCCAAGGGCTGCTGTGAGAGGATAATGCCTTAGCACCGGCCCAGGTGGGGTTATGGCTGAGCAGTGATGCAATCTCTGTTGGCATCTGACTTATCACAGGTGTTGTCTGCACATTCTTTGGTGAGAGAGCTGCTCTGAATTCTTTCAGAGATTAGTGTCAAGTAGAAACACAGAAAATCAAACCCATGTCAGCTATAGTATTTATTAGCAAAATTCAGTCCTATAAGGATCTCTGAGCAGTCCCCTTGCTGTTTATCAGTGGATGCTGCTCTTGTCAGCTGAAAACTACCCTCTAAAAGGCATTACTCAATAAATCAAGCATGGGGGTACTGATTGTACCACATGAATTGGAGTCTGTACCATCCTCCTGTTGAATAGTATAAAGCATGTTATTGGGAATTGAAGTCTAAAATGCAGTATGTTTTTTTTTTTTTTACCTGGGTGGAGCTCTGCATACAGAGAATTACAATTTCTGGAATAGCTGTGTTCAGATGAATGGCATCAGCTACCAGTCCAAGTGTGCCAGCAGGATGTTTCAGCTATTGTGGTACAGGCCTGTATTAGCAATGTGACCAGCTTTTACAGCAAGCCTGCTGTCCCCCCAGGTGTTACAGGAGGGAGCTGGAAGCGAGTTAAAAGACAGTATTTTAGTATTCAGATTGTTCTTAGGTTATATATGACTGATTCTTTGCTGTTAGTCTGAGGAGGATGTGTGGATCTGTAGTGCATGTGGTGTTTGGGCACAGAGGAGCACATATCAGAGCTTAGAACAGCATGGGCAACCATTTCTTTGGCCTGAGTGGGATCAAGATCATGAACCTGAGTTGCTGTGGGGCTTTGGAGAGCGTGGTAACACACACTGCCAGCTGGGCCTGCAAGCAGACAAGGACACAGAGTAATGCTGGTCTTGGGCTCTTGGTTCAAGTAGGACATTCTGTAATATTGCTCTGTTAAACCCTTGATTGCCTGGAAGGAAATAAAAAACTCATGGCCATACATCAGCATTTTGGCTAAATGCTGCCTTCAAGGCTGCACACCAGGTTAGCCTAAGCACTTCTTAGGATCATTCTGGTCCTGTTTACACGGATCCAAGGGAGGGTAGGCCTTGCAAGAACAAAGCAGAGCTTGTAGCTGTGTTGCACACACCTGCTTGCCACAAGGCTGTGCTTTGCTGGTGTAAGCCTTTCTGCACTAATTGCAGTGGTGTAATTATACCAATATTAATGCCTTTAATGAAAACCATGCTTTGGATAAAGGTATAATTTAACTGCAGAACAGGGAGGGCATGTTTGTTATGTTAATCTTCACTAATGCCTTTTTTTTTCTGGAGTACCTAGTAACTAGTTCCTCTTCCTTTTTAATTAACAGTGATGTCCTCTACCCAAAAGATACTTCTAGTCCCCATAGTGGAGTTCCTGCAGAAGTGCTCTGTAGAGGGAGAGACTTTGTTGTAAGTATAAAAGTGTTTGTTGCTTTGAAAGGAAAACACAGGTGAAGTGTGCCTGGCAGGCCTCAGCATTGCAAAACTTCTGCTCTACTGCAGGGAGGTGTTTCCTCCAAGGAAATTGTTTGTCCTTTAATCCTGAAGCTGTTGTTACAAGTCTGCCATGGGAGTGCTGGTGTAGGCTGACATTGTGTCTGGCTGGCAGGTTCAGATCATCTGTCATTAGCAGCATTCATCCCTTTCTAACACATGCTGTAGAGCCACTATCACATTGCCCCCACAATGTGGGGCTTGCAGAACAGCCAGGACTGCATAATAAAGTGCTTGTTTCTCCAGCTCAGTTTCTGTGGGCGCAGGACTGAGGGCTCAGGAGGGCAGTGTGGGTAAGCCTTGTGCTCCCTGAGCATGCACTGCTGATCTTTAGAAAGGACTTTATTCCCTAGGGCTGCTAATCAGTGAGAGGACTTTGTTCCCAGGCACCTTTTGTGAGCAGTGGCTGCACATGGAAGTTGAAATGAATACGGGTCTTGTAAACACACACATAACCACAGCAAAAAGGGACAACCTCTGCATTGTGTTTATTTTCACTAACCATGGGAAGAATTAAGATCCTAAGTGGTTCCTAAGTTCGTAATCAGTTTATGGCTTCCGCCCCACCAGAGAAAATCTGATGAGTGCCCAGCTCTCATTTGTTTCAGTTAGACCTGACTGTTCTTGCAGAGTTTGTTCATGAGGGTTAGCTCTGAACAGGAGGATGCTGTGCAAGAGACTTTAAAGGTATTACAGTACTACTGTAGGATCAAACTGATGGTGATTGAAACTGCCTTTTCATTGTCTCTTGATGTCTGCCCAAGACTGCCATATGGAGACCTGGATTCAGGTGTGACCCAGTGACACAAGTGTTTAGGACACAGCAGATTAGGTGACACGTCATGCAGAAAGTTCAGGGACCAGAATTATTATGCTCAATTAAGTTAACAATTTGGATGAAAAGATACATTATTTTCATTAGAATCATGTCAAATATACCTTCCATGAGAAATGGATCTGTGTTGATCTTAAAAGCAAATAATTTGCTGATTAGTACTATAAGAAGGAAGAAGTTAAAATGTTAGAAAATAGAAAGGATCAATATTTCTGGGGTTTCAGACAAAGAGAAGTGTATGGTTTTAAGAGTCATAGTATGTAATGCTGTATTACATCTGTGGAGAAAATGTGTTCTAGCATGAAGAGTGTACTTCCTTGGATATATTTATGTAAAGTAATTATAAGTTCAAAAAACATTTATGGACTTCTTGTGCTTTAAAACAGAAATGCCCTAAAGTGAGTGGAGTGGGTGGGTTTGTGTGTTTGTGGGCAGAGAGAAGCTGAGTGGGAGAGAAGGAGGCATGGGTGATGTAGCAGGGCAGGAAGAAATTATCAGTAATGAGATTTTGGATTCTTAACAGCATTATTGCTACACACAGACTAAAAGAGGCTGTAGCCTATTTAAATGGAGACAGGAAGAAGTGAAAGATCATCTTTAGGCAGTGTTTTACCCAAGTCCTGTCAGCCTGCCCTCAGCAGCTGCCCCTCAGGAGCTGCTGTGCAGAGCCCCTGGCTGTCCCCTACCTGGGGACGAGTGTGTGAGTGACAGGACACCCACCTTGGCAGAACTGAGTGACTGTGATGGGGACAGAAGGGAACAGGCACTTTGTAGGGGCTCTGTGCTGCTGAAGGGCAACAGTCACCAGCCTCCACAGGCCCCTTTGTAAGAGTGCATGGAGAGTTTCTCTAGGCTGGTGATGAGGTATGTGAGAAGCTGAGCCTCAGGTGTGACTTCTGGGGTCTCAGCATCACTGCAAGTGGTTTTTGGGGTTTTTTTTTGTTCAGAAGCTAAGTGGAGTTTGAGTTCAAGAGATCCCTCGTAGCTTTTGTAGTCATAGATTTGCCAAGGCACACCATGGACTCTCAAAGCTTTTGGTCCTGTGTTGATGGCCATTTGAGGACAGAAGGAGCCAGAAATGTTCTCCCTCTACCTGGCTGAGAATCACTTACTTCTACATTCTTGAAAGGAATGGGGGTTCTATTTTTGTGGTGATGTTGTTGAACAGGGTCATTGCTACAATTCAGTAAAGCCATTGCTCCATGCAGTTATTAGGTTTTCCTCTTCTGTTCCCTTCCTAGATGTGGAAGTTCACACAGGACCGCTGGGTTGTGAGAAAGGAAGTAGCAGCAGTTACAAAAGTGAGTGGATTTCTTTTCTTAAATCAGAAGGTGGTGATAAGTTGGCTAAATGCTGCTGGGCATTGTGTGGGTGTAGATTGTGGATGCTGCTGCAGCCTTTCCTCTCACAGTGCCTGCTTTGCTCTCCTTTTGGAACAGGTATAGATAATACTCTTTCTAGAGAAAAACATTCTGAGCAGCTTCCAGTGTTTCCACAACTCCAAGACTGGCCTTGCAGCTGAGGCACTGGAATGCATTGTGTCCTCTCATGTGTTTCAGTTCAAAGCTGGGCACGGTTAGAATTGAGCTGACTGAAGGTGCCTACACAGCCCAGAGTGGCTGCTCTGTTTTGGGTGTGTTAAGAGCAACTCTTCCGTTGGCATTTGCCAGTTGCAATATTGAGTAAAAACTTTAAAGCAACTCAGGCACCTGAACATTCTGTAAAAAGTGGCAAATGAATGAGAAGCATTAAAAAGGACAAAACCCAAATTCTTTAGAACACAGTAAAATGATAAAACAGGAGTCAGTTTATGCACAGATCATCTATTTTTGGAATGTAAGAACTGGGCATGTGTAGGTGCTGCATGTCTGGCCAGCAGCTCTAAAATAAGATTAACATTGTAGAATATGCTTCTCTTCCCCATAGAGCCTTTTCATCTCAGTTTGGAAACTCCCTTTTCTTGGCAAAACATGCCGGGAGCTATTTAACTCTGGGGTGATTAATCACCACTGCTCTCTGAAGTCCTGGGCTTTTAACAGTGTGTGAAAGTGTTGGTGCTGCAGAGCAGGATGAGTATCTCTGACTTAGCTGGGTGTGTGCCCGTGGAGGTGCCCCACATACACCAAATCAGCCCAGCTCTCCTGGCACAGTGCTCATTGCTGCATCTCTCCTGTATAAACTGACTTCCACATTACCTGTGCTTTTTCTTTTCCTTTTAGCTTTGCCCAGAAGATGTGAAAGACTTCCTAGAGCACATGTCTGTGGCAAGAATAAACAAAGGTTGGGAGTTCATGCTCCCTTACGATGAAGATTTTGTTAAGAAGCATCCAGACATAGTTCAGAGGCAACAGATGCTGTGGATGGGCATTCAGGCCAAGTAAATAACTTACTGTACTTTGGGGAATAAGCTAAAAGCAAAGAACTGTCTGGTACAAAGGTTCTGTAGACACTGCTGGATAATTTGATCTGTATTGCCTCCAAGTTTCTCCCTCACAGTGCCCAGGCAGTGGTGTGGGGGGGTGTTACTGCATCACTCCAGGCTTTCCTGGTTCTTGGCTCCCTGGAGAGATGGAATGTTCAAGCTAATGGCTAAAGCTGTCCAGACATAACAACTGAAACTGTCCTGGAATTTTGTGTCTTTGTCTTTCAGATTAGAAAAGGTCTACAATCTCTTAAAGGAGCACTTGACACCAAAGAAACAAGAGGCACAATCAGGTAAATGCAGTTGTGCTTGGATCACGTTGGAGCATATGCATGTTCTCATCCACCCATCCATATTCCTGAGTGAGGTCTTGGAGTTTCTTTCTGGTTTTGAATGTGGTGGAGACTGGTCTTGTTTAATGTCTTTTCTTTCTTACTATTTCCTCTGGGATTTTTAAGACAGATCTTGGTCTGTACTAATGTCACTCACTGACGTTGGGGTGACACCAGCTCCTGTGGCATCCTTGTAGCAGAGCAGGGAGGAGTCTGTGGCCCTGGGGACTCGATATTTGACCCTGTAAAAGCAGCTGGTTCTGTTACTCGTTTAAGGCAGCTTGTGGGGTTTAAGCATCTCCTGAAGGGAGGACAGACAGGGCCAGTGCACAAGGTAGTTCTCACCTCTCAATTTAATGTTAATGCAACTTAATGTGCATTAAGGTGATTTTTTACTTCCCTGATTTGTACTGTGCTCTCTGGTGTGGTTGAGGGCCAGGTAATTACTGGAGAATGTAATGGCAGGAGGCTGTAAGGAGGTGTGAAGCTGTCTCTTTTTGACATCCTTCTCCACTATGGATGACAGTGACAGTGTTAAAGTAGCTCCTCCAAAATCCCAAAAGATTGCAAAAACCTGAGATTCCAGAGATTTAACTGGACATTTGGCTCAGTGCCAGACACTGGAGAGATTGAGGAGTGTAAGCAGAACTGACAAAGGAATATATGAATCCACTTCAACACCCTGTGTCTGATCTGCTGGGAAGGATTGGTGTTGGGTTGTTTGGGGAGGATTAGTGAGCCTAACAGCAGAGAAGTTAACAGCATGTGTGCTGGGCATGCCTTCCCCTTAAACTCTGCACTCCTTGCTTTGGTAAGGACTGGATTCCTCTGCTGCCAACACATCCCTTCACCCCTTCTTTCACCTTTGGATGGTTGGGTGTGGAAAGGGGAAGAAGTGCAGCATTCCATGGGGAAGAGCTCCTCCTGTTCCTTTCTCCCCATTAGTGGATAACACCACTGAGCAGAGGGTCTCAGCCTCTCATGCTGTGCAGCTCAGGGCTGCAAGGGTGTTCAGGTTCACTGTTAACCCTCCCACACTCCTCCCTGTACCTGGTGACATCCTGGTGCTCTCTCTGGCAGGGGCTGCACCAGGCCCCACCAGCCACTCGAGAATCCAAAAGACAAAAGAAGAGCTGTTGGACAAGAAAGTATTTGGGTCACAAGCAGGGATGTGTAAGCAGTCTGTATCCTGGTTTCCTGAATTGTGGAATAGGCCCTGGTGATTGAACAAACACACTTTGCCTTTGCTTCAGATTCCTTGACTGGAACACCCTTCCCTGAGCATTTGGCTTTAGAAAAACAAACTCACACTGCCCTTAAAAGCCAGCAAACCCCCCAAAAACTAATGTAAAATCTAATGAACAGACTGGGTTTATGCCTTGGATTTCATAAGTAGATGATGTTTCCTGGTTTTATTTCACTATGAGCCCTGCTGAGATTTATGGTACCTTTTGTTCTTACCAGCTCATCCCTTGCTGGTTTCTGGGGAGCAGAGGGTCAACATGGCTAAAGCAAAAGTCAAGCAGAACTATGGGCAGCTGGAGAAGGAGTTGCAGAAGCAGAAGGCAGAGATGAAATCAAACGACACCTCGGCCAAGACGGACGTTCCCAATGTCTGCATTAAAGAGGAGCCCGTGAGCGTGGAGGAGCCCATGGATACCTCTGCCCACAACGAGGGCCTGAACAATGGCCTGCTCAATGGCCTGCACCCTGCCCAGGGCTCCACGGACCCCCTGAATGGCCACCTGCCCGGGGGCTGCATCGACAGGGTGGCTCAGGAACTGAAGGCCTTTGTGTCGTCCACGTTTAAGAAACAATTTGTGCTCACCCTGAGTGAGCTTAAACGGTTATTTAACCTCCACTTAGCCAGTCTGCCTCCAGGACATACCTTGTTCAGTGGCATTTCGGACAAAATGTTACAGGACATGGTGTTGGACACTGGCTGCAAACAGATTTTGGTGCCTGTAAGTATGGGTTTTCCTTGGTGTGCTTTGGGGAAGGGCGGGGGCAGTTAAACATCTGAGCTGGGAAATATCTGTGTCCTGTGCTGGTGCACCAGAAGGACAGATGTGCTCAGAGCAACTGTCCAGTACTGGATGTGTTGAAACTGCTGGAATTCCATCTGGAGTCCTGCTTCTGGCAGGCCCTGCACTCTGTTCTCTCTGCCCTGTTGTCCTTGGGGCTCTGTTTCCATCCAAGGTGTTGGGCCACAGTGATTTACTGTCCCAACTTGCTTCTGTTAACATGATCTAAGGCAGTCCCAGATTCCCATCAGCTCCCCTGGAATTGCACAAGCTCCTTCCCTCGGGGACAGGGACCCAGCTGGGAGAGGAAAGGTGACATTGACTGCCTGGGAGCAGCAGGGCACACCCAGCAGAGCCTCTGGGAAGTGACAGAGCCCATCTGCAGCAGGTTTCCTTGGCCAGTCTGTTTGCTCCTGGGCTGTGCAGAGGTTGTGTGTCTGTATGGAGGTGACTTGTGTGAGGCAGAGCAGGGCTGTGACACGGGATGGCTTAGGAGAGGAAAGGGAATCTGGCATCATGGGAAAGAGCCTAAAAGGAAATTAATTTTACAAGGCATCTGGCACTGCTGATTGGGTAACAACCAGAAGGAGCTTGGGAACAGCTGCCTTTGAGGAGAGAGGAGAAGGAACGTGTGAACTGCTCAGAAGAGCAGGAAGCAGGAGGGCTGGGAGAGCCTGGAGCATGGGAGCTGCTGGGGGCCAGCAGGAACGTGTTCAGCCATGTGCAAAGTACATGTTGTGGCACCTGGGAACCGAGTAAGAGCCTGGAAATGTCGCTGGGGAGAGCACCAGCTGTGCTGCTTTCTGCCTCTTCCCCTGGCAGTTTCCAAGTCCTGAGGTGGTGCTTGCCTGGCCCTGTGGGTGCTGGCCAGGCTCTCCCCTGCACCTGGTGTAATGTGTGCCTCTGCCATGCTGCTGGTAAACAGCTGAGGTCATTCCTGCTCTGTTACTTGGGACTGAGACTTGTTTGCTTTGGAAATTTGGGGATTTTGGCAATCCACACAAGGAGTGAAAATGAGATGGTTTCTCTTTTCGAAAAGCAAAATAAAATCCTGCCGAAGAGGGGTGGCCAGGAACTTCCTTCTCTTTGGAAAACCCTGTCACAAGAGACCTGCAGAGATGCAGAAGTGGTCCTTGGAATGTCTCTTGAGGAGACTGTTGCATGTTTTAGTTCTGCTGACTCAGAATTTACTGCAACACCTGAGCTCTTGCACAGTTCTGTATGAGCCTGTGCTGCTGTCAGCAATGTAAATCATTGCCCCCGAGCCTCCCCTGATGCTCTGTGCAGATGGCAAAGGGGCTGGGGCTGGGTTTACTCTTTGCATGGGCTCAGACACTTTGGAGTTTCTTGATTGCTCCCCTGGACAATTTTGTCAGAAGCCAACAAGGGTGCCTGAGCTCAGGGAAAGCCTGGAGGGTTGTTTAGCGTGGGATTTCATTGTTACTCATTAGTTTTCTGTAATTGAAAGTGCTTTGGTGATAAAAATCAATGATCTGAGGTAATTAAAATGATGTTCTGTGGGGGGTGAAGACACTCTTGGCTTGAGTGCTTACCTATTACAGAAAACATGTGGCTGAAAATGGCAATTGAAAGCTTACCAGGGGAAAGCAGGATCTATTACAGAGCTGACCAACAGCAGCCAGGGTATGAGATAAACAGTATTTGTGGGGAGCCAGAAGAGAGGCCACTCCAGCTGCAGATGTGGCCGTGGGGATGCCTGTGGGGTGCTGTGCTTGCTGTGCTTTGTAGCCTCATCAAGCAGGAGGGAAAAGCACAAGTCAGGAAAGGGCAAATCCTGGGCTGGTGCTGCCATGGGGGAGAGTGAGGAGAGGGGACAGACCCAGAGGAGAGGAGCCCTGGGCAGGCAGGCCTTGGTGCCTGTGCCTGGAGCTGTGCAGGCTGAGCCACCCTCCCGCCCCATGGGAAGTGTCTGTGCAGGGCTCTGGCTCCTGAGGGTCTGCACCCCTTTCCTGCAGGCTGGGGGGGGACTGGCTCCTGCCAGCTCCTTTCCCAAGGCCCATGGAGTGGCAAAGTTCTGTCAAAACCTGAGCAGATTTTTGAGGCCTTCAGGAAATGATGTAACTGTTGTGGGTCCTGCCTGTCTGGGCTGACAGGAGGGGAGTGCTGCCCTGCACTCACAGAGAGCCCTGCAGGCTGGTGCCAATGCCAGGCTCCCTGACATGGGAGACCAACAGTTTACCTTTAGGATTACTCCAGCTGATAAGTTTTTTTCTGGCACACTCAGCCCCTTCCATCTGGTTTAGCTATAATGTGAGGCCACCTGGCAGTGGCTCAGTGCTCGAGTGAGCCAAGGGCTCCTCCCTGAGAGGCTCCATTGAACGTGGCAGCCCTGGCACCTGGGGCAGCCCTGGCACCTGGGGCAGCCCTGGCACCTGGGGCAGTGTTCATCTCCCAGGAGCCTGCACTTGCTCCAGGGGCTTAGAGCAGGGAGGGGCACAGGACAAATACTTTTGAAGGATTTTAGGGTAGCAGAGAGCTGTATCAAGGTGAGACTGGAGAGATCAAGGTGACATAAAGCAGCAAACAGTGAAGCTGTTTGGGCTATGTGTCTCTCCAAGGAATCCGTGGTGGCATTTCCCACTCCTGTGACTGGGCTGTGACAGCAGCAAGCGAGCAGGGAGCTGTTGGCACCAGTGCTTGCAGCAGTTTGCAGAGGAAGGCTGGAGGGAGGAGGAGATTCTGTCTGTTTTTCTTCCCAACTAAGTATTGTGTTTGTTTGGAAGCCGTTTCCTCACAGAATGGTGGATAAACACAGCTGTGTTTCAGCCCTGTGGCTGGGGCAGGAGGAGTCTGCACTCCAGGGCTCTGCTGACTCACTTTGTCGAGCCCAGCAGGTTGTGCCTGGGTGCTCCCAGTGTCCTGCACTTTGCCATTCCTGCTGCAGCTGTTTTGTGGAGGGAAGCTGGAATATTTGATTTTATCTCTGGTGAAAACCTACAAGAGAGATTATTCCTCAAAAGCAGGTGTCCTTACAGGAGGAGAATTATGTCAGATGCTGTGAGCCTAATCAACCTGAATCCTGGCTCTAAACCAAGTGTAAAACCTTGTTATATTCCAGCCATTTGGACTAACCTGAAAGTCAAAGCTGCTAATCCCACTAGGCAGCTCCCACTGGACAAAACCCTTCCCCTTTGCAATAAGATCACAGGCAGAGCATGAAAGGAAATGCTGATGTTTTCACTCTGTGATGCACAAGTCTTTGGGCTGGTGTGAGGGAGGCTGGGAAGAAAGGTTTGGTTTGTACCAGCAGCCAGGACTGAGGGATGCTGGAACAATTGGGACTGGCTTGTTAGCTTTTCATAGATGATTGATTTAGGTCGTCTGGGCGGTTAGCAAGGAATAAATCGTTAGTGACAGACAGGAAGAGACATGTCAGGAGGGAAGGCATATTCCAGCAGTGCTCATTAGTTGCTGCTCCAAGGGGAAATGTTAAGGCAAATGGATGGAATTTTATTTTTTTATGGAGGGGAGGCAGTTGTGCTCTTTCCTGTTTGCAGGGGTGTGAGGCAGCTTCTGCTTCAGAAAAAAGGAATGTGTTTCTCTAGTTTGGCACATGGGGAAAAACCAAAATACACAAAACCACTGTCACTTTTGGAGCCTGAAATGAGCAAGTATTTGGTTCACTGTCCATCAGTGTTCAGTCTTCTGGAGTCCTGTGGTCTGCCCCAGAACAGAGATGGCAACACACCAGAAGCACCTGCTCATCAGTAACACTGACTTGGGATTAGTGAAGCAGATAACTGCAGGATAGAGGCCAAATCTCTAAAACATATCACTGTGAAGGGAAAAACCTCCAGAAAGACCCTGCAATGCAGTTGGTGCTCTCAGCTGAGTACTGTTCTGGATGGTCTGGAAGCAAACACTGCTGACAGGAAAAACCTACAGACATCTTGCCATGGGATGGTTCTGGTGTGTGGTGGTTGACCCTCCACCAGTGGAAAACTGTCCCCATGCACAGTTCACAGGATTCCAGTATGTCCAGCAGTTCCCTTGAAAGCCCAGCTGTGGCTGGTGTGTGACAGATGTGGCACCAGTGCCCTGTGGGGGTTTTCCCATCCTGACCAGAGCCATCAGTCAAACGTGGGCACGTTGAGGCCACCTCAGGGTTCCATGGGGCTCATCCCATTCCCTGGGTCACAGGTGTGACACAGACCATGTTTCTGCTCTGTGAAGAAGGTGCTGAGCAGGCACAGGGCTGCCAGAGCCAGGGCACCCCTTCAGTGTGGGGTGGGACAGCAGTTGGGTTGTTTCAGCAGTTACACCATGGCAACCAGGGCTCTGATTCAGTAATGGGTGTCCAGGGATCAGAGACTCATTAGGCAGACTCATTAAATAGCTGGTTATTTTTAACAGCCTCTTGTTCTCAGTTTCCTCCACAGACTGCTGCCTCTCCAGATGAACTAAAGGTCTATGCACTTTGGGAAGCTGGTGACACTTACGATCAGGTAAAGATAAAATAAGTGATGTTCCCCACTGTTTATTGAGCATTTGGCATTGTTTGCATCCATGTTTCTGGAACTGGTGCAGCAGGTAGTTTTCCTCTTTCTCTGTTGGTGTTTTCAACACCAGCCTGCTTCCAGCTGAAGGGAAGCTCTTAGCTCCTAATGTGTTGGTAATCGTGTCAGTAACCAGCTCAGTGGCTACTTCTGAACCTGTGAGAAGAAAAGATTCCTCAGTGCAGGCCTCAGACCAGGATCCAGTCCAAGGTTTTTTTCCTTTTGATGGTAGTGCAACATGAACCAGAGATTAAGGGTGTATCTGTTGTATCTGTTGATACTCAGAGTAGGAAATGATTACAGCATATGTGAGCATCTCCTGAGTTGTAACTGCTGTCAGGGTAAACAAGGTGAAGGGGAAGGTGCCTAACGACCTGTGGGTGGGCAGTGCAGTTCTAGCTCCAGGAACTAAGTACATTTTATAGGAAAGAGGCAAGCACTAGCCAACCTCTTGTCTGGAGTGATGTGAACTCCCATGGAAGCATTTGAGAGGAATACATTGCTACCCCTTCTTCAGTGTGTTTTTGTAGCTTTGGGGGTGCCCCAGGTCACAGGACAGGTGCAGGTGTGGCCACAGGGTATGGAGGGACCCCTGTAGAGCCCTTGGAGGATAAGGCACTGCTGGAGAGCAGGAATATATGGGATGTTTCAGGGTTATGAAGCAAGAGTCCTCCAACATAGTTCAGAGAATGTTTTGTACTGACTAAGGCACGTGCAGTTTTGAGAGGAAGGCAGGAATAATTAATTGTTCTCTGTGTATTTATGATACATTTTCTTTTAAAGCATCGCCGAGTTTTGCTTGAAATCTTTTCGAAAAACTACCGAGTGCGCAGGAACGTCATCCAGAACCAGCTGAGTCAGGAGTGTGGAGAGGATCTAAACAAGCAGGAGGTGGATAGAGTGTTAAAGGTAAGCTTCTGTTCCCTTTGGGTTTAATCCAATTAATACATGAGTTTTAATGCTTGATTTGAGCAAAGGATTATATTTTACTTTGAACTGGCAAATGATAAGGATGATAGGACGGTTGTTGTTGGAATATGCACAAAGCCTGTGTTTCAGCTTGTTTTCTTGAAAATGCACTTGCCTCATGTTATCTTCTTTCCCTCCAAGGAGCAATGGCTCACACATTATTTTGTATTATTTAAACAAATCTCTCTGTCAGCTTGGAGCAGCAGAGAATAGAGGGTAGTAAATGTGATACTTGAGTTATTTTTAAATAATGCACAATTAAATATTAAGGAGGTGGGAGGGCTCTGCCCAGTGCTCTGAGTTACCAACTGACTGCTGCTGGTTCATGCTGAGGAGACAAGTGCCACATGTTCAGAAGGAAATGCATTTCATTCTCTAGCAGGATGTGCAGCTTTGTACAGAGCAAAACCCTGGCCAAACCCAGCAGGCAGAGTAGTAGTTAACACATCTCATTGTGGATGTTTATTTGAATCCTTTCATCTGTCTTTGAAGATGCACCATTTACTTGCTCAAGAAGTTTAAGGTATAAAGTACAGACCACACAGGCCATGACTTTAAAAGAGATGCAGGATGGCCAAGCAGAAAGTTGCCAACTAATGTAATACTTTAATCATTGTGGCTGGGCCTTTGCTCACTGTCACCCACTTCAATAAGACAAGTGCTTAAGTACTTTATTACATTGTGATCTACAAATGAATAATAGCATCTTTGAAGAACTGCAGATCTGTTGCTGTGATAATAAGCAAACTGGTCTTGCTTGAAAGAACCCAGGTGTCTTAGCAGTAAAATAAGCTCAGACATTTCTGCCTGCTAGACAGTATTTCCTGTGGCTCCCTGTGCTGAGGGATTTGTCAGCGACTACGTGAGCTCAAGTATCAGCTCTCCTGGAACATCTAGACAATGTACTGGCATTAGTTTTTCATGATGCTGTTGCTATTTAACAGATAACCTATTTCTAGAAAAAATACCTGCCCCTAAGTCACCAGGCACTGTTTTAATGTAAGTCACAGAGTCAGTGGGGGACCAGCCTTGTGGCAGGCCTTAATGCCTTGAATACATTTGTCACAGGAGTATGGGAAATTACCTTTGTTTCTGAAATAAAGTTTAGGAGTATGATTTAATGAAAGGGGAAGATTCTCTGGCTTCTTTAAGCCACAAGAGATTGGATTCCTCTTCAAGTGAAATTGGATTTGTTGACTCCTATTTCCCCATCTGCCTGTGCTCATTTTTAGACACAGAGGAACAGACTGACAGGGTTTGTATTTTTGCATCTGCAGATCAAGTTTGCAAACCCTCTTTCTAACCTCTGGGTTTGTTTTCATGATGGATGAGCCCCAAGACTTCAGAAACAAAAATACATTTAAACTCCACAGCCTCAGTCCTGCAGCAGTGCTTGAGCCTGTGTTGAATTACGTAAGAGGGTGGCTGGAGCAAAAGAAAGGGAAGCTGTTAGCTCAGAACTGCAGACTTTGTGCTCACCTAATGGAAATGAGCCCCAAGACAAGCCAGTCCCTGGGCTCCTTGCTGAGGTGCTCTCCTGCCACAAGCACACCTGGTCACAGCAGGGTGCTGAGGTTTGACACTTCATTATCATAGAGAGGGTTTCTTAAAAGGCTTCAGATGCAGTGACTGCCCTCGCTCCCCTGCTCTGTCCCGCTCCTCCCCTTGGCCTCTTCCCCTGAGCTTCAGCCCCTGTTTTGCCCCCCATTGCCCTGCTCCTCAGCCCTCACACCCCCTTCCCTCCCTCAGCTGGCTTCTGCACGAGCCCCAGGTTCTCCCCCAGGTGCCACCACTGTTCCTCACTGCCTTGGCATCATTTGTCCCTTTGTGGCTCTCAGCCTTCCCCCACCGTGTGTCCCCTCCACTGAAGCCATCTGTCCTTCAGGGTGCTCTGGGTTGTGCTCTCTCCTGTGCACTGGACAAGGGTTTCTGTCACTGATCACATTTATTGTCCCAGAGCCAGCCAGTTGTTCCCAAGATTTTATGGACTTTAGAATCATAGAATCTTCAAGGTTGGAAGAGACCTTTGAGATCATCCAGTCCAACCATCAATGCAGCACTACCACTGTGACCAGGGAACATCACCCAGCACCTCCTAAATGCCTCCAGGGACGGTGCCTGCACCATGTCCCTGCCCAGCCCCTTCCGTGCCCGAGCAGCCTAACAGAGCCTCTCCCTGTCTCCCCAGGACTGCTGCGTGAGCTACGGTGGGATGTGGTATCTTAAGGGGACGGTGCAGTCCTGACAGCGGTGCCAGCGGTGCCAGGTGATCTCGGGGACACAAGAGGAACCTGCAGCGGGTGGCACAGCCGGAGCGATGCCTCGGCAGCCAGGGCAGGGTCTGAGCTGCTCTGGGGCACGTGGGCAGTGCGGGCAGTCACTGACATCCAACATCAGAGTTTGCATGGCCTCCGAGGCGCGGGAGCCGCCGGGAAGGCACCGTGGGACCCTGTCTGCAGCTTGATTAATCTGGGATTTCTAATGTATTGCAATTCTCCTTCTGTTTCGTTCTGAAAAAATAAAACCATATAGTGACACAGACATGATGGAAAATCATGGTCTAAAACTTTATTTTGTAAGTAACGCCAATAAATTAAATTTGTTTACAAACATCCCAGTTTTTGTTAAGTCCCTGGATGCTCATACTTTAGTCTGAGCATTGTCATAGCCCTTGCAGCCCTCTCCATAGAGAGCAGGTAGTCGTGTTCATGGGAATGTCAGGCCTGGGAGGGGGGAACAAAATCACTGTCTGTGAACTCTGTACTACATAGCAATTGTTCTCACCTGTTGTCTGTGAGTTACTTGGAAAAGTACCTACATCTGAAACATGGGCAACAACTACTGGATTTCTTCTACTGGTGTGGGGTTGGTTTGAGGGACTTGGCGCATTTCTGTATGTGACAGAGCGAGGTAAGTAACCGAGGGCACCCTCTGGAAGGCATCCAGCTGTAGTTACCACATGGCAACCATGTAAAACCTCTATTTTGTGTAATTTTTAAATAAAATTTTATCTCAAAGGTCAATTCTACCCCGCCTTGTGTTTGTCCAAGCAGAAACAGAAGCTGCACCTGCTCCTTTTACATCCTGAAGGCCTGGGGAGGAGGGACAGAGGTGGAGAGCAAACTGCAGTGCAGTCCCCGAGCTCCCTGGGGCTGTGCAGCAGCAGGGACGGGGACCCAGCCCCGGTGGCTCAGCCCAAACTGAGCGTACCTGCAGTAGGAGTACCTGCTGTGGGCACTGCTGCTCCTGCTCTCTGCTGTAGCTTCTTCCATCACCTGAGAAGCTCAAGGGGATTCTATTGATTTCATCTACTTATGCTCAGAAAAGGCTGAGTTAAGTCATTGACTAAAATAAGCAGATTAAGGTGGTTAATCCAGATAAGATTGGCTAAGAATATTGTTACCATACTTACAGCATTTTGCATTTTGATGGAAAATAGCTATTTTCAAACTGCTAAAACTACCTTATTTAATAGACTAGTGTAATTTATTAACTACATCATTAAAACTGGGATTGTTTTATGTTTAGGCAGCCCTGGCTGGCACTGACCCACTGCCTGTGGCTGGAAAGCTCTCTGGGAAAGCCACGCTCCAAGAGCAGCTCTAAGAAGAGCCCAGCCTGGAGGGGTTTATTGCACAGCCTGCACAGGTAAGTGCTGCAGCACAGCCAGAGCTCAGCAATGCCACAGGCAGCCAGGGGAGGTACAGTACAGAAGAATCAAGAAGTTCTGAGGAAATATTTTTGGTATTTTTAAAGCACAAAAATTGTATCTATCAAAGTGCTCTAAATTAGGCAAAAGTAATAAACCACTGAAGATCACATATTTAACCAAAAATTTGGAACTGCTTTTCTGTGTCTTCTGCCCAGCAGGTGTGGATTGACCCTCAAGTGGTACAGAATACAGGTAGTGAACTTCTTTGTGCCTTTCTCAGGTTCCTGCTCTCAGTCTCTGAACTGGGGTGAGACAGGTCCCAGAGGCAGGGACTCAGTGACAGCACAGTAACCTCATGGCAGAGCAGCTTCTCTGCTTTTCCCCCCACTCACCTCCTTTTTGAACAGCCCTCAAATAAACCACAACAATGAGGAAAAACTACTTACTTTCATCTGGATTTCTGTCCTAGACAGGCCTGTTCTTTTCCATGTAGCTTAGCTTTTCTAAAATACAAATTTCATGGGAACTCCATTCTGTAGGAAAGATGGCAAGACTAGATAATGCAGGTGTCATCTGCACCAAGTACACTGTTTCCTGATTGGCACAGATGGATATAATTACTACTTACACATGTAGCTTGACTGGATTATTTATTTGCTTAGAAAAATATTCAGAAGATTCAGATTCCCATTTTTAAATAATTTTCAGACTGCAATACATGTTTTAGAGAAACTCCCACAACATGAAGTCTTACTGCTGAACAGAGAACAGCATAAGGCAGCAGAGCTGCAGCAGCAGCTGGACTAAAGCTGAGAAACTGTCAACATTCTGGGTCAATGGTTTGGTACCTCACAGCAACTTGGCAGGAAGCTGCCTCCCAAGAACTGCTGGCCACATTAAGCTTTGAGACCCTTTACAAGGAGAAGAATGTCACCTTTTCATTGTGCCTTTTTTTCTCCCTCTTCATCTGTTTTCTTCACACCTTGAAGCTGTTCTAAAGAACAACCATCTCCATGTTCTTTGTTTTTCAGTAATTAAGAATATATGAATTACTATTAGGGAGTGGGAAAGGAGAGGAAGAACAAGAATGTGGTCCCATTTTCAGTAGGGTATGTGCTGGCAGTGTTGTGTTCACTCTCCCACCCCCCAGGCAGCATGGAATAGGTCCAGAGAGGCTGACACTGGAAGCAACAGACAAAACAATATAAGGTTTTACCTGGCCTGTCTCCTCAAGCACTTGGAGTTTGTGGTATGTAACATTAAAAGCTACTTTACTATGTCAATGCTACTTCTAAAGTTAAATAGCTAAATAACAACTCTCTAACTTACCAAATACACATAAAAATGTACTTTGCAGACATTCCACCAAAGAACAGTAGGTCCCAAATAACACATAGTCAATTCACAGTATCTTGCCTTAAGACAAAGTGCCCTACAAAGGAAACTGTATCTAAAAAGCCACACAAACTTTACATCAAATCCTTTCTTAGTAGGAAGACATTTATACTAATCTGTGGGAGAGCTTAGTGATTGTGAAAACAAGATATTGGCTTAAAGCAAGAACAGCTTTCCACCACCCTGCCAAAGCAAGTTCAGCTGGACTGCTCCCCTCCTCCTGGAGCTGAGGAGATGCTGCCCCTGAGACTGGTCGGGGATTTGCTTTTGTTAATTTTCTACATCAGTGTAGTCACAGGGCTAGATCACCCCTGTGAACCAAAGGAAAGCTTCAGTCTGGTTCTTGTGAGAGATTCAGAGTTCTTAGCTCTGTTGTTTCTGAAGTGGAATAAGGAAACTAAGTGTCAGTCACTGCTCTGGCCAGAGATGAAGTGTAATATGAAGTAGTAGCATAGCATTAAGCTATGATATTTGCTTTACAACCACTAGTTTGTGTGACAGTGCTGAACATTAAATCTACTGCTACACAGAACAGGGAATCTAGCTGATAACTAACTAGCTTGGTTAACTACAGGGCTACCAGCCAATCCAAAACATTCATTTTGAGTGCTTAAGAAATACATCCACTTAAGGGGTCTTCTGACATTCATATGAAGTGTGTTCTTGACTAACAGATAAGGTTATGGCTGAGAGGAGAGAGTCTTGTACTTCGCTCTGTGTTCATCTATTTCTTCCTTTGTTTTTCTGATACAGCTAAAAATCTCCTTGAAGAGTGCTTTATATTCAGGGAGAGCATTTGTGGAAGAGTCACTTAGCTCAGCAATTGTGAATTCTTGATTGCTAGCTGAAAGATCATACTGGATGTTTCCCACATTTAGGTCTTTGGAATACTGCTTCAGTGTTTGTACAGCCTTGTGTTTCAAAGAATCTTCATCCATTTGACACTTCTTCAAAAGTTCCTCATACTTCACTTTCAGAGCATTGTACTGAGCATCAACTTCATTGAGTACAGAGATTCCTCGCTGCTTCACAGCTTCAGCTCTCCTAATGCACGTTTCTTCATGGCCCCTGAGAATGTCTGCCCCGGCAGCACTGCTCAGGAGGCTTTCGCTGCTGCTCCGTTTCAGTGCCTTCTTCTCAAGCTCCGATACTGTCACAAGTCCATCATCTGCCAGGCTCTGACCAAGCTCCCTGTCTAGAGATTCCTTAAATGAAATGAAAAAGGATTCTGGCACCAATTTCTCTGCATTGTGGACCGTGTTTTCAGACTGAAGGATCTGTCGCATTTCAGCTACTTCTGCTTCCAGCTCCTCTGCACGAGCCCGGTACAAGTCTGTATCAACCAGCCTCCGCTCCAGGTCACAGTTTTCTTTCACCATGAGACTGTATTCCTCTTCCATGGTTACCCTCTTCTCTTTCTCTAGGTTCAGCTGGGCTTGCAGGACTGTCACTGCCTTCTTTAACTTCTCATTTTCTTCTTCTACAGGACTTAGCTGACTATCCATTGAGGTAATCTTTTCTGCAAACACGTGATCATAAACAAAATACCTGAAGAAACAATATAAGGATTATCAAACATAGGAAGTACAGCTAACCACACCTCAAGTTTTCCTGTCCTGGGTAACTAATGACATATTTAAACTGTATGCTAACACACTAAAGAGCACTCACAGGGGCCATTGCCCTTAACCAGTCAGTTGATTTAGTAATCACAACAGTTTGTAAGAACTTCCATGCCATTGAACCAAACTCACAGCTTAGGCAGAATTACAGCGCATTAACAGTTTCAAGTTAGAGACAAGCTGATTGAATAATCTTACTTTAAATTATAATTTAAGTTTAAATACACATTGCCTCCCTGTACCATACAGTACTTCCTGACACTAATTTTTTTCTACAGCACTTCACTCCTGTAACTTTTGTTACTATTGGTGGTAGGAACAATCTTCATAATTAACAAAGCAGTGCTGTAGGCTAGTATTTTCACAAGCCTTTGGCAGCTTGAAGGGTCCACTTATCTTTTGAATTGTCAAGAAATAACTTCTTTTTGGATGTACAGATTTATTCTGGAGTACTACCTCCATGTAGTACTGAAGCCCAGAGACGAGCCTGTTCTGTCTGTGGAGGTGCTTCCCTCACAAAATTGCCCTCTAGGCTTGCAGTTGGCCTGAGCTTTTACCGTGATTGTCCCAATGACCCGACCCCCACCAATGCAGTTCAGCTGGGTCATATGGCTCTGCATTTAAATGGCAACCCAGTGCTCCATGCACCATCTTCCCAGCTTTTACTATCATTCTAACTAGCTTAAGTTCAGGTAAGCTAAAGAAATGTCCATGAACGTTCAAGGAAAGGGTAAGTTACAGAAAATATTTTGCATTGAGTAATTTTGTTTTTCTAATTATCTGTGTGTTTGCTTTTATCTGAATGAAAACACTGGGGTGCAAATTGTTGTAAGCTTTCCAGGCTACCACTTGATATGGCTGGCTCTGGGGGAGAAAGTGGAGTACCAGTACTAGTGTGGTCCAGAAGTAATGGCAGCACCACACAGTGCAGATACTTTCCTAGTTGTGAACATCAGATAATTCTTCTTCCAGCTTGTCTGGTATCTGTGCTTGTGTCTTAGTTTTTAAAAGTTTTGCTTAAAATAGTTTCAGTGTCCTTTACTATGTAAGGTAAAAAGTCTTACTGGCGGAGGTCATACAGCTCCTTCAGACATGAGAAACTGTGCATTGATCTTGGCTGCTCAGATCTCTCCTGGCTCATCCGGCCTCGTCCAGGCTTTTTCAGCTCTTCCACTTGGCGTTGCAGGTCATCTATGTGTGTTTGTAGACTTTCAATAGTCTCTGTCAAGCTAAAAAGTGAAAAGTCCTTTAAATAAAACTAACCTTTTAATTTACTGGTATTGTAGAAATGCCACCAGACAAAGACAGGCACCCAGTAACTACACAAATACACCTGGACTGCTCTTATTATATTATCAGCTGGGGGCCAGGGAATCTGTACAAGTTTGTTACCTTAATATCTTTTGTTGTGAAGCTCTACTCTCTGCAACCAGTTTTTGATTCGTGTCTTCCAGTTCTCTTGCTGTCACATCCAGCTGTTCATAGACTTTTGCGTGCTGGTCGTTCATCTGCCGCAAGAGCTCCACTTGCTTTGTGAGGTACTGCAAGAAACACAAGCCACAACTCCTGTTTTCCATTTTTATTCCCATTCAGAGAGAAACTCCTGAGTTTTACAAATGTAAATTCCTGTGTTTGCTTTGGTAAGCTCAAGAGCCACTATGGGTTACTCACTAGGCAGCTTGCCTTTGTTCATGGAGGTCACCCCAGGCTGATCCAGCAGCCTTTTACCTGGAGGAACTGGGTTTGATGGTGCCAGCTGTCCTTATCTGTGCCCACGCCTTCTGATGGGGCTGTGCTGCAGTCAGCACTCACAGAGCCTTCAGACTCCACCACAGCCCTCAACTGTCTGCTGTGGCCTAAAGGTTGCACTGGGCTCCAACAGAAATTCCTTACCTGTGTTGACCCAACAACTTTCTCAGCATTAAAACTGAAATATTAGGTAGTACCATCCATAACTAAATTTATTTTCTGCTGACCTAAGTTCTTCCAGTCTGAAGCAGCATTAGGTTCAGCACAGCAGAATTTAGGTTGTGGTCACACTTAAGACAGTATGTGGGCTAATATGTGTCAGCAAGTACAATCAAGTTATTGAATTCAAATCTTTAATTACTTACAGGGAACTATTCCAGTTACTGTAATCCCAAACAAAGGTCTCCTGGCCTTTTTAAAAAAATAAAGCCTCACATGAAGTCTTCTCAATTTAATCCTCTTGGGTTTTACAATTAACTACATAGACTGTTTAGTTCCCTGAATAATGTCAGAAAGGTTGGAATTCTTAGTCTAAGCAGTTCACAGTCACCTAAAGCTCTTTTAAAAAGTATTTTATATTCTCCCCCCCAGGACATGACCATTTACATGAGACAGATTTTTTCTGTTTGAGTCTAACCCTCTAAATCTGAAATATTTTGTTCTTACATAGAATTTGTATTTTGCAATATTGCTACATGTTACTTTCTTTAAAATAAGCTTTAAGTAGAAACATCCAGCAAACTCCTAGGCAGAATTACTTCTCTTTACATAGACCTGTTACATACTCAAAAACTTCCAATATTCTACTTAACCTTTTACCTCATTAAAAGATTGGTGGGTTTACATTTTAGGCAATTTAAGAACAGATAATAAGTTTATCTAGGACTAGTAACTGCTCCATACAGACTTCTAGAAGATCAACATGATAGCTGTTAGCTAGATCCTTTTGTAGCCTGTGCACACATGACAGAGGATTTACACAAAAATAGAACATAGATTAGCAGTAGAATCTCAATGTGACCCACTTCAGATTAACTTTCCCTATTGGTTATAGCTGAAGGAAGGAGCTGGATATGCTCAGACTTTCCTCAGCAAAAGGAGTGTGGCTAAGCACAGGAGCCAAGGCTTTAGTGCCTGAAGAGATGTTGCCACTTATTACAATGGGATTTTGCAGAAGTTCGAGACAAATGGAAGGGGTGAAGCACCACTTCCTACACCTTCCATCTCCATTATCTTCAGGGCTGGTGTCCAATTGTCCTGGTATGACCGGGCCACCAAAAGATGATGTAATAAATACTTTAGAAGTTCACCTTTAATCCATGTCCCCTACAACTGAGCACCTAACATGAAGCAGGACCTTGCATTCTAGCACATGAAAATTGGACAGCGTCAGGATTCCAATGTCTGAGTGCTGAGAAGAGATTCAGGCAGGAATAAAGTTGCTGTTTCCACCCAGCCTTTATTACATCTGCTGTGATTAGTTAGTGGCACACGTGTCAGCACAAAGGTCAGATATAATGATCCAAAGCTGTAAAATGCTTAATATGTTAGTATTTAATATATGAGATGTAATCTTAAGTACACCAGAGCCTTTGACCCTTCTCTTTCAGTGCAGGCAAGGCAGTGCCATATTTCAGAATGATTTCTCAGCCAGTTTTAGACTTTGCTATCTGTAAGATCCAAATTAATAGGAAAAAGGCCCCAAATTACGTGGATAATGCCCTGTAAGAGCTAGTACAAAAATTCAGCAGAGTAGCTACAGGAACTGCTGAAAGATCACATGTAGGTTACAGAGACAAGCACTTGAAAATTGTGAAAAATCAAGCACAGAGACTGAATATGCCATTTGCACATGTATCCTGTGCAACAGGGTATATCCTGTGATCCCACAAAAGAGAGAAATGCTGGTATGAAAATAATAGACTGAACTGCTTTACCAGCTAAGTACTACACCTGGCACATGAAAATTTGCGTCCCACTTGTTATAGTGAATTATTGTAACAATTCCTTGTGCCAGTAAGCTAATGTATTCAGTTCCTCAACTAGAGGGTTTCTCTGGGTATTTGATCTCTGGGTTCATCTTCCCTTTTCTGCCAGAAATCCAGATGCAAGAGAAACTTCTTTGCAGGAAGGAAAGTTTTTTGTTGCTATTACACTTTTAAGTGGCACTGGGGAAAGAGAAAAGATGGAGACAGGAGATGGAACTGAGAAGACAGCATGTTGTGACAGCAGATACAAATACAGCCTTTGGCTCAACAGGCTGGGCAAATAAAAGGTGCAGGCACCATTTATGTGTCAGAAGCATCACAAAAACTGTTCTTTCCCCCTCTCCTTTTGGAGGGAGCTAATAGGACAGCCCAAACACATCTCCCACTCTCCTTGGGGGATAGGAGGAAAGAGATTGAAGAGGTATCACAGAAAGCCTTCAAAAAGTAGTATTGCCCAAGTCTTGGTAGAGCAAGACATTGAGAGAAAAAATTAATCTGTCATGTCTGAGGTTGTCTGACCACACAAGTACTTGACCCAGCAACACACCAACTATAGATCACTGCTAGAAGGACGTTCATGACACTTCCTGGAGCTGAAGCTCTCTTATGTAGTCAATAAACACTGACCCACCAGAACAGCTTAAGCAAATAAACTGGCTTAAACCAATAGGATATTGTGTTCTTAACAGCACTAGACTATTTCTGTAAATCAATGTAGCTTAGCAATAATGTATTTTCCATATTTCCAGATAATGTTAAAATACAGCTGCTTATTAAATAGCTGCACTCAATGAGCCAGGTTAGTTGCCTATCACAAAGTTCTGGAGTGTTATTTCAAAAGGTGTGTTGTAACTCTGCTAAACACTTTCTTACATATGTGATTGTTCACACAAGTGTTGAACCTTGCCTACAGTATTTGTATAGCACCTTGGAAGGGTTTGCCCTCTCTGCATCTTAAGAATTGATCTTTTTATAAAAACTATTCATGGCAATGAGTTATTTTCAGTCTCTGCATAAGTAAATACATCTTTTAACGCTGTGGCACTAATATAAATATCAGCTGTTCCAACCATTGTGTCCCAGAATGAATAGGATCACCAAGATTACATTAAGTACATAACAGATAAAAGCCAATAGATGAGGTACAAAACAAAAGTAACTCCCACAAATCAAACCTGCACTCAGAAATTGTTCACCACTTACTAAAAATGCTGCATTTGTGTTGACTACTTTAAAGTCACCTATATATCTCTAAGTATTAAGCTTAGGATTCTTTCAGTTACCTGTTGCCACTACAATAGTAAGTGTTTTCAGTCTGAAGTTGCAGCTGTACAAAATGCACATCTCTAACTGCAGAAGTACTGCTAGCACAAAGGAACTCAGATTTTGTAAAAATCTGGTATATACCAGTCACAGCCTGTTGCCTGTGATTCATACCAGAATCAAACTGAAACGCTGACTATGTTTTCAATATGTTGTCAGTCAGCAAAGTCCTGAATATTTAATAATTATTAGAGATCATGCATTGCCCTCTAATAGCTGAAAAAATCTCATTATGCTGACAAATGCTAGGTCTGCAAGAACACAGGCAATATTAAAAAAAAAAAAAAAAAAAAGAAATTGCCAAAAATAGCCAGGTTTTTCCACTCTGTTACCTAAAGATGAGTGGTTTTGAAAGGTTGGTTATGTTTTTGGGTTTTTCCCCTGGAAAATATGGGACAATATATCCACTATGTCCTATATTTAGATACTATTTAAGTGGGATTTTTTTTCTGTTTTTTGTTATTTGTTTGTTGGCTTCTTTTGTCCTTGTAGGGTTTCCTTTACATCAGAATAGACTTTAGCTCCCTTTTTCACATCCCAGTTTACTGGAAGTATGTATCTTCAGATTTTACTCAAATCTCATGCCTGCACTTATCACCATTTAAATTTCAGTGAGAATTCATTAAAATTCTCATGTAATATTTTAAATTATTAATGTATTTATCATCATATAATTGAATGTCATTTTACCTGGAAAGATCAGCAAAGTTTAGCAATAAAAATAACTGAAATATCTTTTCTGTACAAAACCGAAAAATACCAGTCATTTGTCATTAAACAAACCAAACCCAACATGACATTTAGTGGCACAAAGCTTCTGGTAATCAGAAAAACAGTAAGCATGATCTACTTATACTGGTTCTCAAATTCTCAAAATAGTAGAAGTGCTGAAAGATTGTTCAGTATTTTCCATCAGATCTCAAGGAATTCAGATCTTAATTTACACACTTTGTGTTGCAGGTCTAGATGCTTTTACACGGGGATCCTTTAGATATTTTACCTCTATCTCTTGCAATTGCTCTTGATTTGTTGCATACATTTGCTGTAAGGATTCTTCTAGTTCAGTGTTACGGTCCAGTAGTGTCTTCCCAAGCTCAGCAGCAAGGTGAAGATCTAAACAAAGAAATCGTGTTTTCATGTAAGTGAGAGAAACAACAATGTAATCTAATTCTAAAGTATGTTATCAAATACTTGAGGTATTTTCTAATTGCTGGTATAACTGCCCCAAGTTATCTCCAGTACCCAAAATGGAAGTTGGCTCAAACTGAAGCAGAACATTCATCTACCATCTCTAATGCAAGTGTAAGTTGGCCCTGAGACCCAGGGACAATCCGTGTCCTGAAGCTTCCTCAGTTCCTCCTCAAGCCCTCCAGACACACCACGTTCACCTCCCACACTGTGCCCAGTCTGCACCACTTTTGCCCAGCATCCCTTGGGGCTCACCATCTTCACAGCACTCAGAAGAATAAGCACAGGAGACCCTGTAAATGTTCATCAGTCCAGAGCCAGGCCAAGGCTCATGAACTCTTTATTTACTTGACTGCTCCTACCCATTACCCCTTCAGAGCTCAGGTCACTCAGGACCAAAGTGCCAAATGAAAGTTTCAGATGCTTTTTATGGTGAAACAATAATATCAAAAGACATAAAACTGATGGAGGCCTGCAGCTATTCTGCTTTTCAAGCTCATAAACCCAGGTGACAAGAATTGTTTCATGTGCTCCAAAACATCATTTTAAATGTCATTTGTTCTCAGGCACTTAATCTCAATTTCACTTCAGTCATCTTCAATCACCTCCAGGGTGCAGTGACTGTAGTTGTTGCAAATTAAGAAATAAGTCATCTGAACACTCAGCTTTCTAGAGGGAAAGCCTGATATTTGCTCAACAGCATCAGAAGTGCTAGACAGTTGATATTATTATCTTTAAAGACACGTGTAATTTTAAAACCAACATAATGTGACAAAGTAATAATTCCAGGTATTAATGCTAAAATTGTAATTACTCTGTGCAAGGTACTACATATCAAGGATCCAACAGATTTCTAGAAATCTCAAATTTTCCACCTCCTTCCCTTCATATGACTCATGACCTGCATGTATGCAATACAACCTCGTTGGTTCTCACATAGAACTTGTATCATTAATGGGAAAGAGACAGAAGAAAAGTCAAGAAAAACTTTGAGTCACATCAAGAAGCCTTAAGTTAATAAACAGGAGACATGTATTGCATCATCAGTAGTTACAGCCAGAGAAGAAAACACATTAATTCCATTTTCATTTGACTGCAATGCCCTTTTTTTAACATGTTATCCTCTTTCCTGCCCCCTCTCATTTATCTTATCAGCTAGGAACTGTAATACAAACAATACTGTTCCAAGATTGTTTTGTGCTAACCTTCAGTTTGGCAGCCTGTCCAAAATGATTACTCCATCTCCATACATAAGCCAAAGATCTTATTCAGACCAAATTCAGACTTACAAGGACAAGTCAGTACAAACACTTGCCTATGAAGTTGTAGATGTCCAATTCTGGCTGTGCTGTTCTTTACAAATTCTTTACAGCCACAATGCATTATTTCCTACCTTAAGGTCAGATTCTTAACATAAATGCCATAAAAATTATTTAAAAGAAAACCCACTGCATGGGAGTTCTTCAGTTTCAAAAGATGTATGATTAGAAGGCACAAGGCATATTGGGCTGTACTCAGGAGTTTATCCTCACATTGCTTTTCACTGTAGCACCACTCATTATGAAGCAGCCTATGCTAGAGCTGGATTTGAAGTATTTGGATAACGAAACCTCAAGGCATCCTGCTTAAATTTTTCCCATTTGTTAAACAGATTGCACATTGTTTACCCATGGACAGAAAAACTCCCAGTCAAACACCAAGCTGTTTGTTCTATCTCATTACAGACTACTGTAGTCTTCAAATTCAGTGAATTCATTATCCTATAGAAAATGGAGTCCTGCTTCACAAATTCTTGTACTGCACTGATCTTTACTAGGAGCCACAATCTTTAAAACAATACTAGCATCTTTCAAGGCAAAGACTAAATAGTCTATTCTTTTATTTTAATAGAGTGGAATAAGAGCTTTAGAGAGGATTTAGGATTATGTTAAAGACATAATGCATAATGGAATTACTATCATTTCCCTTCCCAAAGTGAAAGTTTGTTTTCATGTTTAAGTACATTTAGGAGTTTTTAGCTTCATTCTTAAGTGCCCTCCTCATCTACTAAATCAACTAGTACATACCACACAGTACTTGGAATACAAGGTGAATAATAGAATTAATGTCATACTTCACACTCGTTCTGTTTGTTAGACTGGAAAAAGCACAAATGGGTTACTATGGGAGAAATGCTTTTATAATTAAGACAATTTGTTTCTGAGAGGGAGGATACAAGTGGGAGCACTCAAGAACATACAATAAAACCTTAACTCTAGAGAAAGCAAGTACTGAAATAATTTCACCTCTTCTAAAATTCAGAATTTTTTTGCATCCATTTTTCTACATTGTCAAGTACCTGGAAGCCCTATTAAGAGCAGATTTTACAAGTGAGGTGTGCCATGTATGTTTTCCAGATACAAAATGGAAAGCATTAATTTACATTTCTCTGGAGAGAGTTATGGTAGAACACTAGAAGCAAAACTGCATTTTCTGTTGTAAATTTATGTAAAGCAACAGCTAAATTCTGACAGATGTGCATTTTTCCTTTTCACCATAAAGATGGAAACAGAGAGGCTTTTAATAATGCAAAATGTGTCTGTGCAGATCTAAAGATCTTCATTTTCGTAAATCTGATTAGTTGTACTGGTGTTTACCAGCTCCATCAGAAATTCCCACAGCCAGACTTCGAGGATGTCTTCTGTGATGCTGAACAGCCCTCACCAGCACATTACAATCATTGAAAAAGAAGATAACAACAGTACCAAAATCCTTCTCTTCTACTTTTTCATAACCCATCTCACAAAATTATTCAGAAATTTTCAATATCAAATTAAGCCTGTTCTTTTAAACAGCAAAAGGCATCAATTGTGCAAGATGTGTAAGTAAGCCTAGCTGAAGTTTACTTAACTGTAAAATTAAACCTTTATTTTTTTATTTAGTTTCCTATTCCTTATTCTGTATTCAGAGTACCCTCTATTCTGTAAAAGTGAGTAACAGCAAGATGGAAAAAGAGCAGTCATATAAAAAATTATTTTTTAAAGGGCAGCATACTTCAGCAAAACAATGCAGAAGGATGGCTGTTCCCATCCTTACAAGATTTCCATGAGCACTTTTTGCATGAGCAGTATGCCAGAAAAGCCCATCTCCACTGTCAAGGCAAAAATCTTTGGTATGTAGGAAGACTGTCAAGGCTTTCCAAAACCCCTACCCCAATTTTAAGTTTCAAAGACTGGCTGACAAGGACTTCAGGCTTGTCTCACGGTGCTTTCTGATGTTTTACAACATAGGTTCTCATAATCATAACTCACCAGTTTTTAAACATGCACTGATTGTTTGGGTTGTGAAGGGTTTCATGAGACCTTGATAAGCACTCTTACTACCCTGTTTACACACATCCGTGTGTCTTAGCAGCAGGAGGAGTAGTATCCTTCAGAGTGCAGATATAAAGTACAGCACAACATCTGAAAAACATTCCTGTAAGGAATTCCTTCTTTGCATTTCAACTTGCCCATCAGTTTATTTTCTTCCTTTTTGCAAGGCTATTAGTTGCTTCCATTTAAGATTGAGAAGAGAGAATCCCCAGAAAAAGATTGTTCACATGTTGAGAGCACATTAACCAACCCCCAAAATGCACCACCTCTAGAATGGAATACTGTTTCTTAAAAGTTGACAGCAGAGTCAACTGGTGATTATTTCACTCATTTTAATTAAAAGATGGAAGGAGAGAAACATCAAGAAGGCAAAAAGTCAGTTGTTATACATTGTGAAGTCTTTTTGTAGGTCTTCTATTTAATAAATACTGACATAGCAAAAACATTATTGAATCATGTCTTTAAATTTTTCATTCTCTTCCCTTTGACAGCAAACGGTAGTTACAGGATCTTATTTAAACTGATTTGTTTGTATCCTAGAGCCAGGAAAACATCGATTTTGGGTGAAGAGTACCTAAATACAGCTTTCAAACAGTTAGCTGTTTTATATAGTATATAATTAGAGAGACCTGCTCCTGTCTTAAAAAAAGTTTCTGCTGTCAGATGCCTGATCTCAGTGTGAATACTGCTTAGCTTTCTCTATGGTTTACAGTACAGCAGCCCCCACAAATCCCAAGAATTAAGGTATTTCAACATAAAAGCAAAACACATAGGACTGGAGCAGGTTTGCAGGAAACCACCACTTTGAGCTGGCCTTTCAAAACAAACTCGGGATTAAGAACAAAAAGTAGAACTAAGTAATTTAGGTAAATACCAGTCATAAATGCCACTAAGCTCTTAAGGAAATTGCACATTCTTTCCGTATCATGCCTGTTAAAAAGATTTGTAGCGCAATTATAATTGTATTCCTGTGGCTCCTTTCTCATTTGTGAAATAAGAACAGCATTTACCTCTTGCATGTAGTGTCTTAAGACCTATTGATGGAATAACATACAGAAGCTATACATGTATATTTCTGAGACATAATGGAGTTATTTCATATTTTAAGAAGAAAACCTAAAAAGTTTTCAATAAGGAACCTGCGACTAATCGAGCACTGCTACCACTATTTCATCGACTGGAAGCCCTTACAAAGAACTCAACAGGGCGCAATAGCGCATCCCACCCGGTGCTTCCAGCTCCTGCCCGAACAGAAGCTGCTTCACCTTCGGCGCAAGGTGCAACTTTTCGGAGAGCCGCTTCCCTCGCTCCGTGCGGAGAGAGACCCCAGCACCACGCAGCTCGGCTGCCGCACCTCCTTCCCTCAGACAAAGACGGCCGCAGTCGTTACCGGTGACAGCGATCCCGCGGCGGCGGGAAGCGCGGCCGTGCGGGGATCCCGGGCTCTGACGCTCCGAGCCCGGCATGACCGACCCGCCCGCCGCCGCCCCGCCACCCCCGGCCCCCGAGCGCCCTTCCCGCCGCGGCGCTGCTGCCTCCTCGCCGCCCGCCGCGGCCCCTTCCCTCACACGCCCTGCTCGCTGCAGCCCCTACCCTCACACACCCCGCGCCCGGCGGTTCCCCACAGCCCCTTGCCTCACACGCCCCGCTCAATGCGGTCCCTGCCCTCACCCCCGCGGCGGTTCCCCACGGCCCCTTCCCTCACACACCCGGCCCGCTGCACTCCCTCCCTCACACGCCCCCCGCCGCCGCCCCGGCTCCCCGGCCCCGGCTCACCTTGCTGCAGGTCCTGCTGGTCGTACCACGGCTCATCCTCGCGGATCTCGAACTCCTCTACCAAGCTGTCGGCCAGCATCGCGCCCCTTCCCCTCACGGGCGGCTGAGCCGGCAGCGCCCACCCCACGATCCCGCTGGCACCGAGCGGGGTAGAGCGAGCCGGCAGCCGCTCCCCGCCTCAGCAGCCGCCTCCGGCCATTGCCGAGCGGTTCCGGACTTTGCCGAACCTCTCCCCCTTCTGGCCGGGCTGCGCCGGCGGCAACGTGGCAGCTGCTGCCGCCGCCCGCCCCCCGCCTCCCGCGATTCAAACACAGCACCCTCGCCTCGCCGGCGGGCAGCCAATGGGGAGCCGCCCGCCCCACAGATCGAAAGGACGCTAGACCGATCAAAAGGTGAATTCATATCGAGCGGCCAGTAAGAGCGAAGGGAGGGTGGGCCCGGGGCAGCCGCGCTCCGCCCCGCCGCGCGGTGCGCAGCCTCCCGTCAGAAGAGGTGGGTCGGTGCCCGTGGAAGGGGCGGTGGTCGCCGGCGCTCAGGGGCGTTGATGGCGGGGAGCGGCTGCTGAAGGTGTCTGCTGCGGCTTGCGGCGGAGCAGGACTGGCACGGCCCGGGATGGGACAGTGCGATTTGGCGTAGGGACAGCCGGGGCTCGTAGTTGCCCCGCGTTGGGAGCGCTGAGGGAAGAGCCCGTGAGGAGGGACCCGGCGTGGTGCCCAGGTGCGAGCCGCCTCCCCGCCGGAGTGCGGGAGCGGAGGGCGGAGAGGGGAGCCTGCAGGGTCAGTCCCAAAAGGGCTGGCTCCATCCGCGCACCTCGCTCTCGCACAAAGCGGAGGGAGCCGTGTTTCCTCTCCGGGGACCCGCTGAGGAAAATGAGCGTAACTTCCCTATTCTTAACAGACGAGCCCTTGCAAAGGTGCAGTGGTGCGAGCTCCCCGAGCCCCGCGGAGCAGCGCCGGGGCAGCCCCCGCAGCGCGGGCACCGGCCGGTGCCGCAGCCCCTGAGCATTTCCCCTCAGTGCTACCCCTCGGGACCAGCAGCGCGTTTGTTCTGACTTCAGTCTTAATGTGGTGCAAGTCACGTCAGAAGGATGAGGAAGATACGTGTGTCCAACCAGTCTGTCAGGGCTGCGAGCATTGCACAGCGGTTTGGGACCCAGAACGGCAGAGCAGGATGGCAGCCAGTGCGCCTCAGGCAACATTTGCTATTATCTCTCGGAATTCACTTTTCTTCTTTAGACTCGTGCTCTAGTTTCTTTTAGCAATTGTCATCCCGCTCTGGGAGAAACGCAGGTAATGTCACACTGCACCTCACTGGCCCGAACAGGCTGTTCTTTTGGCCTCTGTGTATTAACACAGTTGTAACCACTAGAAATTTCTGAAACCGATTTGCCTTCTGTGAGTCACAAAATGTGCACCCATGCTTTTACGTACTCATTGTAAAGGCCGACTATTAAGAAGAGGGAAGGGATGCTCATGCGTGATTTCATCGTAGTGCTATTAAAGGGAACATCTGGGGAAGGAAGTGTGGTACCTCAACTTCTAATTGAACCTATTCCATAAACAAGGTGCAGGACCAGATGTACCAATTAGGGTAGAGTTGTGTCAGGCCCTGCATATTACAGTTAGTCATGGTACCAGAGGCCAGTTTGCATTGGTAGAAGACTTTTGTTGAAGAAATTTCAAATGCCTTCTTTCAAATTTTGTGAACTGAGGGGCCATTTTTATTTGTGTCAGAAGGAATCGAGTCAAATATGATTTATGTCTGTTTGCTGGTAATGTTAGCACGAAGCACTTTTATTCTCGGTGCTTGTGGAATTTGAAAGAAAGTCTCCCAGTTCTCCATTTTGAAGATCTGTGCAGGGTGCTCCAGGTAGAAATAGAGGTGAAATATCTACCTTTCCAAAACCCTCATATCCACTATAAATAATTTCATTAAGTATATTTGCGAAGGCTTGAAAACGCAAATGTGACACTTGATAATAATATACTGTAATGACTTCTATATTAATATCAAACTTATTTTTAAAAATAAATGCTTCGATTGGACATCTTTTCAATAACCTTTTTCTTCATTGTAGGTTTCTCAGTAAAAGATTGTGAAACCAAACTTGCTGCAAAAATGCAAAATTTTGTCACCTGAAAATGGAATTGTCTCTATGGCTGTAGAAAAACAAGTTTGAAGGTATATATCATGGTAATTCTCAGATATTTTAAAAATCAGTCCAATTCTTAGAAATAAATTGGCTTTAATAAAAACGAATCCTAGGGTTTCAGTTGTTTGTCAGCTCGATTTCTTAGCTATAGAATGAAGTTACCTACTCTTCCCGTCGTGTTTTGTATCACAGCATCTTACATATATATGCAGAAGAGCATCCACACTTTATTTACTCTTCAAGATTTCATTTTCCGTGTTGGGGGATGGCAAAACTGCCTGTTCCATCTTTCCCAGTCCCTACCTGGTTTGTGGCTTTTGCGTGGTCCTTGCTCAGTGATTCGGAAGTTCCTCCCTTCCTGCACAGCAGCCTCTCTTCAGCCGCCTTGTAAACCACAGGAAGGCTGGAAACAGCCTTGGCTTTCATTTCCTGTTTCTTCCATGGTTATTTTTATGAGGAGTTCAGGGAGCTGCTTATAGAGCTGCTGATCAAGCAGATATTCAAACAAGGTA
The DNA here is from genome assembly GCA_020086605.1 of Lanius collurio. Classification (NCBI taxonomy): domain Eukaryota; kingdom Metazoa; phylum Chordata; class Aves; order Passeriformes; family Laniidae; genus Lanius; species Lanius collurio. The sequence goes on along the minus strand of JACBWW010000025.1, from coordinate 11,639,909 downwards.
TTTTGATGGATATGTGAAAATTGCATTTAGGGTAAAATTGTTAATATGCAGAGGAGCAAAGTGTGAACTATTGACATAAAGCAGGTTGTAAAGCTCTGCATAGTAAGACTGAAATTTGAACTTGAAGTATCCAAATTAATGGGAGACAGCTTCCTTCAACAGATGTAAAAATGAACAAAGCCTCACTTAAAAACACATACCTAGCAGTATTTTTGTACTGAGATTATAGAATCAAGTATGGTCAAGGACTACTGTTAGGTAGCTATTCAACAGCTTTCCTGGAGCTGGCTCTTTTCATGCCATAGTTTACACCAACATGCTGAGTTTGATGATGGAATAGATCAGCATCTTAAAAATTTGTTGGCTGAATTCATTGATAGATTAAGGAAATCTTTTTTCTTGGGCTGAATCTCTGTTGTTTGGGCATACGTAAAATGCTGTGTGTTACTTGCTGTGTTTTATTTACATGCAGTCTTCCATACAATGAAAATGTTAATTAAAAGGAGTTTTGTTTTGATTGTTTCATGGTTTGTTAGGTGAAAATATTGCTTCCAGGGCTTCTTAACAATTAATATTTTAAAACAGAAGGGAAAAACTTGGTATTTGTTTTGAAAGAAATATTCCCCTATGTGCACACTGCATTGGACATTGCTAGCAATGGAATACGTAAAGGATATGAGTTGAGTCACTTCATTCCTACACAGTCCATAATTGTAAGAATAAACAGCTAGCAAGAAAGAGCTAAAATGGATACAATTACTTGGAACTCTTCACCAAGATGAGTGTTAGCAGTAGCAGGTTTTTAAGTGGAGTCTGCATCAGTTAGGAAGGGTTTCCTTTAAATTTTTGTCTAGTTGTTCCATTGACTTTTAAGCCCTGATTATGCTTAGAAATGCCACCTAATAACTTATTATTATTTTGGGCTCAGTGTCTTATAACTCAGTAAAATGTTTCTGATTTTAAAAAAATCTATTTCTACACCTCTGAAACAAGAAAATCCTCCATAATATTTTAATTTGGTAAACTCTTCTTCTAATTGTTGTAATTCTCTTTTGTAACTTGAGGAAGAAGACAGCTGTACTCCTGGAAGATGAAGATTCTTCAGGGAATTCATGCTAATGCACTGGCATATTCCATGACTACCCTAGGTGCTGGAATGATGAACAGTATTTTTAATTTCTACTACGTTAAGCTTTTCCTAAACCGATACAAAATTTCAGAAGCAGCATTTCATGAAGCACAGGTACTGTACAATGAAATATTTTGATTACTATGTTGTGCTATGCAGCAGTGTTATTACAACAAAGTGATTCTTTTAATGACAGATTAATTTTGGAATCATTGCAGTTAATTAACAGTAAATTATCTTTGAATTTAGGTAATCTATAAGTAGTGGAACGTACACATAAACCACATTATTTACAGTCAATAGAGTAAAAATCTCCAGACTAAATTGCTGAAAAGATTTTTACCTTTGATAGCTTGAAGTAATTTTCTAAACTGATCTTGCACCTCAGCTCCATAGATAAGTTTGACATTAGTGCTTTCCTGTGGACTGTTTAAGTACTTAAATACTGCATTTATCCTGCGAATCATTATCCACATGAGTAACTCTTGTTGTAAATGGTCTCCTGAAAGTAATGGGCCAGCTCATGTTTTGAATTAACTTGGCTGTGAGAATAATATCTGAGCTTTGCAGGATGAAAGCCCAGATATGTAAGGTTTTGAAAGAGTGAAGTCTTTAAAGACAGTTCATTTCACATGTAGTTGGTCACCTACCTACTTATTCATCTTATTTTTTCAAAATTTCTATAAACCTATGAATACCAATAAGAATTTGTTTTAGAGTCTATTTTGACCTGAGCAGCTTTTCTATGTATGTATTTATTGTCAGAATAGAGGTTTGTTTTAAATAATACGTTGTGTTTGTGTAAACCTCTGTAGAAGAATTGTTGTGGTGGAGCCCCCTGGGCCCCCCTGGCCGGGTCCCTGTGATGTGACTGAGTCGGGTCTGTCTGATGTTCCAGCAGCCCTGGCTCTGATCTGGTTGGTTGGTTGTCCCTGGTATCCCCTTTCCCCCTGTCTGTGATAAAACCAGCAGGATGGAAAACACCTCCCTCTCACCTCGCCGGCTCTGCCCAGGTCGGGTGCTCTGTCCCCCCCAGGACAGAGGGAATAAATGACTTAACATCATAAAGGAGGTTGGAGCTCTATTTCTCTTCTCAACTTCTGCTCTGGGGGTAGCTGTCAACAAACACTGGCTTAAGTGGGGCTGCACAGTCGAAGGATATTTAGGCTGTTTGTGAATGGTTTCAAATATTCCAAGACATAAAGAGGCAAACTCACCACAAAATTAAGCAGTGGACAAGCTAATCCACCACCAGAGAGAATGACAGTAGTGACAACTTCCCTTGTTTGTGGCAGGTTGTGTTTATGATCTGGAACGCCATCAATGACCCCCTGTTTGGGTACATCCAAGACAACTCCCGGCTGAGGTGCTGCGCGAGGCGCCAGGTGTCGATTTTGTACGGGGCCCCTTTGTACGGGCTGGCGTTCCTGCTGCCCTGGTTCCCCTGGAGGAGGCACTATGAGGAAGGGGACTGGCTCAGTGGCCTGCACCTCATCGTCTCCCTGTGCGCCTTCGACGGCCTGCTGACCTTCGTGCTCCTGGCGCAGTGCGCGCTCTTCGCAGAGAGCTCCACCAGGCACGAGAGCAGGCTCCAGCTCATCAAGTACAACCAAGTGGCGACGTTAATTGGGTCCACGAGTGTTCTCTTTTGTGGTCTCATATCAGATAATATGGAAAACTTCGCCTGTTTTCAGGCATTCACTGTTTTGATCGCAGCGTTAGCAACAGCTTGTATGTGTTGCACGGGGAAATACAGTACAAGTCAATATGAGCAGAGAGAAACCCACACAGAGAATGCTAATCTGGAAAACAGCAATGGAGCTTTCTCCTTGGCCTCAGTAGTTTCATTGACCAAACAGATCATGACAGAGAAGAACTTCCTGTGTTTTGTAACAATGAACTTCTTCCAAGTCTTCCACCTGGCCTTCTACAACAATTTTATGATGATCTTTGCAGATAATCTTATTCCTAAGGATGCCCTTTCTTCCTCAGTAAGAAGTATCATGTATGGAGCAGGTTTTATTTGTCCTCAGGTAGGCAGTCATACTTTTCTATTTCTAAGTATGAAAACCTGGTGTTTTAGTAGTTCACAGAATCCATTTAATGCTTGGAAAAATGCTGTATTTGGCATAAGGCATTGGCCAAACTGAATAATAAATCTCACTCCCCAGTGCTCTAGAAGAAAGTGCAGTCTCTGTGCAGGCTGATCAAATGTAAGAGGTAGAGAGAGCAGACAGGCAGGCTGGTAGAATATCTGTTTAAAACAATGTGAGATGTGAGTGGGCAAGGAATGAATGTTTTGTATCCTACAGTGCTTAAAATACCTAAGCATATAGGAATGAAAAACATGGGCAAGATAAAACATTTCTAAAAGCAAAATCTACAGAATTCTGAATTCTTGTTTCTTTGTTTTGTTTTGTTATACCATATATTACTAATGAAAAGCTAAGCTCTTCTTCAGGAAGTTTCTGAAATAAACTGCACAAAATACCAGAAAAAATTATAAGGTATTAAAAGCATTCTTGAAATATGTGGTATCTCAGTCATGGAAACCAAACAAAACTCTGAATAGCTGCTTTTGGAGAATAATACATTTAGTCTGTTGTTTGGTCTCTTGGTCAGAAATATTTATGGGGGAGAGAGAGATACCTTTAAAGCCCAGTCAGGATGGGGGGAGGAGTAATGAACTGAAAAGAGAAAGAGAACCCCAAAGAGTAATATGTGACACAAGAAAAGCAGCAAAAATATGCTCCACAGAATGTGAACATACATGTCTGCAGTAAACAAAAAATTCCTCTGTTCATTGCCTTCTAGCTTCTTTCTCTAGATCTTTTAAAACTTTCTCTTGTTGGATGTTGAAAGTCAGGATACTCAAAATATGACTATCCTGGCATTCATAATAGGTGTTGATGGTGTTCAGAATTTCTCAAAATCAGGGTGCTACGTTCATTAAATTGTAATGGGTTTTGATAAGTAGTATGTATAAGAAGATAAATGCAATTGCAACTGGAATTCACAGCTCAATTTCAGTTCCCATTTTGGCTTTTGCATATAAAACATACAGATCCTGAACATACCTTCTGTTCCATGACTCCTAACTATCTTTAATTCCATGACTCCTAACTGTCTTTAATTTCAGCTTCTGTTCTTACCACATGTTTGATAGTTTTGGGGTTTTTCCCCTGTAGCTCAGACTATGATAATGAACTTTGATTAAATTAGATCATGAACTTTGGAAATAAATCAGAAGCTACATAAGTTAGGAAAGCTTAAATAATTTTACTCCTAATATATAGCAATCACTTTTATTGATCAAATCAGTGTGACAGTGTGAAAAGAATAATCTTTCAGGAAATGTGTCTCTCTCTGCTCCGCAGAGACTCTTTGTCTACGAGGTCACTGAACCGTAGAGGGTTTGCCATGACCTTATTTTTCTCAGGTTTTGTCCCTTTGAGCTCAAGATATAATAAGAGAATTCTCTGATGGCAGTGTCCTGAACTTCACTTACTGGAAAAACACCCGACACTTGTAAAATAAAGCTCCTTTTTATGAGCTCTGCTTCAGTGGCCTCTACTAAACTAGAATTCAGCTTCTGACTTAGGTTCCTTTTAGTAGTGAATGTGAGGAATACAACTTGCCCACAAGGAAAATGTTGCTGTAACACAGGCAAACAACTTTGAATTTGCATCATTGTTGGTATTCTCCTTACAAATACAAAGTCTTAGAGATGTGCAAGTAGTGAGGAATTTTCTAAGTCATAAGTACTTCCTGAGACAGGGTTATTTTGCAATTACAGGGAGACAGGAACATGCTGTTTACAATAGCAGGCATTACATGATCCCTTAGTATTTCTAGTGGAGCACTTTTCAGCAAAATCCCTGAAAACACCCAGAGGGAAAGAGTATGTTTTAAGTTTCTTATAAAAAGATGGTTTTCTTATATCAACTTTCCAGATTTGTTTTACCTCCCTGATCAAGTAAAAATCTTGAGCTTTTTTACAATAGCATTTGCTATGGTAATCTTTGACTGCAGCATCCTGATTTTATTTGTTATGTTAAAGCACTTCAGTGTGGGAACAATTGTACAAGGAAAATTCTTTCCTGTTCTTTATCTGAATATTACACAGCTCAACTCTGTAACACAGAAGAAAGGAGAAAACATGTATCTTCATACAGTTTGTGTATTTGTGACAGAGATGAGGACCATGTAGATGGTGACAAAGTCCCATATAATAAAAAGAACATAATTAATTACAGAATGTCCTATGGAAAGTGAGGAACAATGTAGAAGAACTTCTGTTCATACTATTATCAGCACTTAATATAATTTTCATGAGTTTGCCAGTCACTCAATTCTTAGAATCTACTTCTTCAAAATTAAAACTCAGCCATGCACAAGCACTGGCTTCTGCCTTCTTCTGCTTGCTAGTAAAGCCTCTCACTTTCTTAGTGAAAGCTGTCTCAGTGAGCTTGCTTTGCCAGCTTAAAAATTGTTCTTGATTTCTATAAATGTCAATTAAAATTGTAATATTAATGAAAAAGCAATTACTGAAAATATTTTTTGTCAGCAGTTAAATGGCAAGATGCTTGATTTACAGTTATCATACTGCAAAACTAATACTTTCAGGGATATCAAAAGTAAAGATCATGAGCCTTAAATAATAGTTAGGCATTGTGGGAAACAGTATTTCCCTCAGGATATAGCAGTTCTCAGCCAGATAGTTTTTGAGTGAAAGGAGACTACCTAGTAGAGGTAGCATAGAAGGAGCCAGTACACAGTTTCTTTGCTCATTTTCTATTTTTTTTTTTTTTTGTTGAACTTCTTAGAAAGGATTGCTGGTTGGGTTTTTTCTTTAAAGGCTATTAATAATTTATGTCTGGCCTATATCTTATAGCTCTCCTAATGCTGAGACACTGTACTGTATCTTTTCATCCTGTGTGTGTATATATTATCTTTGCAGTGCCTTGTTCTTCTCAGTCATGCTTCATTGAAGAAGTTTGGTTATTACAGAATCATCTTGTTTTCCTTTTACTACGAAGGAGTAGCTGCTGCTGTCATGTGTCTTCTAGGGCAAGAACACTATTACCTGTTGGCATTTTATGTCACAACAAACATGTAAGTAAATACACTCCCCTGTTCATAGACACAACTGAAATATTTCTAACAGGGCAGACACTTGATTTCATTACCATGAAGATTCTGCCTCTGCTTTCATGGTTTTCATTCTGTTTCACTTCTCAGAAAAGTTGAAACTCCAGATACAGCTTTTTTCCCCCAGCTTTTATTTTATACTCTTTCAGCTTTTAATTTATGCTTAAAAAAGAAAAGCTTAAAACACAAAGAGAAATTACATTTTGAAGGCACATGCCTTCAGTCACTTTAGCCTGAGATTCAAGGGAAGGAGAATCCCATGTTTCCTACACAGACATGGAAGAGCTCAGCAGAGGAACTCCCTGGAGACAGTTTGCTGGGAAGGCTTAGCCCTCACCCTGCATTGCAGGAACATTTGTGTGCTGCACTGCAGACAAACAGGGAGAACTCAGGTGCTGTTGGGTGACCAGCACTGAGTCACATTTCCACTGGTGCTCAGCAGTAAGATGCCAAGAAGTGGTATTTTCACATAAGTATATAATGATACATGGGAACCTTACTTAAAGATCAAGAACTGTTTGTATCAGAATAATGTTACAGCAGTTTGTTTTTATTTCTTCGTGTTCTTTCTTATTGCTGTCTTTCTACATGTTCTTTCCTGCTCTCCTTTCCTTTTTTTCCTTCCCCACCCTGTTTTCATTTTTATTTTCAGTATTGCAGTCATGAGCTACTCTAACACTGAATTGTGTGAACAATAAATTGAATTTCATTATCTGCATGTTTTAAATGATGAAGATGTATTATGATTTCTCCAAGAAAAAAATTTAAGGTACCTAAAAACTGTATGTTTAAAGTGCTAGTTGTTCAAAGTATCTTGTTAGTAAAAGCTCATCACACCCAAAATTTAATAAGACACAGAAATTGTAATATTTGAGATTGTTTCATTTAGGTATTTGTTAAGAATCAGCTTTTTATGTGTGTTTAAATGCATATCTGTATATAGCTATAGACACTGTAAATACATATATAGGAATGCACGTAAGCTGTTCTTTCTAGTCTAATTCTTCCATCTTGAAGTTTATCTTCCATGTGGTCATGTCTTTTCCAGATTTCAGGAACAAATTTTCAGTTTCTCCTTTTTCTGAGATGTTTCTTTTCTCCTGATTATTTTAAATGACATTAACTGATAATGTAAATTTATTGTCAAAGTGTTCATGACCTTATACACTGATGTCCAGGAAAAATAATAGAAAACCCCCCACTTCTAGGTTTGCATATTGGTCTCTACTTCTCAACTACAAACAGATCTGGTAATGCTTTCAGATAGATCACCAAGTTTCACAGAACATCTCAGCTTTGTGTGTTTGCAGAATACCAGTGTTGGTGTGTTTGTGTTAGAATGTCAATTAAAATTTCATTATGAAAGGGAATATAAGAACTCTGAACATCTTCAATATTTTGTTTTTCTTTAGGGTAATTGTGCAGGCTTCATTTAGCTTGTTCAATTTGCCTTTGGCAGATATTATTGATGCAGATTTAATAAAGCACAAGAGGAGGTATGTCAGTCTGGTTTTTTATACATGCTGTTTGCCTTGTTCCTCTTTGGTAATAAATGATGTCAAAGTAAAGACAGTAAATGATCTGGGATCCTTGATACAGAAGTACTTTTTGGGAGAGCAACTTAGCATAAGTAAAGATGAGAACTTGAGTAAAGTTTCCTGCAGTTACTTCAGTAGAGTCATTTAAACAGATTGTTAGGTCATCTCTAGTTTTAATCACACTGTAATATAAGCCAAGTCCTTCCAATTTTTGTGGCTTTATTTTTGTTGGCTTTTATTGAATTATTTTGTAACTCCATACATCTATAATCATGTATGAATTTTCTGAATAAGGCCTTTTTAAAATGGAAAAGGTGTTAAGAATGCTTTGCCTATGCTAGCTAAAGTGCAAAGTTGAAAGTCTAACTGGTTCCATTATCTCCCTGAAATAAAAGGGATAACACCTGCTGCAGAATAGCATATTGCAACTCACTGATCTTCTGGATTTTTATTAAAGTGCACATGGATGAACCTGTTGGTTCCATCTATGGTTATGTAAGTGCAGACTCAGCCCTGTTAAAGAACTTGCCCCTCAAAGGGGAGATCTGTTGCTTTCATGGGGAAAAAATTACCTCATTTTTCTGGCCTATGCGTGCAAAATCTTAAGTTGTAATTAATTCTCCATGCACTGTTCAGTCTAATTTAACTTCAGTAATTACTCCAAGTGCACAAAGCTGAATTTGAGTACAGGTCACTTCAGAACTGGGGCCAAGCTGTATGTATGTATATATGTGTGTGCATATATATATATTTTTATATACACCCCCCCAAAGGTTTGTAACCTTTAATTTCCAAATAAATTCAAATTTCATTATGCTAATAGATCTGTTTGCTATGATGTGTGAACTGGATAAAGCTAAGGATCATGATATTTAGCATTTGCATATTAACAGGATTTCAAGCTTTTTAAAATCACTATTGTAATTAATACACTTATAAGTTTGCATTGTGCATTAATTTGGTTTTTTCCCCAAATATTTCAGATTACCACTTTCCTCTATGGTTTTTGGTACCAATGCTTTATTTACCAAGCCTGCCCAATCCTTGGCTCCAATGGTTGTGGTTACAATACTAAATCATTATGGATATTACAATCTGAATAATGTACCCAGTCATCCTGATATAAGGTGAGTTCAAAAGAGATACTTTAAATCTTAGAAAATAATGTGAAATACTCTGTAATCTAAAAGGCAGATTGAATAGCAGTTAGTTTGCATCAACTGCACTTCAAAAACATAAACACTTTAAGAATACTTATCAGTTGGTTTTGTCTGTGTAAAGTACAAATGTTTTTTAAAGAGTAACTCCTTTAATAAACAATACACATGAGGATATCTACCTAATTTTGAAAAGCAAAGGATACCTTTCAGTTGTTGACCATTCCCTGGCTTTTTGGAAAAAATGAAAAAAAAGTATGAGATCACCTAATAGCTCTTACTAAGATTCATGTTGTCCTGGCTTCTGCATTTTGTTTACCTCATAAACCTACTTCCTTAAATATATAATATGCAATGTTAGTAAGATCCATGTTTTGTTTGAGAGAAAGCAGTGTGATCACTGGAGGGAGGAGTGTATCATCTTGGCTCCAATCCTACTCACCATTCTAATGCAAATGATTTCATTCAGTCCCTGGAGACCTTAATACAGCGTAAAGCTGTGGTTGCTGGTTAGTTGGACATGTGTGGGCTTTTATAAAAACAAATTAATGGGGAATAACCACACTGATAGGGTCACAGGCTGTGTTTATGACCCATCAAGAGGAAGTGCCAACGTAAGGAACAGCTGAAGTCAGGGCTAAATGGAAAAATCCTGATTAGGATTTACTTGAGGGAATAACATGAATATCCTGAGAACTTCATAGCTCTCCTAAATTTTTAGTAAAAACTTCAAGAAATAGGGAAACAGAATTGTGTTTGCACTTTTGTAGAGATAGCTCCTGAGTGAGAAAGATCTGGTTATGTGTCACCTAAGGTTAGGAGAACATTTTGTATTTGAGGAATTTTCTAAAAAGATATATGAGGACATAAAAGAACAACAGGTGGTCTTCAGAAATGCATCCAGACAGAAGCCAAGGCCACTTAAGTTTGAGGCTATGTGTGAGAACAGCTTGTTTTAATGCATTCTGTAGATAGCCAGTGAGATGATGTGAAGAGGACATGAACCTCATTATAATGTCAAATGAGATGAATGATTTTTGCAGAAGAGTGGTAGGTTGAACTGGATGTGGATATGAGAGGGCTGAATGTATTCATCTTGATGATTCAGAGAAATTCAGGTTTGAAACACAAAAACTGCAGTTCTGATCCCTTTCAATCAGAGAAATGATCCCTTTGTGGATGGATTTTAAATCACAGTTGTCATAAATATTTTTTCCCTGGTAAGTAGCCCCTGGACTATAGCAACAATAAATTTATTATGTACAGATTTGAAATACTTGGAATGCTCAACCTATAAAATCTGGTTTTTCACTTGAGTCATGCTGAAATTTTATTTATTTCACTAGGGCCAGGAACAGCATAAAACATAAGCTGAGAGAAGTGAATCAGAGTACCTGAAATACATTAGTATTTCTTTTGCCCATCCTTTCAAAAATAACTTCTTAGATAGCAGTTTGCCCATGTTTCCTGTATATGTAGTGTGTGAATGGGATGTCCTTTGCTTGCAGATGGAGTACAGGGTTGATCATAATCCACCAAGACCAGAAGACTCAAAAGTTGTTTCTAGGGAGTCAGTTTGCCCTTGGCAATGTACTCAGACCATTGACTGAGCTAAAATTACTTACATATATTAAAACCCATTGGCTGATCTCATATTTCAGCCATAGGCAGACAGTTTAAATACACTTGCATCAGGACAAAGTTGTTTGGGGACAAACAGAAATTAAATACAAGAGATTGTTTAAAATAGGCTCAAACTGTTTTGGGGGAAAAAAAGCATTTCTCAGTGTGAATTACAGAAAATGAAGTATTATGACCCATGCCAGTACAATCTCAGCTCTGTTGTTCCTCCTTCTCCAAAGCTGGCAGTATCTATTAAGTGTTTTGGGAAGCATTTGCTTTATTAGGTGTAGGGGCAGTGATTTGTGAAGATTGTACAGAGGACCCTTACTCTCCATTAACAAAATGTTTGGGCCCTGAATAAATATGTCTTAAAAGTTTCCAGCAGTGTTGTTTACTGGACAAGGCAGAATATGCAGTCTATACACCATTTGCTGCATTCTAAGTTATTTTTAATATTAATAATTATTACTTTTTCTTGAACTGAAAGTTAAACTGTAGCAACAATGATGGAGCAGCTAATCCTGGAAACCTCCAGGCACAGTAAGGACAATAAAATCATCAGTAATAGCCAGCCTGGCTCCACCAAGGGCAATTGATGCTTGACCAACTTGATAAACTTGCACAGTTAAATGCCTTGTCTGGTGGGCAGGGGAAGGCAGTGGATATTGCCTGGCTGGGCTGCATTCCTTAATGACCCAGGATTGTGGGGCAGGATGGACCCTCAGGAAGCCTGGGGAGGACACAAAGCTGGGGCTGTGGCAGGTACACAGAGGGTCACGCTGCCATCCCAGGGCACCTCAATGGGCTGGAGGGGTCCCTGGGGCTGCATTAGACAAAGCACTGCCAGCAGCTCCCAGGAGACTCCTCTGCTCACACATTATAACTCATCCTTAGGAAATGTGGTCACTACACAGAAGTTCATCACTTTGGTGTGGAAAGTATTTTTAAATATCCCCTAAAGTTTGAGCAGTACTTTGCAGAATGTGCTGTCTTGATTTTTCCTTTCTTCCATCATCATAGCAAAGCAGTACCTGCCCTGTATGGCTTCAGATGGTTTTTGTTCTTGTTTGGGTTTTTTTAGTTTGGCTTGATTTCTTTTTTTTCTTTGCTATGGAAAAGATGCCTAGTTTAAAACCTCCCTCTTCTGGAGAGCCAATGCAACTACCACCAGCTTCTCTTGAAAGAGCCTTTCAAATTCATTCTTCAGAACAAAGTTATTTGGCAGCAACTCTTCATTATTTATTAAAGGAGCTTTAAACTGTTAATGCTTTCATATTGAATTACTGAACTACATGACATTCAGAGTGAGTTTAGGGTTGTTTAGGGAAATATTGCATGTTTTATTCCTGTGTGTGCAAAAAGAAATGTAGATGTGGAAATTTCTGAAGGTACTTGTTCAGCTGTAATCATGATAAAATCCAAGCTCTGCTCTTGATTTATCCCTGTCCCTTAACAAAATATTTCTCCGTTCCTTGTTTTGTGTTTTATAGATATTTTTCATAATTCCTGAAATAACTAAAGGTTTTACAATACAAGAGGTAATATTATTTTCTTAAATCAGCATTGTTCCAATGAAATTATGATTGCAGAGTGTGAGTAACTTAGCAGGTGTTCTTTGTGTAAAGACAGAATAACGTTAGTACTGAAAGCTGCAATCCTCTTTAGTGTGCACAACAGGCCAAATGCAAGCCCCAGCATCCTGTTAAGTGTGTCTGAGTGCTGTTCTCCTCCTTAGGTGGGTAAGGGACGTGTCTGTGACCTCCCTGCTGGCACTGCTCCTGCAGTCCCTGGGGGCAGCTGTGCCAGAGCTGTGCATGATGTGGGCTCCTTCCCTTGGAGGTGCCCTGGAAATGCATTTGGATACAGGCCAGTAAACAACTCCAAATGGTAAATCATTGTCACTGCCAATAAACATTGGCTGTGGACCAGTGGCCTGCTAGTGAACACTTCCAGTCATAAATGCAGTTGCCTGAGTGATTAAGTGATTAACTTGTGGGCCTTTGTTTTCTTATGTAGCATTAGCATGTACATGACTTGAGATAAACTGTGCTCTGTTCATGAGCCTGTGTCTGTACTAAGCACAGGATCTGGGCTTTGTTGGAGGTTGCAAACATTTTTTCTGTTAAACCAAGTGAGACTTGAGTTGATTCTTTCATGATTCAGAGGAGCTCTTAGGTTTTATTCAAAAACCTGCTTGAGGTTTGGGGTTTTTTTCACAGATTTCAGGTTTTTTGGATCATGGCCATAGCTGTTCTGTGAGTCTCTTATCTCATCCCTGAATGCTAAGGAAGAAAATTAGAAAGTAACATAAACTGCCTCATGGAGAGAAAGTTCACTTAGAGGCTGTTTCTCAGCTTGAGTTGACTTTCCTGATATTTAAGCAATTAGAATCCCATAATTAACAAAATGCAAGTAGATAATGATTCCAGCTACTAGATGAATGCCAAAATGCATGCTTTGAGCTGTCAGAAACCATACTGCTCCTAAAAGGGAGCTCATTTAATTCCTGTATTTTCTTTTTTGATTCATATTTGCTGATGCTTTTCTTTCTTTTTCATTAGAGAAGATTTAGATGAGGAAATGCCATGCATTCATTAGAAAAAAATGAAAATTAGTGGTAATTTCACATCTATTCTTTTTATGGCTTATATTATCTTGTAATCATTTATTTTTAAAACCAAATGAAATAAGGCTTGATATTTCCAACAGCCCTTGAAACCACACCTGAATTTTGTGCAATTATCATAACTTCTGTCTAGCACTCAGCAGCTAAAATGACACACTGTGTGGATAGTTAGTAGCACAGATTTCAACTTAAATTAATTTCATATTAAAATGTTTGCTTCCATTTTCTGCTCTTTTTTCTTTTCCAGATTGTTCAGTCTTACTAAAGCTTTTTGGATGCTCTGTTCTATAATTGGATGAAATTTGTTTAAATTAATTTCTGTATTACATAATACAGATGAGCAGGAAAGTAGTGAACAGGATTTCTTAAGATTGCCTACAATGTATTAACATTAACTCTTTGTGTGCTAATTGTCTGAATTCCTCCCAGCCAGAGAAAACAACATGAAAAACCTATTTGTATGCAGAATTAGAAGATACACAAGATACTTATATTTGTTTTATTTAGAATTGACTGTACAGTAGCATGTCTCTGTGTATATAATGGGAATGCTTTAAAAATAACTTGTTTACTGACCATGGCTGTTGATCTTCACATTGAAAGCTGTGTTCTCATTTGTTTCAGCAGGTCTTTTTTAGATCTCCATGATGCCATGTTCTACCTGGTGTGTCTGGTTCCACTCTGCATTGCAGTCCTGCAGATCCTGACCTGGACTCCCTTTTCCATCCAGAACAGCCACATGGCAGCTCCACACTGAATATGCAACCAGTGGTCAGTGCATCTCCTGCTGAACCACAGAACAGTTCAGTAAATTTTTCATGTGAGAAAGCAAAATTGCAAGCTGAAACACAGTTTGAGCTGTTTCAGTTAAGCTGCATTTTCAGTCTCTGTAGACTCTTAAGTCACATCAGCCTTAATGCTGAGCCTACACAGAGTTTTCCTAGTTTGGTTGCTTTCCATTAATGGGTTTTATCCTTAATTACTTTATTTAAAGTAATTTCTGGTATATAATGACTCCTGTTAACTCATTTGAAGAAAGGATAAGGCAGATCAGGGAAAGGAATCCCAACCCAGCACCTGGAATTCAAGGAAACTGTATTTTCTTAAGCTTACTGGTGGATTAAGTTCACCATACTGATAAAATGGCAGATCTCTGAAGTTAATCTGGAAGATCCTGGTGGACATCTCTCATGGATGGCAGGGAGATGAAGAGAAAAAGTTTAGATGGTGTCTAGCTGGCCAGTATCAAGACAAGTTTGACAGCTACCACGGGAAGTGCCAAGAGTAATTACCCTGTGAAAGTCTCTGTAAGGCTAAAGAAGAAAAAGATTAAAATGCTGTTCAGTGTTGCTGAATATGGAAAAAGCTCCATAAGTCCTCACTGGCTTTCTGAATGTCTCTGGTTGGTGGAAGGTCAGTGCAGTTTTCTGGCTTTAAATGGGAAAGTAATTTTGAAGGTATCATATTGTTAGTGCTTCATAGAGAATGTCATTGTGGCAAGGAGAGCAGCAGTCTGTGGATGTGGGGTTCAGCTCTTGGACAAATCTAAGCACACACAGTTACTAAACCAAGCTCTACCTGTTCAGTGCTGTTATGTCAGCAAACTCATTTGGTGTGTGACAACTGCAGTTGATTTCTGAATCATCAGGTTGAAGTTAGTTTATTTCTAATTCATTCGTAACAGATTATATTCAGTCAAGCTTTTAAATGGATCCTGTGATTTTTATAAAATAAAGAGGTTTGGAAAATATTTCAGAAACATGGAGTCCTCTCTTCATTTCACACATTGTAATGGTAAGACATATTAGCACGTTTACAATACTCCCATTTAATCAATATTATTCTTCCTCCAGTATATTCACGGTGTAATTGTGCAGTGATAATACCTTTAGCATAATACAATCACTGCATTTTTGTATTTTGTTTTGCCTGGGCAAACACAGTTTTAGTATCACCTTTCTTAGGGAGTTCCACTTGAAAGTACAAGAGCATTGTGTAGATTCCAGTTCTAAAGGGCTGAGCCAGCTTATTTTCAAGGCTCTGCATTTACTGTGACAGGTAACTTGGAAAAGCAAGGAGTGTGAGAAATGGCTCTGCATTTTGGTGGACACTAGCATAGTTTAATTAAGATGTTTGAGATTTGAAATACCAGAGTTGAAAAAAACATTCATATGTGCCTGTTTTCTTACATTTGCAGAGCAGAAATAACATAATTTCCTTGCCTTTTTTGAAGTGTGAAGTGCTTTCAAGGCGATGCGTGAAAAAGCGGGAGAGCATCATTAAATATTTAAAAATCCAAATGAATCCTTTGATAGGAATATGAGGATTTATGTTAAAATGCAAGAAGCTGGAACTGTGGTGAAGTTTGAAGTTGTGTTATCTGGTTTTTATCTGTCTTGTCAGAGATAGTGTTGCCCATTTGCATTGTGCATGCTAACAGCATTATGTACACACACAGCATCACTTGTGTAAATACTCTGTGGACAGGTAAATACAAATACCAGAGCAGATATGGCCTGTGTGTTCAGGTTTGAATTTGAAAGGATTTCCCACATTTTATGTATTTGTGTCTGAAAGGCAGGAGCAAAAATCAAAGGAATTTAAGTTAATATAATCTTTGATTGATTATATGAACCAGTCTTCTCCCTGAGAGTTCCTCATGGTAGTAACGTAAATAGTCCCTTTTTTTCTTTACTGTTTCTGTATTTCCTAAATTCCCCACGTTCAT
>JACBWW010000025.1:11584830-11618964 GCA_020086605.1 Lanius collurio | reverse complement strand
CTGTTGTTTTTCAGTGGAACTGCAGGTGAGAGCTCAGTGCAGAACCCCGAGGTGTGTGAGCTCAGGTACAGGAACAAAGCCTGTGTTTCCCAAGGCTTTGAAAATGTTTTCTTCTGGATTGAAACTGGCAATGCATTGCAAAAGGCAAATCATCTGAGCCACTCCAAACCTGTCCAGTGGAGTGAGGCAGCAGCCTCATGAGTGAACCTGACACATCCCAGCCTGCTCCTCAGCTCCTTGGGATCATTTGCTTCTGCCAGGCTCTTGGAATTGGCTTCTGAATGAATGGACAAAGTACACAAGCTGCTGCCTTAGTGATTTTTCAGGAGCCACTGAGGATTCCTTTTAGGAATCACTTGTCTGTGCTGTTTCATTTAACGAGCACTGAGCTGCAGTGAGAAGAGACCTAAACTGGTGAATCAGCAGTCTCGGGGATCCACGTGCCAGGCTCAGAATCTGTTTTTCAGAGGAAAGGATCATTCACTTGCTCTGTCTACAAGTGTGTTTGAAAGTACAGTCAGGAGCCTGATTCTGCCAGAAATGCACCCATTGTGCAGGTGGTTTTCAATCCTAAGCAGGCACAGTTGTTGCTCAGCTGAAGGGGGTTCCCTCGCTGCTTTGGGCCAGTGTTTGCTGGGGCCCTTGCCCATGAATCTGGCATAAGGGCCTTGGTGCCCTCTGTGCTCCCCTCTGTGCTCCCCTCTGCTTGCTGGCACTGCTGCTGGGAAGCTGCGCACACTGGAAGGAGAATCCTGTCCCATTGCAGTAAGGACTGGAAGTTCCATTGTCCTGCACTGAGTGAATGTTCCTCCTCAGGAAGGCAAATGAATGTGATGGATCAGGATCTGAGCACTTGGGTGTTAAATCTTAAATGTCCCCCCAGCTGACAATTTCTGTCCTTCCACGTGCATATTTTACAAGGTTCTGATAAAACCCTGCATCTCACTTTAGGATACTTCAGGCTCTCTGTCTGCACAATGAACACATGCAGTCAGATTAAGGCACATTATTGCAAGATTTAAGGGGGAGATAAAAGGATGTTGGCTGTAGAAAATAATTCTTGATGGTAGAAAATAGACACAATGGCATTTTATGAGAAGGACTGGCAATAACTCCATGTCAGTGTAGGAGAAAGAAAAATAACAGTGATGCTCTTCATGAAAAAGAAATTTAAATTTTTTTAATATAACTTTTTGCATAGAGAACCTACATTGGCTTTCTAGGGAATTTACTTTGAAGATATCTTCAAAGTACAGGGTAATGATTAAGACAAAAGTTTAAAGCATTCTTTCTTAGCAAGTAATCAGTCCTCACTTTTTTTATAATTCTAAGTTAATTTGAACCTGAAGTTTGTTGGAAAGACTGTAGGAAAAACTAAATTTTAGTATTTATGGAAATTGATAATAGCTTTCTTTGTATTAATTTTTACTATTTTGGGGTTTACATTTCTGAACTTTTTAAATGATCCTTTATCTCTTTCTCTAGTGGTATGTCTGCAACACAGAACAGTTGTCTGAATCCCTTCAGCCCATTTTTGTCCAGAGTTACCTTGACCAAGGAACACAGATCTTCTTAAACAACAGCATTGAGAAGTCAGGCTGGCTGTTTATCCAGCTCTATCACTCTTTTGTGTCCTCTATTTTTAGCCTTTTTATGTCTAGGACATCTATCAATGGGTAAGTGAAAAGTCAATCTTGAGTAAGCTAAATACAGTTTGGATTTAGAGTTTTCAAGTGTTCAGCCCTACCCCTGTATCTGCCATCTTTTCCAAATGTGTAATTTCCCTTTGCTGGTCTGTCAGATGTGAAATGCCCTCCTGTGCTCATCATGCCCAGCCCTCTTAGCTGGTGAACACCATTTCCAGTATGGGGGGACAAAGGAAGTAATTGCAATTAATAAAAGACAGTCAGAGGATTCTGATTGTATTTTATAACTTGTATTAATTTTCTTTTAACTAAGAGAGTGTTTTCTTTGTGTCTCTTCCCTCAGCTTTCTCCCTGCACACCTTGCCCTTTCCCTGATGCTGCATTTATATCAGTTACTGCTGTGATTGTGCCAGGTAGTGGCTGTATCCAGTCAGTTCTGTATTGCACCTAAAACTCTTCCTGCTGGAGAGTGTGTGCCTGCCCACTGCAGATCATGGCAAACAGTGCAAAGCTGGCCAAATGTTGTGTCTGGTAACACTAATGTGGAATTCTGTCCCTTGTCTTATTCTGTACAACAATTCCACCTCAATTTGTGTGTAAGCTGCAGTGGAGCAGGAAACTTCTGATGTAGCATGTCTGACTGATGGAACATCAGCAAAGCAGGAAAACATAAGTTAATCAAACAGCATTCTTCTATTCTTATTGCATCAGTTGCAGGGGAGTTTGGCTGTTCATAGGTGCTTTAGTATTTTTTCCAAAGAAGTCAGTGCCTTTTTTTGCTCACCTCACCCCATTCAGACACATGTTTAACAGATTATCAGTTTTGACCTTATAAAGAATGCATTTTATTACATTTAGCAAATTTCTCCAGTATCCCCACCTCTGCACTTGCTACAGACTTCTGCACAGTCTGACACAAGATAGGAGCTGTCTACTGGGGCTAGAAAAATAGTCTCTCTCCTTATTTTCTACCCAGATGACTTTATGAGCTTCCCTGTGGTGTTCTTAGTTATGTGTAGCTCTATATAAAGGTTCCTTTGGTCTCTTCTTCCTTTCTCTTCCATTTTTTTTTTCAAAGGCTCTTCAGGGCTTTGAATAACACCTCATAATGCTGTTAGGAATAATAGCTATGAGCCAATTATACAGTGTGGACTGACACGTGTGCTGCAAGGGGGCTCTACTTAAATTGGATGTAGTCTGTTTATTTTTATACATTTGATATCCTGCTTAGTTTCTTCTCTATGACTTTGTATACTCTATCTTTTTTGCTTCTTCAGGTTTTAGTACAGTCAGTCAGTCTTTCCTAGGCCACCTCCTTTTCACATTTTTTATTCTTTGAGTCTTTTTATCTCTGTTTATCTTTTTTTCTGTTTTTTTATTTTTTTCCTGTTCATTGTCTTTAACCTGCTATCCAACAGGAGTTTAAAGAATAGTATTTATCTACCTGCAGTCTATTGCTGACCAGTTCTTTTTCCTCTCCCTGTTCTTCTAACTGTTTCATCATTGAATTCTGCTATGACAGCTGAAGTGTGTCACTGTGTAGTCTTCAAACAGTTATGGGCGGGTATGTCATTGACTTGATCCACAAGGAATCCAACTGTCACCTCTACCCAATTCCTTAATGAGTTGTCTATTTTCTGTTCCACAGCTTTTCATGTTGAATGCAGGATCTGCAGATAGCAGCAAAAGCCACTGTAACATTGAATTTAAAAAACCTCTTTTGCCCCTCCAGCAGTGTTACCCCTGTCCTTTCTTTAAATCTGTTCCCTGTCTTCCCTCCTCGTTCCACATCCTATTCCTCATTCATTGTGCATACTTCTGTGTCTGCAGCCATTTTATTTCCTCTGTTATTTTATCTTGTTGGGTTTTTTTAAAGTAGGTGGCAGAGATTAAAATCTGCAGATGTGACAAATAAGGTTCAGTCTTTATCTTTCCTTCTCTTTCCCCTCCCCTTCCTTTTTTTGTTTTAATGCAATCATTTTCTTGAGCTGCACCCCACAAGCTCTTCCTTACCTAATCAAATTCCTTATGGAATCTTAACCACTGCATGTGGCTCTGTGTTTGAGCTCTGAGAAGTGCAAGGCAAGTTGAACTGGATTTAGAATTTATCTGAGCAGTGACGTTGTCTACTATTATGTGTGACTGGTTCCTGCCAAAGCACATTCTAAATTTCTTTACTGCCTGTCCAGTTAAGTTTACAAAATTGGTCATTTCTTGTTTTTACATTTCAGGCTGCTGGGAAGGGGCTCAATGTTTGTGTTTTCCCCAGAACAATTTCAAAGACTGCTTAAAATAAATCCTGAATGGAAATCCCACAGACTTCTCGATTTAGGGGCTGGGGATGGAGAAGTGACTAAAGTCATGAGTCCTCACTTTGAGGAAATCTATGCCACAGAATTGTCTGAAACTATGATATGGCAGCTTCAGAAGAAGAAATACAGGTATTGTACTGAATAATTTCTACATCCTTTATATCAGACATTACAGCAATCTATTTGTAATTTAATTATTGTTCAGTATTGTCAGTCAATTCCTTTATTGTTTGATTGTTATGGAAAAGGCTAAGCTGTAGAAAAGCAGGAAAACAAACACATCTGATGTTCCCTCTTAGCAATGTTGGGTTTTGTCTCCTTTATTACCTGATGTTTATCAGGCAGTATCAAGGTTCATAGGGCTGGACATGTAGCCATGCTGATCACTGATTTAGTTTTCTTTTCCAAAAGACCAGAAGGGATGCTGTCTGTCTCTTCTCTAAATGGTTGACCTTGCCTGCAGTATCAACACATCCACGGGGAATTTTTGTCTTCAACAGACTGTATCTCTTTGTCTTTCACAGGGTGCTTGGTATAAATGAATGGCAAAACACAGGATTTCAGTATGATGTTATCAGCTGTTTGAATTTGCTGGATCGCTGTGATCAACCACTGACTGTATTAAAAGATATTAGAAGTGTACTGGAGCCAACCAGAGGCAGAGTCATCTTAGCACTGGTTCTTCCATTTCACCCCTATGTGGAAAATGGTAAGTGCACAGATCTGTTTAGGCAGTTAACATTTGTAGGATCTAGAATCCCAAATTAAATTCTTAATAAATGACATGTTTGTATTTGATTTTTTTTGCAAATAACTAGTACAGGCCATGTCCAGAAGTATGAAATCATAGGTAAGTAGGCCACATGATGTAAGCTGTTTTGTTAACTCCACAGAAGACATTGTTGGCACCAACAAAAAAGCTCAAATATTGAAGTTACAGATCCTGTTCTGCAAGTTACCACATTTCAGCTGTGTTGGAGCAGCTTGGGAAAACTGGTCCCTGATCAGGGCCTTTTACCTAGAGGTGACCCCAGGTGTCTCTAGTGGTGAATTGAGCAGAACCATCAGAACTGTCTAATGCTGAGTAGGCAGTTCAGGTCAAACTGTTTGAAGTGTTCCAGATGAATCCCACCTAAAAATTCATAGGGAGATAACTTTCACTTTCCAACATGAGGTCTCAAAGTAAAATATAGACCCCCATGAATACAAATATCAACCCCTCCTAATATTGTATTAATTTGCCTTGTACTAGTAACAGGAATAAAAAAGTAAAATTCAGTCTGAGTTATTTACCTTATTTGGATTTTAAAGAAATATATGAGAGATTTTCAGATTAATCTGTCCTGATGACTAAACTTCTAAAGAGACTAGAAACTTTTTTACATGCCTGTGATCATGGATTCAGGTTGAAGCACCCTGAAGGTGATTTGACTTCCAGGAGGCTGATGTTCATCAGTCATTATTTGGACTCTGGTTCTCCTTGAGTGCTAAGACTTGTCTGTGGAAAGGCATGGATGCCCAGAAAATACAGAACTAATCATGCTCTGGCAATCACAAATGCATCAAACTGAGTCTGATTTTCTCTTTTTACATGCCAGTGGTGTTTTGGTGGGAGAAGGGAGAAAAGAATTTTGAAGTACATGAAGTAATGCCATCAGATGAGGAATTACTTAAAATACAGTATTTGAGCTTGTAATTTTGTAGCTATTCTGAAATGTAGTGTGTCTTAAATTAGATTTGAGGTTTGACTTAGGCATCTGTGAAGTATTTCAAGCATATTTGGTTACAACTTATTGTTCCTATAATGTGGAACAGTATGGCTTCCCCTTGTAGAAATCCTTCAAAATTCCAAATACCAGCAGTGTCTTTGTAGTCTTTCACTGGCATATTAAAACCAAAAAATGAGAAATGCTTTTTTTTTGTGCCTTCAAAACTCTGTGCCATTGTGTTTGGCAAGCACTATTGCACCCTACATCTGCTTTTCTGCATTTTGTTGGGTGACCCCATAACAGAGCATGTACAAGTCCCTGGCTCAACAGGAGGAGGATAAATGAAGGAAGTAACTATTCTGAGCCTGCTTATATCCTTCATCATTCATCTCCTACTATAAACTGGGAGAAGAGAGAGTTAAATTTATAAATCCCAAGGGACTGGACACCTGTTCTGTGATTGTTGAACAGTCATTCCTACTTGTTGAAAGCTGAAATGCTTTTGTAAGGTGATTTGTAAACCAGTGCATAATTTTATTCGTGATGGTGACTTGGCAGATGAGTCACTTTGCTGAGGGAAGTTTTGTTCCCTTAATATTCCCTGAAAATTAAAAACATGCTCAGTTTGTCTGTTTGCCACTTTTAGGGATATGTACCCATATAAAATGTTCACAGTGCAGGTTAACACACACAAAAGTTACAGCCTTCCCACTTAAGATTTTTTAACTGAGTGCTAAAGAAATAGACAATGAACTGCCAGACTGTCTTCATGATCTAAACAACATTTCAGGATTTCAGTATTTTCTTGCAGCTGTTTTACATGATGATGCATTTTAAAAATAGATATGTACATATGTTTTGTATGTAACAAAATTATACTTGGAACATTCAAAGAGGAGAACATTTCATGCCTCAAGTGGCTTGTTGTAGCAGCTCATTAAAACCATCTTGGACCCACATAGTGAAACTTGAATTTTCTAGAGGGAGTACAAATGGAAAAGAGTTGGGGCAGGTAAGGTGGCAGATCCACAGATAGAAGTGGAGAAATCATTTTAATCAAAATGAGATATTTGGGTTATTACAGGCAGTATAAGGGGATGGTAATGGTGGAAACTGTCTATGTGAATAACATAAAACCTGCTCTAAGAGAACAAAGCAAGGTGGAGGAGGAATTAAAATACAGATCTGTGCTCACTGTTTGTGGAATGACAGTGACACCTAGAGTCCATAGGAGCTTAATCATAAATTCTCTGGGCTTTTCAGTTTTATTTCACCATGCAGACCTACCAGGAATGCAGTTATTGCAGGTTTCTAAATTAGGTAAGAGAGCCAGATGAATCATCAGGTACTAAACCAGTCACTAAGAACAAATATTACCACAGCTTTGTTTTTAGTAGAGTCATATAAGAATCCTTTGTATTTCCTAATACAGACAGAAAAAGTCATTATTGGATAATATATGACTAGACTGGTGTATGTTTCTCTAAAGTAAAAATATCATGCCATACATCAGAAGTAGTGAACACTGGGAGCCTGGGAGTGTGAAATTTCCTTGTTAAACACATTTAATATCCTTGTGATTGATTGACAGGGATGGGAAGGCAAAGATGTGTTTTCCATCCTCCTGAAATACTATTAATTGAGCTGGAAACACAGTAGTGTGTAAGATGGACCCTTGCTTTGTCTCAGTTGACAGTTCTCATCTTGTTGAAGTGAGAAATGCCACTTCATTTGTTACACAAAGCCTTGCTTTATTTAAATTATGATAAAAGATTCAGCTGTTCTTTAGAAGGGAAAATGCCTAATACCAACAGCTAGCTTGTAAAAGTGCTGATTTTGCAGATTGGCTGGGTAGTAACTGCTGGAAAAGGTACATTAAAAAAAATAGTATACTGCCTTTGACTGGATGGTGTAGTTCTTCTTTGTGCTTGTATCCACGTTGAACAGGCATGCAAAGGCAAATGTGGTGCTGCAGGAATTCCTGACTTGGGATGGTAGGACTGGCAGATGGGGCTTGCCAGCCTGGCAGATGAATTTTAGTATTGGAGGAACAAGCTTTTCACAATGACCATTACTTGCCTAAATAGGCTTGGAAGAAGCTCCCATCCCAAATGAGCTTTGCCAGGATAGTGCATGTGTTTATATTGTCATTTTTTTCTGCTTGTCTGGCAGGTTTTGCTCTGTTTAAGCTGTTCTAAGGCTCATTAAGTATTGGTCTGTAAATGTTACATCAATAGCTATCCCATTAACATGACCAAACCCAGAATTTCACCCATGAAACAAGTTTATTTTCTGTTGCTATAAATTATTAAACATCATTCACAATTGCCCAGTTCATGTAAAAGGAATACATGTAAAGTTTATGTAAAGAGAAAAAAAAAAAAAGACATAGAATTCAATCTAAACTAAAAGAGGAAACTTTTATGAAGCATCAGCAGTTATCTTACAAAGATGAAGTCTTTTCCCAGCGTTCTTGGAAATGGAAAATGGAATGTGTAACACAGATGTAAGATACAAAGCACTTGGTTCTGGTGATCTGTTTAGAAAATACTCCTGAAGAACACTGCCCTGCAAGGTTTTGTCCTCTCCCTTTAAAGCAAAGGAAGTCTGTGAAGAAGCTCAACTTCCTCACCAGCCCCTTTGCTTGCACAAGAACTGTTGAACAAATCTGAGGTGCTGCACATGCTCATCTGTTCTGATAAACAGTGTCCTCTTCTGAATCATCCTAGGGAAAGAAATGTTTCGTTACTGAGGTGATTTTTAATTTTTTTAAATGCAGAATTTCCTTTTGGAGGCAAACTCCACTCCCTTAGTGTTTCAGTAAAATCCTTTCTCTCCTCTTACCCAGATGTTTTTGTCCATGTGGTATCTACAGGTTTCAGAACATGTTTCTTACACTATTGGCTTTTCCTAATCTCCAGGGAGCACAGAGGCAGTAAAACATAGCCCTTAATTTCATATCTGATGTTCAAACCAAAGACCAGATCATCTCAGCAGGGACTTGAAGTCTTTAAAGGGGTAATTAGAGAGGAAAAGGATTGGAGCTGCATGGAAATAAATGAAGTAAAATGTATAGAGGAGAAGTGCTTGACTTTGGTCTATGTTTCATTACCTTCTTCCTTGCATCTTGGCATGGTCTCTGTACTCAGAATAGGAAAGAATTAACATTATTTCTCAAGAGAAGCAAGATTTTGAAGCCATTTTCTTTGCTTACAAATACCTGTGCCTTCTAAAGTTGTGTGGTTTGGTTTTGCAGGTTTTTTTAATAATTTGCATGGCACATGTAAAATTATTGTCATATAAGACTCAGTGGCATGAATTTGGAGTGATGAAATAAGTTGTGTGACTTTCTTTACCCACTGATGCTGAATACTTAGTTTAGGCTCTGTGTCCTGAAGGAGGGGAAATACCTTTAAATATATTACAGAGCTTTTAGAATAGTTTTGTTATGTTTCTGCCCCCTATTCTGGGTTAAGGGAGCAAGAGGAACTGCAAAGAAATATTTTTCAAATATGACCTGTTAATAGCTCCAGGCATTTAGCAAACAGTCCAGAACCAGACTTCTTCTTGGCACAATACAAATTTTTGGCAATTTTATTTTTAAATGTACATGCATAATTTTAAAAGAGGCATGTATAAATAGATATATATGTAACTGTATGCATATGGCCATTTATAGTGCTTTATAATGTCTTTGACTGTCACTCAGAATACTTTTTTTTAACCTCTATCAACTTTAAAGGAAATAGGCACACTATACTCCTAAAACCTCTTTTTCCCCATAAATGTAGGTATTACTATGTGGATACTCACAGGCTGCTGGCTGTGTTGAGCATATCTCTGCTTTTGAAGTTCTTGAGCAATTGCTTGAAAAATTTTTCGGCCACTATGTATGTTCTGCAAATTATTTAAAATATTTTTGTTCAGTGCAGCATTCTGTATTGGAGGAAACATATTTTTCTACCTTTTGTAATTCAGATTTTTTACCTGACTATGTCTTTGGGAATGTTACTAAGTAACACTTTAAAACCACATGGTTTGGCAAGCAGAAGGCTTTTAAATTACATTACTATTGCATTGCTTAACATATGCACCTTCTTTAATAGATATTTAAATGCATGGCTTCTGATTTTTGTAAAAGGATACATAGTGGTGGAAGTTGTGGTTTTTTAAACACATTAGAGCTTACTTGAATGGATCATTTAAAGAAACAAAAAATTGAATAGCAAAACCTGTTACTGTCAGAAGTTTGAACCAACTTTACTAGAAACCTAAAGGAAACAGTGTGTTAGAGATGGCCTTTACATAGATTAACTTTACCATGTATCCCATGGATTAAAAATAAATGAACTGTTTTTTAAAATTTGTTAAATATAAATTCATAACTAGTTTCATATAAATCTAAAGTGAAGCCTTAACAGCTCAGAATGTCTCTTCAATGGAATCATCAATTAATCACAAATTTGATGCCAAATGTGCTTTAACATGACAAGAAAAAGATCTTAATCACAGACAAAGCAAATAACGTGGTAACATACACAGTTCTCTGTTGTTTGGTCTTTCCCACTTTTCTTTAGCAGCTTTGATTTTAACTGGAGGGAGGGAAAATAAATGAGAAAGCAATTAAAATATAAGGTGAGAAGTTAGCAGACTGGTTAAAATTGTTGCCCTTTTGCAGTGTTAGTTTGTGAGTAAGCATTTCACAAGATCAGCTGATACCATAGGAAAAATCAGATTTTCACATGTGTAAAGTCTTTCTCAGCTTCTGGTAGTAGATACTGCAAGTGTTTTTGCTTTGAGCACAGTGGAACCTGCTTGAAATACAACTTAATTCTCTAAAAGAAACCAGTGGCATCATAGATCCAGTTTTTCCCCTGAAAAAGGCTTGTTTAATTTTATCCCACTGTACTCTTCACTCTGTACTTTCCCTTCTAAAGAAAAACAAAAATGAAAAAGCCAGTCCTGTCTTCATGCTTGGACAGTGGTCCCTGCAGGAAAAAGCCATTTTACCATATCATACAAGTAAGGATTGTGAAGTCCTGATTCTCCTGTCAAAGTCTATTATGTAACAGTTCCAGTTGTAGCTCTGGGTGTTTGTTTTTATCTAAACACAAATTTTGTTCTAGATTAAAAAAAAAAAAGGCAGTAATTGCATAGCTTTTAACCACATGCATTTTAATGGGTTTGTTTCTGTAAGCCTAAAACTTCTTCCAAGTCTCCAATATTTTTTTTAATTTTACCATTATCTCTTCTGTACATGTATCAATAGACAGGCTAAGTCAGTCTGCAGTAACTTTATTGCACCTCATAAATACTTGGATGTGAAATTTAAATTATTTTTACCTTTACTGGAAATTTATACTCTCAGGATAATTTTAACTTCAGAATACCTTTTCTTTTAGACACTTTACTGACAAAAGAAAATGTGGTTGCTGTTGAGAGTCCAGGTATGTGCCACACAGGAGTTCACAGATGTGTGTGTGTGCAGCACATGGGCTTCAACCAACCTCCTCTTTAAAACTTAACCATAAAAGTTATGAAATCTAGAAATGTGTTTTTAGTCCCCTTATGTTAAAACTGCATTGATTTACAAAATGAACAAAACCAGAAAAATCACTTTGAGCCTACCTTGTAGACCACAAAGGATGTGAGCACAGCAGAGCTGTACAGGAACAGTAAGGATGAGATGATGATCATGAAGATGAATTTTCCATTGCTGTGCTGCTTCCCAGATCCTTTATTAAAAATGAGTATTAGAATAAAGGGCAGTTCTGATTCACATATTTTTTTAAGGCTCTGCATTCCAGCTCCCTTTCTCTGAGGAATTAAAAAAACCTTATACCATTAATATTTTTCTGTTTCATTTTCAGTCTAAATTCCTTAGTGAGATAATTTTCCTTTTGTTTGCTCATATGTTTGCAAGGGCAATGGAGACCTGTTTGTTTTGATTTAAAACCCTTCCTTTAGGAGTAGAGAGAGAGAATGGAATCCAGTTTTCTGCTCTTGTAAAGGTGTAAATGAATAAAGCTCATAGGCTTCTGTTCAGAAATGAAGTTAAAGGAAGGAATAAAAAGAAAGTAATAATCCAGCTAGTTTTTTGGGTTTTGTTTTTCTGTTTTAGGCACGGAAAACTGAAATGTAGTTACTGAAGTTTCATCATTTTCTTAACTAGAAGGCAAGTGATACAAAGGTTTAGAATATTTTTCTCAGGCTTGCACAGTGAATTCCCCAGTCTGAGCCCTGCACTCTCTTGCACATTCTTTTACTAAATGTTGGTTTCTCCACTTCCCATTTTTTTGTTGAAACTTCCTTTCTGACAGCCATGGAAGTCTTTATGTAAGAGGATGTACAGTATGGTTAGACAGCACAAGTACAAAACTTCTTTCTGTTGTTGAATTCTTGAGTCATCATCATCATCATCATATGGAACAGTCTAATTAGCAAACAAGGTTGAGATGCTTATTTGTGGAGTCCCTCTGGTTTTACTAGTAACATCTTAATATAGTCCTACTACTCCTAATGGGTTTGTTGGTATTTTCATCTTAAATGTCATTCTTGAAATTACAAATAAAGAGAGTATTTAGACAAGATAATTTATTTTTTCTAAGATGCTTCATTAAGAAGGAATGAACAACTGACCTGTTACTGTTAGTACTGTTCCATCTCCTGTTTGTTTAGAAAGGGGGGAATCTGAGTCTGAAAATGCTACTCCACAGATATAAACAGCATTGTCATCCACAGTCAGATCTTTTATCTCCAGTAAGATGTTATTTCCTGAAGAGTGTACTTTGTACTTCTGATCATCTGTGCATCCAGGAGTACACAAATCCTGATGTGTATTAGTCAAAAAGCGAAACCACAGAACTTCAGGTGGGGAGGAGGAGCATCCAGAGGCAGAGAAAGTGCAAGTTAGGGACACGTTGTTCATGGAGGAGTCAGCTTGGTGAAACCTGGGCTGTGTTACAGTGACTCGGCACTGACCTGCAACACCTGTTGGGAAAGAGCCATTGGTAATTGGAGGGACAGCTAAAAAGCAAGGGACAGCTAAAAAGGAAATACAGCTACTTTTGGGTCATTCAAGAAAAGGTGGGAGGAAAGGTTGAAACCAGCCATGTTTCAAACTTGAAAGTGTTGAGACTGTTTTCAGTGAACTTTGTTCTTAGCACATGTGCAAGCTGTAGGAATTATCTAACTTAACACTTTCATCTACAGGGTGATGTACTTGGCTTTCCATTTTCTGACAAAATAGAGAAGGCTGATAGATGTGAAGCAATGTGAATGTTTCCTTTGGCACTGGAGAAGACCAGAAGAATACTTTGTGCAGTTCCCTGCCTGAGATTTAGTCCTGCACATTTGGGGGGTACTGGGCAGTGGGGTGGGTGTTGTGTGACCTCAGGGGAGCAGTTCTGCAGGGCTTTCTGTCCTCCACTGGTCTGAGTTAAGCCAGACAACCCAAAGGCAGGCAGTGGAAATGTCATAAATCAAGACATCTATAATTTAGCAACGTCATAACATTGATTAGAATTCACAATAGTTCCTAGACATTCTTCCACTTCATCACACATATTGACTCTGGGTTTCTAAGAATAATAGTGCTTGTTAGTTCTGACATTTAAAAATGTAGGCAGAGAAAACAGGAAGGGTAATCAGAGAAGAGCATTTTAATTAAGGAACTAAAATAATGTGTGGTTTAATATGAGTAGTCTGGAAGGGTTTTTTTAAGTCCATATTGAACTCCACAATGTAAATTCTGTTTTAGTATATTTAATTTTTTTCAAATAAATTGTGTAGTGATTTAAAGTATGGCATTGAGGTTATTGCAGTAAGAATAAAGGTAGTATGTAAACAGCATCCTTTTGTGCTTGCCAGAAAATAACAAAAGATAAATAAACTGAAATCTCTTAGTGTATTGCTGATACACAATTTGTAAACCTGTCCATGGTGAACAATTAACATTGTCCCATCACCATTTTTCTCACCAAATTCAATCAGATTCAGTGTCTGTGACTTTTACAGGAATAAAATGAAGCTGATTCTGTGTCAGGTCCATATCAGAGCCATTCCACAGCAGCTACAGCAATCTGAAGAGTTTAAGTTGTGGGTGTCCTTGCACCCTGTGTGGTGAAAGGCAGCTTGTGCTTCTGCAGCTGATCCCCTTCTCTTTCCCACCTGATGCACAGGCTCTGCTGTCCTTGCAGAGCAGAACTCCATGGCCTCAGGTCATGTAGGTGCTGCCTGCTGAACTTCCCAAACCCTCCTCCCAAACAAACACAGTTGCAGTGAAACCAGGCTGCTTCTGGAGTGTTCCAAGTTGGGAGGTGCAGCAGGATTTGACCCATAAATCACAGGTTACAGCAGCATTTCAGACTTTTGGAAGAAAAAAGCATTTACTAGCAGTTATGTACTTGATTTTCAGTAAAACTTTTCACTGCTTTATTTTGTAGCTGTGTTGCAAGTCATAACCACAAAATTCTCAGTCTTGTTAAACTGCTGTTAAATGAGAAAATATAAGAAATTTTTTAAAGTCTTACCAGCACCGTACAGGATACAGTCAAATGCCAGCATCAGCACGTTTTTTAATTTGTTGAAAGATGCCATTTCTTGTATATCTCTGGAAATGAATCTTCATGAAAGAAGAGGAACTTAAGAAATATTTGGATTTGCAGAACTGTTTTAATCACAAGATGTAGAACTTCCTGTTTAGAAGGGTGTTTACTACTGCATTTAGCAAGCTGGTTAAAGGTACAGACCAAGCTAGAAAGCTTTTGTTTGTTGTGGATGACATTACTTGGAAAATAAGTGAAAAACTTTAAATTTTGAACTTCTGAGAGTTGTACCTATAATCCTTCTGATTCTTTCATTGGATATAACAAATAACACGTTTTCCAGCATGCTACAAGTGATCAGCTTCTTTGTTTTATGTGACAGGCAGCCTTTAGCAGATCAGCTGGTAGGTGGCCAGTGAAGGAACAAAGTAGCCAGCCATTGTAATGTGGTGATACACTGGTGAAAGTTCCACAGCAAATCATAATTTTCAAGTTGTTGACTAATTACTGTAATTACCTGTGTGCTGGACAGCAGCCTCAATAATGGCAGTTGCCTTTTAGCCACTCCTGGACTTCTAGTTAAAAGTGTAACCTTAAAGAAGCTGCTTTGAACAGCAGGGATAAACTAGAACTGATCTTGCAGCAGGTCTGCAAGAGGTTTGGCAACCTCCTGAGTGGAGTGGAACAGAACATAATCAGTGTATTTATGCTTTCTGTAAGAAAATGCAGCACACAATAAAGTTTTCTTTGTAATTGAAACAAAGCTCTTCTGTTTTCTCAGTAGGTGGCAAGTGGGAAAAACCCTCAGAAGTTTTGGAAATCAAAGGGCACACTTGGGAAGAACAGGTGAACAGCCTGCCAGAAGTCTTCAGTAAAGCTGGTTTTGCCATTGAGGCTTTCACCAGACTGCCCTACCTCTGTGAAGGGGACATGTACAATGACTACTACGTGCTGGATGATGCTGTCTTCGTCCTCAAGCCAGTGTAAGCCTGTGTGAACTAAAGCTCCACAGCCTAACCCAAGAAGCAGCCTCTGAAAGAGGATTCTGATTTATGGTTACTTAAAGGGAGGGAATTTTGGGATTGCCGTGCTAAACAAATACCATGTAAGAAATTTAAAGGCCAAAATACTAATGTATTTCTTTGTAGTGTGATTGGGGGGAGGGGGGGAAGGTTGTTTTTTAAATGGACTCCTCAGCTGAGCATTTCTTTTTTACCAGCTCTTAAACCAACATTGCATTCTGCAATCCAGCAGCAATGGGGGATATTTTTTTATACTTACCTGCAACAGGGATCATATCCAAACAAAAGCAATAGTCTTTATAATGGTGAAACTTATACAGTGGGAACTGCTGTGAAAGAAATCAAGCAAAATCTGGCAATAAAGTTATCCATTCAGTTCAAGCCTTGTTGAATAAAAACTGTTGAAATGGATAATCTTCCATGCTAAGTTACTTTCTCTCTTACTGTCATTCTTCACGTTTTTAATCATGCTAATAAACTTTTTTGAGATGAATTTTGCATTAACTTTTGTGTTCATTTTTGTAACCATAGCCATGCTTGTCTGCAGCAACTGCTGTTTGTGTTGAGAATCAAGCTTTCAGTAGCAGCACAACCTTGCATTTATTTAAAGGGCATTTAATTATGGATAACAGTGCACAAAATAATGTATTACTTTTGGTTGGTGTTCCTTCATGTTCCTCTTAAAGCCTCATAAATTCTCATTGCTTTTACATATGCCATTTTCCAGATAAAGGGTTTATGGCAGAACTTGTTAAAACTGCACTTTAAACCGATGGCTTTAATAACAACCCCTCTAAACAAGCTGTTGCCAAATGTTTTCAGCTTTAAAAAGTTGCAGGTGGTTTCTTGCAAATTCCCTGATTCAAACTGCCTGTGAGAATCAGGCTGGGGGGGCTTGAGAGTTCAGCTGGAGACATTCTCCTTACTTCAGGAGCACTAAATAAATGCTATTTATTTTAACATGTCTTGTTTAAAAAACTGTTTTAAGTGGATAATTTCTGGCAGTTGGGATATAACCTTCCTTTAAAACAACAAGAGACATCCTAAGTTAGTACAGGCGCTGCAGGTGTGAGGGAGCAGAGAAACCTCAGGTAAGTAAAGTATGAACTGTTGTTTTTGAAGTCAAAAAGTTATCTGTTGTGGTTTTCATAATTATTGGTGATTCTGTGCCAGGTAGGATGCTTAGCATGTAATTTTAGGTTTACCTCAAACTCACTTTGCTTGATGGTTAATGATTTCTCCTGCCAATTGATCAGCTTTTTGTTCTCAGTCATCTTTGTGGAAGAGTAAGTATTCTGTAGTATGGGGCAAGGGATTTGACTGGTGAAATTTCAAATTACTTTTCAACAGTAATTTAGACTCAGTGTTATTCTCATTTCAGGATGTGCTGTTGCATTTTGGCACATAGTGCAATCAGATTTGTCGTTTGGGAAAATGAGCTCTGTATGCTCTGGAGTGAATCCATTAATTTATCTTCTGCTGCTTTCATTTTGTACTCATCTAGTAGTAGGAAAATGTTTTTTAATGTGTCATGAATTTAAGTTAAGGTAGTAAATACGTATTAAGACAAACTTCTTCAAAGGTACTTAAGTGTTTTAGTCCCACAGGTTAAAAATCACACAAGAGACTGCATTTCATGTTTCTCATCTTTTAGTCCTGTCACTTAGGATTTCAGTTTGTAATAGCTCTGAGAGGTCTAGGAACAGAAGGTGCAATGTAAATAATAGGATTTTTTTTTCCTTTCTTACGATTTTCTACTTTATTCACTCTGTTTAACCAAGTATTCCTACACTTGAGGTGAGGAATTAAAACATGAGCAATAATGAAGAGAAGCTTTCTACAAAGCCTAAATTCAGCAGGGTCAAAAACCTTAGTCCTGTCGAATAAACAGAATAAATTGTAGGACTGTACCTACATCTGTATTTCTACAGCCAGAGTTCCTGGGGAGGGAAGGGACTTCTGCCTCCCTCCGGGCCATGAGACAGCATTTGTGTGCAGGTAATGCTGCTCACAGCCCGCACAAAGAAACTCCTGAGTCCAGTAGTTGATTAAATTGCCCCAAATACTCTGAGATGCCATCTAAGGGAACAAATGTTGCAATTCCAATGTCCAAATTCATTACTCCGGGGTTTGGGAATCCTGCCTTGTCCTGCCGTGGGTCACTGTCCCAGCTGCCCTTCGGTGCTCTCAGTGATGTGCGGTTTTACCCTAGGGAGTGACCAAACTGCTCAGTTTTGTCAGGGTGGGCTGGGTGCGTTGTCCTGCAGGAAAACAACGCTGCGCAAGGGCACGATTTAGCCAGAAACCTTCAAAGCAAAGTTGGAGCAGCTTCACCCCTCAAAACCACAGCCCCCTTTCGCAGGGCGATGCCAGGTACGGGGAGTTCATACTCTGCCCGGAGGAGCCCAGGGCCGGGGACATGAGGCAGCAGGGCAGCACCAGCCCAGCGCCGTGTTCCCCCTGCACGGCTTGTTGAGTTCCCGTCACCTCGGGACAGAAGTGTTCCCTTCTGCCAGCTGTGGGAGCCCCTCGGCCGCCGAGCCTCGCCCGCCCGCCCTGAGGGCCGCTGGGCTGGGCTGGGCTGGCACCGAGGCTGCGGGGCGGCGCCGGGCCTGGCCCCGCTCTCAGTGCCCGGCCGGAGCTCCCGCAGTGCGGGGCAGGAGGTGCACACGGCAGAGGCAGGTATGGTGCTTTGGTCTCCTGGATCTCCTCCTCTTCTCCTCCCCTGTCTCCAGCCCAGACCCACTGCGGGTTCCCTCCCTGCGTGCGGTGCTTTTTCTCAGAGCCCGGGTGCAAGGGGGAAGGTGGGCACCGGCAGGGCAAAGGCTTATCAGCGAGGCTTGCGATTGTGAGGGCAGCTTTCTGGTTATCAAGCTTCAGATAAGACAGCGAGTGCATGGAGTGAGTGATAACGTGTCTAGGGTTTCTGTGCATGGAAGAGTGGCTGTTTGGGGAGCAAAAGGAGAAGGCAATCTGGGAGCTCCTCCTAAGTGGGGAGTCCTGCAAGGGTGACTTGTCAGAGATCTGATCACAGCATATGCAAGGAATGATCTCTGGGAAAGTGCCTGGTGGGATCTGCGGGACATCCCCACTGTGTGATTTTGGACTGTCTGAAAGCTGCTGTGAACTGCAAACAGACCTGTTTCACTGAAAAGATGGACTGCTTCATCCCACAGATTGTTTTACCAAGCAGGGCTATTTCACAGCAGCCTTTTTGTGTACCTGCTGATTGTCTGCTTGAGTCAGTCAGGATGAAAAAGCACTTTCCTTAGCATTTAATCTCCTTATACATTAAGTTAGCCCACTTTAATTAAAATACACTCCCTGATCAAAGTGAATGAATTGGAATAAACAAATCAGGACTGACATTGGAAGTATGATTTAACCTATGCAGAGTTATCGAACCTTACAGCAAAATTATTAGGGCACAGGCTGAAACAAACACAAGTAAGTTCATTGTCTAGGAAACTAGATACATCTGAATGAGAGACATTTACTGTGGTGTTCCCAAAAGAGTAGCTGAAAGGGCTTTCACTCTGTGTAAGAACAGGATAGAGGTGATAGCTTCTTAAAGTCTAATGTTTAAATTTTTCATCATCTGTCAGTTTGAGTCATTCCTGTTAAAAGACTAGACTTAAGTATTTGCAATAGACTGAAGTATTGCTGGAGGCTTGTTGAAAGATATTTTCATAGAAGAGTATCTTGGTACATGAGATTAAACAGTCCAAAAAAGGTGTTGTATTTATCAAATTTTCAGATCTGTAACTCAAGCCGTGGCAGAGAACTTTGGGGGGGAAAAAAGAGACAGTGAGCACAGATCCAAATTCAGCAAAAGAAATGCAGAAATTCAGTGTCTTTGAAATGAGGGAAAGGAAGAGAAAACCTAAGAAAGTGTCTTTATGGTCAGAGCCAAGTTGGCCAATGGGACTCTCTATGTCATTTGTTACATCTGGGACTACTCCCGGTGTAAGAAGCTGCAATCTGTGCATCAAGGCATAGCTCAAATTAATTAATTGTTTTAGTGGGGGGTGGTGACTCTCAGGCTGAGCAGAGGGTCAGGCAGAGGGCGTACAGAGGCAGAAAATCCTCTCTGCAGTGTGGATTGAAGCAGCTGATGGCCACCAGAACTGTGGGGGGACATGGCTGCAGAAAATGCTGTGTGAATGAGACCTGCCCAGTCTTTGCTTCCTTTCCATCCCATTGCATTGCTGCTGAGTGCATGAGAAGCACCAAAGGCAACACATTCATTTTGGTTTGGATGACTGAGGCTGTCAGTTTTTTCTGATGGCAGTCGGTGACAACCCAGTGAAAGGCTCTGCCATTTCTGCCCTTCAGGTAATTTATCTTTCAGTGATCTTGGTGCTGCATAGCAGAGGGCAGCAGGGATAGCAAGAGCTGCTAAAACATCTCTTTCCATACAGACTGTCTGAGATGGTGGTGGAACATTGATGGGACACTTCTTATGAGTACAAAGACCACGACTTTGATCCATCCAGGTGAAGTTGGTCTGTTCCCCAAATGTGTGACCTTCCCTCTGCTTCAGAAGAGCATAAGGACGTTTTCTCCCTTTTTACCAAATGTGGCAGAAGGGAAGGGGAGCACTCTTTTCCCCTCCCTGCCTGGAGCACCCTGCAGTGACATGGGACAAGGGCCAGGCTGTCCCACCCCTGAGTTCAGAACACTGCAAATGAAGGGTCCCAGACCAAGTTTGCAGTGATCCTACAGGCAGCTTAACCATCTAGGAAAAGCTTAGGGTTTGTTTGAAGCTTCTTTTTAATTTCCTTTTCTCTCCCTCTATTTCTCTTCTTTTTTATCTGATTTTAAAAGGATTTGTTTGCCTGTTTTAAGAAAACTGCATTGAAGTCATATTTAGGTGCAGTGTAATTTAGTAAATAAATGGTGCTACAAGGAAGAAAATTAAATGAGCCACTTGCTAAAGGGAGATAATTCTGGCTGCTCACACACGTGGTGGACTTGTGTTTGCATCAAGTGTAT
Organism: Lanius collurio; assembly: GCA_020086605.1. Taxonomy (NCBI): domain Eukaryota; kingdom Metazoa; phylum Chordata; class Aves; order Passeriformes; family Laniidae; genus Lanius; species Lanius collurio. The sequence continues at coordinate 11,598,734 of JACBWW010000025.1, read as the reverse complement.
CTCTATCCTAGAAAAAGATCTAAATTAAAAACCTGGGAGCAAGCAGTTTTGGATTGTTCTGATCTCTATCTGTACTCCATAGCATAGGCTGCCTCTGATTTACATCTATAAAAGTTTGGGGTGAATATTGCCTTTGGACTCTGTTTTATTTTCCTTTTCAATCCAAGTATCTTTTTATTCTAAAAAACACCAGAAGAAATGTCCAGACTTTTGAAGATGTGTTTCTTGTTGCTATCAATGAATCATGCTGAGATTATGCACAGTCAGAACTCTGAAGGTAAGACCAGAACTCCTGTCTAAGGGGTGTATTTTGTGGGGTGGAAAAAGCTGTGTGTAATAAATTAGGTGCTGTTTAGTGGTCTCTGCTCTCTTGATTTCATGGAGCTATGCCAGCAAAGAATTTCACCAAGACTGGTTATTATTTAATAGCCTTTTTTTCCCTCCACTGTTTTTCTGTAAATAAATTTAATCAAAACTGTGTTAAGTGTTTGCAAATAAATTATATATGTATTTATATTCACTGCATATAATAAATGTATTTTTGTGTAATACAATTGAATGATAAAACATTAAATTAACTTCTAGTAACGGGATAATCTTTTACAGATTTGCCTCCATTGTTACTCAAAGCTGTGGTTAGTATTTTTATTTGATCTCTCTACTAACATTTTATATTGTAATCTAAAAATAATGATTTATTACATGTATTCATAATTTTTCCTTAGGAGGAAGTAATAGCTGGGAAATATCTGAATGGTAACGTACAGAGTTGTTCCCACTTACACTTCTAAAATGAATTAAAACTCAGTGCCTCACCGTAACTTTTTATGTTCCATTTTTCATGTGCAGCCCTCCTAGATGTACTTAATTGTCAAAGGTAATGTATTACTCTCACCATCTTGATTTTTCAGTGTTATCTTGCCCTTCAGATATGATCTGTTTCATTTCCACAGAAACTGGAACATTATGGATAGAATGAAATTGGCACATATGATTACCTGGATTTAGGTCTCATGGAAGGATATTTCCTATTAACAGGGAAAAACCTATTTGTCATGAAAAAGAAAAACAAATAGAGAGAATGAGACTGAGAATAAATACTACAGTTGTCAGAAGTTTTGATAAATAACTTGCTCACATGTGTCTGAATGGCTTCTTAAGGAAATTAAGTGCAATTCCAACTTTCTGTCCACCTCCTTCTTTCAGTCCCACTCCACTCCCCATCTTCCAGCTCCTGGTGACTGTTGAATTATTTGTGAATTTTGTCTAGATTTGAAAGAGCAATATAAGCCTCAAAGGCCATTCCACTCCTACATATTTTGAGAAAATCAGTGCCTGTGTAAAGAAGACATTGTGAAATTAATGGCTCTGCTGAGGGAAAGGCAGCAGTTACTCCCTGTGCTTTCTGCAAGCAGATCAGAACAGGCATAATGAGGTGCCCAAAAGCACATGCCTGAAGATGGTACTGATGGCAACACCTTGGAAAATTGAGATTATTGTGGGTGGTTGTGGAATCAGATGGAAAGAAACATAACTAGTTAATTCCATTCCCCATTGAACCATGTTTTTGTTGCATTAAATAGATTAACTTTTACTTTGGTTAGGCAAAGAACAGAATACTTTTGTGAGTATGATGTTAGCAGCACTGTTTGTTTCCCTTATTCTTTTTTACTTTGGTAATCTGCTATTTAACTTGTTATATTATTTTACTGTCATTTTTGGTCCTGTTTTCTGTTACAGCTCTAATGTCTGGACAGCAGATATGCTTACAAAAGTCATGGCATATTTTCAGGCCCAGGAAGTTATGTTTACTCTTGGCAGCCTCCAGGTTTGTGACATTTAAGATGCATGAAAACTTTTATTTGAAAATGAATTTTGAAAGCCAGCCTACCTCTGTAGCCAAAGCTAGGTTGCCAGTGGTAGAGGTAATTCACACATCTATAGTGTAGCAAGTAAATAGGAATAGGTTGTCTTTCCCCCTAAGATTGCAGGAGAATGCAAGGCAGAAATAATAATAATGATCTTTTTTGCTTTTCCTCTGATGGGAAGCAGGAATTAGGAGTTTTCAGGCTCATTGTTTCTGAGTTGAGTGTATATAAATGCTGTTTTCCCAGAAAATGACTGTTTTCTCCCAGATTTTGCCTGGCTGTAGTCCTTACAGAATGAGAGGCTCCAGAGCATCCTACAAAATGCCTCCATCTTTTAAAGCTCCTCTGAAAACTGTGTTTGGGAATGATGGCTGTGGAAGTGATGCAGGAAGGAGCTGATGTTCCTGCTGCTGCCGAGGATTGGTGATGAGCTGCCTGGAGTGGAGCTGTACCCAGCTCATCAGACCCGAGCAGGGACACAGGGAGGTGGCAGCTGTGCCATCCCCGACCCTCAGGCATTCCCAGAAGCTCCCCAGTGCTTGAACCCTGTCCCAAGCTCCGTGTCGCTGTCACAGCTCATCCTCACCTACATTTTCCTGCCACTGCCCCTTCCCTTTGTCACGTTTATTGGCAGCCGGAGGCTCTCAGCAGGCTGAGCCCCCAGGCAAAAAGGAGCTGTGTTAATATTTGGTGGTGGCAATGCAGTTAAGCAAAGGCAGCAAAGAACAATTGCAACTCTAATTCCGAACCAATTTGGAAATAATTCTGTCAGGAATTGAAAGGGATTTACTCCAGTCTGCTGCTAATGAGGTTTACATTTATTTCTGTTCCAATGTTATCATTTCCCTTAAATTTTTCAAAACAGGCATGAGATTGTTAAGTGGTAGTGCAGCTTGATGAGAGAATATTTTTGGCTTATGACCTGGTACAGACTTTTCCTCCCATTTAATTGCACAATTCCTTCCCTTTTTAAAGTAATAATATGCACATGGTACCTGATTTTTTTTTTAGCTCTTTAGAATTTTCATTTTCACAGCTCTGCTGTGTGAAGCAGAAAAGCTTTATTACTCTTGTTTTATGAAGTGAGAAACTGAGGCATCTTTGCTAAAAAGCTCCCTTGAGAGGACTTGTTCATGAAGCCAAGAATAGGATTTGAAAATTACTGTCTTTCAGAATGCATTTAGATTATTTTTGTTTTCAGTTTGTGTGGAGAACAGTTATTTTGATCATTGTCAGTACAGAGCTAAGCACTTAGTTCTCCTTGAGCACAGGTTTTCAGGGAGTAAAAGATGCCCCTAGTACAATAGTATGAGTTTTATGTATATTATACATCTTTTTCTATATTTCAGATGTCCATAAAAAGTTACCTGAAGAACCTTTTAGACCAGCCCAGGCAACTGCTGTCTGAATTGCAACAGCTTGATCAGCAGCAGTTCCAAACTGCAATGAAGTATCTCTTCAACAGCAAAAAGGAGCATCTTGTAAGTGACTTTACACATTGGAAAAGGAAAAGCTGCTGTCAGTGGATAAACTGTCCTTTTAGAAAAACAGAAAGGGACAGACTGGGGGGCTCGCAGTGCAGGCTCTGCTGTTACTTACCTGGCTTGGATTGGATTCCAAAACTCCCTCTCCTCTTAGGTTAGACTTAACTTCATTTAATTCTCATTGTCTGAAAGTTGCTGCAAGTCCAAAGCCAAGTCATTTGGGTTTTCACTGTAATCAGTAGCGAGGAACTCATCTCCAGAGTTCTTCCTCCTACAGTAACATCTAAGGTAGGTAGGGGCAGTTTTTCTCAGGGAGTGTCTTCTTTTCAGTAGCTGGAAAGAGAACCAAGATGGCTAAAGAAGGTGAAATTAGTAATTTTGTTAATCAGCTGTTTGGATTTTTTTGGGGGGGGGGGTTCATTTTGGTTTTGTAAAAAAGTTCAAGCTGGTCTCTACCCAATGCCAGAAAGGAATTATGGGAAGTAATGCAAACAACCAGTAGATTTCAGCTGTTTTTAATGAAAATAGCATCATATTCTTTGTAGAGTGCTCTCTGTGAGGCCTCAAAATGAACAATATATTGAATTAATCAGAGATGTTACTTTAACACTTTGTTGCTTGCAGGAAATGGGAAATATTATTCTTGACTGGGACAAGACTAGAGAGAGAATTTTTCAAAGCCCAGGAGTAAACAGGACCTTGTTCCTTGTGACCCTGGATAAATGCTTCCTGGCTCTCAGTGCTCTGGACTGTGTGGACATCCTGAGCCAGGTTCTGCCTATGTCAGCAGTGAACTATCTCCAACCTGATGTTGTTGGGAGCCTCCCAAACCTTCTGCTGGAGGATGCTTTCAGAAACTTGTAAGCCATTTATTTTTTAGACACTATGTTGGATTTGCTGGCTATTTAAAAAGAGGTTGCTATGTGGTCTCAGTCTGTTTTCCAAACAGCTTTCTGCTTATGTATTGCTGTTTCTAAAATAATTTGTCCATGTGTGTCATTAAAAAAAATGAATAGTTAACTCATTAGTGTACTGAAATGACCTTGTATCACTTAGATCATCATTATTCAAGGACCTCTATGACAGAACCTCAGCAAGCACTCAGAGAGCTCTGTATGGCTGGATGAAGCAGATTCTACAGAAATCTTACAACATGAGTGGTATGTTAAAGTGTTTTTTTTCTTGTTTATCATAAGAGAAAAGCACTCAGCAAAAGGCCTGTTCACTGTGTTGAATTGTTTGCCCAGTTTTACTCTTAAACAGACCAGTGTTAATGTTTGGAATACCTTCTCTCCAGAACACAGTAAATACAATGTGTTTGTTACTCATGACAAATAGTACTCCAAAGATGCTTGCACTTATAGAATAGAATCCTGCTATTGTTAAGGCTGGAAAAGACCTCCAGAATCATCAAGTCCAGCCAATGGACTCTACCTCTGTTCTGCACAGAGCTATACACAAAGTCTTTTTCTAGTCTGCCAGTCTTTTCTCTCTGTACTTTTTCTAAGTTTGAAATAAGATACAGTGGCCAGGTGCTCTGCCAAGGTGTGTTCTCTTCTGAACTCCTGTTCAGATGAGGAAAACAGCTCTGGCTCAGGATACATTACCCACTGCACTGCTTAAAAACACCAAAGAAATGCAGGATGTTGTAGAAGTTCATGGCACTGACTCGATCAGCAAAGGGACAAGATAAAACTGAAGTTAATTAATCCTGATTGGATGCATTTTCCCACATCTGTTTGCCTGGTTAGTGTGCCTTAAACAGCTGTCCCACAGCTGGGACAGGCAGGATGGGCTCCACAAGGGGGCTGTGCAGGGCACTGAACCATCAGAGCCAGTGCCTGGGTTTCACTGAACATCCCAGCACAGCTGTCCTGGGAGCATTTTAGACTTTTCTATGTGTGTGTTCTTCCTCTTCCCCTAGAAATCAAAGGCAAAATGCCCACTTGCTTCAGTGGAGCTAAATTTGCCTCCTGTGTCTCCTGCCATTTCAAAATATCAGAGTAATGAGTGGTGAAGGGGAGGTTCGTGCTGCTGCTGGGAGGTGACAGTGCCCGTGCATTGCTGGGGAAGCAAAGATGCAGAACTTGCCTGGAGCTACTCAGCAGTGCTGGGCAAATCCCTCAGCATCATCTTGGGTTGTGGCTGAAGCACTGGTGAACCCTTGATTTGTGGAAGGGAACTCAGCTTGGGAGGGACTGGGAATTGCTGTGCCTCTTCCTGGCTGCTGCTTCACCTGCTGAAAGCAGCACAGATGTGACTCCACTCCCAGGGCATCGAGTGGGGGCTGATTCCCAGCTGGTTGTGGCAGTGTGAACCACCAGCCCTGGGCAGGCACACTCAGGCTGGCAGTCTGAAGCTCCCTCATGTTTATCTGCAGTGCCCAGGTCACAGCAGAGTGCAGGAAGAGTCCTGTAGGAGGGTGATTTATTCCCTTTATTTGTGGGTAGCACTGGGACCACCTGGGATAGGGATCAGGTTTTGGAGATCACAACTGCCATGGCTGATAAGTGCAAGTCTGTTCTGCTAAAGGCCACAGTCAACATCCTTAAATTGTGCTGGGTTGTCTTTAGCTCTCTTGTCATGTCTTTCAGCTCTCATAATATTCTGGGTAATGGGAGGTAATATCACTTTAAAAAACACAGGCCTGACAACTCTGCTGGGAGCATCATCTTGTCTCAGTTAAGGAGCTTAGATCTGTGTTTTCAAAAAAATCACTTAATGGAGTCCTTCAGCTTCTGATAGATATAGGCTGGTTTTTTCCTGACACTGGAAACTCTTCAAAGTGCACTGATGATTTTATTTTAGCAGAGTTGTGAGTATCAGCACTGCCAAGGAATGTGATCAGAGGTGTCACACACTGAGCCATCCAAATCACAGCACCCTGGAGAAAATGGTCTTTGTGGCTCAGGGTACCCATGGAGTCCATAAATATGTTTTTTCTCAGAGATGTTTGGATCTTGATTTCATTTTCAATCCTTGGGAGAATGTTACTAAATGAATGCTATTTTTTAGCTGTTATGCAGTGATTTGTGTTTTTGTCAGCCTATTTCCATGTAGGTATTTGAACAGTTTTTCATTTTCTCCATTATTGCTATTGCATATTGCTGAAATAAGTGGCATCATCAATAATAATATATGAGATATATAAAGTATCATGCCTTCCTGATGTTCTTAAATAATGCAGTTGATTAGGAAAAGTGAATTTAAAAATACTGCTCCATATTTAATACTTTTGGGTAACTTTTTCCTGTCTCACAATTTATCCATTCTCTATTTTGACAACATAAAACATTAATTGTTTTTATATGAGAAAACTTGAGACATTTGAAACACTATTTCATTTCCTTAAAAAATTTATGGGCTCATGAAAGTATGGTACTAAAATGCAGCAAATGGAGGGAACTTGACTCTCTCTGTTAAGGATTTTTCTGATTTGCACATTTTTTTTTTTTATTATTTACCATTAACAATATATCAGGTACATAATATTTGAAAAGTAATAACTTCTTAACGTTGTAGTGAGTATTTATTTGTACAAAACAGAGTTCAATGAATCAACTTCTTGGGTCAGTGCAGAAAGCTTATGGATTTTGGGAAGATACATGGTCCATCTCCCATTAGAAGAAATTCTGAAAATTAATCTCAATGAAGTAAGTAACAAAGTGTGGTTGGATATGTCATTGCCAAGTGATGTCAGCTACAAGCAATATAAACACAAATGCAAATTTAGACATGAAAAATAACTTTATTTAATTAATTAAAGAGAAAATATAGAGGGAAATTATAAACATATTCTCTACAAAATTCTCCTATATTTTTCATTTTAAAGTGCCTATCATTAATATATAATTATTTATCTGTATCAGACTTCTATGACTTCTACTGAAAGGGACCAATGATGGAAGACCCTCAGATTATATTGGCAGAGAATCACTCAAATCACTCACTCAGCTTTGCCTTCAGAAATACTGTTTTATCCAAATCTTCTTCCTTTCCCTATAAAATGAATAGGATCCATTAATTTAGAGTGTCAGACACAGACCTTATAGGGTGTCGTTGTTTCTCAGTGCTGATGAGGGTTTTGTTTGTGCTGGTCAGATCAGACTGTTCATTAGCTACGACAATGCAACCAAGCAGTTGGACACGGTGTATGATATCACACCAGAGCTTGCACAGGCCCTCCTGAAAAGGATAAACTCGTCAGGATTTGATGTGAGGAACACTTCAACTCTCTACAGGCAAGGCTGCTTTGCTTTTTCTTTTATGGCTGTGTATGGATGGAATGAATAAGTAAGGAGAAAAGGGAAATTGATAATGTGGCGTAGCTTTTTCATTCCAGCAGAAAAATCTAGGCTGAAATCCAGGCCTGTTTAGCAACAGTGAAGAATTGCTACTTTATGAATTTTTGGAGGTGTGCCTAATTAGCTAATGCTTTGTCTCCTGCTCCACAGTGAAGAGATGCCTGTAGCATTTGCAGGAAGTCTGTAGCAGTGTCTGGGGGACCCAGGCAGAGCCTCCACCACGTTGTAGAACAGTAAAATAAACTGAGACAGCAGAGCATGGGTTGTCTTGGCTGCTTGAATCACAGAACGTGGAGATGTTTGGTGGAAATCATGTTACAGTTAGGACTGAAGGAGGAAATCTCAACTCCTGCCTGCCAGGACTGCATGTGGGTTTTAAGGACACGGGTGTCACCAGAGAAGCCACAGAGTGAAGTGGTGTAAAGCCTGCCCTGCTGTCCTCTTTGTCCTGCAGGGTAGAGATGAGCCACGCCTAAATATGCTTGAATGTTAGGTGTGTAAGCAGGAAACTGAATTTTCAGGGCTGTCAAATCTGCACTGAAATAACTTTAACAATAATAAAAAACCAAAATAAACTGCTGTTACTCATAAATACGCAGCGAGCGTGAGAAAGCTCTGCACTCCACATTTACATTTACACTGTCATATCAATGGATGTATTTAGTCCCAAGACAATGCTGTCTGAAATTATTTGTAGTCTCCTTGGGGGATACCTTGGAGCTTTAAACTAATGGAGAATATGCTTTATGGCTTCAGAGCTGCTGTCATTACTGCAGTGCAGCTCGCTGACTTCCATGAAGCATTGCTCATCGTTGGAGGAGTAAGCGAGAGAAGAGTTATGCCCACGCTCTAAATTTCAATGTCAGAAATCTTAAAAATGATTTTGTCACTCACAAGAGCTGCCACATTCTCACAGATGAGAGAAATGTCATGCTCCATAATCTTTAATATATTCCATTTTTACAACACACTTAGTTTATGTTACTCATTTTAACCATACTGTTGATTTAAATGCACTTTTACTTTTAAGAAGTAGTGTTATTCACTTCTGCTAATCCCAAAGGAGATGAAGAGCTCTTGGTGGGTATGCAATAATGCATTAGAATGTAATTATTTGTTATAAAAATGCTCTTAGAGATATTTCTTTGATTTGTATGTTGGTTTGATGATGTCCCATGAATTCAGATGTGCTGCTGAAGGAATGTTTTGTTATATCGCTGGCAGGTTGTTGTTGAGGGACTAGAGGAGCTAAAAGCCTTTCTGTGCTGTAGAATTTGCCTGAGTTTGTGGTAGAGCTGCAGCATTGTCCACTGCTGACTTGATTCACATCTGGACATTATTGCCCAGACTCTGCTTGTGCCTGCCTCACTGAACTGCTGAAAAACAGGGACTGTAGCAGGAAAGCTTGGTACATATTTGGTCACATCTTTGAGGTTCTTCTTCTGTGTAAATTATGAAAGGAAAGGCTGAGAGTTTACAGGGACAGAGAATTGACTCAGGCATCCTACAAGCCAGTTCATCCCCATCACTATAGAGTTCAAAGGCCAGAGACACCGTGCACAATTCAGAGCTCTTTCTTTGCAGGGCTGCAGGGAAGGGCAGTAAATGAGCACAAGGTCTAAGCCAGAAGGACACCTACAGCAGGCATTTCCCCATGGTGGTGTGACTCCTCCTCTCCAGAAACTGTGGCTGTGGTTGCACTTTACTGAGGTTAATGGAAATGTTGACTTAAATATGCCAGCATGGGAACTGTGAAGGAAAATGAGCTCAGTTCAGCCCTGCCTTGCAGACTGCTGTGCTGGCACAACTGGGCAGTGAGCCTCAGCGTGCTTTCTCCTGACCAGTGTTGAACTGGACAGGTCTCCATCCATCAGCCAGTCCTGTGTTTGATGGGAAATACAGCAGGCTTTGTTTAATCCTAAAATGATGGAAGCCATGTCGTGCTCTGGCTGCTGCTCTGAGACACAAATGGATTTTGTTGCATGTGAAATCCAAGCAGGTCTTAGAGTTCAAAACATTCAGTCAAACCAGATAAGAACTCAGCGAGCCACTTCTAGAGACTTAATAGTAAGCCCTCCTTTCTAGAATATCCTGTGAAGTGGAGTCATTACCTGGTACAATCTGGCCAGGGACAAATGGAACCAGGACAGGTAAATTTTCAAGCACAAGCAAGCCAGGCAGAATTCAGCTGAGTGCAAAGGCCAATGCATGTTCTCATACCCCAGTTGTGACAGGCTAAGTTTTAAAAATTGCAGGTTGAGGCACTTGTGACAAACAAATGGCTCAAGCTGTGATCACAAGGAGAAGGTACCAAGCTGTGTTTCCGTTTCCCAACAGTGACACCTTTATGTCACAAGGGAGTTAATGTATTTCTGCTCTGTAGGCTGGGTTTATTGGTTTGCTTTTATGATGACCTGGAACAGATGGAGGCAGCTGTGGCCCGGGCTCTACTTCATCAAATGATTAAATGCAATCAACTGAGAGGTTTCCAGGCTGAACTTCATGAGGTAGGTACAACACTTGTTCTTCTTGCCTAACACAGTCCTGTAAACAGAGGAGGAGGGATGTTCTTCTTAAATAAGGGGAAAAAAAAGTGAAAAATTACTGGGGCTTAAGAAATAAGGGGAAACAGTTCTTGAGGATGCAAAGAATAGAAACCCATTTTGAGTGCTCATTCTTTTCTCGTTCTGGTTCATATTCCTGTTCCATATTCCTTTCACAACTGTGGTTCTATTTTTGAAATTTTATGAAGTGTGTGAATATTTGCCAGATTCCAGTTAATGTTTTGGGTGGTAATGGAAATTGGTTCTTGGCAGATTTTTATTTCCCATCTGCTCTTTTTGTTTGATTTAGCTCAAATCTCAACTCCTGAACATTGCCATGCAAAACCAGACATTGAATGATACCCTTGGATCTCTGTCAGATGCTGTGGTTGGACTCACTTCAAGTCAGCTGGAATCTCTGTCACCTGAAGCAGTCCATAATGCTATTGCAACATTAAACCAAGTCTCTGGGTGGGCAAAGAGCCAAGTTATGATTTTATGCAGTAAATATCTCTCTTATGAAAAGGTACCTCTGATAACAGCTTTCCTACCTTCTGTTTTTAAAGGTGCAATGGTTTTTTCTCAACATTAGGTGTAGATTTTGAAAAGTTTAGTATAAGAATTCTATTTAGTTAGTGGTCTGAAATACGTGTTTAAATCAAAGGCACCCTAAATTGTACATGCCAAAGTAATTCTCTAGTAACAGAGGGAACGAATATTTGGATTTGGCAGTTGTATTTATTATTTTGTCTGTGTCACTGCCCTAAGCAGAACTTGCATGGTTGGAGATCCCAGGTTGTATATTCAAATATATTGTCATGCAAGGAATCAGGTCCTGGCTGAAGTTTCAGAAGAAGGAACTTCTGAGAAACTGCACGTTTGTTCCATGGACCCACACAGAAAGGGTATTCCCAGGCAAGAAGTGTATTAAGTATTTTAAAAGAATAGTTTTGATTTATTTATTGACTTTTACTTTTAAATGTATCTGCTGTTCTCAAGCCAGAAAGCCTCCTGTTTGCTTGTGCTGTTATCCCTGCAGGTTTTATCATTTTATAACGTGAGCCAAATGGGAGCCTTGGTGACAGGAATTGGCACCCAGTCTCTGCACAGCATGAACCCCAGGGAGCTGGCTCACATTATTCGGGGCACGATGTCCCAGTACCTGTCTGACTTATCTCCTGCCCAGCAGCAAGGCATCCTCAGGAAGGTGATTGTAAACTCGAGTGTGTGGCAGAGTCTGTGCAAGAGCACAGTAACAGAACTGTAGAGTATGAATTAAAACAAGATGTGTCCTTCAGCTCAATGGTTAATGGTTCTACTGCTTTTATTCTGAACACCAAGTGTATTTTGAAGGTTCTCTCTTGCTTATTTCTGTTGTGTTTTTAATACTGTCATGTTTTTCCTTTATCCTCTTAAGAGAAATATTACACAGAGTAGAAAGAAGGGTAAATCCTGTAAATCTAAGCATCAATTCTGAAATGCCATGTATTTCTGTGTTCCTCCTTTTAGATAGCTGCATCTGGAGATTTTTCTTCATCAGTCAAAGATATACAAGGAGCTTTCTTTAAAGAAGTCTCTCTTTCTGGTTTATGGAAGCAGACTGGATATAATTCTTCAATGCTGAAAGAAAAAGAACTGAGAAGCAGCCAGGTGAAAATTATGATGCAGTTCCCATTCCACTGCAATTTAATGTGAGGGAAGAATTAGAAAAATGGTGTTATATATTTGTGTTCAAGGAACACAGGTAACAGGAAGGAACTGCCCCAATTACATCTCAACACAAACACCAAAGGGCATTTAGAGCCAGCATTGAGACAATGCTGTGGAAAACAAAGCATTAATGTGCTGAATTTAAGTTCCCAGGTTTCTGCCAGGTAAATTTTCTCTTTCCAGTACTGCATATTAGACATTTCCATGTAAAAATCTTTGTCCAGAGAGATCAAAGACTGGATCAGATGATCTCCAGATCATCAGCCCAAAGTTTTTCAGTGGCTGTGGGCCCTGTACAGGTTTAACAACATCCCCTAATGACAGTCAGTGATGTCTTGTGAAAAAAAAATTCAGCACTGGGTGCCAAATCTTTTGGTTGCTCAAACTGGTCCATAGAACTACCTTTAGAGTACACAAGAGAGCTGAGAGTACAAAAACCTTGCAGTAGTTACTGGATCTTACAACTGGATTAATGGAAGTTAACTTTAATTATGGTGGTTTAATTTCAGGCTTTGTATCTGTATGAATTACTGTCTAAGGAAAACTATCCTGTTGACCTTCTAAGGTATGGATTATTTTTGAAATGGGGTTTAGAGACTAGTTTTATGATGAGAGCAACTTTGGTAAACAATATGTAATTGTTTTGTATTATTTTATGTTTATTCATTTCTGGATACCACAGGATAATTCACCCCCTCACTAAAAAGGGTCTTCAGTACCAAAATCAGGATTGAAGCTTTGCAGAGGTTTGGGTGTTTTAAGGCTTAGTTGATATTTTTCAATTTGTTTGCATTTTTACTTTCAAGAGGCTTTTAATTACAAGAAATGGGAAAGAGAGGTGAGGAAATTATGTTTTAGGATGGGGCCAAGGGAAGTAAGGACTAGATCCTGCTTAAATATTCAAAAGTTTAAAATTTGCCTTTCCTACCAGCACAGGACAGCTTGTGAAAGGAGTAACTTGTCAACCCATTGAAAGTATGGACACAGATGTATTTTTAAACAGTTTTAAATTCTTTGAAATTAATCTTCATCTGCTTTCTCCATATCAGGTAAAACAAACAAAAAAAAAGACTTTATGTACAAAAACATCCTACCCAATATCCAAATTAGATAAATCAGAATTTGGTTCATTCTATTTTTGTCTTTGTTTTTTTGTTTGGGTTTTTTTTTTTTTTTTCAGAATCCTGTATGTCTCAACTTGTCTGTTAGCATATTTTATGTAAATCTTTTATGTGTGAATTTGTGTTATCATACTTCATTTTGACAATTTCATTTGTCACTTACAAATTGCAAGAAATTCCTACAGTTCTTCTGACTTGTTAATTCATGAGTAATCTGTTTGGAAATACCTAGAAGTTTCAAAAACATACAAATGGTCTCATGTTCCCAAGTAGAAGATGTTTCATCTCTGATGTCTACAAAAAGAAAACAAAAAAAAGCCAGATAGAAATGTTCTCTGAAGATAATATGCACAGTCCTATATATGCTAATTTATATGCTGCAATAAATAAGTCATACTTTTTATTTTTCTTTAAAATTGACAGAGTATTAAAAGCCTAAATTTTTATTGCTTTTAGGTTAATTGTTTAGCTTGGAAGTTTTGGGAAGTCTCCAATGCATCTATTCCTCCCTTCCTCTTACTGGCACTTCCGTGAGTTGCATCTTAGTCCATTTTAAGTTCTGAGCACTTTTTAAATAATCTCTTCAGTCCTAAGGAAACTGATGAATCAAACAAATGGTAATTTATCAAAAGTGGTCACTGTCTGTTGGCAAAGTCTGTCTCAAGTGAAAGTTGGTCATACTCTGTGTCTTTTAGTACAGCACATTTTTGTCACAATTGAGGAATTTTTTTCCCTTTAGGTGTGCTTATTTGGTATAGATTTGCTTATTTGTTTAGGGTTTTTTTGGAGAGTGGATATATAAGACAAAACCACTGGGTGCTGCTGAAGCATATTGCTTTGTATGGTTAAAAACATTTCAGTGAGTTTTAAGACA
>JACBWW010000025.1:11519446-11584822 GCA_020086605.1 Lanius collurio | reverse complement strand
TGGCTGGGAGGGGTCAGCAGAGGAGGAGACACTGCAGGGGTGGAGAGAGGCACCACCTACAGGAGTTCTTCACCTGTCCATCTGTGTTCTTTTGGGGGGTTTAGGCACTGATTCAGTTTTACTGTTTGCTGCTTAAGGAAATTTAGGAAATTTCCTAAAAAAAATTAAGGAAACCTTCCTTAACAATTTTCCTTAATCCAAGCATGTTACAAAGTGTTCTCAAGAACTGTCATTGCTGGCCAGGACAGCCTGGAGCTGACCAGTCTGCCCCTAGAGCTGCTCCCCTGGCTCCAAGCAGTGCCAGTCCAAGCAGAACTGTGGCACAGGGAGCTCCATGGGAGAGGTGGTGGTACCAGGAGTTTTTAGTAACTTCTGCTGTCTGGGAGATGCAGCACTCACCAGTTTTTAGGGGAAACTAGTTCTTTGATGTAGCTGTGGCTATTCCTGTCCTTACACACAGTACCAGCTGTATAATCCCCAGTGTTTTGGCAGCTGCTTGAGAAACCCCTCAGAGCTCAGCCTTCTTACAGCAAGAGCTTGGGGCCCCTCTGCTGCAAGGGGCCGGGTGAGGGCTGTGCTGCCAGACACAACTGCACCACCTCTGCAGGTGCTGGGTGGTCACATTCTTTCTGTGTGATTCAGTATGGAACAAAGAATACTGAAAGCTCTGAGAAGTGCTTATGAAATATCACCAGTGGGATTGGTAAAACAAAAAATATAAGGCAGTCTCAGCAGAAATTGTAGATTAAGTTGCCAATGCAAACTGTTGTGTCTTTGTTCCTTAAAGCTTAAATGAGTTGTGATGCAGCTGAGTGATACAGGGCAAGAGCCAAGGTTAGCTCTGCCAACAGGGCAAATGCTTCTTGTTTCAGAACAGCTCCATTGCTGATGAATATGATGTTGACCTCCTTGGAAATCTAATCTGCCACTTACCTGCAGCCTTTCTACATGGCAGAATGTCCCTGAAGGCAATGGCAGCAGCCCTACATCAATTCAAGCTTTGCCAAGAGCTCAGCCATGAGCAGAAGACTGAAATTAAATACAAACTCCTTCAGTTATATGGGTAAGGTATTGGATACACCACTTGGGTCATGCTGGTGGTTAGGCCATGCAAATACCAAGCATTTGTTTTGCCCAGATGAACTGCAGTGAAAACAGCACAAAGCAGCTTCTGTCACTGGCCAGGCTCGAAGGCTTGTCCACTGGAATGACATTTCTGTTCTTGTGTGTAACATGATAACTGTGGAACAAAATGCAACCCCAGGGACACCCTGCATGACTTAAGTCCCAGAGGAGTAGGAGAGAAAGTGTAATGTTTGAGGGGTGGACAGGCAAATAGACTCACTGGCCTGGCCAGAGAAAGGGGTTATGGCCAGAAAATGGTGCAGGAATGCAAAGAATGGGAAAATGGAAGTGGGATACTCGACGTGCTGGTGAGAGAAGGCAAATAAAGAAGACTGCAAGCACCTGTGGGGCAATAGGAGAGAGCAGAGAAGGAGCAGAGGGGTATAAAGTTGGAGCAGCTGAAGCAGCAGAGTTGGCAGCCTGTTGGGTGTCACTAAGGACTCAGATTAGGTGAGCAATTGGAACCCCACTGGTAGAAGCCAGGCAAAGAACAAAGCCATCCTCTATCTGGCAGGAATATATTGTTTCTGTCTTGCATTGTCCCTCAGAACTATCCTGCATTTGAAAGGGGACACTGGATGCACAGTTTCTAACCCCCCTTCACCCCAAATCAGCCTCTTGATCCACCTAATCACGTTAGATGCTGTTCAGCTTCTTGCCATTCAGCATTTTTCTGTGATAGGATAACTGTATATTCCACCAGATCCCATCCCTGCATTGATCTTGATACAGATCAGTTTTATTGAATTGTGGCACAAGGCACTAAATAAGATTTTACTTTTCAAAATTAAATAATATAAAATAAATATTTAAACATCCTCATATTGGAGCAACAAAGCAAATAAAGTTGTTTGTGGGAACCAGTAACATATTAGTTGCTACCCTCTTCTGTAGGCTCTGTCAGGCTGAAAGTTACTTATCCAAGTGCTTTATTAAGTCACCCACCAAATGGGCTGACTAACATTTGTCAGATTTGGATGAGGTTTCTACTTCTCTTCTGATAACCATTTTGCAGACTACTAATGCAATATGACATAAAATGGTAAATTTTCTTTCAAGGAAAGAATGATTTCTCTTTGTTCAAACACTGTAATGCTAAGAACACTTGACTATTGAGGGAGAGCTCCATCACCACCATATTTGAATGGTTTTTCTGATTATATTGGAAGTTCCACTGATGCCCTATGCCCAGAGAGATGGGAAAATACAATCTGATGCTAATAATAATGAATCATCATTGGCATAGAACTGTCTGTGCTTCCTGTATGATAAAGTAAAATAAAAACACTGAGGTTTTGGTATTATTTTTATTATAACATTCTTATTAATATGATTTTTCAAAATATTTTTTCAGCTCCTCAAGCAACTGGACAGCAGAAACAACATTAGATATTGGACCATTCATAACTTTGCTGTCAAAAGAGGAATTAAATGTTCTTACTGAAAAGGTATGCTTTTATTAAAAATTTAAATTTGTGACAGATATTTTAGAACTTGGATTTGTGAATGTCATAATGCAGTCTAAATTATGTAACCTGAATGCTAAACTAGGTAAATAATTATTTTGTCAAGGAACCTTGTGTTAATGTTTCACATATGCTTGGCTCCATCGAATGAGATTTCTTCTTGAGAATAATGTTACTATAAGCAATTATTTGCCTGTGTACAATGACAATTATACATTGTCACATAGGAGAAAAAAGAGACATTTATAGTGACCCAGATTCATTTTTAGTACTTTACACCTTGCAGTGCTCTTTACTCTATCCCCCTGCCTTCTAACCATAAAAGTTGTGTTTCTTATCCTGTTATTAATGGGATCATACTGATCAAATTAGCATTTACTCATGTAGCCCTTTGCCCTGGGGCCAGCATAGCACAGGTAACGATATCTGATGGCCTCAGCATTGCACTTTGTCATTTCCTTGCCCTCTTCAGTTCATATAAACTTAATTTTTTAATGCATAGGAGTAAACGATACTGGATGAGAGATTCATTCTTCAGCAGAAATATGTGAACACAGTCAGCAGCTTTTCCACTGGAGATAGTGCTTATAATTGACCAGATAGAATAAGACTCTTCAAAGGAAAGGAAGGTGTCTAGCAGGGTGGAGGAGAGGGGTCAAAAAAGCCTAAAGAAGGCAAACAGGTCAAAGTTATTTCTCATAATTTAATTGGGTCCCTATCCTCAGTTCTTATACTTACCTGGCAAATTTAAGACAAGTGAGATGAAGGCCATATTAAAATGGTGGAACTCATTGCTCCAGGAGGGTCTGGACACAGATGCCAATCAGGCCGTGCTCAGGTGTTGCCAGAAGCTGAGAGGGCATACAGAAGGGAGAATCAGTCAGAACTTGCTTTGTTCCTGGTATTTTCCCCTTTCAGTAACAGCCAATTACTCTTTTCTGAATCATCTGCACAATGGGACCAGGCTGAGCTGTTCCTTCCCCCTGCTTTGCTAAGGGCTGCACAAGTCTTTCTCCACAAATTGCTTTGTTTTAAAAGGGGGAGAGAAGTCTTATTTATCCTTTTCTTTTTAAGTTCCCAGATGTCATCTTACAGATAGCAAAGACAATTGGGGCAGTTTCTTCAGCTGAAGAGCTTCTTCTGTCAGCTGTGTTCGAGTCGGTCTCCGCCGGCGCTGGAAGCGCCCGCCGGTCCCTCGGCAGAGCCGGTCAGTGTTGCCCTGGGGCCTCTCAAAGGGCTGCCGTTTGGGGCTGTGATGGTGCCGTTCAAACAGACTTTGTCTCACTTTGTCATCCCAATGCATTCTGAGAAGCCGAACAATAAAAGTGAAGTATTGAGCAACTTAAAGACTTCTAGCAAAAACCAGTGGGAGTCTTCATCCTGCTGCTCAGCAGAGTTGTGTGATGCACTAATTGCTGAAACACTTTCATTACAGGATTACATAATTAAGCATTTCTTGGAATGTGTCTGAGTGCACAAAGGAAAACGATTAATGATTTGAATTAGAGGGGTTTGTTTGTTTGTTTTTAATTTTTTGTTTATTTTTACTTGTAATCAAATTGAAACCCCTTGAATTAAAAACCTGTGAAGGTGACAAGTTACCCTTGTGCCAAAAGATTGCACATAGTTAATCCTTTGCCAGACATGAGCATATGGTGACTGATCTGTTTTTAAATCTGACACTGTGTTTTTTCTGTCCAAATGGACAAAGTTTGTAATCATCTAAGAGGTATTTTAATTAGGAACCAAATGAATCTATTAGAATCTCTGGTGATGAATGGATCATTTTCTTTCTATAAGGTGTATACTTTGAGTATATCTGATTATTATAATAACTATTCTTTCTCTTACCTGAAATTCACCCAGGCAGAATTTGTAAGCTGTACCATCCTGTGCCACAGAAAACAATCCTGCTGTGGGAAAAGGTTTTGAAAAGTACCTATGGGAATTTAGACCCAAACAAATTCAAGGAGTTTGATATTGTCTGCCCTTATCTTTGAAAATCCCCCATTGGTTCTCTGCCTAGCAGAATAGAGGTTCAAGCTCTCAGCAAGCCCTGGGCCATGATGGAAATCCAAGTGCTTGTATAGCAGGAGCTCTGAGTGATGACTGTGTGTCTCTGGGACTGAATTTGCCTCTTACAATGCTGTATTCATAGACAGAGGTGGAGGGAGTTCCAAGACTTGGGTTTTTTCATAGCCTGAAACAAAACATGACCTCAGTTGATCAGAGGAGTCATTGCACAATCATCAGGCTCTAAAAAAAGCAAGATCAAGCTGCTGAAATAGCAGGGTGTTAGTTCACCTGTAGGCATGGAATTCACTCTTCCTGCAACAAGTAAATCAGCAGGTCATAAGCCATGTTTCTTTAGACAGAGGCCACAGCAGGTGTTTCAGTCTGCTTGTGTCCTTAGGTGTGCTTTTTTAAGTCTTGGGATCTACACGAATCCCAAAGACTTCTCTAATGAGCTCAGCTCATGTCCAGTGCAATTGCAGAGCTCTCTCAACTGCATTGCCAGACCAATACAAAGCAAAGCTGATGGTCTTTGTCAAAGGATAGCTTGGTTCTAAGGAAGGGGAGGCTCCTCAGTCTTGGGGTGCATGAGCTCAGCTGGAGGAAAGTCTGGGAAGTGAGAAGTTGAGGGATTGTTTGTGCTACTCTAGGAAAGGCTTCTGCAGTCCAACCATGGTGTTGAACTTCTCTTACCAAAAATTATCTCATCAGCTCCATCAAATTCACACAGTGGTTTCAATAAGGAATGAAGTTTAATTACTGATTTGTAAATCAGTAAAAAATGGGGTATTATGAAAACAGAGTAACATTGATGCTTTTCCTGCCACCAATGCTATTTTGCATTTCTCACAGTTGTGAGCTAATATTAATAACAGTAACAATTAACAGAGTGAGCTAATATTAATAACAGTAACAATTAACAGAGTTCTTACATCTATGTCTATATCAAGATTAAAAATAAAGGTTTTAAAGTGCTTAAGGCAAGATGGAACATGAAAAGTAAAACTTAGGAATTGTGTGTCTGAGATGCTACCAGAGAGCAGTGGCAGTGCTGGAGAAAGAATTCAGGTTTCTCACCACAAGCACTGAGATGTTATAAGGTATATATATTTTTTTCACCAAACTACATGTATAGCAAAAGGAAGAGCAAAGTGGCATCACATCAAAAATATAATTAGTATTTCCCTGTGTAATCACACCAGTGTATGTGATGTGTTAAAAATAATAAAATCAATGGGGTTTTTTTCGAGGACACAAAGTCTTAGGTTTTCATGACTTGGGGAAGGGAGCTGCACTGTGTCTGGATGGGCAGTATTTACATGAGAAAAGCTGACCTTCTGCAGCAGGGGAAAGGGAAACAATGCAGCTTCACAAGAGGGAGGTAAAGCAAGAGCAGAACATCAGCTGGTACAGTGGAAGCTGGAACAGCATTTTCGTTTGCTCAACAGATTCAGTCTTTTCAGTGTTCTACCCACTACTGCAGCTTCCTTTGATGCAAATAAATCCCTCCTCTGCCTCCTTTCAAAGTACAAATCTACTTTGTACATCCTTGCTTTAATTTATTTATCTGGGGGAGCTTAGCTGAGGCACAGCATCTGTGAAATCCATGCTTTTTACTGGTAATGACCGTATCTGAAGACATGTGGGGATTATTTGGTTTAGATAATTATTTAATAAGGTTTTCCTAAATTAGTGACAGGAGAGGGAGCAGTAAACAACCACATTAGGATTCTAATTTCTGCTTTCCATCAACATTAGAGGTAGATTATGCCAACAAAGACTGGGATTTGTTACAACACACAATGGAAACTGTCTGGTTTGATAATGCATAGGGCCAGAACCTGACTGTAAATAAGATTTTTAAAGGCATTTTGTCTGTCCAAACAGTTCTGTGGTAAGTGAACAGCCCTCTCTACATCCTGACATTTTAACAACAGGCTTGACATAAAGAACAAGCACCGAGCTTCTCTGACACTTCCAGCTTCTGTCCTCACCTTGTTTAAATGTCAGGCAGGTCTTACAAGACATATCTGTACCAGGGCATTTCAGAGTGCAAGGACCTCTCATGTCTGTTACTTTGCTGTTGAGTTGGATTCACTGTTTGAACGTGGTGTTTATTCAGCTGAAGCTCTTTTTGGTGAACTTCCACCAGGGTCATCCCAAACATTTGCATTTCACACTTACTGAATCAAGGCTCCCAGCAAATGGTGGCTTTACCTCAGAACAAGCCCTTGCCTGGGTTTTGATGCCTTTAGAGACTTAGACCTGAAAGAAACTTTCAAGATATTGGTTGTTTTTATTGCACAGATCCATATTTTAGTTTTATTATGGCATCCTGCATTGTAACTGTTCTGAAATGTCTGTCTGCTCTTGTCCAGCATCCAGAATATAACCAATGTCTTGCAAATTAGGTAAATTCTAGTTTTATATCCAGGACATGAACAATAGAAATATTTTTTTAATTATTTAATTACAAAATAATTGATTTATTAATATCACATCAGCTGCAGTTAATTTTCATAGTCTGTTGCTCTCTTAAATATCAATATTGCTTTTATTCAGTTTGTTGTCCCTTTGATGAAAACTCTTGCTCTTTGACTTTTTTCAGATTGCCTGGGAATCAGAGCTCCTTCTTCAAATGAAATAATTAAATTGGCAGAAGCAAATGTCTTTTGGTCAGTTCAGGAACTGGAATGCATGGACCCAGGGACTTTTGACAAAAACGTGGAACTTCTTGGGGCTATCTCAGGTTTTAACAGCTCCCAGCTGACTGCCTTGAAGGAGAAAGCCAAGCAGGTAACTGTCCTGTCTGTGAAGGAAAATTAAATCTGTAATTTGATTTGCTGTTACTGAACTATGCAGTTCTAAAATAACTGTACTATGTCAATGTCACTACTGCCACAAGAATATCTATGGTTTATTGGAAAAATAATGTGAGGTGGTGATAGAAGACTATTGCCCTTGCTTTAGAGTTAACAGGCAAGTAGTTCTGAGCTATTGGCAGCTGGAAAAGTGAAGTGTTCTTACTTTTGAATTGCTTTTCTGCTGGCTTCTCTCTTTCCTTTCATAAATGAAAAATCAGCGAGCAGTGCTAGGGGCTGTTGATTGCCCTGCTGAGAATTAGGCTTGGCATGTTAAACTGTCTACATTGATGCTAAATATAGCTTACAGTGGGGTAAACCCAAACTGACTGAAAGGGAGTTATTGGCTGAAAAAAAGCTCCTTCTTCCACCTTCCTGCAAGCAGGGACAGATCCATCAGTAGGAAATACCCGGGAGGAAAAAAATCCCCTACAGTTTGTCTTTACCAGGAGCATTGTGGGTCAGAGGTCTGTGCTGGGGGCAGAGGACTCTGGCTGGGTCTGGGGCATCAGCACCCAGTCTGGGCTCCCAGCAGCCCTGCCTGGGCCAGTGTGGGCTGGCAGAGAAGTCAGACCTCTCTCCATCCTTATTGTTGCCATTGCACTTCTCCCAAGGGGTGACCTCCTCTTGCTGCTTTGTGATTGCCTGCACGGCCAGGAACAGGCAAATTCCCAAACATAGTTTTGGTTCAGCAAGGAAAAGCCTTAGGGTGCAGTAAGACAAATTGTTTTGGTTGCAGAAAACCCAAAGGTGAAGAGGTTACTGGCCCCAGCTGGCTTCAGCTTTCTGTCAGCAGCTTCTGCTGGAGGTTATCTGCTCTCTGCTCCCATCTCTGCATGGCTACTCTGTAATCCCCTTCTGTCAAAATGATCCAACATTTAAAAGTCCTTTTTAGGTCCCATCAGATCATTCTGACAGAATGAGGTTGGGAAGCATCTACAAGTTGCAGTTGGCTGTGAGTAGTACAGAGTGCAAGAGGCTTGGGGACCTGAGGGCTGTGACCCCTGGAGGAAAGGGGGAGCAACGTGGGCCTGGGCAGCATCTCTTTGACCAGCAGCTGCAGCCAGCAGTGCAGCTGACCATGGATTTGGGGTAAATAAGGCCAGTTTTTAGCAGCAAAGCTCAGCTTTTAAAACTGTGGGACTGCAGGTGCTTGAAGAGCAGTGGCACTGTCCAGATTTCTGAAAGCAGGTGGTGACTCTGCAGTTGTGTCTCTGCTGCCTTGTTACAGGACAACTGCAGCAGGATTATTCTTCCCAAGACAGCTTCCCTCTGTCAACATGGACACAGCTGGGTAGGAAATGGGGGAAAAATGGAATCCTAGAAGAAAATAAAAACAGTGCTCCCCTGGGATAGTGGGAATTAATATTCTTTACAGCAGTGCCACATATTGATGTACTTGTAGAGTGGTATCAGTTGTAGGGAAATCACCAGCAGGGTTGATACACTCACATTTCTGGCTGTATTCAAAGACACAAGGACCTGTAGTGCACTGAATGGCAGTATATTTATTCTGTGTGTGAGTGTTTGTACAGATTTCTGCTAGACAGACTTCCTATATATTAATGTGCAAAATGCAAGGTGGTGTTACACTGAACATGAAGCACGAGAAATTAAACAGGACAGGCAAAGCTTTTTGAAACTGTATGCATAAGATGCTGTTATGTTATTAACATCTTTGATTAAAGGTTTTATTAAACCTGTACTGCTCTTGTTCCAAACTAATTCAAAAGGTCTAGTTATCAGATTGTGTCCTAATGAAAGTAAGAAGCTTAGCTCACTTGCAAGTGGAAGGTCTGTGCAGCAGTGACAGCTGTATGGCTCTGTAGTCTCTAGGTGAATGAGGACAAAGGAGTGTTGCAGTTTCATGTGTTGTGTTATTTATATCATTCTGCCTGAGATTTCACCCAGCACTGTCAGATAATACTATTTATGAAGTACTTCAAATTCTGTAGTTTATGGCCTAGATCAGGAAACAGACACATTTTTGCCTGCATGTGTTTAATGTATCTGTTAAGCTAGAGAATTAAAAGCTTTAAAATTGGGCTAATGCTTTTTACTATCTATTTTCTTTGGAAAAGATTGAAGTTTCCCAGACTTAGACCCTTTATGACATTGTAAAACCAACATAAAAGATCTAGTGGAAACTCAGTTGGGAGGTACAAGGCCAGCAATGCATCTCTTAAACAAATCCTTAACCCGAGGGTCATAGTTGGGAAAAGCACCCTGGCAGCCCTGAGGCTGCTCTGTGCTGAATGTGCACATTGGTATGAACAGCAGAGAGCCTGCAGCTCTGGCTAAGGAGTACTTCATTCCAGAGATCCAGAGTTCTGAGCCCTACTTCTTTATTTTCTGGAGATTGTTCAGCTCCACATCTATCTGATGGTGCAGACACTACTTAGGCAACTACAGAGATGCTCTTCAGCAAGTCCCCACTAGCTTTGTCCTTTCTAACTTTTTGAACAAAACTTAAATTGTAGCTATCCTGAAAATGAAGCAAATATTTTTCTGACTCAGCAGCCCAGCCCTGGGCTTTTAGTTGTAATTTTCTAAGTGGAGTTAGCAGCACCCTGTTTTACTAGAAACCTGCCATGTATTCACTGACACAAAGCAGAGTGGCTGAAATTCATGAGAGCTTTAAAGTGAGCCTTTTTTTTAATGTCTGTCTGTCTTGTTCAAGTCACTTCCTCCAGCCAAAATCCAGTGTCTTTTTCTGTAAAGGCAGTTGGCCACATCCAGGCAGATGCTGACCACTGTCTATTGTCTTCTGTCGTTGCCAACTAAATGTAATTGACAGTTCTGGCCTCTGAAAATTCAGCTCTTGATGGACTTCTATTATTCTTAATTCAGGCAGATCTTTTCCTGATTTCAGAATTTCCTTCAGGCTGCTTGGTGACAGCTTTTCAATCACTGTAACTTTATCACACAGAAAGTCAAAAGTAGGGGAAGTTGTCAGTTTAAATACATTGGTACTCGTTTAGAAGAGCTCCTGCTTATTTGGGTTTTTTTTACAAGATTTACAGATTTAATTGTATCTGTACAAACACATTTAAATTATTTCTTGTTTTAACATTGTATGAACACAAATTAGAAATAGGAGCTTTAGGAACCGGGTCTTTGTCTGTATTACTCGATTCTCTACTTTGTCTTTCCTTGTCATTGACTGAGCCAGGGTGACTGGTCACAAAAACAACCTAGAAGTCAGTCCCCTGGAGTGGCTGCAGCTGGGTAGAAGCCTGGGTAGTCCAGGTGCTGCTTTCTTGGCAATATAACAGTGTGGATCTAGGCACAGATTCCCATTTTTATTGTTCTTAGTGGTTTTCCTCCTACAGCCACACTTCCAGGAGATCCTGTTCTGACTTGTCAACAAGTCCAAGCTGTAAAAATTGCAGCATTTTTAGATGAACTGACCATTATTGGTGTAGAACCTCAAAAACCTTCACAATACCTTAGCTCTGCCTTTTGTGTGCAAAGAGGAATATTCAGGTTTTAGGACTTTCAAACCAAGGGCTTTGGGAATGGTGTGTATATAGAGGAAGAGTCATAATGATCTAACAGTTATTAATACTCTCCTCTAAAGGTTTGGGGGTTGCTGCCAGACTGGAGGAGTTACCAAATCATCTCCCTGGGCCGCATTGCTCTGGCACTCACTGAGCAGGAAATCACAGAGCTGGATCTGCACTCCATCGACACCATTTCTGTTCTTAGTCAGCAAACAGAGTGGACTCTCACCCAGGTGAGTGAGTGATGAGTTACTGAATGCAGTCCTGGTGAAAGGCTCTGGATTCTCACCCTTTGAGACTGAAGTCCTGGAATTGCCTAGGAAACAGCACACTACTGCCTGCTGCTTTTCTGCTGCTGTGAGCCCAGTGAAAGTGGCCAGGTAGGTCAGCACTGGTGTCTGCCTGGCTGGGGGCTTCCCTGGGGAGGTGGCCAAGACGACATCAATCACTGTTAATTGGGGTGGGGCTGAGTGTGTGCTTTAGCACTTGCCCACCAAGCAGTAGAAAGAGATCAGCAGCTCCTCTCACACTGGCCCTGGAACAGACACTATTGCTAGGAGTCCTAGTCCTTCCTAACTAAGGACAATCACAGAATAAGTGCTGTGCCCCAACCTCAGCATTGCCCTAGAAGCCCTTTTTTGGCTCCTCTCATATTCCTTTCCTTGGGTAACTTCTCGTTATGTCAATGGGACTTGCATAATAAGAGTTAAAAACTTTTATTTATACAGGCAATTGGCAGCGTATTTCTGACTTTGTGGCCCACACCATCAGGGCTTTGTGGCTCCACAGATGCTGGCATGGTGGTAGCTCTGGCAGAATATCACAAATCTGTTTAATAGATTCATGTTCTGAAGGGCACCATAAGAAGGAAGCCCTTGGGAGGGCTTTATACAAAACCAGTTTGCTTTTGAGGTTTTCTGCTGTCACTAAGAGTAGCTATTTAAAAGAGATTCATCCTGCTGAACTTCAGTTGTCTAAAAGGTAGGCAGCTAGTTAAGATGGTTATTTGAGGCTCAGCATTGTAGATAGATTAAGAAATCTTGGAAGATGCCTGTTTCTTTCACTGGCTTTGGAGAATGCCTTGGTGACAGGCTTGAGCTGGGCTCAGTTTTTAAAGGTTTAGTTTAGAATGAGCACCATCCTAAATTACATTGGCTTGGAAAGGCACTTTGGTACCAATAAATATCCCATTCATTTCTGAAAATTAGTCCTAAACACAGGTCACCTCTGCTTTATGGCACTTAAATAAGACAAGTCATCCTGAGTATTAAAAACAATAAAAATTACATATTGATCCCCTTAGGTATTTTATATTTTCTTGTAGCATTTTAACTGATTCTGAGGCAATCCAGCACCATTTCTTCTGGTGAAGGCTTTCCTTGGGACCTGGCAGAAGTAGTACACAGTGTTTTCACACCACTTGCACTTAGGAGTGGTAGGGTAACAGTGCCCTGTTTTAGTGTCACATATAGGTGGTGACAGTGCTCCTCCTGAAGGCCATGGCCATACACTGGGGATGCTCAGGATATATATTTATGCTCCATAGCTTCTGGTAAGGTTTTAACCATCTGGTAACAAAACCTTCAATTATATTTACCCTGTTTATGCATACTATCTTACTGGTTTTGTAGGAAAGAGCTATTTTGCAAGGTTTTTTACAAGACTCTGGCCAGACCATCAGCACACTAAAAAGTTTTGATTTAGTTGGACTAGGAGCAATCCTCTGTGCTTTGAATTCCACAGAAATCAAATCCATAAGGACTGCTGAATTCAGGTACTGTAT
Source organism: Lanius collurio (assembly GCA_020086605.1). Taxonomy (NCBI): domain Eukaryota; kingdom Metazoa; phylum Chordata; class Aves; order Passeriformes; family Laniidae; genus Lanius; species Lanius collurio. Next base: position 11,572,071 of record JACBWW010000025.1, on the reverse strand, counting down.
TTTATACCTAATGAAATATTTATTAGTAACTCTATTGATAAAATTTATTGTGCCATTTTTGTTCTGTTTAGATTTTCAGAGCCTAAGGGACAGCTTTTTGCATTTTAAATGCCTTTAGAAAAGCAGTCACTGTTATGGAAGGCCTACAGTAGTTTAAAACATGTTCCTTTATAGGATCCTTTTGCCATTTATATCCCACCATTTAAGTATTGCATCAAGAAATCCAGGTTTTTGCTCAAAACCTTAAATATTTGTATACAATTTATGTATGTGTATTTTAAATTGAAAACAGGTTTTACAGTCTTCTTAAAGCAGGCTAAGGATGTTCCAGGCCTATTTATACTGCATGTAATTGCAGCATCTAATACTGACCTTGTTGCCTTTTGCAGTGCTGCAGTTGCCAGAATTGGCCTGTTGTTTTGCAGCACCCCTGTTCTGAGGCAGTTCAAGAAGATGACAGAGTCTGTGTTTGGTGCTGCTGCCAGCTGGAATGGCTCTATTTTACAGGAAATTGGTACTATAGCAGGTAACAAAACTACTACTCCAGATGGTGATGGTTGTGAAGCGTTGCTATTAAGAGACAGGTTCACGTAGCTGGGAATTTTCTAGACTGGCAAAAGACATTTCTTCCAGAGAGGAGTCCCCTGCAGGCACAGACATCTAGCAATTCCAGAAGCACTAAGGAAAAGGGGTATTCTCTGTAAAGATCTGTAAATATGGTCAAACTGACCGTGGGGAGCACAGCCTGAAGTTACTTGGGTCCTGTAAGTTGGAAAGGGTAAATCAAGGAGGGCAAAACCAGGCAGGATTGCAGACCCAGTCACTCTCTGAGCCAGGCTGTGCTGGGAAGAGCTGTGCTCTGACTGCCTGAGCATCCTGCCTGGAGAGAATGGGCTGCCCAGGGAAGAGCACCAGGGCAGGATTAGCCTGGAGTGATCCTTCTCCAGAGTGCTCTCACAGCCTCGGAGATCTCCTGAGCCAGAGGTCACTCCATGTTTTGTTCCTGGATTTGTTTCCCTCTTACCATTTAACTGCACATTGAACTCTCAGATATTTTAGCATCCCCAATGCCTGTGGCAAGGATTCCCCACCATAACTACCTGAGGGGTGAAGAAGTCACTCCCATGGCATGATTATGCTCCCTAACCTTGGATCAGAAGAGACTGTGAACAAGCATTCCCTAATAACACTGCTTATGATTTTATAGGTTCTTGTAATTCTCTTTTCCAAGATAAAATAACGCAGGTAAAGTACATTCCATGTCAATGGTTAAGGTCAGATGATTTGTAATGCTGGAATATAATGAAAGAAACAAAACATGAAAAAACCATCATCTCTCCATAATGCCCTGGAAAAAACAATTGATTATATATATTTTTATAAATGCTTGAAGTTTATATTACCTTAAAAAGAAATCTAATAAAAAGAACATTAAGTGAGTTTTGTTTGACTTTTTTAGGTGGTTTGAATGAGGATGAATTAAAAGCTTTTGATAAAAGCTTGATGCCGTATTTCCAGCCATCAGCAGTGAAACTTATACCTCCTGAAATATTCCAAGTAAGAGCCTGATTACTGAAGAAGTTACTAAATTTCTACTCTAGTAGAAATAAACTGCAGCACTGATTTGTAGGCTCAGGGTTTGGGTGAAAAATTTTCTATGGTATGTTAAGTGAGAGACCATCAAGGATCTGGAACATTAACTTTCAGCTGTGTCATCTGTATTTGTGATGCCCATGAAGTTTGCTAGACAGGCTTTATTCATCCTTCAGAATGCATCCCAAAGAAAAAGTACCACAAAACAGGGAATGGACTCTGTATCTTCCAACATTTTATTCCAATTTGACTTTTCTTCTCTGTTTAGTAACATTTGCAAGGATGCTGTAATAGCTACAGATTTCTCTGCTGACTGTGTAAGAGCTGTTTTATTAACCTAAAATCTGGCACCATTCTCCTGAGTTAGCTCTGAAAACCAGATTGTACAGGCAGATACAGATCAGAAAGGAATTACATCTAATTACAGCAGTACTGAATGTGGACCAGAAATTAGAACAGGGATCCTGAGATCATTGCCCTGGACTTTCTTTGACTCAGTGACAAGATTAATACTCTGCCTGGGCTGGTCTCTCTCAGATGCTCAGGCAAGCAATGGGCAGATGAGCTAAACAGAGAGGTAACCATGTCAGCTCCCACCAAAGAGAAAATCTCCTTGAGCACTAACTGTTTGTGCACAGTGCCATTGACAGTTCAGATAAGCCTAAAATGCCCTTACTGAAAATATTTCTTTGCAAAACAGCTCGATATAATCTTGTAGAATTTCTATCAAACAACATTTTTGTTAGTAAAAGTAATAATGATACTACAGAAAGTAATTAACAAAAAGCAGGGTACCTCTTTGGAAGTGTTTTCTGTATTTGGAAGATTCAAAGCAGGTTTTGGTTTTACACAGGTTTTTTTATGGCCTCATTTTGCAACTGTATAAATTAATCAGATTTTGATTTATGAAAAATGACATTGTATTATGGACTTCAAGTGAGTTAAGAAGATGCTCAGTTCAAAATGTCTGGACCTGTAGGCATTTCCATGAGTTTGCTCAGTTTAAACCAGCACACCATTTGGCAGACAATAAAAAATGGGCAAGGGTTAGCTCCATCCTCTGACCTACTTGCAAGGCAGATTTTGTCTTTCCAAAGTAGAACCTGGATGCAGAACCTTTGCAAGAAAAAAAGCTTGTTGTGTAGGAGGGTTAAAATGCTTGTGGCTGCAGAATGTTAACTAGAACTAAAGCAATCCAGCCTGCCCAATAATGCAGGCTTTACAAACTGGTTAATTGCTTTGTGATATAATTACTGTAAGATTATGATTGCCATGTTTAATTTTTAAATTTAATATGAACAAACTGGGAAGATTTTCAGTCTAAAAGAGAAAAAATGAATGATGAGATTAAAGCATGGGATCTTTTCATCTCATTGCTCTACTGCTAACTATAATGAAAGGTCAAATGTAAGTTCAAGTGAGGTTGCTTGGGAGCAGATACAAGAGAAAATAAATGAAAACACAAGAGGATGCACAATGCCATCAGTCTTTGAACAAATCAGAAAAGAAATGGCTGGAAAATTAAACTCCAACAATATATTGAAGAAGTGTCCAATATAGAGCTGGCATAGAAAGCTTCCCAAGCTGTCAGCTCCCAGCATCAAAGAGAAAAGTGACAGAGAGATGAGTGGTCAGGGAAGTAAATGAATACAGAGGATTTTTTAAAGCTCTATTGAGCTCTTTTATAGCAACACAATGTTGCAGGCTACTGTCCCTCATTCCAAATGCAAGGCACTGCTGACTTCTGATTCTTTACCTTCCTTCTATAATTGACAGCCTAAACCATTTTTTGTGTCTTTTGTTCCTCCCAGGCATTGTCCCCAGAGCAGATAGCAAACCTGGGCCCTGAGAACGCCGCCATGGTTACGGGATGGCAGCGGGAGCTCCTGGATGTGTCCCAGCTCCAGAGCCTGGGGCTGGCACTGGATGGAGCCAGGGCCAGCAGCCCAGGGACACCGAGCAGTGCAGGAGCTCCCCAGGAGGGACAAACCCCGGCTCCCAGCGGTGAGTGGAGCCCTCCCTGCCCCTGCTGAGGGGAAGGGCACACACCAGTGGGCTGGGAGGTCTCAGCACACACCAGGATCAGGCCTCTGTTCTGAGGGAGGGTTGCAGTGAATTTACTGACCAGCCCTTACAGTCGTGCCTCAAATCATATGCCTGACCAAGACAAACAGCCAGGAAGATGCTGGATTTACCCACAGCAAGAGGTAGTGGAGGAAGACTGTCAGATGGCATTAGCAGCTGTGCAGTAGCATTACACTGTGCTAAGCACTAGCTTGTGTAAAATGTAGTCTGAAACAGTGAGTTTTCCCTCTCCTTCCTTCCCATATTCTTTGTCTAAATTTAAGGTAGGGGTCTCCATCTCTGGACCTTCGGGTCACAACCTTTATGTGCAGCAAAATGTTGTTTGCAGAGCTGCAAGTGGGAAAGGAGGTAGCACTGGGGTGGATTAGCATTTTATCCAGACTGTAGGACCGTTGAATGGTTTTTCCTGCCATTCCCATCCTATTTGGAATTAAGGCCTATTAGTACCCATACTTTAGTTGTTTAACCTTTTACTTCTGCATATTGCTGTTTACACTGGGCAGGTCCCACTGGCAATGTCTATGGATGTATTACAGTGAGTTTGCACAATTTTGAGAGTTTACCCCTATCAGACAGCAAATACTTTTGTTTCCAGTGACACCAGCGAGACACAAGCTGTTGAAGGAGAGAGAGGGAAGCTGAAGTGCTGAGATAGGAGTAAGGGGAACTAAATTGCTCTGATGCCCTTGCTAGAATTAGAGCAGACCTTGCCAGAAGCACCTGGGAAGTGCTCTTAGCCCAGCTCCCTCTCAGGTGTGACCTGTTCTTCTGGAGGTCTGCCAAAGGGAGGAGTTTTCTGGGTAAAGATCACCTGAGTTCTTGGGCTTCTTGTCCATTGTCCCCATCTGCCTGTGAAATGCTTCTCTTTGGAGCTGTGTATGTTAAACTGGAAGTGACATCTCATGAGAGCTGAGTGCAGTTAGGATTCAACTGCTGGAATTTGCTGCACCACTTTGGGGTGGTGTAGATAAGACTTCCAGAGCTGAACTTTAGCGTGACACTAAGATATAAAACCTTCTGCTTTCCAGGTGCTCCTTGTTTGAGCAGCTTTGGCATCTGCCTGTGGGCTGTGTTTACACTGCACCTGCCTTTCTGAACCCACAGGTGTTAAGCTTGAGGTAAGTTATATTTTCAGTTGGAGGTAACTTTATAACAGAAGCACAGATCACCTGTAACAGAGAAGGACTGAGGGACCCTCTTCCTGCTTTGAATACAGAGATAACAATTCTTGAATAATTTTTCTGTCTTACAAAGGTGTCTTGTACCTTGGTTAGACTATCTCTGAATCTAATCAAGGGGAAAACACTCTATCTTATCTTTATTGTAAAGCCAAACATAACAAAGATATATTTAAAACTCCATGTAACACCAATCAATTACTGCATTGTTACTTGGAACATGTTATTGGTTTTACTGTGTTTTGCCTATTCCAGGCTGTATATAAGATTTTATTCCACAAACACTTTGATAAACACTATTTAGTAGAGCATTGCCATTAACTTTCATTGGATTTTAACATTTTGGCAGGCCAACATTTAAGAAGAGCACTGGTGGGCCTAAAGTTTAGATTCCAATTAGGCAGATGAAGTGCTTAAGTCTTTAAGATTGCAAAGCAAGGCATGTGAAAAGACTTAATATTTTTCTTTGCTTTGATTTTCAGTGTCCTGGAGCTTACAAAAGAGATGTTAAAGATAAAAGAGTGTCAGCTCAGCATGAACAGTAGAATCAAGAGGCTCTGAGATTTCTGAGTGCAGAGTGGTTAAATTCTTACAAGCAAGACCCTCATCTGCTATCATGATGATAACTATCTCCTTTCCATAGCTTCACCATTAACAAGTAACACAGTATCCCTCCAAAAAGTCCAAATTTAAAAACTAGAAATGCCTTATCTGTCTTATGAGAAAATCACTGAAATATAGGATCTTGTGTTAGGGAGGAACTTGAATTATAGCAGGGACAGGTAGCAGGGGGCTGTTATTTGGAGGCTGATGTCTGATACCCAGTGCTTTTTACACAGGCTAATTTGGTCACACTGTTGTGCCCAATTGTTGGGTTTTCTTCTACTTCAAGTGCACATTCCCTGGAGAGGGGATATCCTTCTGTGTGGTGTGGTAGAAACTGCACTAAAAGTTACTGTTGTTGCAATAAAATAACTTCATCTTAGGGCTGCTGGTTTAAATCCTGCTCAGACAAGAAGTGATAACAGGCTCTTAGAATTTAAGCACCTCTACAAAATGTAGTTTTCCCATGGCTTTTTGTATTCAACACAGAGCTGTTGACACTGAGGGCATTGCCAATACTGTTAGTATTTCATGTGACAGGATGCACCATGGAAATCTGCTTATGTTCATCAAGAGACAGTCCTTTCACTTCAGGTGGGGTTGAAGTGTACACCTGGAAATACTAAGATGAAACTGTTCACACTGCTGGGTCTGCCAATCCATTCTTTTCCACAAGACCTAGAATAAGGAATTTCTCATAATTATAAACCATAGATATTTTCCTGTGTTTTATCAGCATATGACTTACAGGTCTAATATTAGCTTGTAATGCCACACCTCAGTATTTTAAACAATGGGGAAAAAAGATATATTAAAAATCCTCTGCATGTGATCATATATTTTTATGTCATTCAGCATGATCTTAGACCATGAACACATGGCACAGTTTTCCATTTTGCCATTGCAAAAGTCTTATATTTTCTGGACTAAAAAAGGCAATGCATAGATTGAAAAGTTTAGTTTTTCATTCAGGGCTGTACTGTAATAAATGCCCTTCAATCTATAATTTGTATTTCTTTATGGCAAACATTACATCTGGCTTCTCAGCCCTGAAAGCAGAATTGAAATTTTGCTCAGGTGGGGAAGCAATAGGAGTGGGAGGGAGGGCTGGAGGGAAGAGCTTGGCTGCTTCTGGGGAAGGTGGATGGGAGCTGTTGCTACTGTTGGGAGTAACAGTTCCCACCACAGTCCCATCTATTCTGTAATTCCTGCAGCAGCAGGGGCTAACTTGATTTTCAGGGCTTTGTTATTGGCAAAGTGGGCAGTGAGGGCCCTTTCTCATCCCCTCCTTTCCCTCTCCCCCTTCAGCAATCTGCTGCTCTGGGAACTGCCTTTGCCTATAACTAACCCTGGCAAGTGTGACATGATGTTTCAGATAATACTACATGCTTTAGTTCTGCATTTTATAAGCAAAGAATTATGATTGCTGCAAGCTGCCTGGCACTTTTTTTCCTAATCCTCACGGTAAGATTCCAGCTTCTCCAGCTGCATTTCCTTTTCTGCATGTGAACAGGAGATTGACACATACATTTAAATAGGAAGAAGTTTGTTTTATTAATCTCAGCAAATACATGGAAATGTCCACTAAAACCAAAAAATACTTCAGTGGATCAAATGTATTATAAAGATTAATCTGTGTTTTCACATTAAAAGTTCTGCCTCACTCAGATGTGAAAGTACTAAAAGGTTGTTTGATTTCTAGAAATTGCCTGACTTGAATTCTGTGTGCACTTCTGAAGATGCAGGAGTGGGTTTTCATGTCAAGAAGACAGTCAGCATTTCCAGTTCAGCTGCTTAGGTCAGCTACGTGACTTAGCTCTACCAAGCCCTTCAAAAATCTATATGAGCTGAAAGTGATCTTCTGTCAATATACCTGGGAGTGATTCCGTTTGCAATTATGTGAGTCACAGTTTAGCTTTTAATTGGAGCAGGAGTGAGCTCTTTGTTTTGTGCCATCTGTGCTGTCATTTCTTTCAAGCACAAGTGCTTTTAAATAGCTGAACTGCTTGATTATTTATATATTTTATTAAATTAATAATTATGTTAAGAACTTTGGCATTGCATTTACGTTTGGTCAAGGACTTAGCTCTTTCTTAAAAGAGTAGTGTAGGAGGCATAAATGTGGAGCACTGACTTAATGTTGTACTTATTTCATGGTGAGATTGCAAATCCTGTTTGCTTCATGAGATGGTGTGAGCACTTGGATGGCAACTATTGTAGAAAAGCAATTTTACTCCTGCCAACGTAACTCTTGTAAAGGTCACTGATGGAAAAGCCCATTCTACAAAATCTGGGATTTATGGGACACTTCCATCAAAACTGTTGGAAGTGAATTTCTGTGGGAAGAATAGATGGAAAGGGGAGAAAGGCACGGAGAGCACGAGTATGCATGGCATGTAATCTGTGTGTGTGATCTGCCATCCATTCACAATCCTGCACACTGCCAGTGCTAAGAGGAGACTGAAACATGGACATTTTGTGAAACAAACCATAGAACCCCTCAGTGCAGGCCTCTGTCCCCTCTGCAGATGTGTGTTGCATACAACATGCACATCATCACTTGCACTGGGATGCATTCCTTGGAAAATGTGTCCCAGTCCCTCTCTGCATGATCAGGATTTTGGGGAAGAATATACTACAGAGAAATGTGGTGTAAAGATTTGATTCTTAAAGCAGTGTTGCTGTTTGTAGATGTGGGTAACATTTGTTTAAACCAAGCTTAATTTCTTAGTTCTTTTAGTTCTTTGAGAATGAAAAAAACCCAACAGATTTGTACATAAATCTGCTGTTGAATATATATCATGATAATAATTTTGTTACCTGCTTATTGTGAGAACTGCAGATGTCCCCTCCACTTGTGACTCCTCTGAGGGTTGCTGGGCAGTGCCATGCACCCTGTGGGATGCACATCCACCCATCCAGCTGCTGACAGCCACAACTCTGGTGGAGGCCTGGCTCCTCTGAGTGCTGCCAGCCCTGTGACAGTGACCCTGTCCAGCAGTGTGTGAGAGGAGGCATTTCATCCCTGTGATTGGATGTAGGAGCCTTCAGGAGTTAACAGATGGAAAGAAATACTTTTGTTGGGTTACTGATTCACTGCCTGAGATGTTTATGTTCAGAATTGTATTTAGAAAAAAGGGCTACTGATTCTGGATCAGCAGGAGAGAAAATATTCCTATGACCTGGCACTGAGGTAAGTGCCACATCTGTGGTATCTCTAAATCCCCGAAAGGAAGAAAACAACCACTCATCCCCAGTGCCTGAAAACTGTCCCTGTTAAAGCTGGCATTATGGCTGCTGTCAGGTTTTGTACAGTGCAGGGAATGTCTGACTCGCAGTGATCTCAATCTGTCACATCAGAGATAACCAGCTCCTCAGTGTGAGGCTCCAAAGACACTGTTAAAAAAAAAAAAGGCACCCTTCCTTAATTTTAGGAAGCCTTTTATGCCTCCATATAATCTGCTCAATTATTCCAGAGGCAATTAAGTACTGAATTATGGCAGATTTAGCTTATCAATTCACTGCTGTGCCTAGAGATCATCACCCCCTCCTTTATGTTCCAGTCACACGAATTGCAGCCCTATCACATTAGGCTGGGACCTTGTCAGAGTCCCACTGGCTGCCCCCCTTGGAGCAGGGGTGAGGCACTGCCCAAGGTGTGCCAGCCCCTGGGCCGTGGGAGAGGCCTGACTCCCTCAAATGACACTCAGAAAGAAGCAAGGAATCAACAGCCACATGGAATGTGTCACTCGAGCAGGTAAGTGGCCATAGGGCACTGCTGGTGTATAGATACCACACACTGCTTCCAGTGGGCCACTGCCAATTTCCCCATGGCAGCCAAGGAACAGTCATGCACCTGCAGTCCCTTGTTCCCCTCATGTACTGACCTCCTTAGAACACAAATCAAATTTCAAATAATTTCTTCCTCCTTTTTTTCCCTCCTTCTCTCAAAAAAAGGCTGATATTCCAGGCTGGTACACAACTTTAAGCAAAGGGGTCTCTTTATTTCAGGGAAAATGTTTAAATGTTTTCGATAAGTTTGTGAGGTTTGTTGGTGTGTGTATTTTGGTTTTGTATTTTTAAGCAAGATCTGTAGGCATGGGATAAGGAGAGCTAAGAACCTTACAGTGCTGATTAGTAAAATATTCTCATCCATGCCATATGATGTGGGACAGCCTTGGGGACTGTTTACTCCAGTGCTGTTGGAGGTGAAGGATTTTTTTTCCAGTAAGGCAGGAGGGAAACTGGATAGAAAAGACAGGTCTGCAAAGAATAAACAAAAACTCCACTGTAAGTTAAATTTCTTTCATTGGTACCCCAAAACATTTGGAATTGCTCCTCAGAAAGAGTATTTTGTGCATCATTATACGAAATGCTGTTGAAAGTGCAGATAAACAACAAACTTGTCAGAAAGCAAAACAGACCCATGTGCTATCCAGGTATCCATAATTTCATATTTTAGTTAAGACTGTGATCCATTATCAGACTATCTTTCCATATCTATCTACTCAGTCCTTACACAGAACAATTATGTGACTACCTCAGAGACCCCACCAGACCTTGCCTGGCAGCAGGACATGTAGGAGTTTTGTACCATAGCATATTTTTATCACCATTCACATCTGGTTCTTTATTTGTACCCAAAAATAGATACTACATTTTTTCTGCAATGAGCAGAAAGCAACCAATGTCCATCTGTCTCTTGCTGCCCCTTTCTGTTCAGCATCAGTCTGCTTTCCCAATCCGGATTAATGAGAGGATTTTCTTGCCCTCATGATGCAGGAGCACAGGCATGTTCAGAGCTCACAGTGACTAAACACTGAAGTATTAAATGGAGGAATTGTGACTGATGGGTTTCTTGCTTTGCTGGTAACAGCATAGCATTTATCTTCTAATGTTTTAGCTGGTATAATTAGCCTTACAAATACTTAACATCTCAATATCTGTAATCTTCTCTTTGAGGGACAAGGAGAAAAGGAGAGAAGCCAAAAGTAAATTCCTGAAGGAGAAATATGAAAACAGTGGAAAATGTTAATCTGTCACAAATACAGCAGTGTAGTATTTTCTGGTACTGCTTTCCTCAGTAACTTTTAACCATTGTACATGGAAGTGAACTGTATTGATTTATCAAAGAATAGCCATTGCTATAGTTAAAATTACATTGCTTTGATGCACAAGCTGAAACTGCCCTAGGTCATCTTTAATTGGGGCCTGACATGTTTCAACATTTAATCAGCTGTCACAAAAAACAACTTAGATCACAAACAAGTTGTGAACATATCCTGCATGAACTGAGAAGGGAGTTGAGAGAATGGATGTCAGCTGCCTTTAATGTATCTATTAAAATGGACTCCAGATATGCATCTATCAGTGTTTTTATTAGCTACTTTTATTTCACTATTCATCCTTTCAGAAGTGTTGCAATCTGACATATTAAATGTACACATTTCAATCAAGCCTGTGCCAAACAGGCTGGTCCAGCCAGTGCTCTGAGACATGTCTGAGTTTTCAGACCTCACACGTGTGTGCAGTGATGGAAGTGCCTCAGCACTGCAGCTGCAAATGTTGTATTTATGAATTTGCACTTTCTCCCCTCCTGTTGCAGTTGGTACCACAGATCTGGGGAGTTCTGCCAAACACTGTTGTCTTCAGCACAAATTCTCTGAGTACTGTATTTGTGTTTTTAACATGTCCTCAAGTAGGCAACTCAGTGGTGGTTACCTCAAACATTATTTGATGCCAAAAATTATTCAGTATTTTAAAAATAATTATTCTGTTAGAGTTCAGATCTATAAAACAAATGCAACATCCAACCTCTTCTCTTAGGAAGTGATAAGAGATACTATGGAGCTTGTCGAGGAGTTGTACTGCTGTACTTGTAAACACAGCGTTGTAAGAGGACAGGCTTTGATTCCTAATCTCTGAAAATAAGTAAATTTGTTTTTGTCACACTGTGGGTACTTACTAAAAAAGATGAACTCAATACCAAGTACTGATCAGTCCTCTTTTCTTTTCAGGATTATGTAAACTCTTTAACGATTTCAGTGTTTGTGCCACATTTTAAACAGGAAAATTAAAGATTGTATTTAGGATCCTTTTCATAAATTTGAAACAATCCATAACCTCCTGCTGTGGGAACTTTTCAGTATATCATTTTGTAACAGTAAAGTCCTTACACTATTTCCTCAAACAGGGTGTGAAACAATGTAAACCAAGAGATTTTAAAGAAATGCTGCTACCCAGCAAAGCACCACTGTTTACCTGGAATAAGCTGTTACCCATTTTCTACAACCATTGGAAATCCTATTCCTGGATGGCTATTCCTATTTTTCTTTGTTATTGTTTGGATTTTTGGGTTTTTTTTACAGAGATTATTGGAGAATTATTAAGAGGAGATGCCTCTTTGCACTGCCCACTGAACTGTGCTGGTGCTGTTTTAGGGATTCAAGATGCTGAAGATGCAGTGTGCTGAATCTCAAGGCATGATTATTGACGAAATAGTTTCATTTTTTTTCTTTTTCTTGGAAGTTTACACAGAATCACAGAATTGTTAGTGTTGGAAGGGACCTCTGGAGCTCACCCAGTCCAACCGTCCTGCTAAGGCAGGGTCACCTGGAGCGGTGACACAGGAACGTGTTTGGAATGGCTCCAGGCAGGGAGAATCCCTGACCCTGAAAAGCCGGTCCCACTGTTCTGCTACCCGCAATGAAAAAACTTCTTCCTCATGCTCAGGTGAAGCTACTTGTGTTTTAGTTCATGGCCACTGCTCCTTGTGCTGTCACTGGGCACCACGGAACAGAGCCTGGCACATTCCGGCACGGGAACCGCTGCGGCTGCTCCATCCCTGGAAGTGTTCTAGGCTGGACAGGGCCCCGAGTGCCCTGGTCTAGTGAGTGCCATCCCTGCCCAGGGCAGAGGCGGAACGAGATCATCCCTTCCTACTCAAACTATTCTGTGATTCCACGATTCTGTGACCCTCCTGGCACCCACCTTTGAGATATTTATTTGTATTGATGAGATCCCCCCTCAGTATTCTCTTCTCCAGACAAACCAGCCCCAGCCCCGCAGTCTCTCCTAAGAGAGACGCTCCAGCCCCCTCAATCACCTTTATGGCCGGACCCTCACTAGGAGCTGATGTAGATTTTTACTGTTGGGCTACAAAACATATTAAAAAATACATATAACAAAATCCATATTATAATCGCTGTTTTATATATACCTATATGTGTATATATATATATAAATATACACGTATCAGCTGCTCGGCCGCCCCAAGGCCTGACTACCGCGGTCGCTCCCCTGGCCCGGGCCCGCGGCTGCCGGGGCGGCCCCGCCGTGAGGGCGGCGCGGGGCGGGGCGGGCGCTCCCCCCGCTTCCCGGCGTGCACCGGCGCGGGGCTGCCTGGCCACGTCCCCGGGCCACGTCGCTCGGTGCCCGCTGAGCTTGCGCCATCTTCGCTCCCCGGCTCCGGCTGCGCCGCCGCCTCTGTCGCCGCCATGAACATTTTCCGCCTCACCGGGGACCTGTCCCACCTGGCGGCCATCATCATCCTGCTGCTCAAGATCTGGAAGAGCCGCTCCTGCGCGGGTGCGTGCGGAGGCCGCGGGGCGGGACCGGCCGGGCGGCTCCGGGCCGCGGAGCCCCGAGGGAGCCCAGCCGCGGCCCGGGCGGCATCGCCCCGAGCTCGCCGCGGCCGCGGGGTGCTGCGATCGCCCCTGAAGGACCGCGACCTGGGGAGAGCCCAGCGAGCCGGAGGGGTGGGGGGTGGGTCCCGCCTGTCCCACTGGGCCGGGAGGTGGCCCTGGTGAAGCGGGGAAAGGCGGGGAGGGCATTGACCCCCCCTGGGGCGCCCCCGAGGGCCCCCGGGGCGGGCGGGCAGAACTCGGCCCGGGCAGGTGAGAAGGGACGGTGGCTCCCGTCCGCGCAGGGGAGTGGGCTCTGCCCTCCTCCTGACCTCCCCGCGACTCGGCCCCCTCCAAATGCAGCGCTGGCGAAGCGGGTGAGCAGCCGGCAGAGGGGGAAGGAGGAGGCGCATCCCCGTTTCGGGGTGGGGGTGCGCCGGCGGGAGCTGCCATTCCCTGGAAGGTGTTGTGGTTGCCATTATTTGTACTTTAATCCCTGTGCACCGCCGCTCCGGCTCTCCCCGGGAGGGTCGCTCCTTCCTTATGTAACTGCCCGGCGGCAGGCGAATGAATGGGGAGGCCGGTTTGGAGGGGGAGGAGGGGAGGAATTCGTCCCCCGCGGGGCGGGCAGCCGCCGTCCCTCCATCCCTCCGACCCTCTGTCCCTTCCGTCTCCTGCCCTGGCTGCGCCCGGCCTCTGGGCCGCCGGTGTGCGCGGCAGCCCCGGGTTTGGTGCAGCGCCGGCCGCTGCTGACTCGCGGTTCGCAGCCTCTGAAGTTTCCGCGTTCTTCCCTCCGCGGCGGCCTCGCTCTCCCCCTCTCCTTCGCTTTTGTGCAGGAATTGAACTGTGTTTCGTGCCGCTTTTAGGGCTGATGGAGGGCTCGCTGTCGGCCGAGCCAGCTGCAGTAGGAAGCGGCAGGAGGGAGATTCCCGGCGGGAGCCGGGCCCGTGTGACGTGGCAGCGGGAGTGCGCCGGGTCCCGGCCGGGCGAGCCCCCCGCTGCCGCTTCCCCCCCGTTCGGAACGGGCGTGCTCCAGCTCCCTGTGCCTTGGTTCGCTTTCCCCCTTCGGCTGTACGGTGTGGTGGTTGTAGGGAATTGCAGGCAGTTCCCATAACTGCAGCATAGCTGATTTCTCTCAGCAGACTGGGAGTTGTTGTCATTCAAAATGGGCATTTCCGTGTGCTGTGTGTTGTGTGGATCGGACCACACACCCCGGGAATATCGGTTTTGTTGTGCTCGGGGCTTTGACTCTGAGCTTGACTTTGCCTTCTCTCCGGTGAGCTTCTCCTTCTTTAGTGAGGGCGATTGTTCTTGAAATCACTTTGCCATGTATCGATGATACTGTTCAAATACCAGGTTAGCACTGTTGAACACATGTATTTGTAAAGTTTTCAGTTAAAGCAAGAAGAATTAGTTTAGGTTATAACCTGAAATAACTGAGAATGGGGAAATGAAAGAGATTTTCACTACAGGTAGGAGGAAGTAGAGGTTCTGTATGCCTTCATGTCAAATCACTGGCTAATCACTTGATAGCACAAATGAAAAAGAGTAAATGAATAGTTTTGGGTTTTTTAAAGTAAACTAGTAGCTTTGGTTTTAAACACACTAAAACTCTTCTTAACTTTACAGGAGAGGTCAAGCAAATGACTCCATGGCTCACATGCAGCAGTAGTGCAGAACTATTGTTCCTGAGGTCATGGAGCACAAGAGCACCTTCCTGATGGACTTACCTGGCTCACGCTCTAGTGCATCAGGAATCCTGCCTGGATCTGTCAGGAGAGGGCCTTGCCTCCTCCACCTCCTGCATAGAGTTTTGTCCTGTGTTTGAGAAAGGCAGTTGAGATTACAAACAGCAAGAGGGTTAATGATCTAAAAGCTGGATATCATTTACTGTCTGAAGAAGGAAAATGAGAAATTCTATTGCAAAGCTGAAATTCAGATAGGATTTGAGCCAAGAGATTCTTAAGTGACCTTTGGATGTGAGGCTATTTACACAGTATAGTCCAATGTGACCTGGTCCCATCTTTCTCCTTAAAAAGTGATCTGATGCTGCTTTCCTTAAGCCAGTTGTGATTGAGAATCTCTACTGCTGGGGGTTTATTCATGAGAAAGCAGCCTCACACCAATCATTGGTACAGCTTTCTCCAAGACAGAAAAATAAATGGCCTGTATGACACATGGCCTTCAGCTCTTCCCTTTCTCAAATAAGCCAGCATCCCTGGCCACAAACACATGCATGAAGTCTTTCAGTAAAAAATATTTGCTTAATTCATTTTCCTGAGCAAAAAAAAAAAAAAAGAAACAGGCTTGTATTTATCAGAGGTTGTTTCTTTTGTTCTGCCTGGGTCTTCAGGAGTAAATCCAGACCCATGTTGCTGCTGTGAGATTGGTGTCTGAGGCCTAACAAGATTGTCTAGAATGAGAAGAATTTTATTTTTAGGGCTCTGTTCTGTCCTCCTAGTGGTGCATTGTTGTCAGTTGAGGTTTCTATTGAGAAAACTTGGTAAATATGTATTTGCATACGTTTGTAAAGTCATACACAACCATAACCCCCAAGTAGTTACCAGTTAATGTTGAGCAGCTACAAAGAACCTCTTATTAGAGGGCTTTATGCCATTCCTTTACATTGTATGGTTATTAGAACCATTTATAAATTAAATAAACTTTTATCTTGTGGTTATTGGTGACTAAGGAAACATGGGCAAACCAGCTGCTGCTTTAACTGTGACTTTTGAAGCAGTAGAGGCTTTGAAATTAAATAAGGGCTTCTAACTGCTGGCTGAACTGCAGGCTGTGATCCATGAAGAGCTGGCAAACCACATGGTGCCGACTCCTCTCTTCTGGTTGTGTCTGTGTGTCTGAGGCCTTTGTTCCAGGGGAGCTCAGAGGCCTGTAAAAGCAGCTGGAAATGAGGGAGACAGCCTGTGCACCTCTGCTGCAACCTGCTGTGTTTTGAGGACTCATAGTCCCCATTTCCTTTCTTAAGTAGTGACTGTAATTGAGGAAGATAGGTGAGAGAGACTAGGCTCATCTGCACTTTGAAACAGTCTGTTTTCAGTGTTCAAGAAACTTAACTTTTTTTTTTTTTCCTAATTTAGTCAATAGGTTGAAAAGAGAACAAGGGGAAAGCAAGTCAAATCATGACTTCAGAATTTTAGAGCTGGCAGGGAAACAATTTTTTGCATGTCTGGTTATTTGAGTTTCCAAATTCAGAATTTGGAAAGATGTTTGCCACTCAAAATAACAGCTCAAAAATCATTAGGAAGAGCCGTGGAGCATGTACTAAGTAACTCCATTATTGACATCATGCCATAATTAGGAAATTCATGAGACTTGAGGAATCCTGTGCTTTCAAACATTGTCCTGTTCAGACTGCATTTTCTTACCCATTTCAAGTCAAATTACATTGTTTGCAGTGCAAATTACTGCCTGAAAATTGATTTGCATTTCTCTGTGTCATTTATCAAGTGTTAAAGGTGACCTGCAGTTGCAGTGCTGTCAAATTATGTGCTGTATACTCTGAAATAGATGGTAAATGTGTAGTACTTCTCCTAGGTAATGTAGCTGTGTCTGTATTTTATGTGCCTACTGTGGACCAGATAATATGCAAAGATGAAGATTTCTGACAGTGCTTTGCCATAGGCTGCTGCTAATTTGTCTGTATTTTTCAAAAACTGCTGCTTTAGGTAGCTTTGGATTTTTTTCTCTCTCTTTGAAGGAAAGTATTCTCTTTGTCAGTTGGAAAATTTGTCTTTAAAATTAGGTTGGGTTTTTAAATTGGAAGCACAGGAGTCTTAATGCTAGTACATGATTAGCAGAACCAAAGAAGTTCTGTGATTCTGTGGCTGATGTGGACTTGGTACAGAACTAAACTACTTTATTTTAGAAAGTCTGTGAAGTTTCCATGGCAAAGTATGGAACCTTAGAAGAGGTTTTGTTTGTGGGTTTTATGGCTGTGATGTGCAGTTCACAGTTGGTATGTGCTATCCACACTCCACAGCTCAGTGTCTCTGCTCCTGCCTGTTATTTCTTACCTGCCTCACCACAGCAAAATGAAGTTGATAAGAAAGTACTACAATTTCAGCTCTGCCCTCCTGCCTGCCTATGAAAATCACCTGAATTAAAGTTTCATGCTATGGCTTTCAGCCAAGCTGGGGCACAAAAGTTAAAGGAGTTTTTCCACACGTGAGGATGAAACAAAACAGAGAGGTTTGGCTCCTCCAAATTTGAGCCCAGAGCTTTGGAAAAAGAAATAAAACCATTTTTATTTAGCTCAAGAACTAAGTAATGTTTGTGGGAAGAAAAGGAAAGGGAGAAGGATGAAAATAACATCATTGTAGTAGCCTCAGGGTATTGCAGTTGCCAGTGGTGAGCCAGGGTCAGAGCTGTGCCACTGTTGAGACATTTCCTGAAGTTTTGGGATGCATCCCTGGTACAACAGTGTACCTATTCCCTCCTCCTGGTTTTGCTCATGGTTTAGATGTTTCTCCCAGTTTGCCTGTCCCTTCACAGGCCTTTGGTTTACACTTTAAACCTTGCCTAGTCTAGTGTAGCCTACTTTAATTGAAGATTATTTTGGGTCTAGGGTGGGTTTCAGGATTTTACTACTACTCTGAAGATTCAAAAATCAGTGAGAGTATTGAAAGCCTTAATAAAAATTACAGCTTTGGGGTTGAGGAGGTGAGACTGGCAATGGCTTAGAAGAATTTGTCAAGTATATTATATGTGTTTGTGACAGTACATCCAGATCCAAATTTATAGCTGTTATCAATAATTAATGTCTCTTAGATGCCTTTTTTTTTTTTTTTTGCCATTCCCAGTTATTTGCTAAAAGAAAATAGCATGCTAAATAATTTAGCTTAATTATATTCTGTAGTGAGATGCTGTTCTGTAATCTGTCCAGGTGGATTTCTTTGTCCTGTGGGTTCTGACCTTAGGGCAGCTTTGCTTGCTGGAAGGTTTTATTGACAAGTTGTGATGCCAACAAGCACACCTGGGATGAGCCTGGATGCTGCTTCAGCTGTCTGTGCAATGCAGTTGTAGTTCAAGAAATGGCTAATGTATTTTTTTTTCTAAACCCTGGGAAGTGGTTTGCTTGTGATTTTTTTGTGGGTCAGGGGGTTGTTTTGGTTTTTATACTTGCAGCTTGTGTTTTCCAGCTTTAGGTTTTGAGGTGTTTCATGTTCCCTGTACTGCACTTGAGCTGTTCTGTAGGTGGTACATCAGGCTCACCTTGCAGACATTTCACCTGTGAAAGTTGCAGACACCCCCCTTTCTCACTGTTACTGTTTCAGCCACTCCTGTACTTCATATGTTAAATTCCTTCATCTGGAGCAGCCTGTTCCATGTTCCTTGAGCTGGAGTGAAAAAGGACTTCAATAGCCATAGCAGATTGCCTTCTCCTAATTGCTTTATGGCACTGTTGATAAAAGCCTTTCTAGAAATATCTCTATATAAAAGGACAAGGATTTTCAGCCTTGCATCATAACCCTCTCCTACAGAGTATTTTTCCCTCTTGTTTTTTGAACGAGGCTTGCATGCTTAGCTGAACAGATTCAATTATTTTCACCCTGGATGACTGAAAACAAGAATAATTGGAATAACAAGATAGAGGCACAGAGTAGGTTGCTTTGTCCCCCTGCTGTGACACATCACCACATCAGTGTTATGGAGGGATGCTTCACCTCAGTTTTCAGAAGCTTTTAGTGACTGATTGTGCAAAGCTTTTATGCTTCTAACTGTGCTGTAGTGCCTGAAGTTAAGCACAAACAAACATTTTTGACATTGGGGCTTTGACCTAGAATCAGAAGTTGCTTTGAAGATGTGGTGTAAATGTCTGACATTTTATCTCACTTCTCTCTCTTTTTAAAATTTGTTTTAGTACATAATAACATGTGGGCTTGATTGTTTGATGTTTTTCTCACCATGTGGCCAATTGAGTCTGTGAATTGAATTGCCTTATGTTTTAAAATCTATATATTCCTCTAAAATCCCATTATTGGTGCCAGCACACCTCCTGCTTGTCACTGGGTGTGTTCTGTTGCCCTTGTACCTTTCCAGCTATTCAGCATCTAAAGATTGTTCTGAGACATGTGACAGCTGAGAACTGAAAGCTAATGCAGCCTTGCCCAGTGATAATACAGAACAGATAGCTTGCAGGTGATATTTTTGAAGATGCCACTACCTGCTGTAACTTCTAAACCTTGTGTAGTGCCAGCACCTCTTCCAGTACAAGATAACTTATGTTCACACTGCTGAGCTATATGGGCTTAGAATTCTGTTTGTACAGCTTGGGAACTTGGATTTTGTCCTAATTTTGTGATCAAGTTGCTTAAAAATAAAGGATATATCCTTTCTCATCCTGGGCATCAAGTGTTTCAAAGCACCTCATCACGTTCTGAATAATTAATTCTTTCCTTTGTCACTTTAGGTATTTCTGGAAAAAGCCAGCTTCTGTTTGCACTGGTCTTCACTACCCGTTACCTGGACCTCTTCACTTCATTCATTTCATTGTATAACACATCTATGAAGGTAGAGTATGCTGAAGAGTTAGAAAAGCCAGTCATGTTGCATGCAGAGTGCATAATTTCATTAATAAAAGCCACTTTGAATGACCCACTGCAAATTGTTACAGAGTAAGTCCCATGTGGGCTTTAGATAAAGAATGTGGAAGATGGACTCAAAATCCTGCTTTTTTTTCTGCACTCCTCATGCAGTTTTAAAAAACTGTTTGTATCAGGATTGTGACGTTTAGAACAAATGGCATTGTGGTTATTGAAAATAAAAGCTTTTGGAAAAACAGTTCAAATACAATGTATTCCTCAACTGAGACATTAAAGCTCAAGTAAATCTCCTTTTATTCACTACAAGGTAAATTAGTATTCAGAATGCACTGCCAGAACTGCAGCTAGTGTCTGGTCAGAGGCTGATCAAAAGCTGACAGGAGTAAGCTCTAAGGAATGTGAGTTACACCCCTGTCCTGTGCCCACTGAATGTCAGTGAGCCTCAATTTGAGTTTGTTACTTCATATTCATTCCTGCAATTTCTGGTGCTGAGTACAAGAAAACAAAGCAGTAGTCTGGGAGAGGGCAGTATGTTCATGCTTTTTAAATGCAATTCCTTTATTCTTGGATTTTCCAGATGTTTTTCAGCTTTAATTCAGAGGGCAGTATAACTTTGCCAAAAGGAAAGACTAAATAATCAATAAGTCAAATCGTACTGAAGAATTAGGGAAATAATACTGTAAAATAAAATTTTGTGTCTTAAACTCACACTTGCTTTCCAACAAGTGAAATGTGTATGCTTAAGTTTTAATATTAGCAGTATAGATGAAGAGCTGTGGATAAAATAAAATATTCTTGAAACAGAAGCTTTTTCCATCTGTTTCTGATTGGAAGGTACTGTTAGGTGCACTAAAGGAGCAGGTAGGGGGGTTTTGCCATTTATTTGTTTATTGGTTGTGGTTCAGGGCCATGACCACAACTTTTGTTCTGCAGCCCTCCTAACCAGAAAGTGAATGAATGTGGAAATAATAACTTTCAAAATGGTAGCCTCTGTTTCAGTTTCAAAGATTACTGCTTAGAAAGACTGTTGGATATAATTGTCTTTTCAGCCCATTGTTGTAGTGTCAAGATGAAGCTGCTTGAGTGTCCCAACACAATTTCATGTTCTATTTGCATACATTTAGGAGTATATAATATTACACAGTCATTGAGAATAGTTGAGAACTTGAGAGAACTTCAGTTGAGAAGTGGAGAATTGAGATTCTTGAGATGAAGAAATCTGTAATGTAAGAAATTTGGAATAATTCACACTTTTGTAGTGTCTTCTATGACCATACCAGCTGTGATTAGTTTAGATCTGTAGTAAAGGTTCCCTGTATCCTGTCCTGTGGTCCTTTATCTTTACTCATCTGGGATGCTTGTGTAGCAGAGCCTTTGGATTCTGAGCTCCTTAATTCAGTATTTGTAGGATTTTGTATCTGTGAGCAGAGCTTTTAGTGATTAATAGCATCTGCAAACAGTTGAGTTTTTAATCTATTATTTCTCCATTGCAAAGAACCCTTTTTTTAATGTGATAAATGGTTTGGAACATTTAATCTTTGTGCTGAAACTGGCAGAAGCTAAAATATTTGTCCAGTCTGCTGTACTGTGTTGACCCAGGACAATGAGCTCTGTCCTGATGATGGCAGATTGACCTTTAGAAAGTTTTAGATTCTCTCTGGTTTTGTTTTCTAACCTGCAAAATTAAGCTTTTTGCTTATTCCACAGGGAATAGCTATAAAGTGTACCGTGCCATAACCATTCAGAATGGTTGGACATCAGCTCAGACTGAATTCTGGTTCATTGCTTCTCTCAGTCTGTTAGTCTTGCAGGTTTTGTGGCCTGGTGGTTGAAGAACAGGGTCCACTTGCCACTCTTCAGATTTTAGTGATGTTTAAAGGTCCAAAGCAAATCAGCTTGTTTGTGATGTGTTGAATGGCTGTCTGAATTGGGCTTATTGAATATTTTTTTAATTGCCACATGAGCCACACCACACTGGATGTTTTGAATGTAGAAAGGTCCCTTCTGTTATTACAGTGTGTATGCACCTGCACATTTTTAACCTAAATGTTTGGGGCCAGTGCTTCCCCTGCAGCTGCAGAACATGTATTCCTTCTCCAGTCCCTTCCTTAGTTCTGTCTGTTCTGGAAAGAGTCTTCATTTCTGGGCAGTCAGTTCAGCCATGGACATGTGATGCCTTTAAAGCAACAAAGCCAGTAGAGCCCAGAGTCACTCATTTTGAATTATTACTCTGCTGACAAAAGTTTAAGCACCACCCACAGCCAGCTAAACCACTTAAACAATGCAAAGAATCCAAAAAGGCCACACTTACTCTTCTTAGTGCTTATTCAGGCATTGGGATTTAATCCTGGAACCTCTATGGATTGTTTTGGTTTTTTTGTTTCTTTCTTTCCTTGCCCTCAGCTTATCTACATCGCCTGCTCGTACGCCACCGTGTACCTGATCTACATGAAGTTCAAGGCCACCTATGATGGAAACCATGACACCTTCCGAGTGGAGTTTCTGATAGTTCCTGTTGGTGGGCTCTCCTTTCTTGTCAATCATGACTTCTCTCCTCTGGAGGTGAGTTGATTGTGGGCAGGAAATTATATTTTTTCCCTGTAAATATTTAGAATGTGAAGATGACCAGTGAATGGCTGAAGGGTGTCTGTGTTTAGTAGGTTCTGGGTAATCCTTTCCTCAATGAATCTGTTTGGTGCAGATGTCTGTGCAAATTTAAGGCACCTCAGGAGACCAGCACTGTTACCAGCGTTGATTATTTTATTAAACAGAATACTGTGTTTTTCCCAGTACACTCTGATGGCTGTATTAATTCAGAATTCCTTTTGTTCTGTTTGTTAAAGAAATCCCCAGGAATGCAGTTTGTGAATAGTTGGTGCCACCTGGTGAAAACAAAAGGAATTTTACTACTACTTAAATGTTATAGATTTGCAAATGATCTAGACTAATAAAAAGAATTGCATTATATTTAAAGTGCAGCTATGTGTTTAATTGCAGAAAAATTATGTTAAAAATGTAATTATAGAGAGTTCAAACAGGTAATTTTTCCTACAAAACAGAGAGTAACTTTAGATGCTTCTTTTACATAGACTGAGCTGCATTTTTATATTGGGGTTAAATGAATTTATTACAGAGTAAGGGAATTTGAATTGCAACACTTCAATACATATTTTAGATTTTGTTCTGTGTTAACTCATAGTTAAATATGTTAAGACTCTTTAATGTTAACATATTCTTTAAACAAATAGATAAAAAATGGAGAAACATTGGGGGTGAAAAAGGACTTCATCTTCCCTGCAGCTTTCACAGCATGGACTCTGTAAGCTGTATTCCATGGTAATGTGAACTGGATGCACACAAGGTCCCTCCCAAGTAAAGCTGTGTGTGCCAGCTCAGCAGACACTGGTACAGAGAGTCTGTCTGCCAGGAGAGTTCCCTCCTGCCATCCTCTGCTTGTGGAGCTTTCACATCGTTTTCCCTGTACCAAGGAGAGTTTGCCAAAATACTGTACCAGTATGAATAGGTATTCATCCATAACATTGTTAGAGAGTGAGAAGTCCAGCCAAGTCAGGTGTTTTCTGTCCTGCTGTTACCAGTGTGACAGTTGACTGTACCTGTGCTGTTTTCCTTTCAGATTCTGTGGACCTTCTCCATCTATCTGGAATCAGTTGCTATTCTCCCTCAACTTTTTATGATCAGCAAAACTGGGGAAGCAGAGACCATCACTACTCACTATCTTTTCTTCTTGGGTCTGTACCGTGCCTTGTACTTAGTCAACTGGATTTGGCGCTACTACTTTGAGGGATTTTTTGACCTCATAGCTGTTGTTGCTGGTGTGGTCCAGACCGTTCTGTACTGTGACTTCTTCTATTTGTATGTTACAAAAGGTAAGCAGTGCAGTAACTTCCAGCTTCAGGTTGTGGAATGTAGCAGTTAACAGGTTCATAGGATCTGCTGCATCAGCATTAGGAGCTCGTTAATTCTGTCTGCAAATTAGTGCTGAAATATCCTTAATTAATCGAGTATATTTTTGCTACCGGGGGGGCATTTCTGGGGTATGGGTAGAGTATAAATGTATAGATGGTTTTGGGAAAACCTAAGTATGGCTAAGTATATATTGCTGTTGCCTTCCATGGACGAGCATGATCCTCCTGCATCCCCTGACCATGTACACTGTTACAGGCAGGTCCTCTGCTTACAGACACCTTTCCCAGTGGTTTAAATACCATAAAAGTTAAAAGTGTTTTGGATGTTTCTGTTCATGCAGAGTGTACAAGTAGACACTTCTGCTGGGTGCATTAATAATTCTGCCCTTACTCACATGTCAACTTCCATCATGTAACCACAAAGCTGCATGGGGCTGTGTTGTTTTAGTCGTAATTCCAAAGAGACTGTGGTGAGGAGCTAGTATGTCCTATGAGGATGAAAAATGGGAATTCCAGGGTGCCACAAGAGGGCAAGATTAGAATTGTTAATCCTAGTTTTACCAGTCTGCATTGAAAGGAGAGAGGCAGTCTGGCAGCACTGTCTGCAGTGGACCTATTTGGTGTGAAAGATTTCAGTCCCTTTGGCATTTTAACAGTGTTTGGTTCTCCTACATCACAGCTTTGTTTTGCTGACTGTTTTCTTTCCCACTTTTCCTTGCAGTTCTCAAGGGAAAGAAGCTCAGTTTGCCAGCGTAAGTGCCAAAACATCACCAGCATCTGTCCTTTTGGATGCTTGGACAGAACAATCCTTATCACAAGCAAAGGCGAAGATGCTTGAGACAGAAAGTCAGAAACACAGCTCTTTATAGTGCAGGTAGTCATCAGCGGCTCTGTAAGAACGGAGGAAAAACAACCAGCAGATTTCTGTTTGATGCATCTTGCCTTTATCTTTTTTATTACTATGTATAAAGATTTTTTACATAAAGAAACTTATACTGTATTAATAAATTCAGTGTATGGTTTCAATTGGAATAGTTCCAAAAGTGAGATTTTTGTGAGATTGTTTATGACCAGGAACAAGTGCAAACTTTTTTTTTTTTAATTTTCAAGATTTTCTTTGAAATGACTGATTTTGTTTTCTTTTTTTTTTTTTTTCAGTGCACAAATATGTGCATCCTTGATGGATGGTAGTCATCTGTTCTTTCCCTTTGATTCAGTTTTCATTCCACTATATTTATTTTTTTTCCAAAAGGCGAATATATGTCAACTCTAAATCTGAAACCACCGCTGTTTGATGTGATGTGCTGGTGCCCAGTCTTTGTGCCATCTGCTGACATGGAGTTCCTTATTCAAAATGTGTGTTGGTGCTAGAAGGGGAACAGTCACATTTTGTAATTGTTCCCCTTCTAAAACAGACTGATGGCAAGAGGGCAGTGAGGAAATCCCCCGAGGCCTCAAGGATGGGCCCTTTCCTGTTCTGCCAGGATGTCGGGGAAGGTAATCCCAGTAATGAAAGCACTTGGCAGCCCAGGTCCTGAGCGGTGAGAGGTGCGATGGTGTTACTTAGTGGCAAATGTTTGTGACTGTGTTGTTTGTTCAGGAAGAGAAGGTTCAATATCTTGGATGTCCAGCCCTGCTCCAATCATTGCAGCTGCAGGAATGGGAGACTTGTAAGTTGTTGATTACAGAAATCTGTGGGTGATCATTTTAAACAATATCTACATTTTCTTATTAATGAATGCTTTATAAGCAATTTCCATGTTCAGCTTCAAGTGGTTTTCAATGTCACTTTTGGACAATTAATATTTTTTTTATAAACTTTTCAGAATCAGCAGCACCAGTTACCATTCTTCATCCTTTAAATGATTCCCTTTTTTTACTGAGCTGTTGCATGATTTATCCTGTGTTACCATCCTCAATAAACACTTTATGAAATGGTGAAAACATTTCGGTTTAATTTTTTTTTTTCATTCCTGAACATGAAAGTTTTCTGTTTTGCCTCGGACTGGATGAAAAGTTGCGGTGAGGACGAGTTGGTTAATGTCCTTGCTGCATTGAAATATGAAGTTTTTAATGCTCTGAGGTGCATTATCACTGATGGAAGCAATGATGACTGAGGCCAGCTTGGTGCAGAGGAGAATTTGATGCTTGGATGTGTTTTATCTTCTTCCATTTAATTTGCCGTCCTTCTCACCCTCCTCAGTGCTGGTTCTCACTCCTGGGCCCCGCTGAGCAGTGCTGAGGTGCACCCGAGGCGCTGCCGCCCTCAGCGGCCATGGCGGAGCCTCGGAACGGGCGGCCGTGACGTCACGGGGCAGTGACGTAATTCCGCTCCTCCCTGCGGCCCCGCCCGCGCCGCGCACGCGCCCTGAGCACCCCCGGCCTTCCCGCCTCCCCGCGCGCGCGCGACGGGGCGGGGCTCCCACCAGGCGCATGCGCGGCGCGGCCCGATGAGGCGGGGGTGGGGCCGCAGGGCGGTGTGGGCGCCGTGACGTCACGGCAGCGTGACGTCGTGCCCGCCCCGGCGGGCGGTGAAGCCGTGGGGGGGGCGGACGGGGCTCGGGCCGCCCTGAGGGAGCGGCGGCGGGACCCGCAAGATGCCGGGGCTCGTAGTGTTCGGCCGGCGCTGGGCCATCGGCAGCGACGACTTCGTGCTCCCGGGGGCCTTCGAGCTGTTCGTCAGGCTGGTGTGGTAAGGCGCGCCCCGGGGCCGCTGCCCGGCGGGGGTGAGCGGTGCCCGGCGGGGGTGAGCGGTGCCCGGCGGGATGAGCGGTGCCCGGCGGGATGAGCGGTGCCCGGCGGGGTGAGCGGTGCCCGGCGGGGTGAGCGGTGCCCGCCGTGTCCCTCCCTGGCACACCGCGCACGGGGCGCTGCCCGCGCTACCGGAGCGCTCCGGGCCGCCCTCAGCCGCTGTGCTTAATCTGCGAGCAGCGCTCGTGTGGTTTCGTAATTCATGCGGTGCCTGCTTTGTGTCCGCCTGCCGCGGGGCTTTGGGGTCGGAGGGAGGCGGGAGTCGCCCCACGCAGGGAGTCTGTGGCTCGGTCTGCCCTCCACTGAACGCCAATTCCTGCTGAGTGCTCGTGTATGGGTTCTTTCTGACACTTTGCTTATGTAACAGGTCCCTCGCTGTTAATCTTCGTGCAATGCTTTCGGTACGACGAGCGCTGCTTTGTCAGGTGATCACTTCAGGCGCGTCCCCCTTCCGGCTATAACTGTTGTTATCTCCCGTCCTGGCAGGTGGATTGGGATTCTTGTCCTTTACACGGTTCACAAGGGGCAATTTAACTGTCCTGGGGGAGGATTGCTGCACAGCTACCTGCTCGGCCTCCTCATTCTTCTGGCTTCCATAATATGTGCGTTGTCTGCTCTTGTGTATATCAGTATGCAAGGTAAATAGTTAATAATGATATTTTGTGTTTATCTACTAGAATTGTAATAGATATATGTTTTTAATCCGGAGCTGACATTAAAAGCCACCAAAAGTTGAAGTATTTTGATGGTAGTCAGACTTGAAAAACTTCATCAGCATTAACATATTTGCTTTAACAGTATTACCTTTATTAGTCTGGAATCTAGCATAATAAATAGACACAACAGCTTAGTGGAGCTAATGGTTCATTGCTGTCAGAGCATCCTGAAAACTCTCTCTGTGTGACCTCTGATGGAAGAGTGCTCCACCTCTCTGACAGGAATGTAGGGAAATGCATCCAGAATCACCTGAAGTATTGTGTTAGTTCTGCCTTGCACAGGCAGGTTTAGTCATGTCTTGTAAAGTCCCTTAGCTGCAGCGGGCTGCTTGGGGAAAAACACAGGAAGGTGACTTGTATAAATGTCATGATAAAACTGACAGTGAGTACTGTTACATAGAGCAGGACCCACAGCTTGAAATGAATGGCTGAACAGAAGTAAGGACTGCAGTGCAACTTCTAATCATTTGTAGAAATGGTTCATTTTGGGTTAAAATTGCTAGGAAAGCTTTTTTCTAGTGAAGCACCTGATCATTGAAGTAATGTTAAGAAGATTAATTTGAAAAATGTGTGTGGTCTCTGGAGTAACAGATGAGGCTCCACAGTTTCTAATATATTGGTTCTCATGACACACTGAAAGTAAGTATTTATGCTTCTGTAAATAAGTATTTATACTTCTTTCCATTTAAGCAATTTTAAGAGTGCATGAAGAAAAACTATGACAGAGCAGAAGTGTGGATGATAATTGTGCCCTTGAATTGACCACTGGTTTTCCTAGAGTTTCCAGAGGAGGGGAAGTAAGATCAGCCAGGCTGTGCTGTTTATATCAAAATTTCAAGAATATTCTGGGTTGGAAGGGACACACAAGGATCATCGAGTGCAGCTCTTAGGGGAATGGCCCACACAGGGGCCAAACCCATGTCCTTGGCGTTGTTAGCACCAGGCTGTAACCAAAGTTGCAGAGGTGAGAGAGGTAACTGTAAATAGCAGTAATAAAAGAACCTTGTTCTGTATGAAAGTACAGCTTCTGTGTTGGAAAGGCCATTGTAACTAAGAGATGGCAGAATTCTGAGGCTGAATACATTTCTAAGGAAATGAAGGGTGAGGTGTGTTGGGCTGTGGTTGTAATGTGTGGGTTGGGGTGTGCTGGGTCTCACACCAGCCCTTGTGCTGTGCTGGCAGTTGGTGATGCCAGCAGGGACCCTGGCTGGAGCCCCCAAACCCTGTGGGTGGTGCTGAGAAAGGAAAAGCTGTTCAGAGGAACCACAGTTCCATCTGATTGTGTCTGTGTAAGCAACCATGCTGCTACAGGACAGGCTGCAGCCTGGGAATGGGGGAAAGCAACCCCTGGATCGAGGACTTCTGAAACAGCTTTATCATTGGGTGTGAACCACAGCTCTGTAATCAGAAAATCGTTTCCAAAGTTGTTTTTGTTCAGCAGCCTTTATGAATTGCCTGTCTACACCTGAGCACACACACCCCACTACCTCATTACCCTGGGATCAGCAAACTGGTTTAAGGAGATGAGTTGGCCAAAAGTTACTACTTTTTTATTGCCTGAGAGTGCTAAAACAAAGAGGTTATTAGTGAATTAACAAAACAGAGAATAGCCTGAGAAGTATTTGTCCTGGTAATGGTCCTGCTTTTGTTCTCCTGTTATTTAGTAACTCCATTAACAAAACTTCATCATAGCCCAGCAAAAAAGCATCTGAAAATGAAATATTCAACCAACTAAAAGCTAAATAGAATAATAAAAGGTCCCAAGTGTCATGAGGAACTGTAGGTGAACCATTGCTCCTGGATGCAGCTTTGGCTTATGCTGGGCACACAACACTGCTGCCTCAAGTTCAGTGCAGAATTGTCTCTGACTAGAGTTGGTTTGGGTTTCAGTGGAGTAAATTCTAACAATCACAGCTATAAACCCATTGTTGTTTTTCTTTGCTTCAGTGATAGCTTTCTGTTAGTATGAAGGAACCTGATAGTTTTGGTTGTTTCTTAGTTTCTCTAAAGCCCAGAAAGTTCATATTTCCAGATAGGATTTTGTGTTCTTGAGGTATGTCCATGAGTGGTTCTTGTTTTAAATTCTCTCTCTAATTTCAGGAACAATTTCTAATCCAGGCCCAAGAAAATCACTTCCCAAAATACTTTATACTCGCCTGCTTCTCTACTTCCCTGAATTCATCTGGGCTGTTGTAGGAGCTGTGTGGGTGTCAGACAACAGTGTGCAGTGTGAGAAGACTGTGATAAATGGTGTCATTGGGACAGTTATTGCAAGGTAAAGGTGCCTTCCCACAAATCTGAGCTTGGTAGTGTGTGTGAGAAGGAAAATGAGTTGGCCTCCTTCCCTAAAAAATCTTCTTGCTGTGGGAGACCAGAGCATGTCCTGCAGGGAAGGAAAGGAGGTGAAGATCAGAAAGGGTAAGAGGGACAATGGCAGTGTAGAAAAAGGGATAAATGTGAAGGGGATAGTAACAAGATCACTTAGCTGGTGGTGAAAAATGGAGCTGTCACACCTCTGGGCTGCTGCTCCCAAAGCACAGGGCTGGGATTCCAGGTTTGGTGCCCTGTGTGAACTGAGCTGACAGCCTTGTTCTGGTGCCCAGAGTATTGCAAGCCCAGTGCCAAGAGCTGCACCCTCAGGACAGCAGCAGAGGTCTTCTTACAGAATTCTATACCCAGCTTCGTTTTCTGCCTGTCAAGATCTGTGGTTGGGATTTCTTGCACACTTGCCAGGAGTGTCTGGTTTCACAGATCAGTTATCCCACTCCTTCCTGTCTGGCAGCTGGATCATCATCATCTTCACCATCATTGGAGTTGTCATTGTCTTTGACCCCCTCGGGGGGAAGAAGACGTTCTACCTGCCCGACGGTGTGAGCCGCAACTTGGAGAGCAGCCAGTCGGGGCAGCTGCTGTACAACGTGAAGAGCTCTGCCACCAGGGTGTGGGAGAAGAGGATCCGCCTGCTGTGCTGCTGCATCGTGCAGGACGACGACCACCGGGTGGCCTTCACCAGCATCGCCGAGCTCTTCCGCAGCTACTTCTCAGTAAGGGGGAGGGCTCTCAGCAAGGGGCAGGGCCTCGCTTGTGCTCCGAGGGAGCCTGGCAGTGTTGAGGCCTGGGGTGGTTTCACACCATCTTGCCTGTCTTTGTACAGGACACTGATCTGGTGCCAAGTGACATCGCAGCTGGTTTGATTCTGCTCCATCAAGAGCAAGATAAAATGGAAAATTGCCCCAAGGAGCCTGAAGAAGTCCTGTGTCATTCTCCATCGTCTCTTGTGGTAAGATAGGGTTGGTGCAGCCTCTGGTGGAATTATTGTAGGAAATGATGCCAGAGCAAATTGAAATGCACTTCTTTCTGTAGGGTTTTGTTTGGTTTTGTTTATTCTTTTAACTAAATTAAACACTGCAATAGAAGTTCATAACAATGTAAGGTATTAATAAATGCAGTGAAAACAACTTGATGAGCTTATAGTCAAAACATTTTTTTGCATTTGCATGAGTAGAACTTATATCTGAATGGGAATTCAGTGCAAAAAAGGAACCATTTAGGACATTTGATCATTGTTGAACAGTTGGGAGAGAAAGGGAACAGGAGAATGTAATATTTGGTGCTGTTTGCATAGAACTGAGAAGGTAGTCTTCTAGTATGTATTATGGGCTGTTTGTCTGCTGCAAATACCCAGACAAGGTAAGAAGCAAATATAGAATTTTTTAAATGCTTGCAGGTAGTGGGTTAGTTTGCTAACTGATTTTTGCTAGTCTTCAGTGGAAAAGTACCTTTGTAAATTTTTTCCCCTCCTTTTGGCCTGTGTTCCATAGATGTGTATAGTTTTACTTCAACCAATGCATCTCTGTCCACTTCCTTTTGAATCCAGCTGGGGTGATGGGGTCATGCTTTAAAAGTCTGTACCAGAGAGATCTGCTGCAGACTCTTTAGCCTTCCCTCAGACATCCTTAGGTAACATATTTGGAGTGAATGTTGTTTTCAGCATCAATGTATCAGTATTGGAAGAAACTGTTTCAATGAGAGCTTTACAAGATCCTTGAGCTGTGTAGCTACATAAATAAACACAGACCTTTTCCTGAAATACAAGTGGCTATTTTTGGTTCCTCTTAGATCTTGAGGTTTTCCTTTTGGGTAGTGTGTGTTTCATCATGCCTTGATTTTCACTAGCCTGTGTTCAGTTTCAGTCTGAGGCTGCCTAACACTCCTTCCTCCCTCTCTCTGCTTCCTTTTCTTCTCCTGTGTGCCTCCAGACTGATGATTTGGATGTTGAGCTGGAGAATGCTGCTCACTACATGCTGTTTGCTGCAGCTGCCTATGGCTGGCCCTACTACGTGTACACCAACCCATATACTGCACTCTGTAAGCTCAATGGTGACTGGTAGGTTTGACCCAAGAGCTTCAAAACACACAGCTGCCTTCTATTTAACTAGTCATAGCAGAAATAAAACAGTTGCAATAGCATTATTTTTGTTGAATTAAACTATATCAGTCTTGGGAGTACATGAGCTTGACTGGTAGAATTATCTTTCACAAATTCAGAGAAAATTCCAGTATCTTTCCACCCTCAAACCTCTAACTGCCCCTAAAGATTGGGGTTTTTTTCATGAGAAAAGTTTGTGATTGAGATTAAAAAAAATCATTTAGCAAAATGACAAAGGAGGCATTCTAAATGAAACATGTTTTAAAACGAGGCTTCTTTGAGGTGCCTTTTGGGCACAGATGTACATATAGATATAAAAGTCTATCAGCAGTTTTGCCTGTCTTAAGGACTTAGCCAAAGTTCCCTGTCCCTCAGCCTCCTTTTTGTTCCTTTTGACCCCTTTACTCAAAAATGTTTATGGTCAGTGTATAATTTTGCATATTGCTGTGTATGATTTGTGTATGTGACCATTGATATTTGTGACTGTAAGAATGATTTTTGTAATTACTAACATGAAATATCAATATAATCTACTGAAAAAAATTACCATGTAATACTGTGGATAAAACATAAGATTGCAGTGCAGATTTTTGTTTGAATTTCCTTTTTCCTCGTTTGTATTTTCTCTCAGTGGCTTTTAATCTTAGGAATTTTTTCTTCCTGCACTGTTGCTCTGCCTGTGCTCCTGTAACAAGGCAGAGGTGACATCTTGTGTCAGACTACTGGTGCTATTGCAAAAAAAGCACTTTTGGTTCCTGGCAGAAGGCTGCCTGCAAATTTAACTGAGTTTGATTCCTTGAAAGGAAACTTAAAAAATTGAAAATGAAAGTTTTTCTCCTCTGTGTTTGTTAGTTGCAGAAATAGACCAACAGATTCTGATATAACGGGCAGTGATCGTCATAACTTTCATTTTGGATCCATCCTAAAAATAACAGGACTGCAGTACAGAGACTTCATTCATATCAGTTTTCATAACAAGGTAAACAACCTGGACAGGCATTCAGCAAGCTGTTGTGATTAATTCAGGGAAAGCAAGGGGTGAAGGGTCTGGTTTGTCTTCAGCATTTATGAAGTGCAGGATGCAAAGCCAAATGAAAACATTCAGTTTGGATTTCTTTTATATTCTGAGGGAACAGCCACAAAACCATTGGTATAGTCTATCTCAGTATTGAAAAAAGGCACTTAGACTAACCAGATAAAGAGACCAATTCAGCTTCTTCTTCATAGTACAATATGGAGCTCAAGAAGAGCTTTCAGAAGGTGAGAGCAAGTATTTGCCCTTATGATAAGTTGGTGTCTTTACTGATTACATTTTTCTCTTCCAGATCTATGAGATTCCATTTTTTGTTGCTTTGGATCACAAAAAAGAAGCTATTGTGGTTGCTGTGAGAGGAACCTTGTCTTTTGAGGTATCATCCATCTGATATCAATAATTAGCTTTATAGAAGTGAACCTAGAGGAAATTGTGTTACTATGGCACATGTAAAAATAACTCAGTCACAGGTAAGAGTCTTACAGGTTTAAGTTGTAAGCCCCCCTGCCCTTGGATGGGTAATATTCCCTGTGCTACTGGAAGAGAGAGTGGAGGACAGGTGGTGGTAATTCCAGGTCACTGTGAGTGGAGTGCCTCCATAATGGGGTGTCTGCAGTTGGAAATAGTTGCCAGACTTGGAGCTGTGGTGGCTGTGTTTGCTGGGGTGGTGCTGTGTGGTGGGATGTCCCTGTGACAGGGACAACCCATGAGCCACACAGCCCTGCAGGGAGGTCTGACCAAAGCTTTGTTCACAGGACATTCTCACTGATCTGTCAGCAGACTGTGAAGACCTGACACTGGAGGAAGTTCTGGAGAATGGGTTTGTGCATAAGGTGTGTGCAGCCTGTGGCTGTTTGTAGATCAGCTCAGCAGTAGCAAGCTGTAAACACCTGGGGTCAGTTAAACAGAAGAATGTTCTCCTTGTGGGATGGATTGCACAAATTATTTCAGTGTTTGGTGCAACAAATACTGCCTCTGGCACTGCAAGGTAGAATTTTTAATCCTTTTACCAGACTTAATGTCCTTATGAAATATCCCAAAACCTTTTTAACCCATACATACAATACAAACAGACCTCTTGGTTATAACCAGACCTCTGTCAGGAGGATGTTAAAGAGAAGACCAGCTTTGCAAACAAGAAGGTTGTTGTGTGATGGTGTTGTATTTAAACTATGCATGTGTCACACCTCAGATTAGATACACCCTTCTAACCTGAACTGCTCTCTTGTAGGGAATAACTCAGGCTGCAAATTACATCTATCGAAAACTAATAAATGATGGAATTTTAAACCAGGCTTTCACAATTGCCCCAGTAAGTTACCTTCCAAATAATTTGATTGTCAGAAAAATTACTCACAGCTTTTTCTGTGTCTAAGTTTGTCTTTCTGTCTGTAGGAATATAAACTTGTGATAGTTGGTCACAGTTTGGGTGGTGGGACAGCATCTATCTTGGCCATCATGCTCAGGAACTCCTTCCCCACACTGAGGTGTTATGCCTTCTCTCCCCCAGGAGGGCTCTTAAGGTGAGAGACTTCTGTTGCTTGGTTCTGTGTCTTAAGCTGTGAAAGTCTTTAAGGCAGCTGCCAGGTGTGTTAGGTTGTGGCTGTGGGCCTGACTATGGGAAGAATTTGTGTGTTCTCCTCTCAAATTAATTTGCTCCATCTGGAATTACAGTGGAGTCCTTGGCAGAACATTACAGAATGAAACACATCTCGGGAATTCTGTCAGGCAGCGTAATTAGAGTTGAAAATAAATGTTCCAGAAAAACGCTCACCTGACTTGTGTTGCCTGGCAGGCATCCACACAGCCTTGGAGTCTGCACTTACATCTTCAGCAGGGAGGTCTGAACCCCACTGAGGCACTGCCTGCCAGTGCTGCTGCCATGTGCTTGTACTTTTACTGACAGATAATGCTCTTCCTAAAACTAAACTGTGCTTACATCTTTAGTGCATCTAAAGTTCTTTTTTCTTTTCTCTATTTTTAGCAAATCACTTGCAGATTACACTAAGCACTTCATTGTTTCAGTCATTGTTGGAAAAGACCTTGTTGCAAGGTGAGATGAAAATACTTTTAAATTGATATGTGGAGATGTGTTTGATAGCAGACAATTAGGAGGCTTTGCTTTACTTTGTTGTGTGTGTTTAAACAGGTTAAGTATGCCCAACATGGAGGATTTAAAGAGAAGAATAGTGAGAATTGTGGCAAACTGCAACAGACCCAAGGTAACTTAGTGCAGTTCCTGGTTAAAATTGTGGAATTATTGCCTGGTTTAAGCCCCAGATTTAATGCAGTCACTGGTGGTGTGTGTATTTTTGTGTGTATTTTTGATCTTAAAGATGAGAGTTACAATTGTGTTTCAGAACAAAATTCAGTGACTTTTGTGTTAGTCTCCTATCCTGTAAAGTTGTATTGTTGGAGATTAGGATTCAGTAAGACTCTGAATATACTGGTTTACACCATCAAGCACCTGAAATTATGTTTGCTAGTTTTGCTGATAAAAGGAAACTTAAAAAACAAAAATGGGAAAAAAAACCCCAAATGGCTGAAATTAGGAGAAGTCAGTAAGATTACTTACTTTAATACTCAAGTAACTGATACCAGTAGGTAAGCAAATTAATAATTTTACTTAAATACTACTGTCAGAATTCATTTGTAAAGCAAATATTTCTCTGTTACAGTGTTAATTCTTTACCTCTTTTTACTGTTAGTGGGAAACACAGTTTTGAAAGTGCTGGACCAGTGAGGTGTCAGGCACACTGCAGGTATAGAGGTGTGGCTCAAAGATTCAGAACTGCCATTTTTGAACATCTGAATCTGCCACACCCACAGTATTTCCATGTAGTCCCAGGATGTGCAGAGGGTCTGTGTGGTGTTGTAAACACACAATAAGATAGTGCACAGTTAGAAGTTACAGGGGCAAGAAAACTTAAACCTGCAGAGCAGAATCCACATGGAGTAATTCAGCTGGTAAAGATGATGTTTTCTGTGGTGTTACTAGAGGCTTGGGATTCACACTGTTGATATGAATGTTACTGTGGGGAAAATTCAGCACAGAGATAATTATCAAGCAAAATTTGGGGAGCATGTGCATGAAGTAATTTTTAACCCTTTAATTGTATTTGCAGATGATGTGTGTGCAAGCACACAACTAGAATAAGTGACCTGAAGAGATGCCAAACTTCAGTTGAGCTGTTGTTCTCTCTGATTTCAGTACCAGATTTTGCTGCGGGGGTGTTGGTACGAGGTGTTTGGAGGAGATCCTGATGACTTCCCAACAGAGCTGGATGGAAGGAACCAGGATGCCCTGACCCAGCCCCTTCTGGCTGAGGAGAGTTTAATGGTTCATCGGTCGCCTTCCTACAACGCCCTTGAGGAGGAATCGCACTTGAATTCACCCCCTCAGTATCCTCATCTGTATCTGCCTGGGAAGATTATCCACATTGTTGAAGAATGCAGCTCTAGGAGGTAAGTGGAATAATGAATTCCACTCTTCTGTCTGCCTAAAGTCTACTTCCAGCTCCTTCTCCCTTTCAAAGTACAGGTTTCCAGCTCTGTGACTTACCTGCATCTCCAGTACCCAGTGCTGGTTATTGCACATTACCCAGTTTTCAGTTTCTATTCTGTGCTTCTTTCAGTTTTTCTGCAAGCCCTGGACACTGTTCCTCTTTATGCCCTTTCCTGCCCATTTATTGCAGCTGCTGAAGTGAGGACCTTGGACACAAAGACTGGCAAGTTCAGGTTTGCCAGGCTGCAGTTCCTGCCTGACACTGCAGATCTGCAGTGTGTCCTGGTAGTGGGGAAGTGGTCACAAAACACCTCGTTACTGAGCAGTCACACGAGTATCAGGAGGGGCAGTACTGCCTGTAACACTGACCCAGCCAGGCTGGAGAGCTGCAGCTGCCCCAGCACCCAGTGTGTGCCCACAGAGCCTGGACATTTCCCTGTCATTTGCTCCTTTTCTGTGGGTGCAGAAAGCTGAGACAAAGACACCAGAAAGCTGAAACTGCTGAAAGAGTGAGGATTGTGCCTTTGTTGGGGCAGTGTCATGTTCAGGGGTTTTTTTGTGTGTTTTTTTTGTTGATGTTGGGTGTTTTTAGACAAAGGAACCTGAAACAGCCCATAAACCAGGCACGCCATGATATCCTCTCGTTATGCTCTGAAAGAGAAATAAGAGCATCTCTAACTTGCACAAGACTATCTTACAGAAGACAAGAGAAATTCTCTTACAGAGAGGAAAGTATTGGAGAAGATACTCACTTTTTTCGTCCCATTCAGTAGATCAGTTTTTTGTTTAAGCTTCGCATCTTTAATTTCTAACAATTTTAAAACTGGCTTTACAAGTTAGATACTTGAACACCTCTGACCTGGCAGGTTTTCTCTTCTACTTTATTGAGTTAATTTATTTTCTATCTTACTCCACAGCACAGCAGTTAATCATGGGGGGTTTTTAAAGTTGGACTAGCACACAAGAGCACCCATCATGTATTTGGGATCGAATTTTACAGAATAGTGCATCCTATGTGTAGCATTGAATGTATTGCCTCATCTCCTGTTGATGCCACTGTGACTTATTCCCTAAATTTGACATTACCCATGTGAATGTGCAGTGTTTAGCCCCCTCCCTCTCCTTGCCCAGGCTGTATTCTATGTTTTTAGGAGCAAGATTATTTGGATCTCTGATGGTTTCTTTCCCTGTTCATGCACAGTGTAATTTGGTGCAGTTCTGCCCTCAGGGACAGAATGGCAGCAATTCCAGCTGTTTGCTGAAGGGCAGACCTGCAGCTCTGGGAGCCCAGCTGCTGCTGTGAGCAATGTCCAGAGTGTCCAGGTTGCCTGTTCCAGTTCTGACGCAGCCATTGTATTTATGGTGTGGTTTTTTCCTAGGTTGTGTTCTTCAGATATTAAATACACAGCAAGATGGTCAAACGAAACCATCTTCAGCAGCATTTTAATAAGTCCCAAGATGATCACAGACCACATGCCAGATGTTGTGCTGAAAGCTCTGAACAGTTTGTCTCAGGAACATGCATCGTGTCTGTCTTGTCAAACACGAGACTACAACCCCAGTGCAGTATAACCACAGCTCGAGGACGACCTGGGGGCCTTTGCTGCAGGTTTCAGCTATTCAGGACACATTCCACTTTCATGCCTAAGTGGATTTCAGTACTTTTCTCACATTGCATCAAATGAACAAGGGTCTTAATGCCCTTGCCTGTGCAGCGACCTCGGGGAATGTTGTGCCGGTGCAAGCACAGATTGTGGCTCTGTGCTGAAGGCTGGGCTTTTCCAGAACGGCTCAGGATGAGAAGCTCCAGCTGAGCCTGTGTCTGCTGGCACAGCAGCTGAACGCTTGACCAAAGTGAATGTGTGAGGGTGGCGTGGCCCTGCCAGACCTTTCCCACCACCTGCAACTCCACTGCTGCTTCCACGTCACCTCCTGGGTGCCTGGGCCGTGGCAGAGCCTTGTGGAGCCGAGGGGCTGCAGGGTGAGTGAGCCCAGCCTGGATCAGGCACAGCTCAGTGATTGCACTACTTTTTCTTACAGATTGTGCTGGGATCCCGGGGTTGGGGGGGGAGGGCGTGTTGTGGTTAAATGCTGCTTGGATATACATGTGCAATATCCTTTAATCTACCTGTCTTTTGTATTTGTTGGTCTACATCACTGCTTTTATTGATTTGAAACTAAAACTACTTAATGAGAAGAAAAAAAAAACATTATTCAGGCCCTGGCATCATGTTGGTCACCAGCTCTAGCTCCAGCTACTGAGCACCACTTTGATCATGCCAAGAATGTGTAACCAGTTGTACTGATTTTTTAAAAGTGGATTCCTTGTTTCTAGTGTGTAACTATTTTAATTTTTTTTTCTTTTGAAGGCTCAGCAGCATTTATTTAAAAAAAAATGATGTAAGTAAAATATGATGTGGTTGAGAATTAACTGTGTGGATGTTCTTGCTGTGATACTCCATATGGAGATAAAATTAAATGCACAATAACACCTTGGCTCCTGTGCAATGACAGGTACCAGTGCTGGCTGTCAGAGCAGCACCAGCAGGACTCTGCTGCTCTCGGGGACTGCAGGCTCCCAGGGCACCAGCCTTGGGTGCAGCTACTCTGGAGGAGAGGAGCCAACACACAGAGCAGGGCTTTAAAGCAAAGCCTGGAATCTGGGGCATTTAAGCACAAACTTTAAGAGGCTCAGAGGAAAAGCACTTTTGTTTGCAGAGAGGGGAGTGGAAACCTACCCCCTGCTGTCAGCAGCTTTAACCCACGGCAGGAGCTCTAACAACTGCACTGAGAGGGCAAGGCCTCTGCAGAGCTGTTGCCAAGTGCTGTGTTTAATTTGGGCTCTCAGAGCACCACTGCCAGCCTGGGCTTTGCACACTCAGGCACACAGGGCTGCTGGCACGGGACAAGAATGTGTGCTCAGAGTGGGACAAGAATGAGACACTTGCTCAGAAACTCAAACATTACCACACTTGTGATTCAAGGATTTATTAAGTCATACATGCAAAACATACTGCCAATTGCATTAGCAAAAGATCAATGTAAAAACTTCACAATTTTGCAACTTTTAAATTTTGCTTTAGTGGTTGAAAGGGTGTAGTTCAACATCATATTCCTGCCAGTTTGGAAGGTACAGAACATTAGCACTAATTACAGAACCTCACAGACCCAAGTTACCGTTACGCAATCGATGCTGCACATGGAGTGACAGAAAGAACACTTGGCTGCATTAGTCACGTTACAGTGGGGGGATCTTGCAAAGAGTGATAGTTAAGAAGGTTTGTCAGTAACAGAGGTTTAAAATATAAAAATTACTAAAATGTGTAAAGCGGCTTCACATGATTTTTACACCTAGTTAATAGACTAAAAGCTCCTCAGAAAGCATAACTTACTGGGTCAGAAACAACAGGAAAATAAGGAGGATATGCTTAAACATTCTACTCTAAAAAAAAAAAAAAAAAAAGAAAAAAAAGCCAACTTCTATCAATCAGAAGGTTTTAAAATACAAGTTATATTGCTCAGAAAGAAGAGATTCTACAAGAAAAGCATTTACTACATAAAAGTGGGAATGACTTGATTTAGAATTGTACCTACATGAATGCCCTACTTGAAATTCAAAGGAATTTGCCCATGAACACCAACCTCTCTCCACTACTGCACCTCTGGGAAAATGGTTGCTGAGCTACTCTGGCAGTGTAGTGTAAGTCAGCTGTACAGTGTCAAAATACTGTCTGGCACTATCTCTTGATCCAA
This sequence comes from Lanius collurio, assembly GCA_020086605.1. Taxonomy (NCBI): domain Eukaryota; kingdom Metazoa; phylum Chordata; class Aves; order Passeriformes; family Laniidae; genus Lanius; species Lanius collurio. The sequence goes on along the minus strand of JACBWW010000025.1, from coordinate 11,532,314 downwards.
CCCAATATTCCATTTAATTCATCACAATACAATGCTGTCAAAAGAACTAGATACACTTCAGGAAGAATAGTTATTTTTTCAATCACAGCAGCAAGAACTAGATTGCAACCAAGCCCTTACCAATGATAAAGCATTTACACTGTGACTCGAGTGTCAGTCATTGCCAGAGCTGGGTGCTGCACGCACCACCAGGCAACGGCTGCGCTGGGAAAACAGTTCAGAATAAAACACATTAGAGCGCAGTGTTCTGCTAATTCCCTGGTACTGTTACTTACTGTGAAAAACTAGAAAGAGATTTTGCATTTCCTACCAGAAATTAGAGTCATTTTCAAGAAGAATCTTTAAAAAACAGTTTAGTGCTTAGTGTTTGTAGCACAACAATGCGACTTAGTTCAGCAGATAGTTTGGCAACACTTAATTGAGCAAGAAGAGGATTTTAAAAATAAGGCTTTACATAGGTGTGTCTTTTCAGGAGTTTCAGTTTTTTTCTTAGAAGAATGCAAGGTAAGGATCATACTTTAAATGAAACCATGAAATTGTCAATTGGTTCAAGAATTGATGGAAGAGAACTAATTAATAACAGAAAAAAATTGGCATGTGAATGCTCCATTGTTTGAGCAAAGCACAGGGTTGATGGGGTGGGGGAGGGTGACATTTACAGCAGCAGACATTTTCTCTTCCTCTTCTTTACAGGAGGGGGGCACAGCACTGCTCGGATGGCTTCATCAAACACTGTCTTGAGGCCTCGCTGCGTAAGTGCTGAGCATTCGAGATACTTCACTGCGCCTGGGGGAAGCAGAGACACAGTTACAGAGCAGCTTCCCACAGCTCCAGCAGCACTGCTCCCAGCTGGCTCCACAACAAACCCAGGCATTTCATTTAATTAAGGTACAAGGTCTTCCACAAACACAGCCAACAATGACCCCAGTGCCTCATACCGATCTCTTTTGCCATGGCAAGTCCCTGTGGGTAGGTGATGGGAGTCAGCTTCTTCTCCTTCAGCTTTTCAATCGTGTCCTTGTCATCCCGGAGGTCCAGTTTGGTGCCCACGAGGATGATGGGGGTGTTGGGACAGTGGTGCCGCACCTCAGGGTACCACTGAAAAAGACAAATAAAAAATGGTGTCTCTTGAGGGGGCAGAGTTCCCTCAAGGCCCTGGAACACACACCTGAAGGCTCCCATCCTTCCCTTTCGGTCAGTCAGAGCAGGAGGGAGCACCAAGATCCATCAGGGCAGGATTAGAAAAGGGCACAGCACCATTAGTGAACCCAACAGCTGTTTCCATACACTTAAAAATGTATCCCATTAAGGGCTGTATTTTCCTCACACACCTGAAGAGCTCTGACCCCCCTTGCCAATGGAGACACCTCCTTGTGCAGCTGAGTTGTCTGAGGACATGGAACACTCCCCACAGTCACAGAGCACGTGCAGAAGGATGGCTGATGCAAGGAACAAGGGCTGGCAACCCACTGTTTACAGGCACTTGTTTTTAAACTCTCTTATTTCAAACTGTACTAAAAGGAAAGCTCCCCTTTGTGATCTCAGCACCTTGCTGGCTGAACACTCTTAAATGTCTGTTATCAGTGCATCAAGGAACAATTCGTACTTAAGTGTGTCATGTGCCCTGAACTTCCATGACTCACAAGTCAGGCAAATGGATTTCTGCTTTTTCAAACTGGATTTCACATGGCCTGTGGGAAAAACAATTGAAAAAAAGCACCTAACATTTCCCAAGCTCTGCTGTAAAGTGAGCAGTATGATGAACACTCAGAAATAAAATGGTACCAGCTCATCCTTACCTTAGCACGGACATTTTCAAAGGAAGCTGGGCTCACAAGGGAAAAGCAGATTAAGAAGACATCCTACAAAACAAGTTGACAGAAGTCAGCCCAACTGAGAAACCACTGTAGAAATGTCATGAACAGGCCAATATCAGCAGTACCTCCATCACACTGCCAGCTCTACCACACTTGCAAAAGGCAAGGTCAGCAATACAGCTGCATGTGACAATCAAAGGCAGCTATCCCAGAGGGAAATCCATTCCCAGGCAGCTACAAGCAGCCAGAGAGAAGGGGGGAAACAAACAACAAATAGATTGCAGTCAAATTTATAATCAGCTATTGCAGTAGCCAGCAACCAGGACATTAATACCACTGCCTTGCAAGGGTTTTGGTCTCTAAATGTCATTTCTCCTTCACTGACCTCATCAGCATAAGCTGCAAAACTATTAATAAACAACTCCACAGTAGTCTTAAACTGCAAAGGGCAACTATACACTATGAAATTAAAAACAAAAACAAAACAACATGAGAATTTCAACAATTATTACTTTCATGCCCAAATCAGAAGAATCTTGCTGAACTTCTTATAAAACTTCACTCCTACTGAATGCCAGTGTACAAAAATTTTAGAATTTCTCTGTAGCCAAATTAGGATTGAGAAGGGCATTAAAAATTTCAAAGCTTCCCTTTCCTTTCTAAATAATAAAAAAGCAGAAAGAAAAATGGAACCATGCACATTTTGCTTTTCAACTGAAGGCAAAAAATTCTAAGTAAGCAGGTAAAAACATTTCAAAGCATGTGTTTATAGTAACTGCGGGATACAATTCAGGTTTCAGAGGTGACATGCTCCATTCTGCAAGCATTCAGATTAACCCCAACATTCATTTCCTCTATGGTGATGTAAACTTGCTGTTTGACCCAAGACTTGGGAAGTGTCTCCCAAATAAGCCCAACTTTCCCCAACCTACCTGTGCATCCATACTTATTCCAGTACCAAACGTGCTACAGAATCAGGCATTGCAGAATGTTAGTTGATTGTGCTGCATTTCAAGGCATTTTGTTAGGTCAGCAGCTGACATCTCACTGCTAAGCACTTGCAACCCAGTTGTTCATGCATCACCCAACAGGTTTCCGTAGCAGCGTCCCAGAAGAAGAAAGAAATAACATCAAATAATGTGATACTATGGCCACTACTTCTGTTTTCCAATTCTGCAGGTTTGTGGGGACTCAAGGCTGCACATGATGCAGACTCTCTCCTTCAGTAGCTCCAGAGCTGAAAAGGTTTGGTGTAACCACAAGGAATTACTGGAAGATCTCAGGTGTCTTGCACACTATTAATCTTAATAAGTAGGAAAAGCAATTTGTTTCCAAGAAAATATTTAATCTTAGCAACTCATATAAAGAAATTTGTTAGCAGAGTTCTCAAATCTAGCAATTTGATAGTTCCAAGAAAAGTATTTGCTCAAAAAATAGGGGCCAATTTATCACTATCATAGGCAAGACAAGATGACAGAACTTGGAACTGAAGTTTATTTAAAGTTTTACATACGGCAATAGGTTGATCTGCCAGACTGGAAGATATATTCTTACCATTGGTTCCTCCAACCTAATAACAGTAGGAGATAAAGTTACTCCTCAAAAGGATTTAAGGGAAAATGTTCTCAGTCAGCAATTTGTGCTCACAGACAGTCTCAAGGAGGATTTTCTTCTTAAGAGAGACGCTGCCCTGTAATTCAGCACAACCAACTGCACCCAGAGCAGACACCAGCCTTCCCCAGAAACCAGTTCTGTGCTGTCAGGGGAAACCTGCAAGATCAAACCTCTCCTGAAAAGCACCCAACCAACAATTTCTCTTTGGTCTGCTCTCCTGAGGAAACAGACTTGACCATACTTTCTGTCCCAAATATCTTCCTTCCCCAGGTATTTGGAAATATTAGTAGATTTCAAAGCATTCAAGAGAATATAATAAATTCCTGTATACTTAAGGAATAAAATAAAAATAAGGAGAAAAAGATACAAATTAATGCCAAGCCCTCACTGTGAAGTTACCAGCTGTGAACTGCTGGGTGGCTGATCCCAAAACACACTGCCCAAGTAAGCAACACCTGCTGCTTTCAGCCTGCCCAAAACATCATTCCGGTGCACACACAGGGAAAGGAGGGCCACAAGAACATGCAAGGGGTGAGTTTTAAACACCACAGTGAAGGAAAAGGGAGGCTGAACACAGATCTTAAAAAAAGGTCAGGTTTCATCAGCACCACTGTTCTCTTCCTCTGTGCTTTGTTAGCTTTGTGGGGATAATGAATCTTTGATACTGGACAAAACCTGAAGGCTTCTTCACAAGAGTTTCAAGACTTACCACCCTGTTTAATTTTCTGCTGCAAAAAAACCAATCCAAATAACTGAAAGTACTCCAAACCTGTACTGAACAGTTCTAAGTGCTTCCACAGAAGACACTTTTCCCCTAAATTGCTTAGATTGACATGGAATTCTTTTGCAGTCTACCAGAAAGCCACCGTTACTTTAGCAGGCTCAAGACATGCACATGCATTCTGTCCCTTTGTCACAGACATTCTGTCTCACAGGCATTCTATCCCTATTAAATATCTTTCAACATATCTTTTTCCACTTTTTAAAAAACATTCTTATGTTAGACAAAGCTGCAGTTTTAAGTATTCTATAAACATCTAAGTATTAGGGAAAACCAGCTTTCCATAGCCTCTCCTAGAAAAGACATTTCTGGCATTTCAACTGTAGTTGCCCACAACTGGCAAATTCATACCAATCTTGTGTATCATTACTGATGGGGAAGCCTAATGACTGTCAGTTAGAGAGCAGTGAATTAAGGAAAACTGTGAATTAAGTCAGATTTCTAAAAACAGCACCAGAGTTCCTTAAATAAGATTCACATTATTCAAGAAAGCAGTTATGCTGTAAAGTAAGTGGGACAATTTTGCATGTTATGTTACTCGCATTTAACACATATTTGACAGTCAACAAGAGCCAAAAAACCCTGCAAACTACCCTTTCTTTACTTATAACACAGCTCCATCAGGTAAAAGTCACAGCTCTAAACAGATTAGAAAACCACCTCTGCAAAGCCTGACTGTAGCTGAAGTCACACTGGAAAAAAGAGAGCAGATCTCTTCACCATTTTCCTTAAACAGGCAAAGATGCAGGATGCAGACAGGGAGACAGAACCCCATTTGTATCGATGTCACAGCACAAACTACAGCAAGCAATAAAATAACCATGGGCTCAAGCACACTGCAAAGCTGGGACACCAAGCCTCTGTCAATAGCAATAATCTCTTCATTCAGTGCTGCCTCTTTCACATGTAGAACATCTTCACACAGACTAAACAATATCAAGTGCTTAGCAGTGACAGTGTCAGGTTGCAGCCAAACATCGCCTAAAACCAAAAACAAACGCTGCCTTTGGCAGGCATGCTAACCTTACAATCGATGGACTAGCTGATGGGACTGTGCACCGAGATTTTTTGGGTTAGTTTTGGGGTAGTTTTTTTCCTTTTAAATCGAGCATTGTAGACAATTCTGAGGCTGCAAGTACACAAACCCTACACGTACCACTGCACACGAATACACAGGGCACACAAATCTTAACTTTTTTACAACTCTACACACCCCAGAGATCATAAATTACAACTACAGCACATAAAATGAAAGAAGGTCACTGTTACTAATAAATACAACTCCAGGTGTGACAATGTTGGCCTTATGTTCAAAAAGAAAATTGCTTTATGTTAGACAAAGCTGTAGAAACTGCTCCTGGTTTCACCCTGCAGCTCTTACTGTTTGCGGGTAGGAGAGTGGACGTAGTCTGTCATAATCCTCTTGACCAGCTGTGTCCCACAAACCCAGGTTGACTGGTTTTCCATCAACCATTACATTGGCAGAGTAGTTGTCAAAACTGGAAACAAAGAGAGAGTTAGCTCCATTAGCTTGCAGTAAAATAAAGCACCCAAGGACTTTTTCCTCATAGAGTCCTAACTGGGAAAACTAGGGAAGGAAATGTTTTCCTTGCATCTGTCTGCTCCCCAGAGACAGTAAAGCTGTTCTTTAAATAACAAGTGTGGCATTGGGTAATGGAATAAAAAATTATACACAACAGAGTTGGTCCAGTCTGAGCAGAAGTGATCCCTGTCATGGCTCTTCCAAAGGAAGTGTTAATCCCAGTGAGCACAGGAAAGCAGGTGATGTACTTAGCAAGCACTTTCCAGTCTTAGTGGGACATTCAGCAAGTTAATCTGTCTCATGTTGTGAGATTTAGAACAGAAGATAAAGGAGCAACAACCAAGCAATCCTAAATGACAACAATAGGTAAGAAAAAAGCTAATTAATCCTGCTAATCAAACCCTCCTCCAATGAAATATCAAAGCTCATAACTAGGGGCCAGTGGAGGGATCGTTTTTATCTCATCACTGCTGTGGGTGCAAAGGTTTTAATGACTTGTTAAGGCTAAACCAAGTTCACTGGGAACACAACTGTAATGCAAAAAAAGAAAAGCAGGAGTAACTAAGGAAGCAAGGCCTTGGATGGGTAACATAAGTGTCTGTAAACCTTATTAGAATGTATTTTGTTATCTGAAAAAATCAACACTTCAGAGCGTGGCATAGCAAGATGAAAACACAGAGACATCAGAAGAGGGCAAAGAAGCTGCACATGTATAAAACACCCCCCAACAGGCCTGAAAAAGAGAACTGCACTAATACTGGTACTGACAAATCCTTGCATGAAAGAAAAAGGGAAGCACCAGAATAAATGAGTCTCCACAGTCTCGCCTGAGGAGCTACAGAGCCGTGGCTGGCTTAGCACAGGATTGGCAATAGCACAAAAAGTGGAAGAACATATAAACAAAAAATCACCAGCCATGTAAGACAACTATTTCTGACTGTGATAAGATGTTTTACAAGCTGTTCAGCCTTGGGACTGCTTATTATAAATGACAGTACACACTATTTTGGAAGAGAACAACATCTGGTAAAATGTTAGCAAACATCAGTCCCTAATCAGCCAGGCCTAGAGGGCACAGAGAGCCAAAACTGAGGGACCATCAGCAAGCACTGGTGTGATTGTGCTTCAGTAAAAGCTCCAGTGTACATACACCTGAGGGGTGCTTGCAGCCAATTCAAACAATTTAGCTAAGGAATCTGGAATGGCAGTAGGCACTGAGGAGCTGACAAAAATGAGTTCTTTCGATTGTGTAAGTACTTACACAGTGGGTATATACTCTCCAGGAAATGCATTGGTTGTGTAACTGATGAGTAGGCATGTTTTACCTACAGCACTGCAAAAAGAGAAAGTTCACATGTAAAGCACAATCATCTTGAATAACAAGAAATAACATTCCTTTTAGGGGAAGAAGACTAATTACATCCAGACACCCAAGGACAACTGAGTGTCTCCAGTCACTACTGTGCAGGAAAGCAGCTGACAGACTGCAGCCTTAAAATTACTGGCAATGAAAACATACATAATATAAACATCCATTTTGTGAAGTGATAAATTACCACACTTTGTTACTTTTTTAGTCCCAAAAACCCCAACAAACCCACAGGTATTAATTAGACTACTAACACCTCCTAGTCACCTGACTGAATACTCAGGAAGATCACCTTACTGCAACTCTCTGAAATTAAAAAACCCAATAAGTATTTCCAGATACCCTTACACAATTCCAAAACTGTTCTCTTTTCCAGAAAACTACTTGCATGTAAGTGAAGCTAAAGAAAGCTTGGAAAGTATAATTTCTCAACACATCATTACTTTGGAGTATTTAAAGAATGAATATAAATGATAACTCTCACATTATTTACTGCTATTGCAAAGTGACTCCCCACATGCATTCACCAACTATTCAAACATTTCATTAATTGATTTATAGATAAATTACATTCCAGTATTGAAAAACCTGGAACACCAAACCTCTTCCTACTGATCTAATTCACAAGAGCCTCAAACGGGGTCAGGACAAGGCTCTGTTCCATGATTCTTTTAGAACTCTGGCAGGCAGCTCCTTCCCTCTCCACATCTTATCTGGAGTCAAACATTTGATTAACGACAGCACACAATTTTTGTTACAGTTTCAACTGAAGTGTTGGAAAACTTGAAATTGAGACTTATTTCTTTTTTAAAACAGTGTTTGCCAAGAGTGTCCGTGACCCTTGCAGGCTTCCCACTTGCAGTGCATAATCCTTTGACCGCGTGAGAGATTCCAGAGCTGAGCTTGTTCCTCCAAGGCGATGCTGCCAGACACACCCTGCCCGATCCACCTTCCCGCTCCTGGGCAGGGAAAACTGCATTGTCTTGCTGATGTTTTATCACTGCAGAGATTTGCTCAAAGCCAGTCAGCAGTAACTCTGAAACCCTGCTGCACCTACACGTATGATCATGTCATTAGTATGAGGTTTGACTCATGAGCCTCCTGAACTAAATCCTTCACAAGTGAATTTGAGCTTTGTCACATCCATAAGTCACAGCTCAATCTCTAAAGTCTCTCCATTCAACTTTAAGTAGTTCCTCACTGCATTAGCCCAAGAAGGTTATTTGATAGCAGCTTCTGACATCACCTGAAATGCCTGTGCTATGGAAGAGTCACTTCAGCATGCAAAATTATCTGGGATTTTGTCCTACACACCCATTTTTAATTGTAATTTGCTTTACATTTCTGAGCCAGTACCTGCCATACCATCCCATCTGCTGCAACTCTGACCATACCATGCAGTTTTCCACCCTGCTTTTCACACCTGCCTAAGACACCAGCTTCTCCCACAGTCTGAGGGTTTTTTCCTTTCAGCACGCACTCTCTTTACCAAGCTATAATAGCATCATGAAAAGAGGCATTTAATTCTGTTCTCATTAAGTACAATCTCTGAACATTCCCTTGTAAAAAGTTTGAGATATACTTGTGCTCAAAAGTAGATGGATTTACCCTTTAAAAACCCTTGTGTGGGACACAATCAAGGAGCAGCTCACCATGCAGATACCTGTTTAACAGCTGTCAAAAGAGGAGATCCCATCTCAGCTCCTGAACTAACACTCCAACAAGCCAGAACAAGGAGTTAAAGAAAGTTATTCCTCCCCCATAAGGACAACTTGCTATTTTAGCTGCCTGCTGATGAGTTAGATCAGTTTGGATGTGCTGCTGAGCTGCTCTCACAAGAGCACACAGCCTGCTGTGCTGGGCCAGCTCTCAAAGGACAGGCAGGAAAACCTCCAGGATCCCGAGCAGAGCAACAGCCAAATGCTTTGGGAAATCTCTTGAGGTGCAGACACGACACGTTCTCACACTTCTGGAACCTGTTTGGGCTGATGCTTCAGCTTCCAGTAAAGTCATTACAGGTAATTTGAGCTTCCAACAAATTAATGTTGAACTTGACATTTTCTGCAGCCGATCAAGAATTTTTCTGTGCATCCGGGCTCCTCTGCCCACCTTGCACTGAAACTCCTGAGTCTGTTCAGGCTAATCAAAATAGCACAGGAAGGTGGTGAGAGATTTCGTTCCAAGCTTAGAAGTGCCTGTAGTGTGCCTCTGCAGCACCAATCAGCCAGAGCCATTTAAACAAGAAAAAACACGTTCAACAACCCCATTTCAGACTTGCTCCATCCAGGTTTCCTGCCTTCCTTGCCTTTTGGCTCTCTGCCACACGTATCAGATCATTATGGTCACCAGTCTTAAAAATAAACACTAATGCCTACCTTTATAAAGTACATCCTCTAAGTGCTTTATTAACTTTTTTAGACTTCTAATTTCTGTAATAAAGCAACTCCCCTGAAGAGAATTCCAACTGTTTGGTAAAGTTTAAATCCTTGTACATAAAGGCTGAGACTAAGAATCTAAAATAACACCAAGATTAGTCATAAGATTTCTAGCAACTACTTAATCACAGCTCTGTCCACCCACTATTACATAAATGAAACTAGCAACATTTGACTGTCATTAAAAACATGGCCTACAGAAATCCAGCTTTAAACGCTGAGCAAAACTACCTTAACAAAAGACAGCACTGAGTCCCTTCTTGATTCTGAGCAGCACCCAGGAATCAATGTATTTATATAACCACATATGTATTAATTCCTGAAAACAAAACATTCCTTCTCTTCATTTATGCTAACAAGTTTTATGAAATCTCCCCACTGTAGTAAAGCTGCTTGGAGCCATGTTTTATCTGCAAACAGATGGCAGCCTTCATAAAAGGCTTTGCTTGTGCCATTTCTCCCTTTCTCTGATGCACATGAACCACCTCTCTGGCAGACAGGATGCACAACAGCCCAGCTCTTTGCTCAGACATTAAAGAGTAGCTGAGATTTCCCTAGTTCCACCCTCAGATCAAGAGTTCAGTACTGCTGCTGTAGTAGATTTAGCTGCATCCGACTCCCAGATAAGCTGAGTTACTCACTGTGACACACCCTCTCCCAAATATGCTCCTCAGTACTTCAATACCAGTACTTTTTTAAAAGCTTTGAAACGTTCAGTAATACCAGTTACCAAATCTCAAGTCTCTGCACTCTCTCCAGATGGCACAGGAGGGACCTGAGGTGTTCAGCATCTCACACAAACACTGCACTACACTCAGTAAGAAGCCAATTACCCTCTGCCCTCCCCTTCTCATGGAGCCATCAAAGCAAACACAGCACGGCTTCAGTAGACAAGGCCTCAGATTAGGCAGAATTCCAAACAAGAACTCCTGAATTACTGCTCTTACAGTATCTCCACAATTTAAAAATGCCTACAGAAGACCACAAAATGTGACAACTGCTGTGGCATCCAGTAATTGGAAATTTCTCCAAAATGCAGAACTTCTCCTAACGTTACACAGCATCGCTGGAGATTTTGTACCACTTAACAGCTGCCTTTTCAGAGTGAAAACAAAAGCTGCTAAAAATAACTTCCACCAATGCTTTTTCTCAAGTGTCAATCAACAGCAATTCCTGCAGTTATTCCAGTGCTGCTCTTCATCTGTCCTGCACATTCCTCCTGCTCTCTATCATGACAGCTCAAAGCAACAGTTGTCATTTATTTTCCCCCAAACAATCCCCACAGTGAAATAAAAAAAAACAAGGGGAAAATATGCTAGCCCACACTAGCACAAGTGCCACACTTTTCTAGTCACATTAGCTGCTAAAAGATACACTAGTCAAAACTCTAAAACAAAACATGAGTTACGTATGAGAAACAACCTACCCATTAAACAAATTTAAAAAATAACCACAGGGACTTCTACAGCTTTGTTGATTTTGTTCCCAGCAGATCTTTGTGGAGGGTACATAAAACAATACCCAAGTTTTATAGTACACAAGCAAATCTTTAACCAGCATTGTTTTACAGGAACACTAAAACTCTGGCCTTATCTCAGCCAAACATGGTGTTTCCTAGAATACCTGCAATGCTGGAGCTCTTGAAGCAGCAACAGCACAAAACCCCACAAATAGTTAAATTATTTTTTTTAAAACAGTGAACAGAGAATTATACAAAGCTACCAAAACTGAGCAACAGTACCTAAACAGGTCTTTAAGAAAGATTTGTTTCTAACTAAGGAGGAAGGAAAATAAATTAAACTACCGTATTTTGTTATCACACATGTACAAAAGTCAGGTAGAACTACACCACTTACATTTCTAAGACAAAGAACAACAAAAATTGTAGGAAGGGGGATGGTTTACAAAGCAAATGACCCAAAGAACTGTTTTGCTGAATGAATTAGTGAACATTATACAGTTCGTCTGTGCTGAGTTTTCAGTTCTAGAAGAGGAAGTAGACTGAACCTCTTCCCCACCCAAACATGATGCATCACATTTATTTACAGCATTGTAAATACAGAGTTCAGATGAATTAAAAAACATATATAGCAAAAGAGTGATTTTGTTGGGTTTAAATTAGATACAAGCAAAAGAGCAGCCCACAGTTACCCTGACATCAAAGAATTACACTACTATGAAAATGATTTATCGAGATACCACTTTCCTGTTCATATGGCTCCAAATCTTACACAGCAAGTCAAAACAAATTTTTAACACTGTAAGGTTTATTTTTCAACCATACTTAGCTGCCTTTTTAGGGATTCTACATCGTTAAAAACAAATCAACAATCCCTTCCCCTCAAATAACTTGAAGATTAAGGCACCATGTGAAATTAGAGACCACTGTAGCAAGTCTGTTTAGCAACACTTCACTCCTCTGTCATCTACAGAAGTTTGCTGTAATACCAATTATGCTCAGCCTACACTGGGATTTTTGTTTCTCCTAAAGGAAAAAAAACGCCCCTCAAACTGCATAAGACAAGTCTTGTTTTCCAGCTGGCCTGTGATGTTCCCCTGAGCTCTGACATCCAGTAAGAGAGAGAATCCCTCTGAGCTGAAGGGAATAGTATCGTGGAGAATATTCAAAAACACCAAACACACAAACTCTTCCCTCAGTTCCAGCACTCCTCACACTGAATCCAACTGCTAAACTTAGGAGTTAACTCGATTCTAAAAAGCCTTCCCAACTTGTTTCACATATAAGCAACACCATATTAAGATACTGTAGGTGTAACAGCTCTTTACAGACAAGTGTATCATTAACTATCTGTATTTCAAGGGCCTATCAGTCTCCTTTAGACAGGAGCCTTACAAGACCAGATGTCTGCAGGCAAAAAAGCAGTTTCTGCCCAGAAGCATTTATGATCTGCATAGAGTTCAGCCCATTTCATTCAGATTGACTGCAAAAGTCAGATGTCAAAACTCTAAAAGGTAGTAAGTTTGTTACTTTCACAAAAGGTATTTCAAATCAATATTAATTTTCCCATATAATGAACAATATGGTAATTTTTTAATACACTTGGGCTACACACCCGCAAGCAGTGGCAGTCCAGGGACGCGGCCCGGCCAGCCCAGCACACCCTGCTCATCCACAGCGGCCGCTTCTGCCGCACCAACGCGAAGCACTCGGTCACCACCACGGCCCCGGCCCCGGAGCACCGGCCCCACGGCGATGCGAGGCTCTGCCGGCCAGCCCCGGGACACGCACGGCCTGCCGACCCCTGCACACCCTCGCTGCCCGGACCCGCCGTGCCCGCGCTTCCCTCC
>JACBWW010000025.1:11458413-11504371 GCA_020086605.1 Lanius collurio | reverse complement strand
AGAAGGAAGGAAGGAAGGAAGGAAGGAAGGAAGGAAGGAAGGAAGGAAGGAAGGAAGGAAGGAAGGCTGACAAACAGAAACAAGAACATAAAAGCATATACTTTATATAAAGGTGTAAAACAACATAAATGAAATGAAAGCAAACAATCTGTGATCAATTATAAAATTAGAATTTTTCTCATGAACCAGATTCCCCTCTAATGTAAATGAACAGTTTGCTCAGTGTGCAAAAATATTCAGAGCCCGCTGTCAGTTCATCTGCATTAAGACTTATTTTAAACCATCCTCTAATGGCACTTTATAGACATGCATTTCAAAATAAATCTCTTACCAAGGTGATGCTTCTGTTTTATGTAATCATATCCCTTTTATAACTAACTTACTAAACTTAAAACAATATTTAATTTAAAATATGAAAGATAAAGAGGAGTATTTTAAAGGTTTATGATTTTTAGAGGAGGTAAAACACTTTATCACCCGTGCAGCTGTCAGAGCCAAACCTCAGCTCTCAGAAAATGGGCTGTAATAACCAGCTATTAGCAGCAGTGTCAAGAGGTGAGTGCTCCTGACACAGGCTCCTGACACAGCTTCCTGGACTGTGCTCTGTCCCATGCCAGCCTACAAAAGGAAAATGAAAAACCCGATATTTTCCGGTTGGCTGACCCTTTCCTCCCACAGCTTCCTTTCTCAATAAAATTTTGACACCAACACTTTTTTAAAAATAATAAGGTGTGGAAGGGAGGAAAGAAGGAAAAGGAAAAGGAAAAGGAAAAGGAAAAGGAAAAGGAAAAGGAAAAGGAAAAGGAAAAGGAAAAGGAAAAGGAAAAGGAAAAGGAAAAGGAAAAGGAAAAGGAAAAGGAAAAGGAAAAGGAAAAGGAAGGAAGGAAGGAAGGAAGGAAGGAAGGAAGGAAGGAAGGAAGGAAGGAAGGAAGGAAGGAAGGGTGATGTGTGTCAGTACACTTCTGCTTACCTTTACAGACTTTGGAGGCTGCTGATACCCCGACTGCCATGGTAGGTAACTCACTGAAATCTTTACTGAAGACTAAAGAAATCCCACAGACGTTCTGGCTCCTAGGGCAGTAAGCAGGAGAGTCTTTTCTGTTATCCACACACACAATCCTCACCAACACAAACCCCTGCACCGCCCATGGGGCACAGTCCCACTTCTACACCAGACTCTCCATGACCCCTGTGGCAGGGGGAGCACCCAGCACCAGGCCCAAGATCAAGGAGCAAGCAAGAATCAGCAGAAAACATGCACAACTATCAGATGTCTCGGGCTCTTTTTCAGACACTTTAACCCACTTCGTCCTCCTTCACTACGCTGCTTCAGGCCAGCTCAGCCCTCACGTTCCAATCTCCTCCCGCTCTCCCCCGCTTCCCTTTAAAATCGCCAAAGGAGCCTTTAGAACCCCACAAAAGAGTCAGGGGGTGTGCAGACATCTTCTGGCTCTTGCAGACCCCAGAACCGACATGAGCCCAAGTGACTCGACCCAGGCTCCTCTCGCTCCCGACCGCCCCGGCGACCCCCGACAGCCCCCGGGCAATTCGCTTTAGGGGCCGTGCGGGACCTGCCGGGGACGGAACACCGCAGGGAGCAGGCGGGACAGAGGCTCCGCTGCGCCGCAGGGCTCGGCCGAGGGCGCTGAGGGCTCGGGGCAGCGCGGCGCTGGCCGCGACCCCGTGGCGCGGGGGTGGCGGCGGAGGGACCGGGCGGAGCCGCCTCCCCTCCGCCCTCCGCGGGTCACATGAGAGGGGCGGGCGGCTGGGCCGAGGCGGTGGCGGCTGTCGGGGCTGAGGCAGGGTTGGGCGGGGAGGGACGGGGCGGCAGAGCGTAGCAGCAGAGAGCGGCGGCACTGGTAGTAGCAGCGGAGAAGGAAGAAGAAGCAGAGAAGAAGGAGAAAGAGGAGGAGGAAGACAGGGAGAGGAAGGAGCAGGAGCGGCTGCGAGACGCCGAGCGAGTGGAACGAGTCCCGGGCCTCCCTGAGCCGCAGCCGCCGCGGAGCGCCCTGCCCGCCATCCCAACATGGACGAAGAGGGTGGCGGAGGTGGCGGCGGTGAGTGCGGGGCTCGTGCGGAGGGGACGCGGTCCCTCAGCCGGCGCTGCGGGCGGCAGGACGGCAGGAGCCCCTGAGAGCTGCCGCGGCCCCTGCCGCCGGTGCTGCCCCGTCCTGCCGGCGCCCCCGGGCCGAGCCGCTGTATCGGCGCTACCGAGCACCGTGCGGGCGGGGGCCGGGCCACAATGGGGGCTCTGTGCCCCGTGCCCAGGCAGGGTCTGGCGGGGGCGCGGCGGGTCCGGGCGCTCCCGGGGGCGGCAGGGCAGGGCAGGCGGGTCCCGGCCCCGCCGCCGTGACAGCCCCGCGCTCGCTGCAGCAGCTGCTCCCCTGCTGCGAGAGGGGAAGGGGCAAAATATAAAAAAGTCTGCGTCTGGCGGTGTAGGAGCGGGGAAGAGAGTAATTTAGCTCTGCGAGGTCTCTGTTTGTGTGTGTCATGTTAATGGAGGCTCGGTGATAATCACGGGGTGGTTCAGCCAGTTTAAACAAGGTGAACTGTTTCCAAACGCAGCGGCGTTAACCTTGCCAGATAGTACTTTTAGAAAATCCGGACTCGCATGTTGGGGAAGCTTTTATTTGTATTTTTTATCTTTTGGAGACGGGCTTGCGCGCTGCCCCAGTTTAAGGCACTGCAGACGTGCCACACGCTTCCCTCCTTTAATTTATAATGTGTTTTGCGAGTGCGTGTGTAAAGCTGCTGCCTGAAATAACCAGTTCTTGTGTATCATCAGCGATAATGGTGGCTGAGCAGGAGCTGATCCTGCCCTGGGGCAGAGGGATCGACTGCATGGCCTGCCCTATATTCAGCGTGTCTGTGACCGTCCGTGCCGTGGTGGTACAGAGGGAGCGATCAGGGTACATCTTAAACCAAATGCTAAACAGGCGGCCTTTGAATGCATTGGCTGATCTCTAAATAGGTAAAGTAAGGGCTAAGCACTGTGTGATTAATAGTTGCGCGGTACTTGCTAATTCTAAATATAATTACCCAGAACTCGGAAATCAAGAGGGTGTGGTGTTTGTTTTGACAACTTGAAAAAATAATGCTATGATGAATCAGAAAAATAATTCTTCAAGCAGTGGGTTGGAAATGTGGCCATTTCTCAGCAGGCATTTCTGCTTGTTTTGACAGTGATAGACTTAACTCTTAAAAAAAAAACAATCTGAGAAAGGAAAGCTAAAGACAAAACAAGTCGGTCCTGAAAAGTTATTATTCAAAGCAGTTGAACGCTGTAGTTGTAAAGAGCAGAAAGCCAATTTAACTCAAAATATGTTATTTTTACAGTATTATGGGCTTGACTTGCATCTGTAGTTAAGGGAAATGAACATGCTTGTTACTTGCACTAATTGTGTGTATGTATTACTTAATCTCGTGCAAAATATAAACTAGAAAGTGGACATACTGCTGAATTAATCTTTCATAAGGTGTTAAGCATTTCAAAGTTGGATTTTCATGAGAAGACAAATATTCAGGGTCTGGGGAGGAGACAGTCTGTATTTAGCTAAACGGTGATTCTATAGGTGAAGCCAGATTTGTACCTCTTAGCATGCAAGTGAAACTAATACCACTTTAATAAACATACTGCTTTTTTTGGGTCAAACTACAGTATAGTTCATGTTTGGTTTTGTTGTAAAGCAATTGCAGACAAGTAAGACTGGAACTTTGTTTTGCAGTCGGTGTATATGACATTTTACAATTACTTCTTCTAAGTATTGTACTTTATTCTTGAATAGGGACCCAGTCTCGCTTTTTCTTAGGGATTGCTGTCAATTTGGAACACCAGGATTATTTAGGTCATTTCTAGCTAATGAATTGGCAAGCTGTTGTTTTGTTTGGGGTTTTTCCCCCCTTTTTTTTCATTAATGATAGGAAACGCGTGGATTTGACGGCCCGTTTTGAAACTCTTTATTGCTGTTGAGTAATGAGGCTTGTGATACCTGAGCAATGAGACTCCCTTCCGATTCTGACCAGGGCAGTCCTGTGTTTTGAACTTCTGCAGGACAATTCTAAATCCTCATAAAATTGACATTATTGAGTGGGAGACTCTTACAGCTAAGCTTATCACTGTGCTCAGGTACTTTAGGAAGTATGCAAAATTATTTATGGGCTGCACAGAGTCACCCTAATTAGAGACTTGAACTAGATAAGCATGTAAATATCTAGGACATTAAAGTGTGATTCAGAAGGTAAGCTGCTATTCCCAGTTCAGCTCTGCCTGCTGCACTGCTCTTCAGTTTGATTTGCATCCTATGCTTCAGTTCTCTTTGTCAAATGGGGTCAGTTGTTTTACCACCTCTGATAAAAACTGTGAATGAAAACAGAGCTGTGTAAAGTTAGAATTTATTATTTTAGAAGCACTCGATGGAAGAGAAATGCTAATTAAGGGAATTGTTCTCAGTACCTCCTTCTCTTTTGTATGTGGAGCCCTAAACAGGGCTGTGCATTTACATTGTCCAATCCACTTCCACACAAGCCTCCCATTGATTTCAGCAGAGGCTCTGTGCATGGATTATTGATGCGATATGATCCGAGTCAGTTGGTGTTTGGCTCAACCTTCTTTTGTGTCCTGATTAAAATATCTCTGTGGTTCACTTAGTCAGGGAAATTTCTCCTCCTCCCTCTCCCCACTTGGTTTAAAACCACGTCTTGTGTGATTGGAGTGGCTTTTCTCACAGGCTCACAGAGAGCTGGTGGCGGTGCCAGTGACCGGGACCCTCGCGTTCAATGGTGCTCTTGGTGTGCTCACACAGAGAGTGAGTGATCCTCTGGGAAAGGGCAAAATGTATAAACAGTCAGTGCTGGAGGCACAGCATGGAACTTCTGTTTGTTTTCTGAATTTGACTCCAGTCATCCAGCAGGTTTTCTGTCCCCCAAATTCAATTTTGTGCCATTCCTCTAGAAAAAGACTGCAAGATTGGGTACTTACCAGCTTCTGTATGTTTGTTTTATGCTGTCTCAACAAAGGGCTTTAAACAGACATGCCAGAAGGTTAAAGTCCTGCTTCTACTTGACAAATAGACCAAATTGTAGCACTAATTATGGCATTGAGGTTTCCCTACTGTTTCCCAAACTCTGTGCTTTATTTCTGAATGTTGAAGCTCTTCTGGGACTGAGCAGTTGGGTTGCCCAGCTCTGTTAGTTGCTGGCTGTCCTTGCCAGCGATGGTGCCAGGTAGCACGGTGGGTCTGCAATGAGGACAGAATGTAGACAGTCCTTCCTTAGGACAGACACCAGGAGACCAGATCAGCGGACAGAGCACTTGGGAGAGTGGGTTTGCTGCCAAACCAGGCTTAGCAGGATGACTTCTGTTCTTCTGCAGGGCAAAACAGTTACCTCCTTACAGGTAAAAGCTGTTAAAAGTAACAAATGACCCAGATTTTTCTTAAAAAAAAGTTTTAAATTTGATTAAATAGATATATCAGCCTCATCTCTTCTTTCCACGTTTAATGTCTTTCAAAGGTAGACCTTAAAGGTATCAGAGGCCATGTGGCCTCCTCATGGTTATAGACATTTGCTTTGCATTTAAGACTAATTCTGTGTGTTTTCTTATTTTATGAGCTTCTTTTATTATAAACAAATGTATTTTAACACAGAAGAACGTTAAATATGTTTCACTCCCTGCTCATCAAAGTGGATAACTTGTACCAGTAGTTTTAAATAAAACTTGTCCCAAAGGTCCTTCAGAGGAGGGCTTGTAGTTTTAAATAGTGCTTTGGGGAAATCCCAAGAATATAAAAAAGCACCTGAGTTTGGGACTGACCACTCTGCTTGGTTCTAGGGAGTGAAAAAGAGCAGATACAGAGATAGTCTATTTATGTAATTTAGTTTTTTGTGTTCTTTTACCAGCTAGCAGAGCTTCATGCTTAGTCTCTTTTTTTTGCAAAACAGGTACTTCTTCATGCTAAACTAATCTCACATTTGTTTGGATTATCTGTCAGCTCAGTAGGATCTTAATTTTTACCCCAAAACCATTTACTATTTTATCACTGCAGGAAAAGAATATCATAATAAAGTATTAACAATTATGTTGTACGTTTTAGTTATTTTTGGTGGTATCAGAAAACATGCTTGTTAATTGCAGTAACTTGTTCAGTTTTTCTTAGCCTAATGTTTGATATTTTTAGCTGTGGCTTGGAAGAAAATGTGAAATTTTTACTGATAGAGTTTCCAGAGGGGGTTGGTTGCCAAACTTGGTGTATTGTTATATAATGGTATTTGGTGGCATGGTCAGCAACGTGAGCACACCATGGATTTAGGGGAGCAGTGTGCCTGTAACAGCATCTGTCCTGTTACAGCTGGGAAAGAAAGCTGTGGGATTTACAGGCAGGAACAGAGTGTGTTTTGCAGAACAATGGCTGGGAATCACAGTAATAGCCACATGAAAGTGGGCTCTCTGTGGGCCACTGTTTCCAAATGGATATTGCAATCTTCTAATATCACTGGAGTTCCAAGAGCTTTCACCAACTGAAGGGCTGCAGAAGGTGAGACAACACAGTGATTTTCAAGACATATTCTGCAGTTTACATAAATTTTTTCAATTCCATCATATTTGTTGCTTCCCCTTCTTTCTTTTTATGATTTTGAATGCTTTATCAAAGGAAAATGAAAAAAATACTTTCCTCCATTTTATCCCTATTATAAGAGTGTGTAGTGATAGGACAAGGCTTAAAGGGATGGCTTTAAGCTGAAAGAGGGTAGGTTTAGATTAGATTTTAGGAAGAGATTCTTCATTATGAGCTTGGTGAGACACTGGCACGGATTTCCCAGAGAAGCTGTGGCTGCCCCATCCCTGGCAGTGTTCAAGACCAGGTTGGACAGGGCTTGGAGCAGCCTGGGAGAGCAGAAGGTGTCTCTGCCCATGGCAGGAGGAGTAGAATGAAAGGAGCTTTGAGGTCCTGTTCAACCCAAACCATTCTATTGTGCTATCTTTTTGTCCTGTAAATCTCTCCTTTCCTGGCACAACAAAGGTTTGAAAAGCTTTAAAATATTTCAGTTAAACTGTAGCTCCATCCTACCTGCTACAATCTTCTGCCCCAGTCTTTTCCCTCCCACTGCAAACATGGTTTAATCTGATTCTTTATACACCCAATCTTTGACTCCAAGGCCAACATTTGAACTACCACTAATCTCTTTTCCTTGTTGGGAGTCATTGAATGAGCTGTTTGCAGTCACTCTCTGAAGAGTATCTCCTGGAGGTTTTTCCTAGGTTCTTTCCACGCTTGTCCTGACCCCTTGTACTCAGTACATTCCCTTCCTCCTCTTTGTACTGCCAGCTGCTTTTAGTACTGTTTACTATACTTTTCTTTTTGAAATCTTGCTTTTCTTTTTTTTCCCCTTCTTTGGCTGTTTTCTCCTCCCCCTCCTGTCTTACTTGCTTTTTCATTTGGAAGATGATCTTTCTACTTCCAACTTTTTTTGTGAAGATTTGCAGGACCCTGTGCTTGCTTTAACGCTCTCTTCCTCTCTACATCTTGTTTCTGGATAATTGAATTTGCAAGTAAGAGTGGAACTATCGTATTTAAACTGATGACTCACTGCATATACTCTCTCTGCTCTGGATCCAATACCATCTGTCCCAGCTAAAATGTTGGCTTGTTTGACATCTTAAGATTGTGTAATTGTCATCTTAAGCTTAATGAGACTAAAACAGAGCTCTTAATGTTGTTTCCACCCGCTTCCTCTTTTTGATGTCTGTGGACACATGCTGGTATCCTGAGTGGTTATTGACAAGGAAATAGCGAGATGTTGTAGTTTATTGCTTCTTAAAAAATAGTCTGTGGAGAAGTTGTAGTAAAAATGGCAGTGAAAGGGCAATGCAAAAGTATTGACCTACTTGTGAAATAAGTTATGTTCTCCTATGCAATATTAGTTTTCCTGTTGGAACACACAAATAGATTTAATCTGGTTATGGGATCACATTTTCTGTAGACTTCTGCATGGGACCAGCCAGCACACAGGTTAGCATTTTGTGATTATTGAATGAATCTATATGTTTTTTTTTTCTTTTTAAAGTAATGTGATGGTTAATGATTTCTTCTTTGTCTCCCTGCAGTCCGTGAGTACATGAGCATGTACTTAAGGATTGCACTAATTATAGTGAGGAGTTTGGACCTAATGACCATGTGCTTCATTCACAGAGGATAAAAATAAATCCTTAGCAGCTGGATTATTAGGAAAACCTGTCAAAATATAGAACTGTGAGACAGGGATCCCAGGGAGAGAAGAACATGTGGTGTTTTACTTTGTTTTACAGAAGCAAAAGAGGAGTTGTGTGAACAGATGTACCATTGGCATTTCTGACTTCACTATGCTTTCTTTTAGAGCAATATGTTGTACTGGAAAGGTGTATGAATGAGGTAGTAAGAGTCTATTTATTTATGCCATTTGTATAATTTTAACATTAGCAAATTGTTTTTAATTGCATATGACTTCCTTTTTTTTGATTTCAACAATTTCATGGGAAAATTAGTATTGCAAATTTTTTTGGACAGCAGTGTTTCCTCTTAGTGGGGTAGACATATAAAATCCACTAGAAAACCATGTGTTTTGTGGTCCTCTGAGATTTGCCTGAAGAAGGAAATGGCTTGACCTATTTGGTTGCTATGAAGTAAAAACATTCTTGTTCTCTCTCTCTTTTTTTTTTTTGTGTGAACATCTGTGTCACATTTATTTCATTACTTTCTGAGGTTCTTTAAGCACATTATTTGCTAATACAAAGTTTTATTTAAGGAAAGTAAAGTGATACATAGCTGCTTCCACAATTTCATTGAATTTCTGATATCTGCTTATGAATAGGTACAATATAAGTGGGTAGGTTTTCCAGTCAAAGTTGACATGTTGAAAGGCAGACACAAATGTTATCTAGTATTTATGAGGAAAAAGTGTTTGACAAATTCAGTAGGATCTCATGGAGTTAACAGGAAATGTTGCATGCTGGAACCTTGGGAAATCTAAATCATAATCTCATCCAGGATTTGAAGATGTTTTTATTTAATTTTTCAACAGGTTGGCCTTCTTAGTGTGGTTTTAGTGATTAGCCTCATTTTCAGATGTTTATTATAAAAAAGAAATAGTTATCTTATGCCAGGTATATGGAAGAATTGAAGCTGATTACCAACAGAATGGAAATTTTCCCAATGAGGATAGATTCTATTGATTTTACTAACAATTCTTCTGAATTCCATAAGAAAATTCTTCAGAAAGAATCTGAGATCAGTCCATTCGTGAAAGTTGAATCTGAATTCAGATCTGTCTTTTGCTGTCACGTCCAAGGGCTTGGTTGAATTTTGTAGGAGCTGCTGTTGTTCTTAATAAAAAAGTAGAGAAACCAGTATTGATTTTTAGATGAAATATGTTGAGTGTCTTAACAAAAAAGCTGTGTGGAAATGATGAACTGTGAGTCTGCTGATCTGAGGGTATGGAAGAGGCCATCAGTAACTGTGGGAATTAGTTTGGGTGTCTCTTCTATCCAGCTTCTTGTTTTCACAGAGCTTGTAGGAACATCTCGGTCAAATGAGATTGAAATTGAGTGCTGTGCAAGGCATACTTTGGCAGAAGGAGCTGATGGGCAGGAAAACAAATGTGTCCAGTGTCTCTTGTGCTCACTCTTGTTCTCACACACACGCCTGCTTAAAAAAAGGGTGAAAAAAATGAGTGTATGCAAGCAAGGGAACTGCCTCACACTGTTTTCTCTAAGAGGAGCTGTGAGATGTACTGTCTAATGATTCACCTCTGCACTTTGTACAACTGCCTCATTAGTGTGACTTCTAGAATGCAGATTTCAATTTGTTTTTTTTTGTTTTAGTGTCTGATTCATATTGCAAAATACCATTCATGTTGTTTTCTTGTTGAGTTCAAGTATTCAAGAGTCTATTTGTTGTTACATTTTTGCTTTCATGTCCTGTGGATATCATGTTCCTTAATAAGGTCCTTGTTTAGCTCACAATCAGTGTTGTCTGTAGAGTCAAATTCTGACATAAACAGATCCTATTGCCTTACTACAAGAGAGGGAGAATTCTCAAAAGGGGTATTTGTAGTTGCATTGGATAGTATAAAATAAAGAATTATGGTTGCTTGAGGCAGTGTTTCTTATATTCAGTAGCTGGATTCCCAGTAAGTTTTTGGTTTTTGTTTTTTTTGTCTTTCTTAAGTCAGTTTGTTGTAATGAGCTTCCTGCCCAGTCATTCTATGCCCAAGGAGGACTTTTCCCACCAGACCATGTACTCTGAGTGCAACTCTGACCACTTGCAAATGCGATTTTTGAATTTGTAAAGCTGCTGCATGCTTTTGTTCCAGTGTCTTGCAACTCCCCAGCCAGGGGATGTGGAGGAAAGTTTTTTTCCCAGGAAGTTGAGGTTAAACCACAGTGGCCATAAGAAGGGATGGTGTCTCTGTTCAGGAGAAACTCCATTCCTGGGGAAGAATTTTGCAAGTTAAATGTATTTTCTAGCTGTGAAACTCCTCATGTAATACAGGACAGGGGCTGGGTCCTGCACAGGAGCATTCTCAGTCTTTCTTGAGAAGACCAGAAAGACCTGACCCCTCTCTTGTTCCCGTGCAGTGCTGCTCTGGCTCTGATCCAGGCAGGAGCTGCTGTGTGCAAACCCTGCGTGCTGATGATCCATTGTAGTACATCTGTGGATAGATCTATGGACTTCACTGTGTGGGGTAGGTGAATGAGCATCTTTCTGTTGCTTTGTTGTTCTCCCTTTACATTTTTCTCATTTTTAGTTCGATTTTTAAATTTCTTTTTTCTTTTTTTTTTTTTTAACTGAAAGAGTTCTGCTTGGTACCCACCCAAAAAAAGCACTTTATATTTCAGAAGTTTGCCTTCAAGTGCCCCTATCAGGCTGAAATAATTCTTGGTATAGTCTTGTATTTTGTAAACCCAGTATGTACTAATTGGGGAAAACTCACTTTGCGTGTGGTATCTGTCACATAAATGCATATATGAGTAGTCTGTATTATGGAAGCATATGTTTATAGACTCAAAAGTAACTTATTTTACAGAACTTTTATTATTATTTAATAAATAATTCTGTATTTCAGTTTATATGTACAGTTACTTCTGTAATTCAGTTTTGACCTACTATACCCTTTTAGTCATTAAAATTATCGTGTCATGTAGTTGCAGCATTTTTAAACATTCATCTGGGGACAGGGAAAGTATCTGTGCTTGTGTTCCCACCATCTCTAATCAGCTGTGCCTCTATCCCTGATTTGCAATTTGTAGATGAACTGTTTTGTGAGTGGAAGTTGAAACTGGTAGCCAAGGCCAGTCAGAGTTTGGGGAATTGGCTCTTGTGTCTATGGAAACATTTGCAGTCACAGAAGGGAGAGATTAAAAGGTTCCAGGTATATGTGAGCAGTTTATTCTTTGTGTAGATGTTGCTGATTAATTCTGTAATCTGGGAATCTCAGGCTGGGTCTTCAGCCTGTATTTTATGTGTTGTGTGGTCAGCCTTTCTAGGCAGCTGACATTTCAGTTTGCTGTACATGTTTTAGCAAGGATGGATGAATGGAACATATGGATTTGATTTTTTTTTTTTGGCGATAGGAAGTGGATTTTTGTGCATTAAAAATAGTAACTTTCTTTTTTTAAATATGTGAGCGGAAGCTTCCCCACTCCCGGTGAGATTTTTTTAAATAAGAATACATGTAACTTTCTTCACACTAATTTTGTGCAATGTAAGCTGGAAAGACTGCAATGTTTAGTCTTGGTCTTCTATCAATAAATGACATAGTATCACATGAATGTTTTAAAAGATTAGGTGATATTTTATAAGAGCAAACATAAAAAAAAGACTGGTTTAGTCCTTCTGCTGTGAATTCACTGCTATTCAAAGTAAAGAGAGTATGCATTATGTTATTATTCTTATTCTGCTGAAAACTTACTTCTTTTCCTTTTGTATCTTCTACCTGAGTGGCAAACCTAGAAAAGTAACGTGTTATGAAGGGGAAAGGTTGGGTGAAATTGGTAATCCAAATTAAATACAAATAATACTCTCAAGTTTATAGAGCCTGTGGGTGGGTGGACTTGGCAGATCTATCCATTGTGGTATGTTAGACTTGAAAGAGCATATGGAGATGATTATTTTCTGGCATTTTGTAGTAAAAGTTTTTGAAGAAGGAAGTTTTAATTTTTTTCAATCTATTTTTTTTTTTTAGAAATGAGATGAAAAATAGGAAGAATAAAATTTTTTGCATTGAGTAGTAAAATAGTTTGTTGTAGTAGCACATGAAAAAACAATTTATTCGAAGGTAAGCTGCTAAAAGAAATTCTCCTACTGTTTTCCCATTGGCTGTCTTGTTTTCTGAAGGCAGCCAAAGATCCTGTGCAGCTGGGACTAATACAGGATCCAGCTGTAACTTTTTTTATTGTTGTTCAGATGTCCGGTGATGGTCAGATCTAAGTTATTGTGTGGAAATTCAGTAAAGGAAAAGGGTAGGGTGGGAAAAAAGTGACTCTCCATAAAAGTATTCCAGTAAAAGCAACAGGAACTAGGAGTATCCATTTCAGAACTCTGCCATAAATCCCATCCTGAAATGCTTAAACGCCTTCAGATTTTGCTGTAGACTTTAAGTCATCTAAGAGTTTTTGGCTAATTTTTTAAACAGAAATGAAGTTAGCTGGTTGGAATGGGAAGGTGCCTGTTCTTTCAGATTACTTCATGGAAGAAGGTGCTGTTTTCTCATTCCTAGAACAAGGCTTTGGTCTCTTTGCCCTTTGCAGTGTGGGTGCAGTAGGTAATGCTGGAGTAGATCAAACAGGTTTGGTTTTACTAATTTCACTTCTGCTGTGTTTTGCTGGTCTTTGTTCCACAGAACCTAAGGATGTAAGAAGGGGAGAAGGCTAATATTTTTCTATAGAATTACCTTTGGTGTATTTGGTGCTTCCAACTCTGTCTTTTAGGTGTCTGCTTCCTCTCCAAATCTTCATCCCAAACGTAACTTGCTGAGGGAGTCCATCACACAGCTGCCTGAATTTCAGAGTTCTTTTACTGTTACTCCAAACCTGTAATTTTAAATGTCATTACTCAATCAGTTTGTAATTGCACTTGTCTAATTTAAGAAGTTTAATAACAATAGTATACAAATTATAAGTCCTGATTGACTGAATGAGCTGGCTTCAAATACTGTAAGTGATATCCATCAATAATGACAGTAACATGAATTTAAAACATAATTACTGTCTCAAACTGGATATTGCATTTCTTTTCAACCTTAGTTGGTTGTTACTAATTTTTTTTTTTGTTGGAGGCAAAAGAAAAAAGAAAGGATGAAGATTTATGGTGGGTCTGTTGGTAGCCTGGCACTTTGCCCCTCAGTCCTAGAGCAGAATAGCAGCAACAACTTACTTTCCTTCCTGAGCAAGTAGGAGCTGATCTCTGGCTTCAAAGTGGAAGTGAAATGTGGACAAACACTGTGCTTTGAAGGCAAAACACTTCTAACACGAAGCAGTTGCAATGCAAAAACATCTGCAATGTCCTTTTACATATAGTATTTTAAATGAATACCATGCAAATAATTTGCTGTACCTTTTTTTTTTTTTTTGACATTTGCAGGAATTAAATAACCAGTACAACATTTTATCCTTGTTTAGTGAAAATGGTAGTCAGAGTTTTCTCCCTATTTTTAAAGGCCATGATCTTTATGTGAATTGTGAAGCGCCTAAAGGAGTCTCTTTCAGTTAATTGTTTTCTTGAAGTGCAGGTCAACTTCCAGTGCATTTTGCAAAATTGGTTTTATGTAGACTCTGCCAGTGTCAAAGACCATTAAAATACAGCAACTAGAATGAGAAACTTGGCTTACAGATTTGCTTTAGGATGTTTTGGCTGTCTTCATGACACATAAGGAAAATTAAGAAAATATTTGTGGCTTGAGAATAAAATCTGCCAGCTTAGTTGAAGGAAGCAGTATGATAATGTCTTGCATCTTGGAGAGAGAACACTGCATTGCAAATATTACTGTATTGTATTTTTCTCTGGAGTTCATTTGGACTTAGGAGATGATTTTCTAATGTGGTGGGAGAACATCAAAAGGTCCTCCTCACATTGGAGGAATAACAGTACAATAATTCTAGTGAAGTTTTGGCTTTTCAGTACCTCATTTTACATTTTGAAGAAAGGGTTTCCTGCTGAACAAACACATGTTAGTCTGATAGCATTTTCCTGTATTTGAATTGTGAACAGTCAAATGACTCAAAAAAATTTATGTTGAAGTAGATACAGGGTTTTAGCATAGAATATGTGCATACAATAAATCTATTCAACTAATCAGTCTGCTTCCTTTTTCTCCCACCCCCTTGCAGCTGGAAGTTCATCAGCTTCTGCTACTATATCTAGCTTCCTCTTGAGACTTTCTGGGGTAGAGTTAACAGTGGTGGCAGGCATTAGTGAACAATGTCGTGATTATATTCTGTGGGTCTGTATAAGTTGTCATTTTCCATTGCTGCTATTTCTAATGGAAAATATGTCATCTCTTTAGTATGAGCATATTATGTGTGCTGGGCAAAGTTGCATGCTGCAGGGTTTAGTGAAAGCACGTACATCATTAAATCAGTATAAAATATTTTTAGGTTTCATTAGTGACCAATTTGGCATTTAAAATGGAAAATTTATGATAAGGTTTTGTTTTCATAAGATCTTAACTAGGATAACACAGGATGGCTAGACTTTCATTGTCAGTTTATAATTAATTATGTTTTGAGGTTCTTTAGTGTATGTTGCAACACTGTTTTGAGGTACAGCTGTAGAATGATTCAAAAAAAGAAAAATTAGATGCTTCCAGTTGTCTTATCAGTTGTGAACTTCATGATAAAATACTTGCAGTCAGAACTAATGGAATCTAACAGCCTGATTAAAAACTTCTGTAACTGATTTTTGTTGACTTATTTTCTCTAAAAAATCCCAATATAATCTTTCAGAACCAGCTTCTGGTCATGTGGAGATACTGGTTAAACATCTGTAGGGTCAGTTGGGTATGGCACTTTGGTGTTCTGGTCGAGCTTGAAATACTTACTTGCAACAAAGTTTCAAGATCCCCTTTATTAAGACATTTAACAGAACAGATGCTATGATTGAAGATCTTTCAGAAGTAGTTTCTGTATGGTTTTCAAGTGCACTATAGACTGCTGCCTGTGTAGAGGTACAACAGAATTGTTGGGTCTAGGATTAAAGTGCCACTGCTTTTATTACCAACCACTTATCTAAATGTTTGAGAAATCCTTTAAACAAGGAAGAGTTTACCTGTGAATGGTAATTCTGCAGGTGTTTTGTACTCACTGTCTGTGTCTGATATGCAGAGGAATTTCTGAACTGCACAAGTAAGTTTTCCCACTGTTCAGTATGGGAGCTGTGTTGGTAGAGCTGCAGACACTGTTGCTACAGACTGCTTAACAGAAGTTGTAGCTTGGTATTTCTGGTTGCCCTTAGGCAAATTTAGGATAATTGCAAGTATGTTAATATGAGTCAGATTTTTTCAGTCTTACACAAAGTTTGTCTTTGTATAATGAAAGCTTGTGCCAGGTAGAGCACTGCTCTGAAGGCACTGCCTCTTTGGAAAGGTGCTTAGCAGAGGCTACACCTGACCACACTGTCAATGGGACTGGTATGTGAAAAAAAATCAGGATTTACTGTAGGTTTTACTCATTTAGGAAGTGATGTCTTTTATTGTTACCTTTTGTACCTTGTTGAGGAGTAGCAGAACTAAAACATAATCCTATTCAATTGTTTTCCAGTCAAAAAAAATGTTTCCTATTTGAGCCTGACAGGATGAAGTGGAAATCTAAGAAAGAACGTTTATTAATAGGTGGACTTAAAAATAAGATTGAGGGTTGAATCCCAGTTAGTTGCTTACATTTTGAGGGA
This sequence comes from Lanius collurio, assembly GCA_020086605.1. Taxonomy (NCBI): domain Eukaryota; kingdom Metazoa; phylum Chordata; class Aves; order Passeriformes; family Laniidae; genus Lanius; species Lanius collurio. Next base: position 11,488,451 of record JACBWW010000025.1, on the reverse strand, counting down.
AAATGCTGAATCTCAGAGACATTGAGAGTAATAAAACTAAATTGCTTAGATCTTTGAAGTTTGTATGGATATGATTTTTTTTTTTAAGTACTTAGCTGAGAAAAATTACTAAGTTACTTGAAAATAAAGTACAAAAGATTATGTGTTCAAATTATTTTTCACCGATCTCTTTAAGGAATGCAGTGATTTTGCCAGTAAGGGGCAGAGAAAACAGCTTAGAAAGGGCAATGTAATATTTCAGCAGATTTAGTTGAAACAGTGGGGGAAAGTTTAAATAGGAAGAATGTATTTATTCAAATGAGTTTTTGATCAGAATGCCAGGAGGTCTGCCTGGAGTATGAAAGATCTTTCTTTTTGTAACATATAAGTTATGTCTGTAGTTAGAAGAATTTCAGCAAATGTTGCATGTGCTCTGTTCTGGAAGTGTGGTGAGGCACATTTGGTATGACTGCTGATGGTCTTTTGCCAAGCAGAGTGAGAGTCCAGGGGTGTGACCCTACGGTAAGTGGATCCATCCAACAGACTTGTTATCAGTGAGCCAGATAAAAAGCTCTTTTATATCTGAATTAGTGACCTGTCAAGCTAATTGTTTCATGGTGTGATGGCAGCCAACAATTCACAAAAGCTGAGTATACTCTTTTCTGAGGAATCTGAAAATGCTTAGTCTTAAGCTCAGCTTTGCTATTCCTTCTCCAGTAAATCTGTGAGTAAATTCCTGACTCTCTCCATGCCCTCTCAGATTGAGGCAATGGGACCAATGTGCCTGTTAATGTTGTAGTAAGAAGCTGGAGTAATTCAAGCCTAAGACAGCCAAAGAAGCAAGACACTGTGTTAGCTGCAGTGCTTCTCTCTCCAAGTACTGCTGCTCAGTGGTTTCCATAGCAGGTACCAGGGTTACTTTTTTTGGAGGAGACTGCAGGAATTTCAAAGGCTTACACAACAACAGACATCACGTTGTGCTCCCTGGAATCTGTCTTGTTTTGGGTAAATGTGAATGCTGCTCAAGCAGTTACTTGATAGATAACTAGTCCTGCGTGGCACTCTGTGTTTGGAGACATTCCTCAGGGAAGGAAGATTGCTTTCAAATCCGGCAGTTGCTCCACTTCCTTCAGTGTGCAACTGATCTTGGAAAATGAATAAATAGAAAGCTTCTGCAATAAATACTGTTCTGAAATCTAACTCCAGAGCTGTGTCAGGCAGGGATGGGGGAAGGGGAAAAATGAACTTTGCCTTGCTTTTTCTGAAAATTGGATTGTGTGCTTTAGAAACAGCCGGCAATCCTAAGTATCAGCTAATGCTCCTCACTAATGAGTGCAGTGCTGTGAGCAGATCCCTCACTGCCAAGAGTAGATGTTACTGGAAATTTGTGACGGAAAGCCTGTCTGAGCCCCAACTGTTTTGCTGGGAACATGGTAGGTCTGATGAGCTGTGCCTGAATATTGAGCAGGATTTGGGGGTATTGCTGGCGGCTGACCACACGCTCTGGGCTCCAGGACCCCCCTGCAGCTGCTCAGCGACATTCCTGTCAATTTTCCGTGCTGCTACTCGAAATGGATCTGACAGGAATGTCTGCTACTACTCTGGTGTGTTTGCTTTTCAAGTCTATTTTCCAAGGTCTATCCTAGGAAAAAATGTAGGTGCCTGCCAGCTAACCATTTCCTCTTCCCAGTAACTCAGGGTGACTGGGGAGACACGGCCCTTCTGTGAGGGTAAAGCTGAAACACATTGCTGCCATCTTATTCCTTGTTCTTTTTTCCTTATACTATTTCAAAACCTGAAGGAATCTGTTTTTGTTTTCCTCTTCCTCATGCAAAGTGTGATGAAATGATCTCTGCTTTCAGAAGGAGTTGTCCCATCCTTGGTCTGAGGTGCTTGTATCCTGGAGCTGAAAGAAATCTAGATTGGCAGCAGGACATGTGTGGTTAGTCCAGTTGTTCACAGGGACTCCTGGGAGTTGTGTACCAGTGGGAGATGGAGTGTCCCTGCTTTCCTTTTCATCCACAAACCATTCTGGGAATGGTTGGGAGAAAGAGTCCTGTCCTGACTGCCAGCGGAAAGAAGTTGACAAGAGAGATATTTACTCCCCTGTTAGTAGTTTAAACTTAGATGTTCACACTCTACAGGGTCATCCCAAAGCCACTGAAGTGAGCACAGAACCGAATCCTGAGCAGTGGCTGCAGTACTTCAGGCAGTCCATCTTCTCAGTCTGTATGGGCTCCCACTTGTTCTGTTTTCCATCAGCAGTCTGAGCAGGTCACTCTCCTGTGCTGGTCATCCCCAGAGGTGTTTAAAGCTAATGTGTCTTTTAGTTCCTGTCAGTGTTGCCTCTATGCTTGGCTCAATCAGAAGTGAACTGTGCTGGGACCATCCAGTCCCTTTCCATCCAGTTCTTTGTATAATTCTGTCTAGTAATACACTGCAGTTATATTGGGCAAAATCATAAATGCCTCAAGTTAGAAGGTACATCCTGCTTCTGTTGTGTGGCTTAAAAGATCTTACTTGTGGAAAGCTATTGCATCTACACATTTTAATTTCAGATTTTTCTCTTTTTGCTGCAGGCAAGCTAAATCCACTGCTCTTTTGCTGCCCTTTCTTTGCTCTGTTGTGAAAGAAGGGTTTCAGTTAAAGACATGCTATCTCTGATGTGCCACTTAGCTATGCTGTGCATAGTTGGCATGGTGATCTGTTCCTTTCACCTCCTAGATAGTGTTGAGGGGGAGCCCTGATTTCCTTCCCAAGACTCCCACTTGAAAAGTGGCTGTTGTTCTGCATTGCAAGTGGATACATGATGTGCTATCAGCTGTTACCCGTGGTGTCCCCTGGTGTTATTGCAGAATCATTCTCTTGCTCAGGGGGTGTGAAAAATTTTTGTGACCTGGATCTTGCCATGAAAGTGTACAAAAGAAATTCAGAATATGCAGACTTTAACTCTGTAAAGACTAAATTTGTGTTAGTGTATACTATAATATAATGTACTCTGAGCAAAGGCTTTCAAATGCAAACACCAGAGAAAATTTGTTTGATTTCAGCTATGGCACTACATAAATTCCCCGTTTGTTTCTCCAGTTCTGCACATACAATCGCTCCACAGAGAGAAAATTTTTACTGAGCTTTCCCAAAATTATTTATCTGTGAGACTCTGCCTTGCAGCATACATAATGAGGAGGGGAAAAAAATTATTTGTTTCTGTTTAACAGTATTTTGTTGTTTGATGCAGTGTGAAGAAAAGTCTTGAGGCCACATTATTTTGGAAGAGTAATATCTGTATTTATAGTGGTGGTATTACTACACAAAACTGATTCTGATCACCCTTCCTCATTATTTGCTGTGCAGAAAAGAAATCAGATGCAATAGTTTTCTTGAAAAGCTGAAAGCAGAGTAAGAAAAATTTAAGGCAATATAAATGCCCCACTGTCCCTAAGCCAGCAGGACAATACAAGACTTTGCATTTTTACTTACAGTGCTTGGCACTGGACAGCATTTCATTTGTCCAACATTACTTCGCTGTTACTGTTTTCCATGTTGGAAGAGGACTGTGATGTTAAGATGTGATAGTGTGACAGTGTGTAGCTGTAACACTGCAATCAGAATGGTGATTCACCAGAATTCCTGAATAGTAATTGGTAACTGATGCTGATGAAGGCACTTGTTATACTGGATAGTATTTCCTGTCTCTGTGCTAATCTGTTCATAGCCCTCTCTGAAACACATACCACTGCAGCGTGGCCAACATCTCCCTTTTAAATTTCCACATCAGCTGGAATAAAATTTTTCTGCACTTCTCAAATATGCATGGATATGCATATTTTAACACTTTATATTATTAATGCAAGTATTAATGTATTTGGGCAAGAGACCTAGAATGTTAAGTTAAACTCAGCTTTCTTTTCGTATTCAGTAATTTGTATTTACATATTTTAGAAAGAAAAGTTGGCCTAGAAGCATCTTCTGATCTTGAAGCAAGAGTAGGGTGACTTCAAAAGAAAAATGTTTCTGAAAGGAAATCCATGCTTATCTATTATTAATATCAGGTTGAACTACTTTTTGTACTTTGAGAGTAGTCTGTGAGGGTGGGGTTTTGGGGCTGAGCTAAGCTGGTTTTAGGGCTGGCTGACCTCAAGGGGGTTGCTGTGTCCTGTACGTTTGTGCTGCCAGGGGTTTCTGCTGTGCCTGTGTTGTTGTGTTGGGCAACTCTGTGGTCCCTTGGTGCATTTGTCCTGCTAAACTGGGAAAAAAAACAAACCCAGAAAAAACAGGGTCCAGGCATCAAGTGGCAAAGCAATGCAAATACAGGAGCAGGTACCAACTCATTACCTGTGAAATCTTCCTCAGACCTTTCTTCTTTCTCCCCAAGTGATGCTCCTTTATTTGATTGAAAGCGGCTCTTTTATTTAATTGTTGCAAAACACTTAATTTCCTAATGGAAATACATAAAAACGTTGAAATAAGACACATGGTTGAATTAAAGCAGGCAAATATAATATAAACGTGACCTTCAGTACTGCCTGCTCACAAAAATAAGAGCATGGGCAGTGAAAAAGAAATACGAATTAACTTAAACACAGCCTGCTTTCTAATGGCCGGTATGTGTGTCAGAGGCCTGATGAGGAGCTCAAAGGCAGGGGAGTTCTGGGGGTGTTTCTGTAGGAAGGTGGGGATGTGGCAGTGGCTGTGCTGCCCCTCTGTGCCTTGGTGCCGATAAGCAGGGCAGCTCAGCGCCCCCCGGCAGGATCAGCAGCTCTGGGAAGCCTTTGTGCCCCCGTTCCCCGCACAGCTGTCGGTGTTCCCTGCACACACACTCGGGGAAGGCACAGCTGCTGCTGCTGCTGCTGCTGCCTCCTCTTCCTTCTGTGCTCTTCACACAGAAACATTTGCAGGTACCGTGGCAGGACATGTCAGTTGTGACATCTGAAATCAGATGGGTTTTAGAAAGCAGGTAAAAATTTTCTTTCCCTGCAAATGAGTGTTATCTGGAGTCTGTTTTTGCACGATTGTGCAACTTTCTGCTTGACTAGAGATGCTAACACATTAACAAATTATGTAAGGCTATTTCTGACTGGAACAAAAACATTATCTTTCCTTATTTGAAGTAATCCTTATGGATTATAAGAAATACTGCTTGTGTTTTACAAGAGATGATTTCAGACTTGATGGTGCAGTCACTCTGCTGGAACTTTTCTATATAGAATAAAAAATGTATTTAATATTTCCAAATTTTTATGCTTTTGTCTGTTTGAAAAACCCAAACACTACACTAATGTATGTTATTGATATAATAAACCTGCTTTGCAGTGGAAATAAAAGGAAAAAAATCGTGAAGGTATAACAAGTCAGAGGGAAACTATTTCCTCTAAATTCTTGAAAATGTGTTTTTATGTGGTAAGAGTATTAATATTTTAGGGTTTCCCTCTCTCCTATTATTAGAAGCACAAAATGATAATATCTTAACTGTAACTTTCCTGCAAAGTATGTCCTTATCCTAGAGAAAAAAAAATGTTTTCAGGAACATCTTGAAATGGTGTGATTTCCAGCAGCTAAACAATGAGATTGATGGATGTGCGTTGGAGGTTCTCTTCTGGGCTTGGCCACTAATGTGATTTCTGGCCACAGAGTCCCTTGTGATTGAAAACTCAAAATAACTCTGCAAGCCATGGATTCTGTCCTAGATTCCTCATACCACCAACTGGTGATTTTTTTTTGTGTGTGTGTGAAAGGATATTGTGTACAGGATTATTTCCCCTCTTAATGCAAGTGTCATTGCTCCTATGCTGGAACATGCTCAGCAGTGACTAAAAAGCAGATTCACACAGTAAGGTAGTTAATGAAGCAGCTAAATCCTGCTGGTTTTCCTGATTGCATTTAATGTGGATACAGTTTGTTTCTGCACTGTGAAGTGAATCTATTCAGAAGGATGTCCTCCTACGAAAACTTCTGTGGAATTTTTAATAGCCACAAGTAGTTGGAGCACTGTTTATACATCTTGTCTGAAAGCTGGAAAATGTTCCTGTAATCAAGTTTTTAAAAAAGGAAGCATGTAGGGGGAAAGGAAGAGAGAACAGCCTGAGAATATCCGTTGAGACAAATGTCCTGAGACAATCAGATTTGTTCTCAGAGGTGAATGTATATTATTTTAAAGGCCAGAAGAAACATGTCTACCCATTTTGTGTATGGCTGAGAAAGGTTTGTTTAGTTTTAAGCCTTGCATTGTGTAAATATCTTTACACTTGCAAGATGTTTCAACTGTAGCAAAATTCCATCTAATTGTTCTTTGCTTGGAATGCAAATACTGAAGACCACTAATTTGAGACTGACACAGAAGAAGGAAGATGATTATGAAACCAAGAAGTTAGCTGAGCAATGAGAGTAGGGGTGTTGTATTGCTTTGTAAGTGGGGTTACAGAATTAGTGTTTTGTCTGTGTTAGATATTGTTAAGATGTTTGCTTTCTGCTGGTTGTGGATATTTTACTGGGTCCTCTTGAGATGAACTCTGAAGTCATTTGCAGGGTTCAAGTGAGATTGCTTCAGCCTTTGCCTGGTGACTGGCACTCGAAAGGCCAATAAGTGCAGTTTGACACAGGAGTTTGCTTCTTATGATTCCATTGGAGAGCTGGAAGAGATGTACATTTTGCTACTGAAAAAGATGAAAGTATCATAGTTATGGACTGGGAAAGTACTAGAGTTCTGATTCCTGTTATGGGATTTACTCCTGTTTTCACTAACCCATGGGAACTTTCTTTGCAAGCTGATCTGTTGCAGTTCTTTCTCAGTCTCTAAAAGTTTTTGGATTTTTTAGTACTTGCTAGCTCAACAATGCTTCTTATGGAGAGTTGTGGGATAGTGCTCCTCTTTGGGTATTGTACTTGGGCTGTCTGTAGTGAACAGTTGTTTAACCAAGTGACATCACAACTGATGCACTGTACACTGATTTCTGTGGTGAGGTGCAGTTTGTTTCTTTTCCTTGACATGGTATAGCAAACAGAGCTCTATTAAACGTGTGTTCCAGTAAGTGTTGGCTTACAGGATATTAATTTAAGTACATTTAGTTCAGTTACAAGAATTGAACTCTATAGCAAGTTGGATTATATTAAATATTTTTCTATTTTTTTTCTGTTGGTAGGAGGAGTAGTGTTGCAACATATTTGTTTGATTCTTTCTGTTTGGCCAAGAATATAATTTGTATTTTCAACAACTTTGTTCCTCATAAGTAAAGTATGAGTAGTATATTGACTTTCTGTTTAGTAGTACCTGAAGCTCTGAAGTTCTAGAAAAAGAAAATGCTCTCCCTGTAAGCAAAAAGATTTTCACAGCAATGACTTACATTAGAATATTGCCTCTATTTAAAGATTAGAAGATAGCATGAAACATGCTGCAGCTGTAGCTCGTTCACTGTACTGAACTGCTTTTGTTCTTTTCTAGTATTTAAATGTTCATGCTAACTCCTCCCATCCTATCTACTTTGTGTTTAGTTTGGTGAAAGACAAAAAACCTCAGAAGTGACTCAGGACAGCTAGAAAATTTATTCTACAGAACAAATACATGATATGTGCTCCATGAGTTGTTCTGTGTGGAGGATTATAGGAATACAAGGTTGAAAAAGAAGTGCTCTTGCTCTGGAGGCAAAAGGGTGGCCTTGGGAGGGGCCTTGCCAGAGCAGATCATCTCTTACCATGTACCTGCAGTGTTTGCTTAGGGCTGTAAAGATGTTTTAATGCACCATTGTGTGTTGCCCTCCTATGTTAATATTTCAGAAGCCTTCATTGAAATACAGAAATACTGTTAGCCTTTGTTTTAAGACACAGAGTTGAAACAGCAGGGACAGCAGACATAAAGTCATGTGGCCTCCTGGAGCAGACACCTTCCAGGCTGTAATACCACGTGAAGTCTCTTCAGAAACTTTCTTTTGGTGCATTCATTTTCCCACTGATGCATTTTCTACAGCATAGACAGCAGCAGGAATGGATAAGCAGTAAAGGATGTTAATAAGGCAGACATCTTCAGTATCCCACAGAGGCCAATCCATGTGACTGCAGGACACTGCACTTGGGAGTGATCCTGATGAGTTCATCCCTTCTCGTGCTGGAAGTGTGAGGGGAAGGAAAATGCTGTCTATACCAAGAGTTTCTAGAAGTTGAGCAGTGTTGTAACTCCCACTCAGTTGCATCCTGACTCTTCTATTCTTGTCAAAAGATATTGAAATCTTTTGGCTCTGGTATTTAAATACTGTTATTTAAAGATGTTGCATTAATGTCCAGTTTTATCTAAGTACTCTCCAAGTACAGAATCTTCTTTTCCAGCACACTGCTTGTCTTGTATCTGGCAGATAAATACTTGATGTTTTTTCCTAATGCAAAACGTAGTCTGACTCCATTTAGCTTTTTTCCTTTCTGTCTAACAGCATCATTAATTATACTGTGAGGCTTGTCTCTACTGTGGCTGTGATCAGAGGAGAGGAAAACACAGCAGACAGTATTTGGGTGCTGTAGGAAAACACTGAGGTGTTTGATTTCTCTTTTTTGTGGGTTACTCATGCATAAAAAACTGTTACAGTTCAGGTTGATTCCAAGAAAGCAATTTCCCTTGTTGCAGATATTCCAAGCCTGTCCCAAGGAGCCTTCACTGCACAGTAGAGTAAGGGAGAAGAAACTGCAGCACCACTCACTGGGGTGCAGATTTGGGGAGGGCTTGTGGTAGTGGCTAATCCAGAGGTTTTGTAACTCAGCTTGAAGAAAAAGCAACACCATCTATGAATCCTGAATATTCAATTCTTAAAGATGATTTTCTTTTCAAGTTTGATTAGTATTTTCAGTTAGGAGCAAAGGTGAGATTTACCAAAATGTCTTGTTGCAGCAAAGAGTTAAAAACTTAACATCTCATACTGATACTGCTGCTGTAAAACTGCAGTGTAATTTCATCTACAATACTGCAGAAATGCTTTCAGAATGTGCTTCCTAGCTACGAGAGTGGTTATATATGGTTTGCCTTTTTTATAATCAACACTGGGTAGCTGTGTTAATTTTATTTTTTTGGTCATTTAACTAGTTGGAATATTTGTGGTGTGTGTATAGTCATTAATTTTCATTGGTTTAGGATCTCAGAGGAAACATGTAAGACAAAGATGTGTTGTAGGCACGTGTATTTATAAGGTTTGATGTGAAAAGACTCCTACCACTATTCTCATGCAAGAAATTTTTAGGAGTGGGTGGCTTTCTGATGAGATGAAGAGAATAAAGGCAGGTAAACATATTGAAGTCTGGTGTTTGTTCAGCAGAAGACTGTCATTTCCTAAACTGAAAGTAATTTAATAATGTTTGTATCTGGAGTAGTTAAATGAAATAATTTGCTGTAATTACTTCATGTCTAACAAGGTCTGTCGCCATTTGGATTTTGTTATGATTAGGATCCTGAAAGGAAAGGAGCTTAACCACTGGACGTTGAAATAATCAATGTATTTCATTATTAGGATTCAAACAGAAGCTCTGTTCTAAATATGTGTTTAAAACTCTCCTCTCAAGCTGAACTTTTTTTTGTAATCCTGTTGCTACAGTCTGTTATACATTTATAGGACACAAACTAGTGGCCTTGGCCATCCCAAGTGACTACATTTGTTGTGTGTTGCTCTTACATACCTCATTAATTATTTTTGTTGTTCCATTTTACTGAGCTGGAAGGAAAAAGCTGTTCTGTAATTAGGAGCTATTTCCAAGAAAGTGGGTAGCATTAGAACCATTATTAAAGGAACGTCACACACGAGGTGAACATTTGTGGTTGGTGTCTAAATGAGCAGAAGTAATCACTGTCCAAAGAAGCTTCTTGCTGGGGAACATTTGATTGTTCAAGAAAAGCAAAGGTTTTGTGCAAGTAATTTTTGGTGGTTGCTGGTTTTCAGAGAGGCAAGGTAAGGGTAGGTTGAGTGATACACTTGCAATCCTCAGTAGTGGCTGATTTTTATCAACAGGGTCATATATTTGATTTAGCATGGCCGGGGAGAGACCTAAAATTGACTTGAATACTACAGACTCACCTCAATGATGTTATGCAAAGCCCATATTTGTGTTAGATAACTGATTCTGCTGCTGTATTTGTATATCCTGCTGTGGGCAGGTATTTGGTGTTGCAGGTGTTGGGTTGTACCTGCTTGCACCTTTCTCTCCAAATAAACCAAATGAAGGGGCACTGCTGGGATAAGTGATGTCCTGAACTCAGCACCAGCATACACATCACTGGCTATTCTTTGCTTATTGATCTGGGAGATAGTCATGTCTTCTGAATTGTAATTTACATGAAGAATTTTAGTATGTTACTGATATAATAGGAATTATAGCAGACTTGAGTTTAGTAATTGAGCTATAGAGCCAAATCTTGCCACGTTGTGTGATAATAGGATTCCTTTCATTGTCTGTTTTTCTGTTGAAAGATAGATTCTGTGCATAGTCATTCATTTGATTACCTTACCTAGGGTTTTTTTGAAGCAGATTACAAATAAATTAGATTTAGATTTAATTTGTGTTGTTTTGATTTGTTTGGGTTTTTTTCCTGAAAATGATGTAAAAGAAATGTCCTGATGTTTCATGTAAGCTTATTTTTCCTAATCAGTTTATTAAGTTTTCTGTGATGATGAGGTATGTTTGCAAATGCTAAAGAACTGTATGTTTTGCTTTATTCCAGTGCCTGATGACCTCTCCATGGAAGAAAGAGAAGAGCTTTTAAATATTCGGCGCAGGAAAAAAGAACTGATTGATGATATTGAGGTAATTGATTTACTGGAAAGATCCTTAGAAAACTGCTTCAGTAGATTAAGTTACAGTAAGCTGCAGACCTAGATATGAATTTCAGGTAATGGTTTTAAAAGCATATAAATGACTTAAGCTAAATACTCCCTAATTATCAACAGGATTTATGCATCATATGTGTGCTTTTAAAAATATTAACTTCTGAACTTATGTAATGCAATATGTGCAGATGTCCACATTTGATTTGTGCAATCAAAAACTCATTAAACAGCAGATTTGCATCCAGGATAGGAGTGGGTAAGAAATGTGGGTAAAGAAATCTTATTAATTGAAAATGGAAGCTTGGTCTTCGTGCTTTGACACGAGTACACACTGGGAATGCAGGTTCATGTGTTTAGCAGTCATTCAGTTGTGGTAAAATCTTTAAAGATCTAAGGAAGCCTGAAGATTGTTCACTTTTCTTCTGGTAAGTAACAAATATTAGAAAATAAAACCTAACTATCATATTATTATATGATGGATAATTTCAAAAGGTTTTCTAGTGTAGGTTAATGTATTGTCCTTCCTTCTTTTGACAGAGATTAAAATTTGAAATTGCTGAGGTTATGACTGAAATTGATAATCTGACTAGTGTAGAAGAAAGGTAAGTAATGCCAACATATGAACGTGATTCAGTAAGACCTTGATCTTCCAGGAACAGCAAGTGAAAATACCTTTCCTACGCTAAACAAACAATGGATCCACCTTTATTTAGTCTGTTATAAAGTCTCTAAAGCCTGACTTTATCCCATGCAGGCATACCATTTGTTTGGCTAGAGAATATATTGGATAGCTTGTAATATTTAACTGTCCAGTTGATAAGGATATGGGTCTCTGAAGCTGCAATTGCTTATAGGATTTGAAAATACTATCATAATTTTCTCCATTATAAAAACGGAATGTCTTGGTTTTGTAATGCAGCATACAAGGTAGCCAAAATACAAATTAAAAGCTCATCCACAAGTAGTTGTTTTTGTAAAAGAGCAACTGGTAAGTGCTTGTTGTTTCTTCTTTGTCTCCATTTGTAGCAAAACTACACAAAGAAATAAGCAAATAGCCATGGGAAGGAAGAAATTCAACATGGACCCTAAGAAGGTAGAGAATTTTTTTTCTACTTGTCAGAAATCAAGTTTCTGCTTGTAGTATGATCTGTGACAAATACTTTCATGTTTTTCTTAAGAAACATTTCTGATAATGTAAGTTCTCAGGCCTTGCTTGCATGTCCTGTAGCACACAGGGCAGAGGGTTTAATTGGAAGCAGTGATCAGGTCATGTGCCAGTTGTGTGCTGCTTTCACTTAAGCAAACCTTTGATAATGGAGGTTACTTATCAGCAATCAAATATGCCAGGTATTGATTGACCTGGCTTGCTTTGTACCTGATAGAGGTGTTCTGTGTTGATATGTCAAATATAATTTAAAAAAAATTTTGATGTGTGGTTATTAATGAGGCCATACATTTTATTCTTTAATGCTCTCCTATTTTTATCTTTCAAAATGCCTTTACCATGTTTTTTAATTTGTTCTCATGTAGACTTTTATAGTTGGATATGTGAAGTCTGTTTGTGGAAAAGGCACGTGTGAATATCTGTATGTGGATATATGTAAATACATCCAGATGTGTACCCATCTGACTTGTACAAACTTGGTTACCAGTTTCAGGAAATCTGCTCTGCATTTCACCAAGAAGTAATGCAATTCTTCTTTCTGTAGTGCCTCTCTGTTTCTTAAATAGTTGTTAATTTTCTGGAAGATTCGGGGACCTGCACATTCTCTTACTGACGTCCCCTGCAATAAAAGAGCTTCTTTGACATATTTGACCTTTAGCCTTTGCTTTTCATTTTTCATCTTCCTTGCTTTGTTCTACTGTCCTCTATTGTTTGTAATTGAGATTCCATTTTGAAATTGTGAAGAGTATTCTTTAAGGTCTTTTTGGAAATCATTTAGCATTTGTTTTTCTGTGTTCTTGACGTGTTTTCTTTCCAATTGTATTGAATTAATTTACATTTTGGTGGCTTTTCTGAAGTGTTCCAAGTACAGTGATGGCTTCTGTTCTTCAGACTGTTTTCAGTTTTTCCAGAAATTCTCAAGTACAAGAACCCTTTCTAAACTGCTGGCCATGTCTTTTATTTTTATTTTCCATTTTTGTGACTGCCTAGCTTCTGTTGAGGGCCGAACCCCCAAATATCCTGGTAGTTTCTTGTTGTCCTCTGGCTCTTTCAAGTCCTAGAAGTTTGTGGCAAAGTCACAGGATGATGTCAGATCCTTTCATTCCAGCATTAACTGTTTTTTGTTATGGTTCTTCCTGGATGAAATTATTTCTATAAATAGATGCTGTGACCACATTGCTACTGCAACATAATTTAAATGTGGTAAACAGTCTTAGAGCAGTAATTTCTTAGCAGTGCCTGTGATCAGTGGTGGCTGCAGTAGCTGTCTGCTCTGGAGCTGGCTCATGGTGGTGTTTGCAGCTGCTGCATTGTCACAGACAGCTCAAGTATCCATCCTCTGCTGCTGGGAAAAACTGCCTTGGATTCATTGGGAAAAGGGTTTATTCATTCATAAGCAGGAGGGAAGGTGGTATCTGGATTTAGGAATGCCAGCAAACTGTGGTCAGGAACACAGTGAGGTAATTCCCTTTTATCACTTGTACTGGAAGATCTTGACACATTCTAGTGTGTGTGTAGAGCAATTCTGCCCTGCTTCCTCTGAAAATAGGTGTGTTTTATGTACTTCCATGATGTCATACCAGGTACCTGGGGGTTTGGATTTGGTGAGCTCATGTGGGAAGGGCTGTAATGGTAAAAGTTTGTAAAACACTTCCAAGAATCCCTGTGCACAGACAAAGTGGTGCTTGAAATTTGCAGTGCTGAAGTTGGTACTGCCTGTGTTGGGCCCAGGAAATTATTTCTGTGTGACAAAGGTAGGATTTAAATAACTGCAAAATTTGTAATTGAATGACTGTAAAAGCAATGAAATTCAAAGCAAATTTCGCTGCAGTGATGTAAAAAAAAAAAATCCATGCAATATTTGTAGTGAATATTGAATATATCTGTAGCCATGAGTTTTGTGTGGGGAAGTTAAACTAGTACAGCTGTCATCTGTCTCCTGTCAGTCTACAGAAAGAAAATTTGCATCAAGACAGAAGATAGCGTAGGAGGTGATGGGGGTTTGCTTGGCCTATTTTGCCATTTATTCCAGATGCTGAAGTTGTCACAGACAAATTCCTTTTCCTGTCTGTTTGACTTCTGGTTCTTTAACATCTTAGGAATAATTAAAAAAAAAAAAACCAAAAAAACAAAAAAAAAACAGGTAAATTAAATTGATTTTTGCAGTATGGTGAAGTATCTGCTTCTGTACACAGAAATTTGTTTTCTGTACTTCCTTTCCTTCTTTTCTGTACCTGCTTTCTGTCCATTATCAGTAACTTGCACAACTTCAAAACACCTATTCAGATCAGTCTATTTATACTAAGCATGAATAATATGGTCCAGGTGTTGAACGAGGGAATCTGCTGTTTCTGATATCAGAGGAAAGATTCTCTTTTGATTTTCAGAGATAAGAGCTTTTTGGGTAACTTGGTATGGGAAAAAGCACTATGTTTTGTCGTCAAATGTTTTACAAATAAGCTTTGAAGGGATCAGTTTTGAGGAAAGCTCAGCAATTTCTGGTTCAAGATTTAATGGATATATTCTTGGTAAAGAAATTGTCTGTTGTGAAGTGGCTTATCAAAATATTAAGTTGTCAGAGTACCAGCTTGACATCTGAAGTTTTCAGATGATGATAAAATTGTTTTGAGAGAATTGCATTCCAGACTTTCTAATGAAAGCTTCAAGCTTTATAACATCACAGTTCACTTTCTCTGTTAAATTAGTCAGAAAACTGACTTTTTTTTTCTCAGACAGGTAACCATTTACTTATTAAAAACTAGAATTAACCAAACAGAAGGGTAATAAATATTTTGAATGTTACTAGAGGGCTGTCTATGCTATATCAAAAAAATAATGCATTTTTTTTCAGTTGAAATGAAATAAATAATACTCCACTTGCAGAAATTGGAAAACTAGTATTTCTGAAATTCTGAAATATTCTAGTAGAGCATATTAGTAATAATTTATTAACCTCTTTTGTACATGTTTGGAATCCAAGACATTAAGGTTGCTCAGAGTTTCCATTTCTGCTTTTCACCAGCATGTTGTTACAGTTTGAAGAAATCAGCAGGAGTAGCAACATCTGTGTTGGGATGTGTGTGCTGTAAAGAGGATGGTTATCTCTGCATGACCTGCTCAGTGTTGGAACATCCCTTCCATCCTTTCCATAATCTCTATATAACTCTTAGTCTCCTTTCTTTGCCACTTTGCAGAGAGGTCTCTGGGCTTTCCTAGAGTGTGCCAGTTGTAGGGCAGTAATTTGTGGAGGAATAGGAGTCCTGGGGCTTGAGCAAGTGCCCTCTGAGGGACAGGGTAAGACTCTCCACCTGCCTTTGGTAGCAGCCTGACTGAGCAGCCCTTTGTGACTAGAGTAGCTCCAGTGCTTTGTGAATAGTTTAGTTCCAGCACCACCAGAATTCACTGATAATCCCAGTGTCAGCATAAACTCTTTTAAACCAGTTTCAGTATCTTCAGCTGTGACTTCCTTCTGCAAGTAGTGGCTTGATGTATTGGGTTGCAGTTTGCAGATTATACCAGATGCTTTATTTTGTGTCATGGTGGTAATTAAGCTGTTTCTACGTACCTCTTCATTATATGATTTTGCAGATTACGGCTCTGCAGACATTTATGCAATGTTGGGAGCAGGCCAGCTAACACATTAGCTCCAAAGAGCAACATGCAATCATTATTCAATTAATATTTGATCTCTCTGTGGTTTAGGGATTCAAACTGCCACCTAGTACTTCTAGCCTTAAAAATGTGTTCTCATTTTCATCTTAAAACCAGGACTAAATATTGCTCATCTAATAGAAAAACATTTGTTTACCATTTTATTAAAAGAAATAAAAATCTGTAGGTTAATTTAGTTCTTAATGTGCTATGTATATGTCTGTGTCAGTATATTAATACCAAATGTTATGAGTGATATTTACATAAATGCTTGTGGAAGGAGACATAACATCCCTTTTCCTCTGGAATTGCTCTTCCTAGGGAATACAGTTTCTGATAGAAAATGACCTCCTGCACAACACTGCAGAAGACATTGCACAGTTCCTTTATAAAGGAGAAGGTTTAAATAAAACGGTAATTGGAGATTACCTCGGTGAAAGGTAAAGTAGAAATACTGGAACTTTGCTCTTGAGCTCACAAAGCACATTTACAGGTTTTGGGTAGTTCCCTTCCCTTTTATAGGCTGCATGAAATAACTGCTTGAGTACTCTGAGATCTGGAAAAGCTACAGTGGGGATGTAAAACTGCTACAGTATTGTGAGAGGTTTTCTTCCTGTTAGGTTATTTTTAAATGGGTACGTTGTGGAATGATATTTAGTTAACTGTAATTTACTATTTTGAGTAAACCAAAACATTTATCTGTAGTGCAGCATTTAATACCATGAGCTTTTAGAACGTTTGGGAATTGTGTTGCAACACTACTGGTAACTCCTAATACTGTGTCCAGAGAAGGAGTGATTTACAGTCAGTAATAACTGACAGTAAAGAAATTGCTTATTAAAACAGGTACTTCCTGGGACAGTGGTTACAGGCAGGTTTTGGTGGTGTCACTTCCCTGCATGCAGAAGTCCCATTGCTAAGGAGGTGTCTCCAAGGGCAGCTGTGCCCAGGCCTTATCAATCCTGGTACAATAAACAAACAGTGGGCATTTTTATGCACACTGTTGCAAAACACAGTGAGAATGTAAATGACTTGCATTGCTGTGCAACCCAGGAACTGATTGTAAAAAAGGCAGCTGAGAGAGGCAGCAGTGCAGTGGTTGCTGGCACATGTTCCAGTGCCACTTAGGGAGCTCTCAGAGGTGACTCATTTAGGATGTGCTCCTGTGGTGATGGGTTGTGGCAGGTCCCTTTTGAGACACTCTTCAGTCTGGTTCCAGCATCAACGGTGTGGGTTTTGCTCAGCAGTTTCCTCTTGGCTTTCATAGGTTCAGTGAAAGTTTTTACTGTAATATGAGTATTTTGAAAATAGATCTTTGTTATGAGGCCTCTGTGCAGAGTATGTAGACATGCCAACAATTTTTATACAAAAGAATTATGTCTGAGGACATTCTCTCTTACTTTGCCACCCCCTCTCAGGGGCCCATCATGAATTACTTCTGTATTCTAGCTAAGTATAGCTAGAAGACAGGACCAGGTTAATCAACAGAATGAAATATTTATATAACATACTGCCATAAAGAGATATATTCTAAATTACTGACTTTTATAGTCTCACAGCACTCAACAAACTGAAAAAAGTGAGTGTAAAAATGGAATGAGATAACACTTAAAAATACAGCAAAAATTATAATGAATGAGAAATGAATTATGTCCTAAAAAAGAGTGAAGATTTCTTTCTATGTGGGTAACTCTTCACTTCTTTTTCTAGGAGGCTTCCTGGAGCATTTGTGTTATTTGGCTTGTGTCTTTGGAGGTGTACCCAGCACGAGTACTGCAGGCCTATAAACAAGATAAATTGTTAGCTTAGGATAAAAACATACCCCTCACAATTGCTCTCTTTTTTTACACTCTCATGGCACTTCACTGAAAAGTAGCTGCCCAGTTGAATTGTGCATTGCTAAATTTGATGAGAATTGCTTGGATTTGCTGACAGAACTGGTGTGTTTTTCTGTAAACAATGTGGGAACATGCTAATGAATGAAGAGTTGGCTTTAAGGTATTTACTCCTGAGTGTTACAGGTTAGTCTGACCATGCAGTTAGTCAGCAAAGCAGCAGCTCATTCTGGGGGTGCACACCTTTCTGATTTCGGGTGGAGGCTGATTCGCAACATTCTGTCTTGGTGAGGTATTCAAAGCACACCCTAAGGATTATAAACCTTAATTCTTCTGGCCATGAACTCAGTGATGGTGTAGGCCAAGTTCTGTCCTTCCACATAGTTTTGTGTTCATTGGTGTTTAAATGTTACTTTTGCATTTAAGCACCCTTGTATTAAAGCACAATTTGGCTCATGATTTACACACCAATCTAAGAGATGGGTGAGAGGAAACCCATTTAAAACCTATTCTGATTTTACTAAATTTTGTGGTACCAGTTTTTGAGAATGGAGTAAGAGTACAGTACATGCTAAGCAGCACTTTAAAAAACTGTTGTTTTTCTTGGATAGACTCAATAGAAGCATTTTTGTTTCTTATCTTTGTACATAAATTAAGATGCTCCTTTAATATTTTCTGATTGTTTATCATATGTTGTATGGCTAAATAAATTAGTTTTACATTAACTATTGTTTTAAGAATTCATTACAATTTCTGCAGAAGACTTCTTACTGAATAAATTTCTCAGATATCCTCCTATGTCAAGGCAGGTACACTAATAATAAATGTGAAGCAAAGAAGGCAAGGCCATTTTTAGGTCATTTAAATAAGCGGTTCTAAAATCAGTTCAAATGTACTGGCTTTTGCTAACCTACCAGCAAAAATGGACAAAGTACTAGTGTTAA
The DNA here is from genome assembly GCA_020086605.1 of Lanius collurio. Taxonomy (NCBI): domain Eukaryota; kingdom Metazoa; phylum Chordata; class Aves; order Passeriformes; family Laniidae; genus Lanius; species Lanius collurio. The sequence continues at coordinate 11,470,084 of JACBWW010000025.1, read as the reverse complement.
ATATTAAAATTCCTCTCAAATAAATGTGTAGATTATTTCTGATGACTTGATCCATATGATTGTTTATTTCCTTATTTATTTTTGGAAGCAAATCAAAATATCAAGTCTTTAAAGATCAGAATTGTAATTGTCTATTTCATTTTTATCTTTCACAGAGATGAATTTAATATTAAAGTTCTTCAGGCTTTTGTTGAACTCCATGAGTTCGCTGATCTCAATCTTGTACAAGCCTTAAGGTGAGTAAATTCTTTCAGCTTTTTGACCCGAGCTGCCTTTATCAAATTGCATGTTTATATGAGTCACTGTGTTGATTTATTCGTCAGAAAGCTGCTCTACAGCTCAGCACAACTGTACAAATTACTGTGCAAGTGAGCAGAGACAGCTCTGTTTAACCCTTCTGATGGCTTGTCTGTGTGCTGCCTTTGGGGGTGAAAACTGCTGATTATTTCAGACAAATACATGCAACTAAAGCAGCTGTTTCTCACTGGTGTGCCTGCCTTATGTGGACATTGGAAGATCTGTTTTATATCTTAGCACAGAGATAGGTTGAAAAAAGAAAGAAATTCTTTGCTTAAATAATTTTCTTCCTCCTTTTATTCCACCTCAACTTGTCCTTCTGGGCAGGGAGGGGGAGAAATCCACTGACCATAGTCACTGATTATGTTCAATCACAGAGAGATAAACTTTGAAGTGAGTGATTTCCTTCTACTTCCCTCAGTTTCCCACTAGTCATGTGAAAGAAAGTGTGATTTCTTAGTTTATTTTTTCCCCTTGCTATGTGAACAGTTCCCTTGATTTATCTGGGATGCTTGCAAACAGTGACCTTGTGAGATCCCTTCTCAGCTTGGTGAAAATCCCTAACAGATTGAGCAAATTAAGTTGGCTTAGACAGTTTTGCCTGTTTTTTTGCTGCAAGTGACTCCCTCCTGACACCAGATAAATGGAAGCGTCCGTGTGATCTTTGTTTCTGGTGCAGTGCCTTGTGATGTGGAGTCAGAACAGCTTTGCTATGGTTGAGTGATGTGCTGATGATAACTTGAGCTGCCTGAGGCTTGAGCCAAAGAAGCCTTTTCTGTGGCTGCTGAAGCTTGTCTGGGAAGCTTCATATTCCTGTCTCTTTTACCCAATTTGATGTTAGGTTTGACTTTCTTCTTCCTCAGCAGCTGCTACTATTAAATGTTTGTATTTTGGTAGCTTACAAAATTCGTGATCTGGGTTGGAACCTTGCATGAGGTGAGTAAAGACAGTATCTAGAGCTGACAAACTAAAGATGGCCTGTGACACTTGAATATAATGTCCTGAAATGGAAACTGATGAAGACAGGAACAAATGGTTGTTATACTGGCATCCAGTGTACAGGGAATAGTGAGAACTTGTTTTGCATGGCAGAGCATGTAACTTTGCTGGTTTAGATCCTGGTTTTATTCAGACAATTCTTTTGCTAAGAGATAAAAGAATAAATGATGAAATTCATTGGAACATTTTAGTGCCACCATGTGCCAAAATAAATTTGTGAAGATTTCTGTCCTGTATGCATTCCAGTGCACCTCTGTGTAGAAATAGTTACAAAAGTCAACTCTGTATTCCAGTTCATGGTGCTAAGCAGCAGCAAAATCTGCTGCATGGGTTACAAAATTACTGAAATGATGGCATGAGTTGCTCTTTTTAAGACCTAGGTCTGATTCTTGTAGGGTGAGCTTACAGTAGACAGGCAGCACCTCTCTAAGGAGTGGGGTTTTCTTCTTGTTGTTACCATTTTTAAAAGGTTTTGTATGATTTTAAGTAAATATGTTAAGTCTTTCTGTATTCTTTGTTTCTCTCTCCTTACCCAGAAATATTTTGTGTATTGTGTCTTTTTACATTGTGAATAAAGTCTAGCTGACTGTTCATTGCTTTCTGTAGCCAGGAAATCCAGGGAGGATTGAACTCATTTTTTCCCCCCATAGCATTCTCGTGGCAAAAATGGGATGCATACAGAAAATTGTTTACTAGGCTGGAAAAAAGAGAGAGCCTCAGAATATGAACTGCCATATTATCTTGCCTGATAGCATGCAGTGTTGCTGGCTGAGTTACTGGGCTAGCCATCTGTGCATGTTGCTTTATAATAGCTCCTGACTTGTGTGTTGAGAGATTGAGAACATATTTCTAGGACATTCTATATAGGCATTGCTGATTTTTTTTTTCTTTTTCCATTTGTTTTGGATTATTTGTAATAAATACTTTAAATGTAAATATTGGAATGAGTCTAACAACTGTTCTTCCCTTCTGTAGGCAGTTTCTGTGGAGCTTCAGACTCCCAGGAGAGGCTCAAAAAATTGACCGTATGATGGAAGCTTTTGCTTCACGCTATTGCCTTTGTAACCCAGGAGTCTTCCAGTCTACAGGTCAGTCACAGGAAACAGGAGTTCTTAAGTGCTTAAATGATCCAAATATAATTTTATATATGTATGTGTGTGTTCTTCTGCATCTGATACAAGTAGATAATGGCCAGTTTGGGAGTTGAGGATAGAATAATACGTGAAATGGGAAATACCTGAGAAGTGAGAACATGATTGTCTAATCCAGGAGGTGCAAACTTGTGGTCAGAATGCATTTTCATTTATGGAACTTCACAGAACTGTACAGAATGCCCTGGCATTGTTGGTCTGTTTGGTTATATACACAAATAGTTTTCTCTTGATCACTTAATATGAGGATTAGATAGATGGGAAAAGGTTAGTAGTGCAAAGCAGGTCTGTAAAAGCTGGAGAGGAAAACAGCAGCTGAAAACAAACTGCTGAAGATGCAGGCACAGTTTTCCTCTCTGTAGCAGGTTTTCATCCTGCTTTTTCTTACACAGAGTCTTGTACTTGAATTCTGGGAGAATTTACTATAATCATAACCATGGCAAGAGGCATGATAAGATTTCCTTTTGTCATCTTATGATATTGTCCAGTAGTGCTAGCTGCCTGCTGCATGCCACAAAATTGAGTCAATGTAATTTTCAGTCTTTTTAAATGCAATCAAAATATTATTTTGAAGAGACCATTCTTTCTCTTTGGAGAGAGCTTTGGAAATACTTTGAGTAGGAGGAGGCTGATGGACCAGGTTTATTATAGCATCCACCACTATGATTTAGGCAAAATCTGTGCAGAGAACATTTTGCCCAACACTTCAGCATTTGAAGTGAAATGTTAATTTAGGGTGATAGCAATGGTTTCATAAGAGTTTAAATTTTTTTTTATTATTCTCATACAATTTTTCTTATACTTGTATGTTATTTGAATTGTAATATTTTTTTAATTTGGCTTAATTCAACATCTTAAAGATTTTAGACTTTTATGTACAGCATTCAGGATTTTTTGATTTTTATCAGTCAGGATGAGGTGTATACTAATTTTACAGGTTTGTACACACAGCACATGGGAAGATAACCCATTTTTCAAATCTGATTTCAGATACATGTTATGTGCTTTCATTTGCCATCATTATGTTGAACACCAGCCTGCACAACCACAACGTGCGAGATAAACCCACAGTGGAGAGGTTTATCTCCATGAATCGTGGAATTAATGAAGGTGGAGACCTTCCAGAGGAATTGCTAAGGGTAAGTTAGGCTAGGTAAGACAAAGCCTGGCTTTGTGTTTTTAACAGCAGACTTAAAAAGCGTGTACAACAGTTCTGAGGCAAATTTGTCAAGGGAAGGCAAAAGAACATTTTCTAGCATGTATAATAACCATTTGAGTAGCTGAAAGAAGCATATTCTGATATTCACAGCTACTTTGAGCTAGTTCTTCCTTTATCCAAACTTTTGTTGAGAACAAGCTGTTCCAGAGTAAATGCTCTGTGTATCTCTCAGTAGTTTGCTTATGGCAAAATTCTTGTGGAATTGGCTTCTTATGAAAAAAAAGTAGTATTTCTAGATAAGTCAGAAAAAGTAGTAAAAATTATTTTTTTCCCTATTGCATCTCATTTTTTTTCATGTGTCTTGTGGAGCTCCCTCCTTGAGAAATCAGTAAAAATATTTACTGCTGTAAGACAGTGTGATGGGCTACACCATTTTCTGAAAACCCAGATTCATTTGGCAAAGCTTGTACTAAATGAGACTGATCCTGAAACTTTTGAAATACTAAATGCTGAAGATAAAATTGTCATTGCTAGGAGTGCTTAAGAAATTTGTACTGAAGAGAGACTTTCTAATAGATGGAGTAGTGTAAAATCAATCATTATCAAAGTAGAAAACAAAGATTTACAAGGGGTGGTCTAGAATTTTATGGACAGTATTTCCTGTGCTTTTTATAGAAATGGTCTGTGAAGCAGTAAGCTGTCTTGATTGCATTTTCTGTTAAGACATTTATTAATAAGGTCTTTCTCCTCTTTTTTTTTTTTATTTTTCTAGAATTTATATGAAAGTATTAAGAATGAGCCATTTAAAATTCCAGAGGATGATGGAAATGATCTAACGCATACATTTTTTAATCCAGATAGAGAAGGTTGGCTGCTGAAATTAGGTTAGTCACAAGGGCAGTTCTGCTGCTGTGTGTTTGTTCATTGTTAGCATGTTTGCTGCTCTCTGTCTACCTGCTTTCTTGTGAAGGTAACAGGTTTAACTTGGTTTTTAAAAACATGTGAACCAAAATAAGTAGCTCCTTTGCGTCTGAAGGCTGTTACTTCTTATTTTGCATACCCAAATTAGCAATCTTGTTTCAAACTTCGGAGTTTTATTTCTGAGATCTGAGAAATAAAAACTCGGCAGCAAAAAGGAAACACCACATGGTATTTACCACATGCTGTGACTGATAAATAACAACTAAGTCTCCATAAGGTCATTTCAGAAAACTCTGTGTGATATTTCAACACAGTTTTCTGTGTACAAAAAAAGGATTTCTCTTCAAATAGTTATTTTTGTATGTCTTTATTTTTCCATATTATTTGTGAGTTTCTCTTGGTTTGGTTTTGGCTATGATTTTTTAATGAGTGGTTTAAATGTGCCTTCTTGTTTTCCTTATGGCCTATGACCTATCACCTTTCTGTTCTGTGACTGGCTGTCTCTGCTTATTCTGCATTAGGAGGTACGTATCTGATTGCTTTCCAGTCCCCTCTTCTTCAGTTGCTCATTCTTTTATTTTCTTCCTCCTTCCTCCTGTTTTTTTTTTCTTTTATTTTTTTTTGAATCAGATTCGTTGTAGCATTTTGCTTTTTCACTCAGTGTCACTAACAGTGTCATCAGTGGTGCTCTGAGGGACTGGCATGTCAGTGTCTAACTCACATGCAAGTGTGTTCCACAAAAGAAGAAAGCATTTACATTAAAGCAGAAAAATAAAGATGACTTCAGCACACTTTTCTCATTCATGGATAAACGAAACAAGGAAAGAATAATCTCTGCTGAGAGTAAACAATGTCTTACTCTGTCATGAAGTTTCACAGTGGTTATGTCACTTGTTTACCAATGATAATAGATTATTGAGTGATTGATTACATTTGAACTACATAGTTGTAAAAGCTGTTCTTTTTCCTGCTTTGTTTTCCTTTATAAATAATACATTTAGCTCGTTTAACAGAGTCTTAAATGTGCTTCAAATTTAGGGTTGCAGAAACCTCAGGTAGTTCAGTCTCCTGGCACTGCAAGATGCCTTTGTTTTTACAGACTCTTGTAAAGTTGATGGGATTCACTTTTTCACTTGACCTTAGGGAATTTTTTTTCCTATATAAAGGAGACTGACACTTTGTTTTAACAGTAGTTTTTCAAAACAATAAATTTTTAAAATGTGAACACCAGCACACACTTCAGTAGAGTCAGTTGTTGGCCCCTTGAATGTGTTAAAGTGGAAGAACTTTGCACTTGGGGAATGGTGACTCAAGTGTGAGAAGGGATGTGTGCTGGGGGTACACATGGGGAGGATGATGAAAGTAGAGCCCTGGGCCCACTCTGCTGATTGCACCTGGAGCTTGGAAGTCGTGCTTGTGCTGGAAGGAAGTGGCTGTGGAAAGGAAGCATTTGGAATTCATTCATGTGCTCTCCAATTCTGACCTCTGTGCTACAGATGCCATGGAGCCCCTTTTCCAACTACAAAAAGCAAAGCTCTTGCTTTTTGACCTGTATTGGCTCAGCTGGCAGAATTTCAAAGGTGACTTTGCAGCTTTTCTCCTTTTGGTAGCATGAGATGATGGTTGACAGAAAAGCCTCTCAGGTTGGTGGAGGTGGAACGTTCTTCTTGGAGCAGAGCTTGGGTGTCAGCCCACGGTGGGCCTTTGCTGTTGCCAGTGCTCCCTCAGAGACTTGTACATGTAATGAGAGTCCAGGCAAGTGTGAGTGTGTGTAGAGGAGTGACAACATCCTCTGTGGAAGAAACTGCCCATAAAATAGATCTAATGAAAAATAGAGGAACAAAGAAATTGAGGAAGCAATGACTGAAAGTGAGAGCTGCCAGGTACTTCTGCACAGGCTGTCTCTGGCTCTGGTGCAAAGTCAATAAACCAGAGGTCAGAGGACTGAAAACTGTGCCTGAGTCTTTGCTGTGTGGGATGCAGATGAGACAGTGCACAGAAAACCCAGTAGTAAAAGGGTGTGTGAAGCAGAAGGGTGTTACACACAACACTCCCACGGTGTGAGGGTTATTTGAATAAAGAAATGAAACGTGTCCAGAAGCCTCCAGTGAATCAGCCTGGGAATGCCTGGAGCTGTGCTTCCATGAAAGACTGCATTTTTTTCAGCAGACACAGACTGGTACAGACTAATACACTGCTAGTTTAGATGCAATGACCAGAAATAAACCTGATACTCTTTTTATTCCCCCCCCTGCATTTTATTTCTTTCCTCTCCCTCGAGTTTCCTGTTTGCTAGGAGTCTTAAACTGTATGTTGAGAGTGCTGTCTCAGTCCACATCGTTTGCATTTTTACAGTCCTTTCTGTTGGGAAGCACTTCTTCTGAAATGGGTAGGACTTCCTTCAGTTCTAGAAGATTCTGATATTAAAAAGCTGTGTTTTGTTGAAATGCTAAAAAGACAAACTCCTCTGTGAGGATTTAAGTGCTCAGTTGTGATAACACATAAAAGCTGAAATAGAAAGTTTCAAATAAAACTATAAACATGACTAAAGGCTGCTTGCAGGCTCATATCAAGACAGCATTTTGTATCTGGTGTTTCTTGCAGTCAGCTCTTCCCATTTATGCAGTTGTGCCCCTTTTTTAGTATTCCATCTCTCCCTATATTGATTTTTCCTTGGGCAGAAGATGGATATCATGAAACTTTCATATATTGTAGAATTTGTCTGTCCAGAAGACCACTCTGGGTTTTAGAGGGCTGGGAGGGTACAGAAAGCTTTTGGAGTTTGCTGCTCTGAATTGTTCAGAGGTGACCACATCAAGTCCAGGTGCCAAACCTGGCAGTCAGACAGCAGTTCTGGTTTTATCTATCTAGACTTAGCCAGTGCCTTTAAATAGACATCTTTATCTTGGTAGACCTAAATTATCATTCAGTTCTGCATTGTTTGAAGCATGGTGTAATGAAAATGAGAATGCAGCAGGTTAAAAACTGAAACCTGCTGAGTGCTAGTGAGTTCTTGGAGCAGCTTGACAGATTATGAGCTTTCAGACTTTTCTGCATAATGAGTGGTGTTGGTACCATGAAATTTTCTGCCATCTGCTCTAAGGTATTTTGAAATTGTTGCCTGTGTGCTCTCTTTGGTAATGCCCAAGTTAGATCTGTTTTGCACAGGGAGATGTTTCCTTGCATTAAACAGCTTCTTTTGGCAAATTGCTTGGTTTGTGTAATACTTTCTTCTAGTTTGAAGGAAACTGTGACATTATTCCCCCAAACTGGAGAGGAAATGATTCCAGCCAGACACATGAGTGTGTTAATTTTTTCTGCCAGTCAGGCGGTTACGGAGTGCTTGGAGATGGTCCAAAAGCTTCCCATCCGGGCCCGTCCCGCCAGTGGTACTGACTCCAGCACATCTGTCCTTGGGAGGATGTTGTTTCCCTTCCCTTATCTGGGCTGAGAGAAGAGTGCTGGTTGATCAGGAAACCAGTGCCTTCCGGTACCTGCTTGGCTCTTGTGGTGACTGAGGCTCTCCAGGTTGGGGGAATCAGTGCTGTGGTCAAGGGAAAATGCTTTTTAAAAGAAAGCCAAACTTTGATCCAACCAGCTGTGCAGTTGCTGAGTCTTTTCTGTCTGGTGATCTCTAAATGAACTCGGGAGGAAAAAAAACCCCATTCTTGGTATATGCATCTCCTTCAGCTCTAAAACTTTTATATAAATGAGCTGGAGATTTGGGTAGAATTTTCTAACTTTAGATACCTTTCTGCCTTTAGCCTTAAGGCCTTTTTTACTTTGGAGGTTGGTTTTCTTAGTCATTGCCAGTTGTTTTTCCCTTTATTATAGATGGTTTCTATTACCTTGTTGCCTAGTTTGTACTTTGCCAGAGATAAAAAAAAATAATCCTATGTTGAGTTACAAAGGTGAAGAGAGCTTCTCTTCCTGCTTCTGTTCATTTTGCCTTGTAGCCTTTTCTTGTAGTTAACTTACATTTCCACGTACTGTGGAAGATACTGTGCTTCTGTATTTCATTCTTTGAGATGTCTGTGCACTTTTGTAATCAGCTTGATCTTTCCGAAGTATGTCACTTATCTCTCCATTTCTCTTGATGTTTATGAATTCATACTCTGGTTTTCTTGATCCTCTTCTGCTAGCTTAATTCCTCCCAGTCCTAATCTTTAAAAGGCTGGGAGCTGGAATAAGAGATGAAGTAAGGTACTAAACCCTTTGTTGTTGTTTTGTGAGCCTACAGCAATCTCAGCCAAGGACAAGAATGTTTTGTTATCACATGTTTTTACCTATTAATCTCGTGTGCAGAGTTTACAGGCCACAGTGCCTTATCAGCCAGCTGCTTGGGCTGCAGCCCATTGTAAAGGCATATTAAATGTGTGTTATGTGGTGACCCCTGCAAATTTGATTAGTACAGATTAGATTTTGAGCTTTATTAGAATTTCTGTGCTGTTGACAGCTGCAACTCAGTAATGGCTTGGGGAGACAGAGACTTGTATGGGAGAGTAGTTCCTTATCCTGCCAAAACCCCCTGACTAACTGCTTTTTTTTTTAATTTTTCATTTTTCTTTTCTTTGGAAGAGTAACTGATAGCTTGGTGGAGCAGGGACTTAAGGTCTGTTTCTGTGACTCCCATGAGTGCTGTAACCCCGTGAGCTACTGGCTGTTTTAGGGAAAAGGGAGCAGTAAGAGGGTTGTTGGAAATCCTTTATCTTCTTTGTGGCTTCCCTGGAGCTGGGAGATGTTTCATGACAAAAGCTTCATCAAAATTGCAGCATGATTACTAAAGGTTTCAGGTTTGAGAAATCTGGCTTCTCCAGAGGGAGGGGATATTGTTGGGGAAACATTCAGCAAGCTCAACTGCTGTTCACTGCTTGGCAATTCATATTGTTCTGGGAGTGTGTGTTTTAGGTCTGTTGTTTCTTTCTCAAATTATAAACAGGTCTTCTTTTAAATATATGGTTATTACTGATTTTTTTATTGTGTTTTGGCACGATGTCAGAGTTCATGGAGAAGCACTTTGGTTCAGTTTAAGCTGCTCTGTGATAGTAACCTGTTTCCCTGTTTGATTCATTCTCTCTCCTGAATTGTTTTTCTACTGGAGCTGGGCAAGCCATGACCTCTGATAGCTGATACTGACTGTTAGCCTGGAAAACATGGTGATGTTTTAGGGCCATAAAAATGTAAAGTGATGGTAATCTGCTAACCTTGGAAAGCAGAACGTGACTTCAAGCCATGGCAGTTGATCTTGGGTTATGTGGAAACGAGTCACGTTGAGGTGATGGCAGGGAGTGTCCCGGCACTCACCGTGACTCGGCGGCTGCTCTTCCACTGCTCTGGAAGTGAGTCAGGCTTGAGTTCATCGTTCCAAGCCCAAATAATTCCTGATACTTGAACCAGCTCTCGGTCAAGGTGATGGGGAATTTTTCTAGTGACTTACGTGCCAGTTCGAACATCCCTGCAACGCTTTATTTACAGATCTGTCACAGTGGTTGTGCTAAAATGCCACCAGTTCTTCCCTCACTGTCTCCAGTTCACTCAACCATTCATTGTGTCACGGCTTCTGCATCTTGCACTATTTTGCCTTCACTTATTTCACCACACCTGCTTGCAGATTAAATTTTTCTTAAGATCTGAGTGCATCTGGTGGAAACAAAGTTTATTGAATGCATTGAATGCTGCGGTGTGTTAGCTCTGGGTTATCGTGGGGGTCACGAAACCCAGCAAAAGGAGGGTGCCATGTGCAACATACTTGGTCTGCAGTGCAAATATGCAGTAGATTGGTATCAAGAAATGTCATGATATCCCTAGAATTGTTCTTTAATATGATTTGGATTTCTGTATTAGCCAAAAACCCAGCTATCTTAAGCAGAACAAAAAGATTAAAAAATTATGCTTATGTCTTAAATTTGGTTATATGACTTGGATTAAACTGGGTGTCTTGTGTGTAATAATGGTGCTCTTTTATGCACAGGTGTTCAATAGCAAGATCAACTATTTTGAAATGTTGGCTTAATGAAATTAAATCACTGCTGAATGGATGATGCACAGGTGGTGACATAATCCTGAAGTCAGATAACTATGGTGGACCTAAACCTTTAAACTAATAACACATTATTATGCTTTATCTACAATTGCCCTTCTTGGAAATGAGTTTTAAAATAATGTAATGTGGGAAGCCAGGTGTGTTCTGAAGCACAGCCAGTGGCAGCAAAACAACTGAAAGGGCCAAAGCAATACTGTTTGTAAAAAGAAACTGTTCCCTGCAGGGTGACATTAGCAGGTGTAAGGAAAAGGAACTCTGTGGTTGCTGTTGTCTAAGCTGTTAATGAAGGAAAAATTGGCATTTTTGGAGCAGTAGCTATTTCCTCTGTCAGGTGTACTCGATATATTAACCCATGAAGAGAAGATGTTTTAAAAATACTGAAAGATGACAAATTACTAAATATAGTATATTTTGGCATAGAATTTGCTCCTCATTGACATCATATTTGTTCTGTTAGTGATGTTTGTAAGCACCTTAGGCACTTGACATTAAATCCGAAAGTAAACACAGGTTCTTAATCACGTTTGCTCCTGAGTGGAGGGACAGGAAGGTGGTAAAATGCCCTTAATTTTACTGATGGGACCCTTCCCTTGCCCCAGACAAGCTGTCCAGGGGCTTGCCCCTGTTGCTGGCACCCAGTTGCTGGTTCTGCAGCAGGTGCTGGTGGGTGTCAGGGCAGCCAGAGCTGGCCTTGCTCGGGCTCCCTGGCAGCCCTGGCTGTGGCCAGCACTGTGCAGGCGTGGTGGTCTTGGTGCAGTGGACACAGGGGAGGGCCTGACAGGGGGAGCAGCCTGGCCACTGACCACTGCCCACGGCTCTCGTGGCCGATGGCACCTCCACAGTTGATGCTGCCTCAGGACAAGCTGCAGTAACATGTTCCTTTAACCTCACTCATCTGTGCCTGATCCATTTACCATCAAGCAATTAAACCATACTTTGGGAAATGAGCAAAACTTAATTATTTCCTTGGCCATTGTTGAAGCCCTGATGGCAGCACATGTTTAATTCTGGAATACCTTTTGTTTGTAGGGGGAAGAGTAAAAACATGGAAACGGAGATGGTTTATTCTGACTGATAATTGCCTGTATTACTTTGAATACA
>JACBWW010000025.1:11433413-11453413 GCA_020086605.1 Lanius collurio | reverse complement strand
CATTTTAGATTTTCTCCAGGGTGTGTGGAACTGCTTGAGTGAATGTTTAAATCCAAGTGCTTCCAAAGGAATAAAACTCAGCCAGAAGAGATAGAATCATTGAGTAAGTGTCAGTGTGGGATATCTTTGCTTAATGGAACACATTTAAACTCTTTATAGAAATGAATTAAGTTCTGTGTCCTGTGTTTGCAAAGCAGCACAATGATGGAGCTGCTGCCAGCACTTGTTTTGAGTCTTCTGTTCTGCAGTGACATTTTGTTTTCAAGCACTGCCTCCATCAGTCTTAGCTGTGGACAAGTAGATTTGTAATGCAAATGGTGACAAGCCAAATCAGTGGTACTAGAGAGCATAAAGGTGAAAGGCAGCAAATACAGTATTTCTGGAGAAATGGGAGATTACAAAAGCATTATTAAGCCATGAAGCACTTTTGTATCAATTCTTATCTTCTGAAATACCACCTTTAAGGAAATCTATTTATTTAACCAGGTGAGGATGTCTGCCTATAAGCATGAAGGAACTGCCTTGAGAGTTCATTTGCTGTATTTAGTTTGAAGTTCTTATATCCGGCAGAAATAATTATTTAGAGTAACATGTAACTGAGGCTATTATAGCAGGAAATACATTATTTCTTAGCATTGAAATGCAACATCTTAAACAGCTACTTGTGGTGCTCAATGTATCTATTTAATTTACCAAACCTTAATGGAATAGTGTTTTTGTGTGTGTTAGTATTTGATTTCAGATGTTCTTTGTAACAGTATTAACAGGGAGTGAAACTGGCCCAAAATTTCCACTGGCCACGAGGCCAGTAAAACAAAGTGGCTTGTGAAAATTTTGGCCATATCAGGTACTATCCACGAGGGTGAAGAAAAATCTCTCAACCTTTCCCTTTTTTATTGGGCTTGAAGTCCAGGGGTGGCTACTGAAAGTGGCTGCTCGGTGGCCTAAAGCAGGAGCTGTTACAGTTTGGCCATGCTGAGGAAAAGTCCTCTGGGGACAAGAGATTCTCCCTTCCTGTTGCACTGAAACCTGAGTGATTCCTGAGCTCTTTGCTTTTGACTCTGCCCTTTTCAGCTACAGGGGCAGTGAGAGCCACGGTGCCAGTGCAGCTGGGAGGGAGCTGAACACAAAACTTAAGCTCAGCTGGACTGACTTAAATTTTACAATATTCTGACAAAATAAGCTCTGTGTCACTTAACATTTTGAACTGTTTTAAACTGGTACAAAACTGAACCTTTATAAAAGTGAGCAGCATTTATAATGCTTCCTATATAAAAAAAACTGCATATTTTTAAGATTTATTACATATCTATGTAGATATGCTTGCTGGAAAAGCTGGGTCTGTTGTAGACCAGATGCTACAAATTAAGACTTGTGGCTTAACCAGTTTCATTTCTATATTTTCTTGGAAAATGTTTCTAGCTAGAGTTTAAATATAAAATGTAAATACTGTACAGGTATGTATTGATATGAGTATTACTTGGTGTACACAAGTGATTTGCATGACAAAATATTCTGTATCAATCATTGTTAAAACAGTGATGTTCTTATGTAAAGCCACAGCAATATTAATGTCCTCATTTATCATTATAAGACCTGTTGCTTAAATCTGTCAGTTTTCTCAAAAATAAAGTGTGTAACTGTACTATCATGTATCTCCTCATTTACCAGGAATAGATGAGAGGCAGTTGCTGACTCTTAAGAGGTAAAGTTTAATTTTATGACTGCTCTTGTAAATAAAAGGCCTCTTTTCCCTACCCCTTAGGCACAGTAATTTGAATTACCAGATTTAATTTCTCAGAGAAAAAAATCCTTTAACTGCAAACTGTTTCAGTCCAGTGTGTTACCCTGAGTGTGACTCCAGTAAGAGCTGGTTTCCCCTGAGAGCCACCCTAAATTGAGGTATTTTATTTTGTCAGTTCCCTGCCAGGAGTTTCAGTCAGATGTGAGGGGCGGAAACGGATCTCAGCTCCTGGAGTAGATTAATTAATTTCCTCAATCAGCATTTAGAAGCAGGTGCTGCTGCTCCCCAGCTCTGGGGCACTCAGCACGAGCCCTCCCTGCTCCAGGGGCAGCAGAGGCAGTTGCAGCCCCCGGAGCTCTGAAGGGAGGCACAGCAGCAACACAAATTCCTTCAGACACTTGGGCTGGGGTCCCTCATCAGACAAAGGACACGACACCAAATCTTGGAGCCAGAGGACAAAAGAGGAAAAAAAAGCCAGATACAGGACAGGACTGTTGGTTACTTTGCCAGTTACTTTATGTAACGTCACATCACTGTTGCCATAGGAACATTATGCAGGTACATTATGGTTTGGCTTTGGGGTGGTCTCCATGTACCAAAATATTACTTCTAAATATTTAGTGAAACATTAACTTTGCTCTTTTTTTGCTGCCTTTTTTTTTTAATATTTTTTTTTATTTTCTCACACACAATGACAAGCTCCTGCTGAGCTCCCAGCCTGGTGCCTGGCAGGGGCAGCTTTAAGTTGAAAGGAGAAGCCTTCTGCATCGTTGTCTGGGCAGCTGCAGTCCTGGGTTACTGATCTTCTCTGGCTCACACCACCAGCATCTTCTCCCCTACACTGAGAGGAAAAGGTGACTTCTGGAGTGTCAAACACCTTCTGACAGCTGCCAGCTCCCATGACACAGTGCACCTTAAATAACTCAAGTAAAACTCAAGTAAAAATGCATTTTAACTTTGCTGTATTTATATACTATATAAATTTTACATGCTATATATTTACAGTGGGGCAAGTGCTTTTTATCTTTAAAAAAACAAAGATCAAACTTTAGACATCTCTGAACAACACAGCTTGTATAAACCAGACAGATTATTCAGATGAACTGTATTTAATACAGGTTCCCCACTCATCTCCTGATGCAGGACCAGTGAATAATAAGTGCATCACAGTTTGATAGCATTTAATAATAAAAATAAAAATCACAGTATGAATTTGTCTGTAACTAGACACTTTAGAGAGACAAAACAGACAACTGAGACTTAAGACAAATGACAGTATATTAAGAAAATGTAATAAAAACATATGGAACAATATACAAATAGTCTTGAGAGATACATTCAGAACTGCATATTTGTTGTTTCACAATGCTGAAAACCAGAAGATTTTCTTCAGATCTTGAATATAACTCAAATGTGAAGTAAATTAGTTTCTAGTGTCAGACCACAGAAAAAAATGAAGCTCTTGCAAAACTTGTGAAGTTTTAAATAAGTCTTTAAATTAAATATACAGACTGTCAGTTGCAACTTTTATAATTCCTGGTCGCTCTTGCACCAGATGTCTTAACTTGGAGTAACATTACATGAATAACATAAAGTCAACCTGAGTCTGTAATTAAGCAGCATTTGAGATGGTCTATTCCAGGGCATTATCTCAGCTCAGTGAGATATTTATGTGGTAATTTACAATGTTCAGCAGTTGTAAAAAGTTTTCACCCTTTTGGATTAGAAGTATATTTTAAAAAAGAAAGTCTCAAGTTAAAAACTAAAAAAAAGTTCTTATATGGTAAAATTCTGTACAGAAATGTTAAGCACCACTTATGACTGGATTTTGTCTTGATGGTAATTGATAATAAATTTTAAGTTTTGATGGTCAATATTGGTAATGTCAGGTTTGAAGGTAAGGAGTCGTTGAAGGTAAGAAGTCATTGGTTTTGATGATGAAAAGTCGTTTGAAGGTGAAGGGTTGTTGGGGTTGGTGGTCAGAAGTCGTTGGGGTTGGGTTCAGTCTGAGTATTGAAGGCTTTCATCATTCAGCTCCACACCTGAAAGGCAAAAGGAAGCGAGGTCAGGCTCTGCTGTGACATTAAACAGAAAACTGTCTCAGGCTTGATTTCTGCCAGACAAGGCTCAAAGCTGCCCCAGCTCCATCTGCTCCCCCAGCACAGGGTCCAGCACACCCCAGTTCCAGGCTCAGGCTGGGCAGCTGCACAGGGCCTTAGGACAGGGCCACCTGCTTTAACAGCAAGTGCTTGACCTTGGCTGAATCAGATTTAATTTAAGGTCTGCCCAAACAGCACTGTTGTTTTAGTAACAATCTTGTGGTCAGGCTGACCAAATCTTAGCCACAGAAATTTGCTGGAGAGGACATGCAGGAATGTAGGAAAGAACTGCTTTAAAGCTGCTCCTTCTCCCATCCTGTATGAATTTTTCTTAAACCACAACCTATCACTCACTCGGTGTTTTCATCCTTATTAATTCATTCAAAATAACAGGAGTTGTGGTGAAAAAGCACAACCTCACAATTCCTCTTCAGTGGTTCCTTGCCTGTCCCTACCTTGTTTGAGAGGTTCAATACTCTCAAAAACACAGCCAAAGTGGCCTCTTTTGAAAGCAGCTTTCCTTGTTCAGAGACTTCTACTTGGGGCCCATTAAAAAAAAAAAAAAAAAAGACCTTCCAGAAGATGGAATTAACATCCATGCACTTGAGGAAATACTAAAATTCTCAAGACTTGACAAAACTGCTTCTGCCAGCCCTTGTGTCCCCTGGAGTTGAGAGGGGCGAGCTCTGCAGGGAACAAAAGGCTCCTTCCCCAGCCCAGCCCGCTCAGTGCCCTGGGAGCAGGGCAGGAATTTCAACTCCTCACTCATTGGAAAAACCCGAGTTTGCCATCTGCTGGCCAGAAAATCACTACGGCCAAACCCCTACTGCTCACCAACATCTTGTGCTGTTTAGTTCCTCATTTATCAGCTAGATAACCTTTTAGTGCAATAAAGGGGTATTTTGGACATGAGTATTATAAAAGAAATCTCTTTTTACAACATTAGGATTTGAAAGATCTCAACTCAGTTCTTAAATTTTCCTCGTTAAAGAATAATGGGTGAACAATCAGCTTTCCCTCCTGACCATTGACTGAGTTCTTAAACCATGGGTAGGTATAAAGTGTAGAAAATTTGACAACAGAATTTGCTTTTGGATAGTGAGCTGTCTTCCTCAGGGACTACTTCACTTATATTTGAGTAAAATAGATAGCTAGGGGATTGTTTTGGTTTTTTATTAAAATAGATGAGTAACTGGAACTGGTTTATGTCAGATAATAGGCATTTAATAAGGTTTTATTTCTATAATAAACATTTCTGTTCAGCAAACATTTCATGGGAAATGTTGTCAAGTTTGATTTTAGATGTTGAACTTGTTGCAGTATGCAATCATCTTCAGGGCATAATTTTAGAGCTAATTAATTTAATTAATTTATCTACCGTGAGCCCAAGTTGAGATTATGACAAGCAACAGCTGAGAGCTCAGTGTAAATTTAGTCAGGCACAAAAATTCATATCCAGGTTTTTTGTAAGAAGCACCAATCAGACTTTTTAAGTACAAAAACTGGGGAAGAGCTGTTTCCTCAGCCCACTCCTATGTATTGTTAGGCCTATGCTAACAGAAAACCCCCACAACTGAATAAAACAATAGCAGGAATTTAACACTCCAGGTGTTTAATTGTGAAGTGTCCTCTGGAGGTTTGACAGCTGAGCTTAGGAGAAGGCAGAGCTACACCTGGACCAACAATATTTCAGTATCATCACCAACTCCTGTTACTCTGAGTGAGAAACCAGCACTGTTTCTATGCTATAAACAGCTCAATGTAGTATTTCACTTAAATTACAAATCGGTTTGGGTTGGATGGGATCTTAAAGATCATCTATTTCCAACCCCCTGCCAAAACAGTGTTTGGAAGCCATGAAAGAACCCAGGGATTTTATCACACAAGCATTTAAAGATTGTTATGAATAACCAGGAGTCCTGCCAACATCCCAGGGCCCCTTACCTCTGGCATACTCATTGGATGCCATGGAGCTGTAGTTCTTGGTGTCACCTGCACCAGAAGGCTTCTCTTCCTTGTAGGGTTGTTTACTGCCCTGGTTTCTGTATTGCTCACATAAATGGTCATCTGGAGGATGGGATTCTTCCTTCTTCTCCCATGTTTTCTTCTGGAAAGGAGGATCTAAATATTCCAATAAGTCTTTCAGTTTCCTGTCGTGCTTCTTCTTTTTCTTCTTTTTCTTATGTTTGCGATTGTCATTGTCAAAGTGGAGCACAGAGCAATCCAAATCATAAAGTCTGAAGGAAACATGCAAGTTAAAAATAGAAAAACAGATGTGGCACTTGATGTATATATGAAATGTTATTTATTTACCACAGGTGACGACTTGCAGAGTATCTGCTACTTTGTGGTAATTTCTGCACATCTAACTTAATTTAGATGCAGCAACCTTAAGCCCTCAGAATGAAGGACAAGAGGTCCTGGTTTGTACACAAATCATTAACAGGCATACGGGGCATTAAAAAAAAAAATTAAAATTGTAACCTAACCAAGAACGGTGTGCAGATGTTATTCTGACTACATTGTCCAGCTCTAGTGTTCTAACACAATTCAGCAACATCTTTCCTATCTTCACTTGGCCAACCTAATGACATGATCCTGTCACATTATGACAGATAAGTTAATTAAAAACAATGAAAAAAAGGCAGACATGAGAAATACCCAGAAAATAATTAGGAAAAAATTGCTGATTATGCTGGAATCCTTGCTTACTTGTAATCCTTCTCTCGATGTTTATCTTTGGACTTCTTTTTCTTCTTGACCTTCTTATACTTTTTGATTCTTTGGTCATCTGTCTTTCGGCATTTCTTTTCTATGTCACTTCCACTTTCTTCTTGGTGGGAGTATTTTCTTTTGCTATTTCTTAGTTTTTCCTTTTCACTTTCCCGGGAAGAGTCCTCAAAACTGGAGTGGGCTGCCACTGGTGGAAGTGTGTGCCTCTCACGGGAGTATTTCTCCGAGTGCTGCTGAGGTACTGAACAGTGGTGGAAGTTTGCTCTGTGGCTGCTGAAGTGATGCACATCCTCCTCTCGGGAGAGTGTGCTGTGAGCCCATCTGCTTTTGCAATGATAATCCTTGTGTGACCTGCTGTAAGCTTGGCTCAATTTGTCATAGTCTTTATCACAATGAGAGGACTTCCTCTCCCTACCATCCCTTGTTCCATGGGAGGAATAATAATCATTGTAGTATCTGCATTTTTCCCATCTCCGTGGTTCATCTTGATAGTATCTTTCTCTAATCCAAGGTCTGTCTCCTTTGGAATAATAATACCTATTCCTGTCTGGATCTGTCCTTTCTCTGCTTCGGGACCTGTAACGAGAATATTTTCCTGAGCTCCTGCCATTACTGGGACTGTTCCTTTCATTGTGGGAGGATCTGTACTTGCTCTCACTGCAATACTCCAGCTTATGACGGCTTTGCCTGTTTGTCTCCATGCTGTGAGAGCTCCTCCTCCTGTGGGAATGATCATCTGGCTTGTTTCTGGTCTGCCTCTCCTTCTCCTCAGTGTCTGAGTTTTCTCTCTTCCTCCTGTAGTGCTCTTTGTCAGTTCTTTTAGAGTCGTGCATTTTTTTCTTATTTTTTTTCATATGTTTATCATCTTCGTCACATATTTTATTATTCAGTCCCTCATCTGCTCTAGAAAATTGACTTTCCAATACTTTATCCAGCTTTGTAATAGAAGAGTCATTAACAGGTGGTACCTCTACATAGTTATTAGAAATCTCCTTTGTATCTTGACATTTATCTGTAATATCTAGAGATGCAAGTTTTTTAGAACTACATTCAATGTCAGGCTTTATAGAGGAAGTTTGCCCTAATTTCTCTTTGCTCTCAGGAGACCCTTTGATGTACAAAGGATTTTCTTTTGAAATGAGTTCAGGTTCTTTTGATCTCCTTAGTTTGTCTTTATCTCTGATGTCTTCAGACTCGCACTGCCCAAGGAATTCACCTTCAGTATCCAAGGATTTTTTCCTAACCTTGTGCTGACCATTAATATTGAGATGTGCATTATCAGCTTTTGTTATAATACTTTCAGCAACTTCTTCTTTGGTAAAAATGGTTTCAGAATCTGATTGAGTAAAAAGTTTCTCAACCTCACAGCTAAAGTTGGAAGGAACCTTCCTGGAATCTTCATAGGCAAACAGTGCTTCCATCACTACAGTTTCCATCAGACCATCATTGTCAGAAGATTTCTGAGATCCAGAGACACTGCACAAAAATAAAAACATATTTTTAAATTGAAAATATCCATCTCAAAGATGTTAGGAGTAAAATCTCCTAAAGTGGAAAAAAAAAAAGAATAGAAAAAAGAAGGGTGGCTAATGCAAAACTCTGAAAGACATTGTCTTTAGCAAACTATTCTTACACCTCCCTCAGCTCCCATGGAGTTTTTCTTCTCTCAATTCTTCAGGTCTTGTTGCACCCCCAACACATCCATCTCCTTCCACTTGCAGCTCTGAATCACATCAATAGCCAGAACAATGATATTTGCTCTCCCCCAAACAGAAAAAAAGGTAAACACACAGATTTTCCCACTCTCTCCCAAGTGGGAGAGCAGATTGTGGGAATTTACACTCACTCATTCTAGGATGCAAAAAAGGGAAAAAGGAATAGAAAAAGTATTCCAGACAACGGAAGGAAAATGTAGAAAAATCCTGTGAAAGTTTTACTGGAGGTGTCTGCCTTTATTTAGTACCAGAATAATGTGTGTTCAATGCTGATGTTTGCAATACCACACATACAGTGTGGAATTCTCTGCACTGATGTAAATCTCTAAAGTAATATTGATAGTTGGGTAAAATAACAATAAACTTGTATGAAATCTTGTTTTAATCAGAGTGTACTCATTTTACCTTTTTTCCTCTGACAAGCTGTTCAACTGGCTGTATGTAAGAGATTCTAAGAGACCTTGAGGATCTGGTGACAAAGCTTTAGGCATCTGCAATTAAAACACAGATGTTAACAAACAGAAAAAGCTTTTTCTAATAGAAAACTACAGTTGTTGACAAACTTCCAACATTAGATGTTAAACAAAATCACAGTGAGTTACCTGCACTATTCCCACTTCACACATCATGCCCCCTTCACCCAAAAATGTTTTTTATGAAACTTAGGAAGTGTTATCTCCCTGAATTTCTCTTATGTTGACATTTGTCATGTGCCAGCTCTGCTCTGCAAATTCAGTGGGATAAGATCACAAAGGGTTAGAATGAAATCTGCACTGTGTTTTCTTGGTATTCCACATTGTAGTGCTCATGAATATTTAATATATCATAGGTGAGGAAGTCCACATGAACAAATGTCACTCACCGTTTCAAGCACTCCATTTGCTTTAGAGAAGAAAATCTCAGAAGGTTTAACGGGTTGGACTTGGCAAGTGGAATCATCAAGTTTCAGTCCATTTTCTTTATATTCATTATCTAAACTAATAGCACCATTTAAGGAATCAATTTTTGGCAGCTCATGCTGGGGTCTTTCTTCAGCATTCTGACAGGATGAATGGGAATTATGCAGGGTACGGACCACCTTCCCAATGAGGATTCCATTGGAAGATAGGACGTTGCAATTCCTTTTGAACAAGCCCTTTGACTCCTCGGATTTTCCTGAAGGTTCTGCACCGTAAGGGACTGTGTTATCAGGACAGAGCTTAGGGTTTCCATTCACTGCTGGCTCAACAAAGATTTCATCAGGAACCTCCTGCTTGGAGACATTAGGAGCAACTGACACTGTGGCTAGGTTTGAGGTAGGCTCTGCTGTGGAAGAGTTTGTAATGGTGGCTGAAGGAATGGGCTTCAGCTCCTGCTCCTCCCCAGCACTGCTCGGACACTCGGCCTGCGACACCGCCGGCCGTGGGGGCAGCTTGTTGTGAATACTGATCGTGATCTTCTGTGTCTTTGAAGGGTCTGCCATTGAAGGCCTGGAAATTGCCCAGTTTTGAACACAAGCTGTTGGTGGAGCTGAAGATGGCCTTTTCACAGCAACACCAACAGTACTGGGATCCTCTTTCAAGGGTCCATTTCCATTTAAACGACTGGAACTCTGGATTTAAAGAGATTATAAGATGGATATGTTCAAATACACAGCACTGCAAGGTTTACAACACTAAATTCTCATACTAAATAGTTCTATAGATTGCCTTAACATCTAAGAAGAAACCTCACCTCCCTTCCAATATAACTGCAAGTCTAACAAGTGTGTGTAAATCCTGCTTTTAGTATCAAATGAGCATCAGTTTTGACACCCACCCAAACAACTTAGCATCGATTAAAGCTATTCCAAAAAATATTTGTTTTCCTTTTTAAACATTCTTTGACAACACTGGAATAAATCTGTTGGTACTCAGGAACAAGACAATTTGTTTTCTATCACTGTCTCAACTAAAGCGATAGTGATAGGGACAGGGCAGATATTTACTTTGTAAATTTAAATTATTTAGACATTAATAGACTACTTAAATTGTCTCAAGAGCACAGCTCTCAGTGCTTTAAAGCTGAGCTAGAAGGGTAAAGTAACAAAGTGGCATGGCTGTACAATTTAGGATCAGCCACTGTTTGAATAACTCTGGCTCCAGCACGAGAGCTGAGAAGGAACCTGCAGTGTGGAAGGGAAAACAAAACTCAACAAACCCCCCCAACCCCACATCAAAACCCACTATAATGTGGTGCTGTGACATGCCCTGCTCCAATTACCTTGATCATGTGAGGAGGAAGCCGTGGGCCCATGAAGGCAGCCTGCTTGCTGTTGGCCGCGCGCTGCCCGAGGAAGGCGCGCGGGTAGGAGGGCGCGGGCAGGTAAAAGGCTCGCTCGCCCAGCGTCAGGTCATAGCGCCTGGGGACAGAGGGACACCTCAGCTCACAGCTCTCCTTTCAGCCTGTTCCTGCATTAAACCCCAGCCTATAATCTCATAGGAACAGTGTGTATGACATGAAAGACACATGTGGAAGATTTAGCCAAGGCTACACACTCAAGATTAGATAACAGTTTTCCTGCACTGACTTTCCAGAGCAATGCTTCAGCCTCACACCATCTATGGCCATGATTTCTCCTTTTTTTCTAAAGTGGCCAGCTACAGAGAGCAGATATAATGCAGTGCACCCAAGAGCAGAAGTTTAATGTCAAGCAACGAAAGATAAAAAATGACACAGGGAATTTCCACTTTGACAGAAGTATACAAACAAGAATATTTTCCTAGGGTGAAAAGAAAAAGACTTGAACACTAGGAAAGTATTAGCAACTTCACAGTAAAAATATCCTGAGCATATCTGGTGTTTGTTATTACCTGATATAAAAAAGTACATAAGCTTGCTGATTGAGGACTGTTTTGATATCAGAAAGCTCTACTGAGGCATCATTCATTCGGTACCAAAGTCCATTACCAGCCTGCAAACAAAGACAGAATAACTTCAGATGAATTGCCTGTGTTCCAAAGGACATCCCAGATAGAGCACTACAGAACAAAGCAAACCAAGGCAAACAAAGCACATGATGCAATGCTTTCCCCTAAAGCCAGTGGTTACCAGTAACATTTTGATTTCTTTGCCAGCACAGATTTTACCCTGCTGCAAGTTGAGCTGATACCTACCTTTATGAAGCAGAGATAGTGTCCAGCATTACAGTTGAAGCCACTATGTACAAGAACTGCATACAAAGCATAGATGAGGGGTTCTCCAATGGATTGGGACATATATGCTCGAAGATCCAAATATTCAGGGTATTTTACATCCTAAACACAAAGATTCAAATGTTACCCTGAAATACTTCAGAGAACAGCCTGAAAAAAAACATTTCTACAAACACAGACTAAGACTTACATATTTTTCGATTCACTTAAAAATTCCTCTTCTCAGAAACAACATTTAATAACTTAAGCTGCAAGGGAGCTATTTTCTACAGAATTAGCTCTTTAAGGGTAAGGTATGTTCTTATGGCCACATGGGAACTTTATCACTATTAGAAAAGAAAGAAGCAGCCACTGCTGCTAAGTTGTTATATCAATTTCTTTTACATTACAAGTACTGCCTGAAAACGTGAACAACTTTAAAACGAGTATTCATCTTTGGGAAACATCCCATTCTGAGAAGATAAAGTAGCATTCCAGCTACAAACATACCTTGTTGATCTTTCCACCTGTAAAATTTGCAAATCTTTTCAGAGATATTGTGAGAACATTGGAAGAGCGATGTATCGTGTATCTCTTGGATGCTGGAACCATCTTTTTACACCTTATAAACAAGCACAGACATATTTTTAACAATATATTCTTTTCTCACCCAGAAGTCAAACAAGTTTTCATCTCTCACACATGCTTATGCTATTTGAATGATATTTGTTTGTGTAACATGTTAGATCTTTTCTTAAATCCATAAACAGCACTTCAGCTTTGTTAAGAGAGGGAAGATAGCAGGACATGAGAGACAGCTCTACAGAACAAAGGATTTAGGACCTTATCTCTTGATAGCCAAATAAATGTCTGAACATGGATCTTTCTTATGCCAAAAAGGTAAGGCTGTAAAAAATGTAAAAAAATCACTGGAAGGAAGCAGTCAGCCATTCTGCAAAGAGGCAGATGTTGCACAATATTGAGTTTTCTTGTATGGAGGTTGCCTGGAAAGACACTGAAAACCCTCTGCAATCTTTCAAAACAGAATTGTTAATTTTGTTTGTTGCATTGCACACTCAAAGGAGGTACAGACTAAGTCCTGAAATGCAACAATCTGCATAAAGACTGAAACATGTCACTTTACACTGTGAAGAAAAATACTGCTGAGAGCTAACAAACTTCAAACTGATGTCAAAATACAAGGCACAGAATTTGAAACTGATGGTGAAACCCAATGTAAAAAGACCCACTCAGAATACAAAAAAAAGTGGTTTATAAAATTCTGAAATTTGTATTTAGAGACCAAATTTTCAGACAGTAGTCTTTATAAGAAAAAATAATGGTAGAAAACAAAAAGGAAACTGAAAAGTTATATAATTTGCCTGCAATAGAAATGACACTGTACATAAACCAAACCTTTATTTTCAAACTCACAAAAAGACTAAAGCTTCTGAGTTTATGTGTGACTAAGCTGGTGCTGCCTTCCACCCCAAATCCTTGTCCATGGCCCTGTGCTCCAGCTCACCACTTCTTATCAGACATGCCTTTTAACTTCTGGCCATGAGTATTTCAGTGTGCAACTTCACACTTAGGAAGGCTGACAAGCCCCAGCACAGACAATAATAGGAATAAAAGTCTAATGTGAGCAGTACAATTCTTATAACGTATTTCCAAATATTCAAACAGAAACATTAAAGTTACTCACTTAGAAATAAGTGCATTATTTCACAAGGTTTGAATGATTTCAGTATATTAGCTGGGTAAACAAACTAAATGAAAGAGCAAGCCATGACTGTCTTAATGCTACACAAAGACAAGAGATAACTTATCCTCCAAGTCATGCACTGCATTAAACGTGTGTCTTTTATTAAGGTGTAATTAATTAATAACAATCTTACTTGCTACACTTATAGCTATTTTCACCATCCAGTTGTTCTGGTTTCACAAATTGTTCTAGAGCTCTGGTGACAGATGTGACTGCCTGCAGGAGTAAGAAAGTAGAGCACTAAGTCACAAGAAATGCAAAATTTCAAGCACTTACAAGCACTACACAAGGAAACCTTGCTAGTTCATACTTAAGTGACCCATTGTGAACAGCAAACACTGTGAAGGAGGAGACAGAAACAGAGTTCATTGAGCCTTTACCTCACTTGAAAATGATCCTACTTCAAAATAAATAAATTTTGCAGTGCCAGACAGTATCTGTGGTATGCTCTGGCATCAACGGTGAGAACAATCAAACCCATCAGTCTGACAATAGATGTATACTGAAGTAGAATAATTGACAAGTATGATTGTATCATTGTTTGTGTAGACATAATTATTATTTTTCCAGCTTAAATCCAATCCAAACACGGAGAGCATTTCCATGGCTTCCACAGAATAACAAAGTCCAGTCCACCCACATCCACCACCAAGGTCTTTTGTTTCAACAAGGTATGTTTTTAAGCAAAATGACTTTATTTTATGAAGCTCTACAGGCCTTTTAGACATCTCAATCCATGCTCACAAAACATCTTACCTTTATATCCAAAGTAACGTCGAGAAATGGCTCATAGGTGTCTGACACTGCTTTGCAGTTCAAGCACTTTACTGCAAACAAAATACAAATGCTTAACACCATGTGAATGAGACTAACTGCATGAATTTAAATTATTAGTACCATTACTTTGGTCAAACTACAAAATCCTTTGCTACAGACAGACAAAAAGACACAGATCAGTTCAGAAGACAGTAGATTTTTTTTAAAAAGTACCTCGAGATCTTAGATATCCTCCAAATATTTGATAAATAAGGGTGGTGGCTTGAGAAGATCTGTCTAACCTGGAAATAAATTAGAGTCAGATCTCAGAAGACTGAAAGCACAGAGTAACTCCTCAAACAATTTTTGGTTTTATGAAAACCAAGGACATAGATTTTAATTTATGATAGTAAATAAAGTAGTAACAGGGGCTAGGAAACATTTAAATTTAATTAGTATATGCTTACTTGGTGCTTCCATTCAAGCAAGCTTTCTGTAAAGCATCAACAGTGAAGCATAAGAATTCATGTGCATCCTCTTGACTGCCAAAATGGAAATGTTTTCCTATTCCTAATAAATAAGAAGGTTATTATATATTTATTTCTTATAGAATGAAAGAAAACACACATTTCTAAAATATCTCTTCTTTAAAGTATCAGAATTCTTTATATGCATCAAATAACTCTGAAAAACTAAACCCAACCAACCAAAAAAATAAAGCTGTATCAAACTACTTACTTTTAAGGCCATTGATAACAGATGTAGGTTTGATGGCATTATTAGAGCAACACAGGACCTGGTTGATGTGACTTTCCATTGTGCACATCATACAGAATCCTTCTACATGACCTAGACAGTGAAAGAAGACAGCATCCCATTCCAGTCAAATATACACTGCTAAAAAACAAACCCACCCCCAAATTATAATACTCTAAGTTGTGGGTGCAATATCCCCCCTCTGTGTTACATTCCCTTCTCCTAAAGTATCAATATCCCAAAGGTTTTGTGGCATTTTCTCATGCAGAGAACTGTACAGAATAAAACTCATAGAATCACAGACCAGGTTGCTCAAAGTCCCATCCAACCTGGCCTGGAACACTCCCAGGGGAAGGTGTCCCTGCCCATGGCAGGGGATTGCAACTAAATCATTTTGAAGGTTCCTTCCAGCCCAAACCATTCTATGATTCTGAACTAATTTGTATATGGGAACAAAACACAACCAAACTTCTAGGAATACACATTAAGATACCAGACTAGAAAGCACACAGGTGCCTTAGGAAAAAAACACATTTAGGGATATAAAAAGAAGCTCCCCTAGGCTTAAATAAATTCAAGTAGAAAAACAAAATTCAAAGAACACAAATTCCAGCATTTAAAAAATGCAAACTTAATTATTTAGATTAAAACCAGCCTAAATTTTAATCCAGTACCCCCCAAATTTCTATTTGAGTTCATAAGAGATTAGTTTGTAGCCCTTTCTAGAATGTTTGTGTTTTTTAACGGGTCAACACTGAACATATAATTTATCACAGTATTAGTGCACTGCAATATCTCAGCTGTGAGCACTAAGAATCTTCAACACCAACATCCTAAATTTTATCACCTTTCTACCAGCAGGAAGCCCAAATGCCAAATGTTCATCAAATGCCTTGCTTTACAATGTACTTTATTATTCATATGAAGCAAGAAATGATCTTTTCTTTAAGTTTTACCGGGGCACATTAAATTAATAAATTCACTTTATATGCCTCCTATAATTCTGAGCCTCGTGTTAGCAGAATCATAGAACCATTTAGGCTGAAAAAAAGCCCTTTAAGATCACATTCAAAACCTGCTTCTACAGGCAAAACAGGACAACTAAGAATTTGCTTCACAGAACCACAGTTTTTCTTTCACCTCTGGAGCTGTCCAACAGATTTATAGTGTTAGAAAGCACTCACATGACTTGGTGTGCTCAAGAGAAAGCATGTAATTGGCAAGAGGAGGCGTGTAGGTCAAACACTGGAGAGTAGAATTAAGGAAACATGTGTTGCCAAGGTTCTGCAGCCCCACTCCAACACTCTGTGTTTGCTGCCAATCCATACAGATTTTCTCAGGCGGAAAAAGAATTCTTTGTGGCGGAGCAATCCCATCGTTAACAACTGTAAGAAAATTGTCTTTTAGAAAGAGTTGTATTGTTTTTGTTTTAAAGCAGGTATTTAAAAAGTAGGATTCTGCAGGAGGAGTCTCTGTTTCTACTCCAAAACAGAGCAGCACATGATGCACAGCTTTAACACTGCCATGTGAATTTGCTGGTCAACACACTGTTTGGGATAACAATTTATTAATCTGTTTTAATTCCTCTAAGGCAAGACAAACTACCACTCTAATTTTAGTACCTGGTTTCTTTATATCTATATCCTTTAATCTCTTTATTAATTAAATTACTGTTTTTTTCCTTAATGTAACTTAAACCACAAACTTACACTTGTGGTTACGAGTAAGAACTCAGACAAACAAGCAGCACAGAAAGTAACCCTACAGAAATCAGACCTCTTCCTGGGCAGGGTTATTATTGAAAGACTTGTGAATAATGGAAGCCATGAATTGACATGGTAAAATGCATTTTTCTCTCCAGAACAGAAGAGACCTAGGTACATCTGTGCACTATGAAAAGCTCCCCTTATTTGATTATACATAAATAAAAAATACTTTACAAATCAATTGTAAATCGATAAAACCACATTCTGCAACACCTATCCCTGCAGCTGCCTTAGGGGATGTACAAAATTGAAGCCTTTAGCTGAACTCCTGATTCGTTGTGGTCCCATTTTATAGCAATGCAACAATTAAAATCTGCTTCTACTTTGGTTTTGTTTTTAAGAAAAAGGAGGGAGGACAAAAGACACTTACCTAGATCTCTTTGGGCAAAAGGCTTTGACTTTTGAGATGATCTACAATAAATATGCCCCCCAGGACCTTTGTCCACAGAGACTTTGTTAGGATCTTCTGTAGGAGGTACCCGGCCCAAACTTGCAGTGCGAGACGTCATTTTTTTAGTACGGGGTTTCATAGATTTGTCAGACCGTCTTGAGGAAGATTTTTTAGACTTTGAAGATTTTGGCTTGTTAACTATGGTCATTGTTCATATCTGTAACAAGGCAAAAGTTCTGTTTGGCATAAGAATGTCCAAAATAGTCCAGAAAGGAAAGACTCTTTAAGAGCGATCCTGTCACTTGGCCTCAAAGAACTTGAAAAACTGAACAGCTAAGAGTGATTACAACAAAAAAAACCAAACCCTCAAACCTAAAAATTCCACCCAACACACAGCTAAACACACAAAGTAGAATTTTCCATCAAAACTGTATCAATATTGCTTTTAACTTCTGCTGAGCTAATGACTGCTGGTATTTCTTACACTTTCATGGGATTTTAAACCACTACCAAGACCTCCTTCCAAAAAGAAGCTGTGAGCAGTGGCACAATCAAGTGCTGGGCTGTTGAGATCCAGCAGGAATGGTCTGGCCAACATGCTCTCACTCCTGGGAACCACCCACCCCTGGTGACCCAGGGATGGGATACAGCTCTGAGAAATCTTGGGAAAGGAGAGCAAGAAAACACTTGCAAATTTATTTCCACCTGGGTTTCTTCTGCCCTTCCAAGAAGTATTTGTTTGGATACAATTTTGGCAGCACTCCTTGTGGTATTTTGCAGCCATCACATTTACAATGCTTACTTATCAACCAAGAAGTTGAATGATCTAGTTTTCAGATCTAGTTATGTAAAGCTGTTTTACTGGGGAGAAACAAATGAGGAATGTAAACTATAAAAAGAAAATTATGATTGCAAAAGAAGTCCTCAGCCCTCAAGAATAAAGGCAACAACTGATATTAAGTCCTTTATAAAATGCTGATTATGTTTCAAGATGGTACCTCTTTAAATATGTGTCATTGTGCGTGCATAGTAAGATGCTGAATAATTACATGATCAACTATCAACTCCTACATGTAAATTTTTACTACTATCGTACTATATCATGTAGGGCCTTTTTACGTTCAGGGAAACTATAAACTTAACTGAGGGTTTAAAGTATAACCTGCTTTGTAATCCTGAAATAACTGAGAGAACAAAGCATGAAGCAGTTTCAGATTCATGGCACAACTTGATTGCTAATAATAAAATTTTAGGTAGATTAAACAAAGCACAGTAAATCAGAGAACTTCTAGTCTCAAAAAAGGCAAATTATGTGTGGAGCCTTTAATTAGATGTGTCCCCCCTAAATTTTCAATTTAGAATCTATTCTGTACACACTTTACATTTCAGAGATGATAATACACAAAAATGGAAAATTTACTAATTTTACGAAAAAATAGGACATCCTTTTCCATTTGAAAGACTAAGAGGACAGTTCTTGGGCTTAGTGATTTTCAGGTAAGATACAGACTTCAAATTGCAGATACCAGTGACATCTCCTTTTCCTGATGGAAAGGGAAGGGGTTTCAACATCATATTTAAAGCTCATTTACAAGACAAAAATCAGAGTCAAGACTGCAGTGAAAAGCAAACAGAAGAATATTACCACAAACAGGCTTAGGCCTTATTCTGACCAGTGAGGGATGTGTTTTAAAACTTATTTTTATGACAACTGAGTAGCACATTACCAGATATCAAACAGTAAGACACCTGCAAATATCAACGGATGTCAAGAATAACTCAGATCCACCACTTTTAAAAAAAATGCCAATACAACTAATTTGGATACAACATCTCTTTGACAAAGTAGCACAAAAATTACAACCACGGATATTTTTCCTCTCCTGCTGTTCAATGTACATACAGATTCTGTTCCTGTAGCACTGCTGAGCATAAAT
Source organism: Lanius collurio (assembly GCA_020086605.1). NCBI lineage: Eukaryota > Metazoa > Chordata > Aves > Passeriformes > Laniidae > Lanius > Lanius collurio. The sequence goes on along the minus strand of JACBWW010000025.1, from coordinate 11,434,599 downwards.
GCACACTGCCATGGGTATTGAGCGTTTCTTCCCCGCGCTATTCCCATAACAGACTTCTCCCAGTATGACACTGACGAGTGAAACAGAACAAACAGTCGCTTTTCCTCCCATTTGGAGTGTTGCATCAGGGTTGTTCAGACTCTTTTTTCGCAGTCTCATCACAACACGCATCAGTTACGACTTGGATCTAAATATTTATGTTTGGTCTCCGCTTTGCATACAATAAATCACAGCTCAGGAGGGTTTTATACACGACCCCGTTCACAGAACTGCGTTCAGCCAGGGAGTATGATTGCGCCTTTATCTCAGTACAAACCAAACATTTCCAGCAGCGAGTGTGAAAAAACAAGAGCGGCACACGGCAACACCGAGGCACAAACAAGAAGCAGGAGGCAACTACTCCAGCAGAAGCCCAGGCAGAGCCACCTCGCTACATCACCGACCGCACCGCACACGCCGCCGGGAGCAAAACCAACCCGGGGCAGCGCGGAACACAAACACACACCCCCCGCGCTGCTTTTACTGTAGTTACAAAATGAAAGGCAGCAGAGGCAAAAGTAATTAATGAGTTTACCCTTGCTCAGCAGGCGGCGGGGAGCGCCCGGCGCGGGACAGCTCCGAGCTCCGTGTCCCGGGGCCGTTGGTTGTGGCGGGACCGAGCCCGGCGCCCCGAGCGCCCCCGAGCGCCTCGCTCCGGGCGGCCCCGAGCGCCGGGACCCCGCTCACAACCGAACCGCCCGCCCCGGTACCGCCAGCGCCAAGCCCGCAGCACCGACCCGGCTTCCCCCGCTCTGCCATTCGGAGGGGGCCCGGTTGCCGAAACCGTTCTGACACCGACAGTAAAAGGCCGCTGGGCAGGGACGGGAACCGCAAGCAACATGTCCGCGCTCAGCGCGGCAAGAACCCAAACACACACAAAACAAAAACCACCCCGACCACGCAGGCGAGAGGGGCCGGGAACCGGCCCTGAGAGAGCCCCCGCCTCGCCCGTCTTCGTCACACCGCACACCCGCCAGGCCCCCCAGCCCCGCGGCTCCCCGCCCGTGCCGTGCCGCCTCCCGGCCCCGTGCTGACCTGTCCGGGCCCGCGTCCCATCCCGGCCCGGGGGCAGGACCGCGGCGGCGGCGCCAAACGGCGGCTCCGTGCCCATGGCAACGCGGACGGGGGGGAGGGCGGCCAACCTAGC
>JACBWW010000025.1:11241199-11433031 GCA_020086605.1 Lanius collurio | reverse complement strand
AGGCGGGGCTGGGTCCCTCCGCCGCGTGCTGGGGACGGCGCCCCGCCCCGCCCGGGGGTCCCACCCCCTCCGGCTGCCCGCCAGCCAGGAGGGCAGCGGCCGAACGGCCGGCCCGCGCCCCGGCGCGGTGGGCTGGGCTGAGCCGGCTGCTCCCGCCGGTCGCTTTCCCTTCCCTTTCCCGGGCCGGCCCCTCCCCCCGGCCCATTGATTTCCAGGCGGGATGCGCACGCGGTGCCGCCGGGCTGTGCCGGGGCCGCCGTCGGGCCCGGCGCTGCCCCCCAGCCCCATTACCTGGCTCGGCCCCGCTTGACTCGGCGCTGCCGGGTCCCCCTCGCCGCAGCCCCCGCCTCAGCCCGGCCCGCTCCGCCTACTGTTACAGTCCGTCGGGGAACAATGACGTCCCTCCGCCGGCCTCTTGCATCCGGGGCCCGGCGCCGGCCGGGCAGGCGGGCGGGCGGGGGGAGGAGAGGAGGCGGCGGCGGCGGCGGGGGGAGCAGCGAGCGCCTCCGGGTCACACGGGGACCGGCACCGCCCCTGTGCCGCGGCCGGGAGCCGCTAGAGGGGGCTCGGCGACCCCCGGTCCGGGCGCGGGGCTCTCGCGGGCTGCGGGCGGTGTCGGTCCCCGTGCGGAGGGGAGGGGACGCTCCGCTCCCCGCCGCAGACCTTCGGCATAAGCTCCTGCGTGCCCGTCCCCGCCTCCCGGGCCGAAGGTTCCCCTCTCGGGTTTATCCGTCCGGTTCATGTTTTATCGCTCCGCGCTCAAAGAGAGGCCATAAACGCTGGCCCGGCCCACGGAGCCGCCTACGAGGAGGCGGGCGGGCCCCGCCGGCCGCAGCGGAGGGGAGCCGGGACCCCGGCACCCGGCATGTGGCGGGGCTGGAACGCTGCGGCCCTGCGGGCGCCGCCGCCCGCCATCGAGTTCCCTGAGGAGAGCCCGGAGCCGCGCTTTGACGGTAAGCAGGGCAGCCATTCGGGCGAGCGGGGAAGTCGCCCCTTTCCCCGGCTGTCAGGGAGGGAAGGAGGTAGAACCGCCGCCTTCCCCTTCCCGTCCTTCCGCGCCGCTCTGAGGTAGCGGCGGCCGCGGGGGTGATGCAAGAGCGGGCAGGCCCTCAGCGGTGCCCTGCCCTGAGGCCGCCGTGGGAGCTCCCCCTGCCTCGGGCACCAGGCGCCTCCCCGGGTAGCTGCTTTCCGTCTACACTTAAAAAAATTAATTAGCTTCCTAATTAGCGTCGTAAGCTACTCGCTCCGTCGCAGCTCGGGTGCTGCCTCTGTGAGCCGGGGTTGTGTTGAAGCCGTGTGGTTGTACGTTGTTTCGATGTTTAGGTAAATAGGTTTGTACGGAGACCTGAGTTCATTCGTCTCACTGTCCTCTTCCAGAATCGGATGTGCCGGCCGAGCTGCGAGTTGCAAACGGGTCGCAAAAATTTGTGAAGTTCACTTCGACCATCCAAAACCAGCTGCTGCTCGTGTCACTGCTGGAGCATCTCTGCCACATGTACACGCACAATCCCGTTCATTCCAGGTGTTTGTTCCGAAGTTAGTAAAAGGAGTTCGTTGCTGTTTCTTAAACTGCCTTACTGCAATACCAGACCCTTCTGTGCAGAGTTACAGTGTAATATCAATACAAAGCTGTAGGTTTCATCCTGCTGGGACAACAGTGGTTCTCTGAAGAGGATGAATACCTTGAATCAACTAAATTGTCAATGACAACTTGTCTTATTTTTGAAAACAGTAACAGAATATTGCTGTAGATGTAAGAATCAGTTCTGTTCCAGCTGGATCCTGTGAGTTGCATCATGAGAAGGGCAGCAGGGTAAATTATGTAACTGTTAAATGTGATCTAAAAATGCAGGTAGAAGACTAATTTAATAAAATATTTATCAATAAATAGTTGTAGAGTCTTCACTAAATATGTCAAGATTCTCCAAAACTCTGAGTAAATACCTTTATAAGTCCTTTATTTTGCCATAAAGTCATTCAGGGGCTTTGCATTTTCAAGTGTGAAGTGTTACTTTTAAAATACCTTTTTGGTATGTGACTTACCATGGGTATTTTGTTCATTTGGGCATATACTCAGTGCATTTAAGAAAGCATATCTGAGGGTTTTGTCCTTACTTTACATGATTGTAGACAATAAAATCTAATGTGTTGTTCTTAGCTAAAATTTGTGCTATTTATAACAACATAGTTGCACCCATCTCCAGCATTTTTTAGGTTTTGTTTGCCTCAGCTGTTTTACTGCAGCTGAGAGAGATGAGGTGCTTGGGGAGGTGGTGGAAGGGAGTGACTTCGTTCTTTATTATGAGTGTGTGCACAGGTGTGTGGGTTTGGAGGGGAATTAGAAAATCTTGACATGACTGCTTTCAATTATAAATGTGTCCTCATTATTGCAAACCTGCTTTGAATTTTTCTTTTCACTCATCAAAATAAGTCCAAAGGTAAAATGTAAGTGGATGGGCGGATGTTTGTATGATTCATCTGCTGAGATGAGGAAGAAGAGGAGATGCAGTTGTGACCCTGAAGGGCATGGCAAATAACTTTTATGCAAAGGGATTTCCATAGAGCAGCTCTGGTTTGGATTTAATTAGTTTTTATGGCTAAGAGTACAGGAACAGCGTTAGAGCAAGAGGGATTTTTCAGTTTTTCAGACACTTTCAAATAAGGTTTCTTGTTTAAAAACTTTGCATGGTCTTATTGGCTGGCTTTATTTAATGTTTCTCTGACCTTTCTCTGTTCCTTTGTGCAGTTCTTCGTCAGGCTTTCACAAGAACAGGCTTGCTCTCCCCTTTTGCTTTCTGTGATGAATTTAGTACTGTAAGACTGCAGCACAACAGAGCCATTGCTGAACTGATGAAAGCAGCTAATCAACAAATACTTAACGGGGTAAGCTTTGTTACATGTCTTTGGCAACCTCTGTAGTAAGGAGCTTTTGTTTGGGGAGTTCTTTTAATGTTGGATTGGGTCTTTTTAATAGTTATACAAAACTACTCCTTACTGTTTGGGATGGCATGTTCTGGTTCTGTAGGTGGAAACCAGTTTTTTAAGCCATCAATGTTTTGTACCTTAATGAATAATAAAACAAGTTAAAATGTTTATAAACAACGGCAAGGTGGTGTAAGTATTGCTGCAGCTTTTTTGACAGACATCCCTTTTCAACTTTAAACTGTTGGTTATGTTAACACCCTCATATTTACATTAGTGGAGGGTGTATTTTGTGTACTTGTGCTTCAGGCTGAATCAGACCCATTTGCTTATCTCACTGCTTGAACAAAGCTAGTTAATTTTGTTTTAAGCACATTTTAGAGCCCTCATTTATCCTGTTTGCCAGCAGAACTCTAAAAGGGCAGTAATCTCTCCAGCAGAGGGATGTTAACAGATTACCAGTGGGATGGTAATACTTTAATTTGGTGAAGCTCTCTGCAGAATGTGAATGGCTGTCTGTAACCTCATTTCCTTCTGAGAAGGAGGTTGCAGTTCCTGGTTTGATTAAGCTGTCCATGCCACTAGCACAGTAGACATGTTATTGTTTTTATATGGCCTGTTTTCACGTTGGATTTTGTTGTTTCATAGGAACTTGATAATGGAGAGTCTCATGCAATTGGGTATGTATTCAAAGCATGTACAAATACTAAACTAACTCCTTCCCTAAAGTTCTGTGCTTCACTCTCAATTTAATATATACTGCATTTCATATTTTGGCTCTGAAACAGGAAAAAAAAGTGAAAGTTTTTTCAAATTCTCAAAATGATGTGGCAGAAATGTATTCTTCAGTACCTAACTCTTGCATTGAAAGAGAGAGATTTATCAGGCATCAACGTAAAAGAAATAATCTGAATACCTCTGTTAAAACAGAGTATGGATTTGTAGCTCGTGTTCTTGCAGTCTGCTGGGTTTCAGTGTTCACTGAAACTCAGGCTGGCACAGTATGGTAATGTCAAGGCACATCCTTCCTCTTTTCATAATGTGAATAGTATTTATAGAATGTGTACAGCTGTATCTTACTTGTAAGTTGTAATTTAGTTTAATGCAGCCTAACTTTTTTTGATTAGGGAAAAAGAAGTTCTCTTTGAAGCACAGACTTCACGATACTTGAATGAATTTGAAGAGGTTGCAAGGCTAGGAAAAGGAGGATATGGCAAAGTATACAAGGTATTCTTTACCTCACATTTAAAACTAATCTGTTTGTATCTAGTTTTTGTTTGGAATTTGGAGTTACTATTTTGGCTGTACTATCAAATGTTTTTTGAATAGAAAAGGTGCAAATCTGTGCCTTAGAAGAAAGTTGGTGTTTCATTTCAGAAGCTGCTCAGTTGTAATTAGTTTTTCTTGTCAGAAGCAGGATGTTTTACTTTGTATATTTTGACCCTTTTAAAATGAAAGAAAACTTCTTATTTCACATGGGAGGTATCATGTTATATTGACTTTGAACAGCCTTAGAACTGATTAGTCTCCACACTCCAGTGCTTTAGCTGTGGCTGCTTGAAAAAAATGACCCTTAATATGAACATAAACTGTCAACATTGGCTTAATTGTATTAAGGAGCTGTAGTGCATGGGCAGCCCAAGGTTCCCCATGAGGCATGTGCCATGTGGAAATGACAAGTGTGGTCTCACATATTCACTGAGGACCTGTTAAGCTGTTATTGGACCTATCAGTACCCTTATCTTAGCAGGGGCCTAATCCCAGTTTCATTCTCTGATACAGGTGATACTCTATATGAATTGGGTGCAGAAATAAAATTGTAGAAAATAGTGGATTCTAAAGGATTTAATTATTCCAAGCACATTAACATATAATTTTCTCATATCCCAATTGTTTTCAGGTCAGAAACAAGTTAGATGGTCAGTTCTATGCTATTAAAAAAATTAAAATTAAGAAGGCTACAAGAAGAGATTGCATGAAGGTATTTTTCTTCCTGTGTTTTTTCCCTGTTTTAATGCCTTGTTGGCTTTAGTTTATTCTGTTCTAATTTATTAATGTAGCTAATATTTCCTGATATATTAAAAACACTAATATATTTTTTTATGCATTCTGAGTTTTTAAAGGTTTGATAATATCAATACCTAGTAGAAAAAAGTAAATGAGAAGTGTTTAAGTCCATTAAAAGAACCATATTAATTACTTAAACATGATCGTTTCTGCAACCATGAAAATCAGTTTGTTTTAAAGCTTTCAAATTTTCTCTGTTACTGTAACAATTTTATCTGTTCTTTCTCTGTAAGAAACTTATTTTTTGTTACCTTTCCTGTTTCTAAGCATTCAGAATAAAGGACTGTCACACTGTGGGGTTTTTGGTCTTTTTAGGTGCTCCGAGAAGTCAAAGTGCTGGCTGGGCTGCAGCATCCCAATATTGTAGGCTATCACACTGCTTGGATGGAACAAGTTCAAACAGTACATCCAAAAGGAAAGTACAGCTCATTGTGTAATTCTTGCTTGCATCTTGCAACCTCTCTACTATTATTTGCAGGAGAGTATTACTTCTCTGATAAAATAACTATTTTTTTTGTGTATCAGCTACTGTCTGTAACTGTTGAGAATTTATCTATTTTTGTGTTAATTTTATACCTTCTTCTCGTTTTTTCTCTTCAGTTTCTTTGTTCTCAGCTCTTTCCACACTCTGTCCTTTGGTCCCTTTGTGACCCTAATCCATTGGTCCCTGTCTAGTCCTTTCCTGGAATGCCTTTAGCAGTTAAATCTTTTGATCCTCTCTTAGTGGGAGGTTTGGTTATGCTCTGTATAACTTTATTGCTTTCCAAGTCACTGACTTGATGCCCAGCCAGCCCAAAAGCACAAAAGAAAATGCATAAATGTGTAGGAAGCTGACAGTAGAGTAAAACAGGCAAAACTTTTTAACCAATGATCCAGAGAATCTCGAGGGAAGCAATTCTTTAATGCTGGGGGTCCTTCACAAGTATTTAGTGGTGGTATGGAAGTACATAATGAGATCTGTGGAGAGGTTCTGTGGTACTTAATGGTTTCCCTTGTCTTACAAGATTGCTTCTGTGTGCTAAAACAGCTTTTTCATATAAAAATACAATTTTGATGAAAATGATTTCCAAGATATCAAGTGTCTTCGAAACAGCAGCAGTGTGATGTGAAGGGTGGTGCCTTTTGGAGGTGCTTCTTTAACTGTGTGTTATTTTATACATTGTAAACCCTTACTTTGAACAGGCAGACTTCTGAAAGGTGAAGTCTAAGCACATATCTAAGAGGGCCCAGAACAACCCTTTTAGTGACTTTGTACAATGTATATTTTCTTTCCATTTAAAGAAAAATGAAATACATATTAGGGTAGCTTCTTGGGAGACTTAACAAACCTCTTTTGCAGCAGCAGAAATAGAGTTAATCTAGAGCTATGCGTAGGTAACAAAGTTAAATTCAGTGAGGTGCTGTAGCTTAAATGCTAATTTTTAGTAAATATGTGCACGCATTCTTTATTTTATAAAATACCATATTTATCTTTTCATCCAACAGGTAAAACAATAATGGAGTTGCAGCCATTATCTTTGGAGCAAGAGAGTGGCAAGTGAGTATTACAAATTTCAGAGTCAAGTATAGTATATTTGACTTTAACTTCACTTGTGTATCTGGGCCATTGCTGTCTGGGACAGCTGTCCAAAATCCCTGCTGGGAGACTGTATTAAAACAGCTGGAGCCTGCCCTGACAGTTATGTAGTCCTGGAGTTTTGTGTGGGGAAGCAGCTAAACTCTTACTTGGGAGTGCTTTTTGCAATTGGGGGGTTGGGAAAAATCAGTATGGTGCATCACAAAGAGATGGTATGAAACTGTGTACTTACTTGGATTTCTCTCCCTTTATTATTTTCAGTGATCACTGTCACATCCAGAGCATGGAAAGTGATAGTTCAATTATCTTTGCTGACCTTACCTCACAAGAAAAGAAGTCCTGTGACAGTACCAATCTTAAAAATGTGGGTAGAGAATCAGTGCAGAATATGGATGTAAGGAATGACTTTTCAAACAGCAATAGCAAAGAGTGTGTGAAACCAAATAAATGTGAATTATCCATAGAACTACAAGAAGACTTTGTAAATAATGGTAACAGTTTGTCAACTGACGTGGAAAATCATTCAACACGGGGACCTCATTCCAGTCTGGCTCAGGATGCCAGCCCTGAAAGCGAGTCCAGCTCTGAAAGTAAGTCCTACTCTGAAGAATGCTCCAAAAATGAGGTAGCACTCTGTGGAGAGTTTGAGGTAAATACAATTCTCTTTAAGTATCCTTAACCACTATCTAATTTTGTGATGTTTTTAAAGTAGTCCAGTAGACAGGAAAGGAATGATTCATAACAATAAATTTAAAAGAATCAAATTACTGCAAGTAGGGCCAAAAGTTCAGCCAGTTTTTACTTAAGTGGGTAACATCATTATGAGGAATGTAATGACCAGAGGAGCTGGCAAAGCTCAGCATCTGTGAGAAACCTTCCATGTGTTGGGCACCTTGAGTCCTTTCAAAGTACCTGTGTGAATAAAAAGTGCTACTGCTGCATAAAACAGCCCCATCAAACTTGAAAACATTTAACTTTCAGTAATGGTGGCTAAAGGAGCTGTTATTGGTGAAAGTGTCTTGGTCTGTCCTGTGGTGCCTATGCAGTGTAGGAGCACACTGGTAAAAGACAAAAAGCAGATTTGAGCAGGGAATCACTTGTGCTTCCAAAACCTTGTTAGCATTCATACCATACCACTGACACGTTTTGTATAACACAGCCAGCTCTGGAATGCTTCAAGCTTTTGCTCTCACTTGGAGTTCCTTCTTGCAGGAAACCCAATTTTAAAGGTGTCTGCTTCAGTTGTCCAAATTATCAGATGAACTGGTACATTATCAGAAACTGAGCTACATATTCATGGTAATAAATCAAACAGTTGGACTCAAAGGTCTTTTCCAGCCTAAACAATTCTGTGATTCCATAAAATTCCATGTCAAGAAGTTGATTTGGGTTTTTTTGCTATTTTATATTAATTACGCTGGAATAAACCTCTGTTTAGTACATCTAGAAGGTTTCAAACTCTACTTTGAATATTCAAGTATGTATCTGGCAGTTTTGTTAGCATTTATCATGTAACAATTGTTAAAATTTGAGAAACAAGCAAAAAACTCCCTGAAACTACATAGTATTGTTGCATCTGCTTCTTGAGTGCAGTAGGTTACTAATACTATACTTGATGTCCTTTTGGCACCTATTTTTGGGGGGGGGTTGTTTAATAAATTTTGGGTTTATTTAAAGAAAATAACTAAGGAAATACTGTTCATATTACTATGGCAAAATTATGGACCATTATTTTCCTGTTAGGTGGAGTATCATTTGATGCTTCATATACAAATGCAGTTGTGTGAAATATCCTTGTGGGATTGGATTGTTGACCGTAATAAAAGATGCAACAAGAGATCAGAGGACACTTCAAGTAAGATTCATCACTGTCTTATTCATTGTAAAGCAAATATTTTTTGCAGTTTTCTACTTTTATTTTACTTTAGCAGCTTATAATACAGATATTCATTAAATTCTTTATTCACTTAATCAAATAGCAGCTTGTATTGATTTTTGTATGATAGATGTTGGTAAAAGAATTTTAATTCTTCAGGTTTAGACAGCTCTTCAAAAAAGAATGACTGAATGCCTGAGGCATAGTTGTTACCAGGGGAGATCAGTGCAATACTCCTTATTTGGAATTGAGGGGGTTTTTTGATAGAATCTGCTGCTTCTCAGAAAGTGGTTAAAGGCAAATTTATCTGCTGTGGAAAATACAAATGTATCATTTGATCCAGACAGGTAACAACAAACTTAAAGGAGTCAAAAGTCCTATGCAGGCTAATTTTTAATAGGACAAAGAATGTAACATTCACTTTTTCTGGGTGACATGGGGGTTCTCATGCTCTCATACCAAGCAGTCATCAGTAACTGTTGATATTTGGAAGAACTATTCTAATGCTCTTAAAGCATTAGAGACATGTTCCATTCTCTGGGGTGGTTGTAAAAAAGCAGCATATGCATATCAGACTGTAAAACAAACTGTGATTAATGTTTTATCTTGGTTTTAATCATTATTAAGGTAAATCTGCTCTTCTCTTCATTCATAGAGTCAGGTTTACCAGCAAACTGTCAGCTGACTTCCACTAATCCCTACTGTAATCATAATCTTGTAGTTTTCATAAACTAAAAGATGATGTTCTTGGTCAGGAAATGACAGAATTACTATGGCATTTGACCTTGCAAAATGCTGGTTTCACACATTTTCATGGAAATGATGAATGTTATCATAGGTTAGACATGAAGAAACAGAAATCCAAATGTGAATAAATTGCAAATGTTTAAATGGACAAGATATGGGTCATTAGAGCAGGAAGACAACATAGTTTATTAAAATAGTAATGTGGACAATGTCAAAACAAGGAGATGCTGAGTTTATGTAGGACCACTACAGCCAGAGGTGATTGAGGGATTTCAGAGGGTGGAACAGCAGCAGAAGGATTAGGGACCAAACAGGAAGAGTGCAAAGCAATACAGACAGCATGCCACTACATAAATTAGTATGTTTTTATCTGGAACTGTATTTTTTATGCTAGGTCAGGACTGACACAAAAGTAGAGTTTTAAATTCATAAATAACTCTGATGGGGTTTGGAAGAATCTTTTGAGGAGAACATAGGCTCATGTTCCTTCAACTTTCCTGTTTGGAATTTTGATCTTAGTGACTTTTTGCTGATTCAGAAATAGTATCTTGAGAGAAGCATGGGAAAATCCATATTTAAAATATGCTCATTCTGTTAAAAGTTTTATTCCACAGCATAAAAAAACAGAATTCAACAAGACATACCACCATAAACTTACGTAACTCAGTAAAACTAGCTGAAATAAATTAAATTGTTTTAAGGTCCATACCATCTCGTGGATGTTCGTTGGACAATGAAAATTTTCCAGGAGGTAGTAGAAGGAGTTTGCTATATCCACAGCAGGGGAGTGATGCATCGAGACATTAAAGTAAGTCCATCAAATTATTACTTGAGGTTGAAGTAAACAAAGACAATTTACATTATGGGAAAATGAAAGCAACTTCATAGTTACATTTGAGATCTTCAGAATTTAGTGGGCTCTTCAGAATTTAGTTGTTACATATGAAAAGTTACATTATTTCCTCTATAGCAGTACCTTACTCTCTTTGCTATCAGCATAGTACTGATTTACACTGACTTACAACTGGATTTTAAGGTCTTGAAGTGTTTTCTTCTAGGAAACCATTTTCCTGAATGAAACAGGCATGGTGAGATTGGTTTTCTTTTGTCTCACTGTTTCCTTAACCAGAGTAGGAACTTAATTACCTAAAAGAATTTCTTTTAGGCAAAAACAAGCAAAGCCCTTTGGCTACACCTCAGTTTGCTAACTGCATACCAGTTGGGTTTTGAAAATATGTTCTAGTTACTTGCTTTAAAAAAAAAAAACAAAACCCCTTTGTTACAAATAATTGCTGTCCTTCAGAAAGTTGCAGCATCCTCTGAGGAACCAAAATTATAGATGTCATTAGTGACTGAAAGTTTTGGGGTTATTCCTATTCACAGTAACAAAGAGCAGACTTTAAAAAATACCACTTAGAATGATTAGAATAGGATGCCCTTTATATGTTCCCTTGAAGGTTTTTGGAACTCTAAGAATACTTTCCACTTCCTGGCTGGCTTAGATTGAAGCACAGGTAGATGAATCTCACTTCTAATCCACCCCTACCATTAAACTGATAAACCAGAATAGCAAGGAGGTGAATGTGGGTTTTCCTACTTTGCTTCCTACTCAGGTTTTCTGGATCTGATACAGCAGCAGTATGAAGAAATCATGATTATTAAAACTTCACATGTGGAAGTTTGGAACTACTTGAAATCACACAATCTTCATTCTGGATTAATTTTCATCTTCTGTCAACTGTTTCAGGGTGAACAGTTTTCCAGTTAGCCTTCCCATCTAGCATCATCATGGCCTTATTGTCCAAAGTCCTGGTAGTTGTTTTAAAGAATTCCAGAATTCCATACAGTTACTGTTTTTGAGCCAGTTCTCATGGTTTTCACCATATATTCTTTTAATGGTGATTTTGCAGGTATCTTGCAGAGACTGTAATTTCTGTGATAATATTCTAAGTCTTTCAGTGTGTGAATTTCTGAAAACAGAAGCCAGTGGGTGGGTGTTCTGGAGTATGTTTTAACTTCAGTGATATGAGAAGCTTAGCAACTTGTTCAACAGTGCTGCATCTCTTAAATTTGATCTGCATTGAAGAAAAGAATGGAGAATGCCCATCTCTTGTTAAACTATTCACATCTCCTTTATACTCTAATAGAAGACCAACTATTTCCTTTCTGCCACCTGAGCAAGTTGGGGTTTTTTTCTAGATACATAATGCTTGCATTTCTCCTCCCTAATGATCCTAAAATCAAAATATATGGATAAAAACTGTTTTGGTTTTCTGAGTCAGAGCTCTCAAGTCTGTCATAATTTGGCTTTTTTTTTTTTCATAGCAGCTTTCCAGAACCAAGTAGCATAATGCAGCTGTGCTCATTGTACAGAAAAGTCTATTTTTGTTTCTTTATGTCTGGCCCAATGATATTTAGTCATCCCTCCTACTCCATCAGTTGGTCAAATTTACTGTCCACTTTTGCCCGTTCCTGTCTACTGTTCTGCAAATTTCCCAGTTTCTGTTGGGGAAAAAAAAGTAGTTCATTTTTTTACTAAATCTTGTTTTTTTCAGTTTTGCTTTTCTTCCTTTTTTTCTAGATCCTTGTTCTAGGTATGTGGTCTTTCAGCTCAAACACTGTTGCTACCACATTGTTTGGTATCAGCAATGACTATTTTTTCTCTCTGAATACTCAAAAAAGTGAAATAATAATTTTGTACCTGTGAACTGTATTTTATAGCCTTTGAAACCACTGAAATTACATAATTCTTTATATAGACATTTTTAAATTGTGTTCTGTCTTGCAGCCTAGGAATATCTTTCTACATGGATCAGATCATCAGGTAAAAATAGGTGACTTTGGATTAGCCTGTAAAGACCTTCTTTGGGATCATGCAGACCAGTGGTTTCAGGCAGAAAGGATAAATGGTAAGAGAAGAACGTTTAATGGGTTTCAGTGTTTAAGTTTCTATGGTATTAAAATCATTAAATTGTTACTTGCAAGGGTAACAACACTTGCTAAATCTCAATTGCCTTTCGAAGGACTGACACACACTTCAGGAGTGGGGACTTGCCTCTATGCCTCACCAGAACAACTGCAGGGATCTCACTATGATTTCAAGGTAGAGAGCTTTGTTTTGTTCCTTCTTTTCTCTTTTAACACATGGTAGATAATAGGAATAAATCAAGCCTTTCAATAGGCAAATATGTATTTGATAAATATATAAATATTCCTCCTGCTGTCACTCCTAATATTTGTGTTGAAACATGGATTTCAACTTTGCCTTCTTGTTTGCTATTAAAGCAAAAGTAATTTCTTTAATATGTTGAGAATGTATAGAGATTTGTGTTCCTTTAGTAGTGTCACGATATTCTTCATATCATCATGAAACTTCATTGCTGTGAGACGTTTTCATATCATGATTTTATGAGAAAGAGAAGTGTACTAAATTAAACTAGAAATTATCCCAGAACTTTCTCTTCACCACATTAACAGTCAGACATGTACAGCATGGGTGTTATCCTGCTAGAACTCTTCCAACCATTTGGAACAGAAATGGAAAGAACAGAAGTTCTTACACATTTAAGGACGGGCCAAATTCCCCCCACTTTCTACAAGCAATGGCCTACTCAGGCCAAGTACGTGAAACTCCTCACCAGCCCGGGAGCTGCAGAACGCCCAACAGCGGCCCAGCTTCGGGACAGTGAACTCTTCCACACCACAGAGCAGGTAGGTTATGCCAGTGCCCCCCACCCTTACAGCATCAAGGAGCACTAAAGAAAATGCCCTTTGTATCCCTGCCACCATTACATTTGTTTGGCTTTGAATTTAATCACACATTCCTTTTTCTGATTACAGTATTTAGGCCACTGTGTTATTTCTGGTGTCTTTGCAGTGAGATAGGTGGTCGTTAATTAAAGGTAACTTTCTGAAGACTGTACAGGTGAGAGGTATTTTTATAGGTCTGAAAAGCTTTCAAAGCTTTTCATCACATGTGCAGTTTCTTCTGATCATTTTTCCTTTCCATGCCCCACTACTTTGAGGATTAACTTGCAGTATCAGGAATGTAGAATAGCTGAGTGCTGCTGTGTGTGTAGTGGATTGCAAACACAATTCAAGTAGGGCAGCAAGGCTTTATCCTTCCTTAGCTGTAAGTGAAGTAAACGGACTCTCATTTTCAGGTTATTTCTAACCTTCAAGAGAAGGTCAGACAGCAAGAAGAAGAAATTGAGAAGCTGAGGGAGACAATAAGACAGCTTTCTGAAGAGCAAGATGAACAAACGAGACTAGGCTCTCCTGTTTAAATACGGGGAAAAAATTAACCTCTATTGTGTATTAAGTTATATAAAATGTTTCTTTTTTTACATAAAATACTTCAATGCATTTTCATTTTCCTGTCTATTCTTAAAAGGTATTTATCCGTTTGCCTTGATCAAAGGCTCCTGAGAAAGGAATCATGTTGCAGTGGAAAAATTAAGAGCACAGCTTGTATTTACATAGGATTAATTTACATACCTTAGCCATTGAACAAATATGTGTTACACAAGAGTTACAAAAAAGGAAGGTCACACCCAAAAGGCAGCTGTAATGCTTTTATTAATTTAGGATTCTGTCCAACTGTAGTAGCTAAAATACATCTCAGAAAGGACTCAAACATTACAGCAGCCATGAGGTGCAGTAAGATTAAAACATCACTGTGCAGAGTACAGGCTCACTTGAGTAGCTTCATCACAGAGCTGAAAGGTGCCAGGTTCTCACAGGACTTCATCCACTTCTGCACGTTGGCTGGGGCAGCGTTGGCAGTGCCCGTCTGCCGCAGCGCGCACCACGCCACCACGTCGGCCACCGTCAGTTCATTGCCCACCAGCCACGAGCTCTTGCCCAGGGCAGCGTTCAGGGAGCGCAGCACTGCTCCTCTCTCCTTGCTGCTGCCTTCTTTCAGCTGGAAGATGGCTGTGTCCACCCAGCTGTCGATCAGAGTTGAGGTCACTGCACTGCACTTCTGGCCCAACAGGGAAAAGAGAAACCGAGCAATGTTGCCCTCGCCTTCTATAGGGCACATGGTTTGAATGCTAAACTTCATCTGGGGTTTGGGAACTGAAAAGAACAGGACAAAAAAAAAATGAATACAACACAGTAAAGAAATGAACTACAATGGTAATTCCGTGCTGCATATTTGTGATGCCAGCACCACTGTTAACATCATTAACCCAATGAGCAGTTTCCAGTCTTCTCTGGGATCAAGAGATTGCTTTTTGAAAACCTGAGCAAAATCTCCCCCATAATTTCTCTTCTAGCTAGCTTATTTGTAGAAACTGAAAAACACTTGTATTAGAAAAAAATCCTGAAGGTACAAACAACCCTGTCAATGCCATTTGGATGTGTATTTTAACAGCAATAACTACAAACAAGAATCTTCCTCTTCTGGCCCAGCATGGTCCACAGATATGAAAAGGGAACAAATATGTTACCTGCTTCATCATATCCACCACTGTCAGCACAAGGATACCAAGGCAGCTGTTGGCAAGGGTTTAGCACAAGTTTCATTTTCTCACCTATTGTAAAATATTGATCTACAAATTTAATTCTTACCATCCTTCCAAATCAGAGTAAAGCCCAGCTGATACTCATGACGTGGCTGCTTCTTAGTCTGCTCTCCAAAGCATTTCAAGAGGTTTTCTGGCACACTTTTCACTGATGAATGTGTGTGAACAGCTGATAATATTTTGTAGCGTTCACAAAGCAGACTGTGTATCACTAACAGTGACAGTGGAGGTAGAGATGGATTTGCATTGATGACAACATCTTTGAGGGCACCATAATCCTGAACAGAAAGTAAAACAGTCAGCACTTTAGACACATTCCAGATCATACTCGTAAATACTACTTTTATTTGACACCAAAATGTACAGTCATGCATGTGTATATCTGAAATTCTAATGACATTCAAGTAAATCAGTTTAAGCTTGGTATTTAAAAGCTGTTGAAACCTTTAAACATCTTCCTTCCTCAACACATAATGCAAGGACATGACTGAGGTAAATTCTAGTCTGAGCTGAAGCCAGTGTTAAAGTTTCCAGTTTAGTAACAAACAAGAAACAAACTGTTGTAATTTCAAGATCAACTACTCTAGCTCAATAGTTGATAGAATCAACTATTCTATCCAAATGAGCATATATAGTACTACTATTTATAAATGTTTGTATCTATAATCTGCATGGCCAAAAGGAAATGGTAATTGTAGGTTGTATATTGAATTCTGAGTATCCCAGGTTTTAATGCCTTCCTTCCAAGCCTGAAAATTGAATGTTGAGAAAGTACCTACCAATGTACCTGCTCAACTAACCTTACCTTTCCAAGCATCAGATCTAAATCTGCTCCATTTGTTGTCAAAGGAGAAAATTCATCAGTTTGAATGATATTTGTTACATCAAAGTCAGCATCTGGGGTTTGTATCATTTTGGAGAGCCCATCCACAGCACTCTTCAGTTCATACAGGCGCTTCAGAATCTCCTCCTGGCGAGATTCAAGGGCTTGAAGTGATGGGTCAACCTCTTCCTACAGGAGATAAAAAACCAAGGGCACATAAACATTCACTCAGCTCAGTGTCAAAATAGTCCACAGCTTCCTTGAAGTTAAGTTTTGAAAGACTACACACATTCAAATAGCCAGACCATTGTGAATGTCATGGGTTTATGTCTATCAGTTGTCTCTTGTGTGGTGAAATGATGTATTTAATAAATTCCTGAAATCTTCCTGCTTACTATATTTTTTAAACCATTCATTACAGCAAACTCTGTGACATAGTCAAAATCAGACAAGGAGTGGGCAGTGAAGTGCAGAAGGATGACTGAAAAATGAAAGACAGTTTGTCAGGTTCTTTTCAGCCCAGAAGAGCAGATGGGTAAGTTTGTGCTACAGCAGTCAAACAAGGAAACTTTTTTACTAATCAGGTAGTTAATAAAAGTAAAAAACCCTGTAGATTTAGATGGATGGTGTATTGTATAGATTGAGTCTTTGTTTCAGATAATATAAATTATAAAGGAAAAAAAAGACCATAGGCTTTGTTACATGTTAATAGCAATGCAGCTTTTTAACTCAATTATCTCACAAGCATCTCATCTTATAATCTCTTTTTAAAGAATAAGAAAAATATATTCCTGTGGCAGGTTTTATGTCTACAAATTTACAATAATGCTAAAGAATAATCTTCAAATAGCCTTTTTCTAAGCATCCCGAAGGGGGATTAACAAAACCCGAATTACCATGGATGGAGAGATAGACAAGGTATCCAAGTAACATCTTTATACCCACTTAACACAAGATGCTCAAAGACAAGACAAGGAAAGACCTCCTAAGTGACCATTATTTAGTTAGTACACAATTCCATACTTTTCAATGGGAAGGCATTTAGTTAGATTCCTGATAAGTTCTACCCCAAAGTGACTCCTACTCAGCATCTCCACCATCAACCTGGGTGAGGGCACAGCAAATCCCTGATGGCATCAAGCTAAAAGTGGCCACAAGCGGCCTGCGAGAATTCCATGCATTTCTGGCGCCGGAGAGAGGCTGCTCAACGCTACGTAACACAGCATTTTACGTGTTTGTTTTATTTAAGGCAAAGGAAACTGAAACTAGAAGTAACAGAGGGTGCGTAGCTCTGGCTAAAACCCGAGCTGAGCCAGCAGAGCGATGATGCAGCAGGACCGAACGAGGCCTGCTGGGCACTCACGGACGGCCAGGCTGGCAGGGAGCTCGGCACGGCCATTCAAACATATAAACCGCGACACGGATACACGCGAGAGCCCAGAAAACTCAAAACGCGAACTACTGAAGGCTTTAAAAATATTACGGAGAAATTCCTGAAAACGTTGATTTTATTTAACCCTCCGACGAGCCGCTTACGGCGGGGCGGAGCCCGGGCCCCTCCTGAGCTGAGGCGGTGGGACTCGGCCCCATGAGCTCTCCGCTAACGGAGGCTCCGCCCGGTCCCGAACAGGAGCTGGGGCTCCCACCACACAGAACGCCGGCCCGGCGGCCGCATGGCTGACCCCGCCGGGGCGAGCCCCGTGGGCCGCGGCCTAAGCAGGTCCTTCCGCCCACCCCTCACTCCTACCTGCGGCGCGGCGGTGTCGGCGGCGCGGTGCAGGTTGGGCACGGGGTACATGCAGGTGGGCAAGTGCCCCGGCAGCACCCCCGCGCTGTGCACCGGCCGTACCTTGTACATCGCGGGCATGGCGGCTCCCGCCCCGCCGCGCACCCGCTCCGCCACCACCGCTCCGCCCACCCCCCGCGCCCATTGGCGGAGCTGCGCGTTACTGACATGCGCGATACCCAATGGGCTTCGGGCTCGCCCGCCCGCCCTCCTGCCATTGGCCAGTGTTGACCCGCACAGGGCAGTGGGCGGGGCTGAGCCGTCGGGCCGGGGAGCGCGGACGGTGCGGGGCGGGCGCTGCCGGAGCGGGGCGGGAGCCTGAGAAGAGCGCGGCCCGTCCCGCTCCGCTGGGGCTCGATGGAGGCGGCTGCGCCCTGGTGAGTGTGTGCACCCATCCGGCATCGGCCCTGGCCCCGGCCTTCGCACCCCCCGCCCAGGCCGCTTTGCTCCCCTCACGGGAGCCGTGCTCCTCACACGGGTCGTAGCTCTGCCGCCGTCGCGGTTCCGGCTTCCCCTCAGTTCCTGGCTCCTCTCGCGGCTGCCTTGGGGAAGCCCGAGTGGGGTTTGCTGCCCTCTCTCACCGCCCTGCTTTGCTGTCCCTGTCTCCCCAGCCCGCCCCCCGCCGGGGCCATCCGGCCCATCGACCGCGGCTCTGTCCATCGCATCTGCTCGGGGCAGGTTGTGCTGAACCTCGGCACTGCCGTCAAAGAGCTGGTGGAAAACAGCCTGGATGCCGGAGCTACCAACATCGGTAACTCCTCCTCGATTTTCATAACTTCTCATGGGTTTCTAATGCGTATCTTTTTCCTCAAAACCGAGTGCATGTTAACAAATCTGGGCTAATGCTTTCTGTTAGGGCCAAGCATGTTTGCAGTGATTTTACACCTTAGGTTAATAAAACATGCTGGTTTCCAGGCTCCAGCTGCATTCCTAGTAGCACGTGAGATTGTGTTATTTAATTTCTAGCCCTTGTGGCCACTAAAAAATTGTGTGGGCTATGCAGCAGTGATCAGGCTGTGCCAGCTGGCCTTGGGCTAGCACAGGGTAAAGGCAGGGCTGGTTTCCAGAGCTCCCAGGATGGTGACTTGGGATAATTGGGAAAACTTCTGTTCAGGCAGAAGTTCAGTGAAGCTTAACTACATGGAACTACAGACTAGTTTGAATTAGAGTGACCTAACTTTTTACAGATATCAGCTATTTTTGTTTGTTTGTTTGTTTGTTCAATTTTGACATGGAAAGCTGGTACTTGAAAAATTGACTTCAAGTGAAAAATTGATACCGAGCACCATGTGTGAACATAAAGAAAATACTTTACAACTCAATTTTGTAGATATAAAACTTAAAGATCATGGAGCAGAACTGATAGAAGTTTCAGATAATGGATGTGGAGTGGAAGAGGAAAACTTTGAAGGCTTGAGTAAGTTGATTTCTTTTTTCATAATTTGCATTTGGGCATTTTGAAAGTGGGTTTTCAATAAGAAATCTATTTTTTTTAAAAAAGCATATTTCCTAAGTTTAATAATATTTAATGCATACTTGGATTTTATATAATGGATGTGTGACCTGTGCTACTTGAGCAACACTAGACTGGTGTTCTGTAGTACTCTTGTAGTTACAGTTCTTGTAACTCAGAAATAGTCTTTGGTTTCATTGCTTATTTAAGTGGCACAAGCAATACAAATAATCAGAGGAGAAAATCCTATAAATGTTTATGTGGATTAATTTGTGTTTAATCATTGATCATTGTTGAAGGAGTTGAGTTGTGTGTAAGTGACTGCTTTGGGAAGGTGAATTATAAACTTGAGTATTTGCTGAAAGGAAACTGATGTTGCACTGATTGTCTAACTTCCATTTGCCAGTTTTAGATTGCACAAAGTGGGAGCAGAAACTGTCTGATGAATCTAACTAGGCACTGCAACAGGAATAGTGGCATTTATTTTTTGATACAACAGCTAGGAATCTCTTCACCCTAGGTTATTTCTCAGTAACTTTGGTGTTCAGTGTTCATTATTGGTACATCAGAAAGTCACTCTGCTGCTGTTCCAGGACCATAAGTTCAGGGGTGCTGCTGCTAGGTCAGTTTGTTACCTGGTGGCTGGTGCTGCACTGATGGTGTGGATTGAGTCCTCCTCAGCTCTTGTGGGGGACTGGGCTTTGCCTGTCCTCTGTCCACTGTGCACAGCACAGGCTGCAGCTGTTTTCTGGTGGGGCAAAATCTGTGACAGGTACAGCAGCAGCAGAGACAGGTTCTGAGTCCTGCTCTGAGGCATCTTGTAGTGCTTATACCAGTAATGCTGAATGAATCTGTGGTGTAAGCGTGGAGTAACGGCTGCATCTGAGGATTTTAAAAAGATCTTGTTTACAGGAAAAAGGGAAAGCAAGCAGTATTTTGTCTTTAATCGTTATGTAAAGTACCATGAATAATACAGAAGGTTTTTTGCTTCTTGACATGCATACAAAATCTACTTGCATAGACCAGTGTCACTTTGAAGTGAAATATGTATTTGAAATATCTTTTTCCAGCTCTGAAACATCATACTTCAAAGATACAAGATTTTTCTGATCTAATACATGTTGAAACATTTGGGTTTCGAGGTGAAGCCTTGAGTTCACTGTGTGCATTAAGGTAATTAATAGTATTTGTTAGTAGTAGAAAGTTACTATATGCACAAAAACACGACATCCTTTCAGTTTACCACTCTTGATAAAATGAGGCTTTGGAAACTCCCAGTTCCTTACTGCTGGGTCAATTTTGAACAGTAGGTTGCACAACTTCCTGAGTCTTTTCCAACCAAAATTGTTCAATGATCCTAAGCACCTAATTGGTCATTTTATGTACAAAATTTAGCGTTACTTAAGTGTGCAGATTTTTACAGGGTGGGAGTGTGTATTTGCATGAGTACTTGAACTTCTGATGTAACGCACTGGAATATTTAAGTGCTGATTTTTGGGCTGTAACTCATTAAAACTGTACCTAAATTTCTTTCAGACCAACTATACATTTTAAATCAGCTTTTGTACACAGTGCTGCTGGTATCTATTAGAATGAGGAATGTAGTGTTCCAACAAAACTAGATTTCATAAGAGAGGAATGAAAGGGATACAAATAAGAATGTTTGTATTGTAGCTAGGAAAATGTTACACTACTCTGAAGAGAAGGTTCTTAGTTGTTTATGAAGAGATGTTTTAATTAAGTTCATAGTATTGCTGTAGTTTCCATGCTGATTGTCATGAGGAGTAGATAATACAGTGCTCAGTGAATAATTCTGATGCCTCTTTCCTCTCGTTAGTGATGTTACCATTTTTACCTGTCATAAGTCAGCAAAGGTTGGGACTCGTTTGGTGTTTGATCACAATGGCAAAATTACTCAGAAGACTCCTTTCCCACGACAGCAGGGAACAACTGTCAGCATCCAGCAGTTGTTTTATACCTTACCAGTGCGGCACAAAGAGTTTCAAAGAAACATCAAAAAGGTGAGGTCAGAAATTCTCAATTCAAAGGAGTGTCATACCCCAGAATTTATTCACTGCTGAATGAAATTCAGTTCTCTGTAGAATACATTGATTATAGACTATTTCATGCCTGTCTTACATCTTAATCAAGTAAGAAAAGTCTTCTTGTGTGCTTTTCTTTTATGCTTTGCAATATTTGGGTTTAAAGGTACATTCTCAGATTTTAAGATTTTGAAAAGAATCCTTATCATGATCACTAATGTGTATTTTAAAACCAGGGACTGCTGTGTTGTGGCTAAATATCAGTCTTGTAAAAATCCTGTTTATTTTTAAAGTACTATTTTTCATATATATATTTAAATTTAGTTGGTAAAGATTTTAAGAAGTATAAAACTCCCCCCCTTGTTACCTGCAGATATTGAATGCTTTGTGTATACATTTATGTTTATTCATATTTATAAATATGAACTTTCTTTTTTCTTTTAATAGGAATATGCAAAAATGGTCCAGCTATTGCAGGCCTACTGTATTGTTTCCAAAGGAGTGCGAATTAACTGCACTAATCAAATCGGCCAAGGGAAAAAAAGCTGTGTGATATCCACTGCTGGAAGTCCCAGTTTAAAGGAGAACATTGCAGCAGTATTTGGCCAAAAACAGGTATTGCTTTTATTACTGGAAAGAGAGATAAAATAGCTGTATAGAGAGGTTTGTAATGCCTGATGGAGTGTTGGCCTGCAGCGCACCCTACAGGCCGACCGAGGAGAAACACCCGCGGCTTCCTCTGAAGTCCTGGGTCTGCTCGGAGATGTTGATGGAACACAAACGATTTAGGACATGGGGTTATGGTTAATATCTCTCTGAAACCAGTGTTAAGAGCCGTTGTACCAGCAAACGGGGTGTATGTCATAAGAACAAGAAATTTAAGAAAATCCTAAAAATGATGTGATGGGGAAGTCTTAACTGGAGAACAGAAAACTGAGGTGCATCCAGCTTTTGTAAGCTCTTCCTGTGAAACTAAGTTTTGTTGGTGTTCTGGTTAAATGGGATTGCACTTAGCCCCTATAAAGCTGTGACTGTGATGCTTCCTAAGGAATAGCTATGAAAATAATTGTTATCCTCTATATGAGAGCAGAGATGAAAGAAAGCTCAAAAACATCTTCCCTACAACTGTAAATTGCAATAATCAGAAATATTGAGTGCTTGACAGCTGCTGGCTGTTGATAAACAGTTTTTCCCTCCACAGTGCCCATGCAGAGATCTCAAAGCCCGTTCATGCTGTGGCTGAAAGATGAGATGGAAGATGTAACTTTGTCTTGCCAGGTGGCACCAAGCATAGCTGAAAATTGAGTGTTACCTGAATAGAATGTTTAGCTTATAGCTTTTTTTTTTTAATATTGAATACTTAAAATTATAGAAACTGCTCTAATAGCAGAAAAATCATAGTGGCATGACTGGGAAAAATATTTGTGGTAAACATAAGTGTTCTTAGGGAGCTTGTGATTCCAATAACACATTTTAAAATAGTTTTGTTGTCCTTTCAAAAGAAACTTTTATTACTCTTTTTGCCTGTTGTTTTAGCATATAGGTCATATGTATGTCAAATTGTCAATAATTTTATTGTTCTGTCTGTGTACATTTAAAGTAGGGGTCTGTGAAATAATTAAGGCACAGGTTGTGATATCAAAGGATGAGAACAGCCATTTATTAAAGGCATTGTTCTGTTTCTCAGTGAACAGTGCTGTTGTCTTCTGCTAGGTGTGGATATTTTAAGTGTTTGTCTTGGCTAGCCAAAACCCACCATTTTCTCAAATAAATTTTAAGGCTAATACATGACAATAAAATAGAAGGGAAAAATCTGTAAAGGTTTGATGTTTCAGTTTTTTCCCTTTTTTTTTTTTTCAGTTGCAGAGCCTTATTCCTTTTGTTCAGCTTCCTCCTAGTGAAGCTGTTTGTGAAGAATATGGACTCAACCCTGCTGACATGCCACAAAATCTGTATAGGTAATTAGAAAAGTACAAACCACTGTAGCCTGTGGCATTTTACCATAAACCAAAATTGAAAATAAGAAAAGTAAAAGAAATAAAAAGGTGTTGGGGTTTATAGTATTAAAAAAGAGCCAAGAACAGCAGAGTACATATTGGGATGCAGTTTTGTAATAGTCTGTCAGATAAGAAATTGGGAGGGGAAATGAGTATATTTATATTGACTGATGCTGTACAATAGCATTTCCTTAAGCCCCTTATAACCTACTTTCCCTTTAAACTTGCTTCTCTCATCCATTTTACCTTGCAGTGTTGCTGGCTTCGTGTCTCGTTGTGATCACGGTGTTGGAAGGAGCACGACAGACAGACAGTTCTTCTTTATCAACCAACGTCCCTGTGATCCAGCAAAGGTGAGGGGGTTCTTTTTCCTCTCATCACCTGCACTGACTTGTTCAATATTCTCTGAAAACCTCAGGATCAGCAGCTCGTGTGCATGTTTGTTTCTTGGTGGGACAAGTTCCTGTGGCTCAAGCTTCTGTCTTAGTTGTGTGTATTTGTGTGAACAAGAGCTCAATCATCCAATCTGTGTTTTAGTACATTAATTAATATACACTGGTGCAAAATAGATGATAACAGTATTGAAGTTTATTGTTTTTTCACCTCTTTTGCAGGTTGTCAAGATTGTGAATGAAGTTTATCACTTACACAATAAACACCAGTATCCATTTGTTGTCCTTAACATTGGGGTAGATTCTGGTATGTTCTCAATAATTTTTAGTAACTTCAGTAAAGGCTATTATAATTTACTCTTCAATGACATTTTTATTTATAGAATATTGTAATTTTCATCTGTATGACTTCCTGCACTCTAGGGATTTTTTAATGCTCAGTTGGTGAGGGAGAAATAGGGTCTGTCTGTGGTTCCACTATTTTTCCCCTCCACTTTTTCTATACTCAAAAGTAACTTCTTATCTTAAGTGATGAGGAAGAGGTCAGCTTAAATACAAGAAAACATGTGTCATGTTTTTGTTTGCTGGAATGTTGAGACAGTTAAATCTGATTTGCAGACAAAATGGCAAACAAACCAGAGCTAATTGTGGGTAATAGCATTTAATTCTATTTGTAAAGCAGTAATTTTTTTCTTTTCTTTTTTTTTCCAGAGTGTGTTGATATCAATGTAACTCCTGACAAAAGGCAAATTTTACTTCAGGAGGAAAAGTTTTTATTAGCAATTCTAAAGACCTCTCTGATGGAAATGTTTGGTAGTGATATTAACAAACTGAATGTCAATCAGAAACTTCTGGACATTGCAGGTAGGACACAAAATGTAGAAGTTTTGAGTATGATATATGGCAGAGAATTGAAGATGGAAAAGCATGTTTTTAAAAAACTGAAAGAAGAAATGAAAAAAAGTTTGAACAAAAATAAAGAAGGACCCTAAGCTATTAAATGATTGTTATGGAAATGACACATACCAACACAGGATTTGCAGTCAACTTTATGAGGAAAAAATTAACACAAAATTAACTTATAATACTTGCAAAGATTTCTTCCAAGATACTGAAAGAGATCTATGTTGTTTAATGAAAATGTCTTTGAGAAAGAATGGTTAAGGACTCATAAACAAAATATGAAAATTAAATGAGTTTATTGGATTTTAAACTTTGATTATTTTATGACATCTACAGAAATTGATGATTCTCTTGTGACTGTACAGTCTTTCAATATCACTTTCCTGAGTTAAGATCATCTCATCCTCTTCCTTTCATTAACAGAGCCCTTTCTAATTTTCCTTTTTGCTGACATACAGAATCAGTTGTAGCCTGATTCTCTCTGTTATTTTAAATTAACCTTTAGTAAAATCCATGTGTGAGTGGCAGTTGGCAAGGTTGAAGTCTTCTAATGACCTGCAGATCTCATATACTCGAAGTGCCTATTGTGCCAGCTCCTTAACACTGGAATTTTGTAGTGACCATGAAGTGTAAGAGCAGTTCACTTTTCATTGTCACTCTGTCATTAAACTCTATATAAATAAATGTGCTGATTGGACTCATTACTGTTCCAATTTAAAAAGAGTCTACAAATTCATTCTTAGTAGCACCATTAAGTGTCTTCAAGATGTACCTGTTTCTGTGTTTGTTATTAATTCATTTCATCCCCATACTCTTTGTCTGAAGTTTCAGGGCTCCTTTGGGCAGTTTGCTATTTTTCTACCTCTTTTCATTCCCTTTATTAAAGCACCTCATTTAATTCATGTTTCCAGCTAACTTAGAATCTTGAAAAACTGTATTGTGATTTCATTAGGCAACTTGAAGACGCTTCCTGAAGAGACAGAAAAGCCTCAGGCAGAAATGCTGTCTGACTCTGAGACTGAAAATCCAAGTGGTGAAGGCAAAAGAATAATGACTCTTGCCAGATTAAGGGAGTCGTTCTCTCTCCATCAAGGAACAGAAAGTCATTTTCAAGGCTCTAAAAAGGTAAAACAGCAGCACAGTTCCCCTAGACAAAGGTTACTGGATACCACTGGGAGTACTGTAAAGATTCAAAGGGCTGTCCTGACTAAGGAGGCTGAGAGTTGTCATAAGTTGGACTCAAGGGTGTCAATTCCAAGGAGACAGTTGAGAAAATTAGAAGATAATGCAGATTCTGGATTCTGTAGCCTTTCTGAGACAGATGCTGGATGTAGTACACCAGAAGCTGGAAGCTGCATCAACAGTGGAAGTGCAGTTAATTCTGAAGAAGAATTCTGTAGCATGGAAGAACAGATTCAGAGGGAATGCAGTAAGAAGTCACTGGACTGTGATGTTCAGGTCTTGGGCACTGAACCCAAGTTAGATCAAGTGAATGACTGCACTGATCAAAATGAGTTCTCTCAAGAAGCCAAGAGTTGTTCCCCAAAAGTAAAACGTTTTAAAAGCAGAAACTTTAAAAGTGAAGCAGATGATTCCAAGGCAGGTAAATATCCTGAAGTGAAGAACACTACTGTAGATGTACTGGTGGAAGTTAAAAAGAAAATTGTGCCTCTTGAATTCTCTATGAAGGTTTTGGCAGAAAAGGTAAAAAAAGTAATACAGCAACAACTGAAAAATACAGAAAGAGAAAATTACAGAAGATTTAAAGCAAAAATTAGTCCTGGAGACAATAAAATAGCAGAAGATGAATTAAGAAAAGAGATCAGGTATTTCTGCTTTCACTTGCTTGAAATATTTTGTTCATTAGCTAATAAAATAAGGAAGAATATAAGACTTTCTTGGGGGGTGGGCAGGAGACTTACATGTACATGTTAGTTTTGGGTCTATTTTTTATTTAATGTCACATAAAGTTTGTTTTATGAGTTACTTTGCTGACAGAGCAGCTACTTCAACTAAGTGCAAAAGAATATGGAAAAGGACACTAAAAAGGCCACAGACATAATAGATTTGGCTTAGATGAGCCTTGTAAATTGCAGCACTGTCAGAGAAACACCAAATTTCATGACAGATAACAATGCACTGAAACGACTGCATAGCTTATATTTCTATGAAATTTGGTGAGACTTACCTGGAAAACTAAGTTCAATTCAGGTGGTCAGCGGGCAGTAAAAGTCTGTAATTTGTTGATATTTGGATTAAAAAAATATGTTAGGAAAGTCTTCTAATTGGGAAAAGAAGGCAGATAAATCAGCTGCCTTCAAAACCATGATGCCATCTTCAGTGTCACTCACTTGGACTATTGCCATATTGCCTGCTTCTAATTTTATTATCATGAATGGAAGAATCCTGAACAAGTCCTGTCTTAATGATGGATTGTGTTCTGCTAGCAATGGCCTCATCCATCAGGGAGAGAGTCTCACTAACTGTACTTTTTTTTACATTTATATCCTGCTTAAATGAGATTTTTTTAAAATATAAAAGTGTGTTCTGCAAGGGAGAAAAAGAGGTCTTTTAAGTTTTACATGGTAACTGATAGGGTGTAATTTATAATCTCTTTATATCTTTTGTACACAGTAAAGAAATGTTTGCAAAAATGGAAATCATTGGCCAGTTCAATTTAGGGTTTATAATAGCAAAGTTGAATTCTGATCTTTTCATTATTGACCAACATGCTACTGATGAGAAATACAACTTTGAGATGTTGCAACAACACACTGTTCTGCAAGGTCAGAAGCTGATAGTGTAAGTATTTTCAGTGTTTTAACAATAACATTTTTAAAATTAATTTGTTGATTTTTCTTTTTTTAACAAAGCAGAATGTAAAGTTTTATCACAGAGCTCTGTATTGAGTATCTCTAGGTTGCTTCTGAAATCTGTTTTAAGTGCTCTGCACTGTGTAGCTATGCAATGCCATCTTTATCTCTT
The DNA here is from genome assembly GCA_020086605.1 of Lanius collurio. Classification (NCBI taxonomy): domain Eukaryota; kingdom Metazoa; phylum Chordata; class Aves; order Passeriformes; family Laniidae; genus Lanius; species Lanius collurio. The sequence goes on along the minus strand of JACBWW010000025.1, from coordinate 11,405,934 downwards.
TCTTTCAGGCCTCAAAATCTCAATTTAACAGCAATAAATGAAACTGTATTGATTGAGAACCTGGAAATATTCAGAAAAAATGGGTTTGATTTTGTCATAAATGAAAATGGTGAGTTTGGACCAGAATTGCTGGAAGTGAAAGAGTTCAAATGTTTAATCTTTAATTATGCAAAAATTCCCTTGGGTGTTATCAGAAACTTTGAGATAAGATGCATTATTGTATATGGGATGTTTATTTTTTAAGACTTACAATTCTGTGGTCTCTCTGCATGATTTAACAGAACATAGTAGATTATTTGTCTCTCCAGCTTTGTACAGAAATTTTTGAAGACTCTTTGGAGTTGCTCTGTGGCTATTTGGATGTGCATTTTGTGGATATGTTACATTAAAATCCTTTTGTTTTATTAGTACACTTGCAGGGATAAATGCAGGCAAGCAGTAAATGTAATTTAGAATAGACAGATACCATTAGTAACAGATTTTCTTTGGTTTCCTTATGGCTTTAGTACTGACTTGCTTTGTTCTTTTGAGCAAATTCTGGAACCTGCAAGCTCCTTATTGTTTCCCTTATACAGTGAGATTATGAAAATGCAGTGAGGTACCACTGTGCTATTTGGGAAGTCACTGCACATTTTTCCATAGTCTTCATTCCAGAATATCCCAGGGTTTCTGTGGTCTAAAATGCTATTAATTAACAATCTCTTACCATCATAAATCCTTAGTGATTTTGTAGTCATATAAACTCAAAATAGTTTCATAAACCAATTGTTCTTTGGAATTGAAGGGCTTGTCAGAAAGTAGATCTTCCTGCTTTTAAGTTTGCAAACAATTTTTTTGTTAATGTCAAAAGGGCATCTGCCATAGTTGCCACTTTGGTTAGTTAATTACATCCATCAAAAGATTAAACATTGGTATATATGTACATCACATCATATTAACATTTTAAAGTAGTTTCTCAGTTTTTCTCTCAAGAAAAAGTAATTTCCTGTATTTCTCTGTTTCTTTATTATCACTGCAAACCTTCCAGCTCCTGTAACTCAAAGAGTTAAATTGGTATCATTGCCAACAAGCAAAAACTGGACTTTTGGTCCACAAGACATAGATGAGCTGATCTTCATGTTGAGTGACTGCCCTGGAGTGATGTGCAGGCCCTCCAGGGTCAGACAGATGTTTGCTTCTCGAGCTTGCAGAAAATCTGTAAGTACTGCACTTGATGTTTGTGTTCAAACAAATAAATACCACATTCCTGATGCAGTATAGGTGGCTGTATCTGTATGTGTATTGCAGGGTGAGTTTATTCACTGCTGAGTGTCAACAGCTAATATTCTTCGTCTGTTCCTCATGTTTTTATCTCGTAGAATTTGGGGAAAACTTCTGGTAGTTTTTTATTTTATTCCAAACTAAGTAATTTATGAAGATCATGTTAGCTGTGTTTTGTCTTTTGGCTGTCTGATGGATTTTTTTTTGCTTTTAATGCCTAGAACAGAATTTATTTACTGTAGTAGCTGAAGTACTGCTCTGGTTCGTGTCAGTTGGCAAATGGAAAAAGGAAATAATTATTTTTTTTCCTTTACTTGCAGGTGATGATTGGAACTGCACTGAATGTGCAGGAAATGAGAAAACTGATCATCCATATGGGCGAGATTGAGCATCCCTGGAACTGCCCCCATGGAAGGCCTACTATGAGACACATAGTCAGTTTAGACTTGATTTCACCAGAATAAGTCAGTGTCTGTTTATTAACATTTTGATTTTTAATTCTCGGTAATATTTTGAACTTTTATCATTACTCTCTTATTTTGAGTAAAAAACTTTTAGCCAGTTTTCAGAGTTGGAAACAATAGCACTTGAAGGCATTGAGCGAGGTTTCCTTGTTATTCCTGTCAAGTCATCAACACAAACATCCTGGAATTCATGTAAATAACTTCTCTCTTTCTGCAGTTTACTGTGTGTTGTACTTATCTGAGGAGCAATCAAAGCTTTTATAAAATAAATATAGTTACATATAAGGATCAGGAGTAGGTGAACCTCATTTACAGCAAATATACTGATTCTTAAAATGAAGTGGCATGTGAATTTAAGACCCTAGGAGTGTCATAACAAATATTAGCTTTCTGTGTGTACACATCATGTATATGACAATTTTAAAGAAAATGAAAATTATATACAAGTTAAAACTTTTTTTTTTTTTAATACCAAAGCTGGGTTTCATTAGATAATGACTTAGAGCTTTAATATTGCATTTAATGATTAATTTACTGGTATCTGTGTTTAAGGCTTGAATGGAATAATTCGTCTGGCATCTTTACATTTAATTAGCATTGTTCCCTTCCGAATTCCAAACTTGTTTTTCAATAGCAGGGATTCCTTTTCTGACAATGAATGTCTTGCCAGTTAGGTCAGCCCAAATTCTATCTCAGTACAATCAAAACAGTTAGAAGACGGTCTTTTTGAATCAGAAACCATTAAATTGGGTGGATAAGCTCTTCCAGTTCTGTAGGACTGGGTTGTGTTCTCTCCACGCTCCATTTGCTGCTGCCGGAGCAGCCGTGCTGCTGTTCCTGCAGTGCTCCAAGCCGTCCGTGCCGCTTCCCCGGGCGGAGCGGGCAGAGCGTGCCCGTGCTGCCCGGCACGGCTGCGGCCAAAAACCTTCAGCAACCGGTTGGTGTTGCGTGCGGAGCCGCGATTGCGGAGCCGCGGTTCCGCCGCCCCGCTCTGCCCGGGTGCCAACCGGCCCGGCGGGGCGCCGTGCCCGCGGCAGCCTTGTTGTGGCTACGGCGGCCCCGCCGCACTGCGCCTGCGCGGCGAGAGGGGCTCGGAGCGGGCCCGGCCGGCCGTCAGCCGGGGCTCGGTACCGGCCCGGCCCCGCCGTCCGTCAGCCGGGGCTCGGTACGGGCTCGGTACCGGCCTAGCCCGGCCGTCCGTCAGCCGGGGCTCGGTACCGGCCCGGCCTGGCCCGGCCGTCCCTCAGCAAGGGCTCGGAACGTGCTCGGTACCGGCCCGGCCCGGCCGTCCCTCAGCAAGGGCTCGGTACGGGCTCGGTACCGGCCTGACCCGGCCGTCCCTCAGCAAGGGCTCGCTACGGGCTCGGTACCGGCCTGACCCGGCCGTCCCTCAGCAAGGGCTCGCTACGGGCTCGGTACCGGCCTGACCCGGCCGTCCCTCAGCAAGGGCTCGCTACGGGCTCGGCACCGGTCCGGCCCGGCCGTCCCTCAGCAAGGGCTCGGTACGGGTTCGGTACCGGCCTGGCCCGGCCGTCCCTCAGCAAGGGCTCGCTACGGGCTCGGCACCGGTCCGGCCCGGCCGTCCCTCAGCAAGGGCTCGGTACGGGTTCGGTACCGGCCCGGCCCGGCCGTCCGTCAGCCGGGGCTCGGTACGGGTTCGGTACCGGCCCGGCCCCGCCCGTCCCTCAGCAAGGGCTCGGCACCCGCCTGGCCCCGCCGTTCCGTGGGACGCGCTCGGTACCGGCCCGGCCCCCGTCATCCCCGCTCCGGTGCCGGGGCTGCGGTCTCCCGGCGGGGCCTGAGGCTGTCCCTGCCGGCCCTCCCCACGGCAGCAGCGGCGGGTTGGGCTCTTGGCCTGCCGAGCGGTGCTAGCCGGCTGTGCCACGATTGCCGCTGTGAGGCACTCCTGTAACCTTCAGGTAGCTCTCAACTGGCAAAAGAACTACGAGATAGAGAGGTGGTTCAATGTGCTTGGTTCAATCTGCAGCTCCTAACTTGGAAGGCAAATTAATCACGGTAGTGCAGCTGTAACTTCCAAGAACTTGCTGAATGCATATATTTGAGAAATGGTTTTCAACTTTTCCATGTAATTAAATCTAATAGACACCTGAAAATCGAGTAAAGGTGATCTCCATGTGGCAGAAGTAAGTATACTTACTGATAACACTTCCATCACAGTGGTTGTGATGGAAGACTTGGAGATAATTCACAGACATTGCTCACAGTTAACCCTGTGGCCTCCAGGCCACAAGCTGCCACCCTGCCTTGAGGAATTGCTGTTACAGAAATAACTTAAATACTTAAGTATTATATAACTTAAATGCACATATAATGACAGAAATGCTGATTTTCTTTCTTTTTTTTTTTTTGGTAGTTGTCTGCGTTTTGGTTTTTTTAACTAGTTTATGAGGTCAAAATACTTATAGAAGACAGAAGCAAATTTTTGTTTTTCAGAAGGAAAATACACATTGAGACAGTTTAGTAGCTATGCCAAAAGGCAAGAAGAAAGATGCCAAGAAAGATGGTAAGAAGGAAGCGGGTGAGAAGTCAGAAGGATTTGTAGGTCCTACAGCTGAGAATAGCTTAACAACACAGCCAGATTTGCAGAATGAGTCAGTGAGTGAAGAAACCCAGGCAATTCCAGAGGCATCAGATAAAGAGCCAGAGGTAAAGGAACCACCAGTCCAGCCTGCTCCCCTGTTCCACGAGGAGTCTATTCTTGCTCAAGTGATTATAAAAAGGTAAACTTCTTACAAATACAGCAGTGAAGTCAAGAACTCTCATTTAAGTATCTCTGCTCTATCCAGTGTGATACAAACACAGATTTGACTCTTTATTTGAAGCAGAAAATCTGGTTATTCAGACCTAGTAGCAGTGACACCTTAGGAGACATGCATGTGGAGTTCTGCTGCCTTCTTGCATACTGGAGTGCTGCTTGTGCTCTCTGCCTGCCAAAACCCTCATTGTTTTAGCTTGTTCACCTTCAATTAAGTGTTGTTAAAGTATATAGATAATGAAGAATATATATCATGTAATCTTTAGTTGTTGCTGCCTTTTAATGCTTAGGGCTGCTCATATTCCTTCAGAATATCCGAAACTGAGGAAGCAGGTGAATGGTGATGCCAACAAAATCCTTTTGTATTTCAGCTTTATGTAATGTTTCATATTGCAGCATGCCTGGCTGTAAGGTAGTAAATGCTACCAATGTCTTTTTTTTCCTTAATTGGTGGAATTATGGGTCTGAGGCAACACAAAAAATATGTGGAGTATTACAAGGAAGGTTCAAAAATTGCAAACTTTATTGTAGTTCATTATTCTGCACAGGATGCAGCAGCAGCTGACCTATGTGTAGACTGTGGTAAATCAAGGGTCATTTATTATATGTGATTTAGATCTATTAGCAGTGATTTGAAATCTTCATCTTTAGTTTGTTTTCTTTGTAGCTATGAAGGTGAAGAAGTTGATGGATTCTATGAGGGTGAAGGATTTATTTGTTTTGAGGGAGGAAATACATACAAGGTGAGTGTATAAATTTAAAAAAAAAAAGATGTTAATTGAATAAGTTCTCTCTCAAGAGCACTGAGAAGCATTGAAAGCTCTGTTAGTTTCTGGCATTAAAACTCTTGATTTGAAACCAGTAGTTGGAGGGGAATTAACATGTAATTCTTTTGAAATCTTACAGTCGCTGTAGGCTTCAGCTGGGGTAAAAATAAATCTGCAAATGATGCTATTCTCTTCATTTTGAAGGGTCTGTTTTCTGAAGGACTTATGGATGGACGAGGGACTTACACATGGGCTGATGGAGTAGAGTATGAGGTAAAGTACAATTTAAATTATAACACAGTTGCACCCACTTAGAGGTGCAAATTGAAGGAAGGTGGATCCGTTGCAGTAATTGGTGCAGTACAGCTGGTAACTGCCAAGCTGTGACAGCAATTTCATCACAAGCCTGACTTGTCCCAGAAAGTTGGGGAACAGAGAGTCTTAATTATTAATGTTGTAATTTAATCTTTCAGGGAACATTTATTAGGAATGTGCAGATGCTTCGTGGCCGTTATACCTGGAGTGATGGCAGTGTTTATGAAGGATCAATCAAAGATGGACTTAGGCATGGATATGGACTTTTCAGGAGTGGTACCTGTCCAGTTTCTTACTGTGGTGATTGGTGCAATGGCAAAAGACATGGCAAGGTCAGTCAGAACTAGAGGAGAGTGTGGGCTCAGGTGATACCTTCAAAACCAGCAAGTGTTACTGTGCAAAGATTTTGCAAAAGTGTTTTGTTCTGTTCCATGTTCTTATGCTGTGTAAAGATTTGTTTCTCTTAGGGAGTTTTTCTGAGGTTGTGAATACAGTTAATACTTTAGACCTACTGTTGGAAGTAAAATTCTAAATGGGTCAGAAAACTGCTCTACCTCAGAGTGAGTACTGTAATTAAGATGCCAAGATTAGCTCTCTTAAAGTATTTCCAAGGGGTTTGTAAAACATGGTAGACTTTGATGTAATGTAAAAGGATTTTTCTTTTGAACACTTGATGTTTTCTAAAGTGTTACCTAATATTAATCAAAAGAGGTTGCTTTTTTTATTTAATTGTATCCCTTCAGTTGCTTTCAGTACAGTGAATCAAAGTGACTCTAAGTATTAGAACGTGATTACAAGTGTTGTATTATTTGTATGTGGTGTTTTATTCATGTGGATGAATATTTAGGTATTTAAATTGATTAAGCTCTTTGTTTCAGGGTGTAATTTATTATGACAAGGAACATACCTCCTGGTATTCAGGTGAATGGGTAAATAATGTCAGAGAAGGACAGGGATTCAGATGGTAAATATGATAACACTTGTTCTTATCCTCACATTTTTTATTTTATGTGTTTTATGTTACAATTTCTTGTGTTGTTTAAAAGGGGTACGAATTCTGTCATTTCATAGTAGTGGAATAAAAAAAGTACAAAGTGCTTTATGATAACAAAACAGACTTTCTTTTAAGTTTATTTTTATGTGCAGTATTTCAACTGACCATTTGCACAAAAGAATAGCTAAGGACAAAATCCCAAATCAGCTGTGGGGAGCCACAATTCAATATTTAAAACCAAACACACTCAATTGATTTGAGCAGATGGAGGTGCCCTATGAGTAGACTTTTCTATAGAGTTACATATAAACAAATATTTTTAATAGCTATGTCAAAGACTTTTTGGGAAAAAATTAAAAATTGGATGTAAACAGTGGCTACTCAAACCTCTGTATCCATGTCATAGTGAATCAGTTTTCAATTTAATGCTTATATTTAGCCTTAATAAATTCTAAATTTATAAGCAATGAAGTTTTGCATAAACTTTTAATAAGATCAACATAGAATTTAGTGTGAATTAACTTCTGTTGGTTTTTTGCAGCTACAGATCTGGAAATACCTATGAAGGTCAGTGGGAGAAAAATCTACGACATGGATATGGAACAATGACTTGGCTGGCAGCTAATCAGGAGTATACAGGACAGTGGGTGTGTGGCATACAGGTATTCATTTCTTCCCCAGAAACCTTTCTTTAGTTCAGCATCTGTCCACTACTCTAGGAAAGCTAAATAGGGAGTTTTGTGCAACATCAAAGGAACTTTGTATGATTTTTGCTGGTTGAGATAGCAGAAACATGTTCTTTATTGTAAATTGATTCTCATGTTAGCAATATTTGAATTGTTAAAAGGCTTTGATTTAGGCTTAATAAAATAAAAATTAAATTCCATAGTGGAAAATAGAAACATTTTTCAATTAAAAAAAGTTAAAGAAGTGTGTGTGACTTAGCTTGAGCTGTGACTTCAGCAGTAGGTATATGTGCCAGTTTATTTCTGTGTCACCTGTAAAATACTAGACCATACTGTTCCCTCTTGGAAAAGTTTTATGAGGGAAGACAATTTTGTGGCATTTTCAGTTCCTTCCATTTATTTATTCTGTTTCAGAAAGAATGTGAGCTACTTGCTCTGTCTTTTCACTCTGCTTAAAATTGTCAAGGAGTCCAGCCTGTGTAACATCCTGGCATGGTGTTCCTCACCTGGCTGTTCAGCACTACAGGAGAAGGATTCAGGGAGGGTGTCTTTAGCAGTCCTGTGGTAGAGCTTGCTCAGATATTTGTGTATGCAGTGCATCCTCTGGGTGCTTCTCCCATGCACCTTTGTAGGATGTAGTTTGTGCCTGCTTTGAAGTGCTGCAGCCATTAGCTGGGGGCTTTTATTTCAGAGAATTGAGAAAGTCTGGACCTATTTTTTAACCACACCATTTTTTTTCAGCATGGGTTTGGCATCCACAGATGGTTTTTGAAGAGAATGCCTTTGTCTCAGTATCGTCTGCGGAATGAATACATGGGGGATTTTGTGAAAGGGGAGCGCCACGGACGTGGGACATTCACATATTCCAGTGGAGCAATATACAGTGGAGAGTGGGTTCATAATAAGAAGCATGGCAAGGTGAGTATTGACAAAACTGCAGACAAGAGCAGAGCAAACTGTTCTGCTCTGTATAGAGGATCTCTAGGTTTCTGTACAGCAAACTACATTCAGTTTGCAGTGTGGATGGAATCCCCACACAGAGGGCAGAGAGCCCACTGAAAGCAGTAGGAGTATTTCCAAGGACACAGGTTGACTCTGTGGTTAGATGTGATGTGTGTGTACAAAAACATACATTTCACTGTGGAGATTTTCAGTGCAATAGGTGCATCTTGAGTTTTGCAGTGCTTGGTCAGAATTTCACAGTTCCACAGTGAGCTAATGGATTTCAAGCTGTCCTTGCACAGAGAGATTCTTACATAAAACAGGCTTTTGAAAAAACTCTGAGTGGAGTGCTACATATGCAAACTAAGGAGTGCAAACAAGTCTTTCTACATGGGGGGAAAATACTTTTCAATTATATATATAGGCAGTTCTTTATCCCAACAATATACCTATTTAATGGGTGCCAATATGCATTATAAAAGAGGGTAGGAAAATTTATTTTGCTTTATTTTATTTCATATATTGTATTTTAGCCAAGATTCTGAAAAGAGAATTGGACTGAGAGCATTAGTGTTACTTTTTATGTTACTTTACTTTGTTTTACATTACAATTAATCTGTCTGTAGGGTGTGTTTGTCTCCCCGAATGGTCAAGTTTTTCAAGGAGAGTTCATAGATGATCATCCAGTGGAACATCCAGCTCATCAAGGGGCTGCTGTGAAAGCCAAAAAGCAGAGAGCCACTGGCACAAGAAGGCATTCTGGCACTAGTGAGCAGCTTAACAAAACAAATTTTACTCAGTTCACATTTTGTTGTTCCATTTTCTGTAACATGAAACTGTTTGTATATACTCAAGAATCAGACATATTTCTTCATAGAACTTAGATAAAAATGGGGGTCATGGCTTTTGCTTCCATGCTGTGTTTCCTGTGAGGGACACTTGGAGTGGAGTGACACATCCACAGCACATCTTGCAATGGATGGAACGCTGCTGTCTGAGAGTTTCACAGCTAATGCAATGTCTGCATTTCCTTTTGGTTAGGGGTTGATTTGACAAAATTGCTCTTCAGTTGTTATGCTGTTGGTTATGAAATCTCTACTCCTCACTATGAAGGAACCCGTTGTTCCAAGTCAGTAACATAAGAAGGAATAATACATGTTTTGGTTTTTTGTGTGTGTATATATTAAACTTTGTTTCAGTTTGTTCTAACTTATTTTATTTGCATGGTAGAAAAGATCACAATCATTAATGCCTTGGGGAAGACTTCTATTCTGGGATCAGATATTGAACTGGATATATATTCACTGCTTAAGTTGTTCCCAAGGGAAGACAGAGAGGAAGAAGTGAAACAAGTAAGAGTCTACTGTTTGATACTTGCAGTTTTCCCTTGTATTGTGTTTCATATTATTTTATTTCTGGTTTATTTGTGTTAAAGTAACTCTTTCCATTAAACAATTATTCAAAAATCTGAAGGCCATGAAAACAGAAAAGCAAGAAGTATTAATAGACAGTATGCCTATTCTGACCTTCCACTAAAAAAAGGCCAGTTAAAAATAGGTTAACATACCTGGAAAGGCATTGAGCAACCAGCTTTAGGTACTCTGAGGTTTTTCTGCTTTCAGAGGATATTTTATTTTTATCAGTCACCAAAACCCATTTGAGTAATGCTTTTGTTAACACTTAGGCAGGGATATGCTCATCTAAGTTGCAAGATCAAATAATTATCTGCCCAGTTACAGGATCAAACTGATCTCTGCTTGCTTTGAGATGATGCTGAAAACATATCCTGCTTTATTTAGGTAGAATTGGCTGTGTTGAGGCATATTTCAGAACTGAGAAAAGCCTACGACTTCTACAGTGTCTTAGGCTGCAGCCATTCTCGTGACAACACTTACACCCTGACTAAGCTGCAGTTTTGGAGGTTTCTGAAGGACTGCGAGTTTCATTTCTCCTCTGTAACTCTTGCTGAAATGGATCGACTGTTGGGAGGTTTGTATGGCTGCTGATCAGGGTCTGGAATGAAGGAATTTTAACAGTAAGCTGGGGAAAGTTGGAGTGGCAAGTTCTCGTGGCAGCTCAGCTCTGGGAGTTGAGTGGCTCTGAGTCAGTGCCTCTGTGCCTGTGAGTTCCCAGAGGATGAATTTACACATCTCTGGGCACTTCTGGTCCTTAGGTGAGAAAATACCAAATCAAAATACAACATAAAAAATTGCACTGAAGCACCATCTGTTCAAAATATGTATTCTACCCCTGGTCTTGCCATTACCATTACTATTAGTTTTAAGAGAGAGAGAAGTAGGAGAAACAATTTGGTTTTTTTTTTTGGTGTTCTTGACTTTGGTTTGCACATAGTATGGGGTTTTTTTTCTTCCCTTGAGACCTGCAGTGTCCTTAGTATGTGAAGGGTTTAACTCCAGCTTTGAATCCCCTTTTTTTTATATATGCTGAGTGGATGCATTTCTAGAAAGAGAATTGTCCAAGATCCAGCTACAGGTGGACAGTTCTCCCTTGACCTTTATTTGGAAGTGCTGCATTGTCTGGTTGGAGTCTTCCAGGAGTGTTATTACACTGTGATAGGTGGAGATGGAGAGGATAAGAAGGGCTGACAAATCAATATGCCTGTAAGCATTTTAATGTACATGAGAACAGTAGAGATTTGTTTTTTTAATTTTTTAGGTGATAAACCATTTGTGAGTATACATTGTCTGCATGAGGTATTACTGTTCCCAACATTTTTATCCTACCTTGTTCACCTGGCATTTCATATCTATCATGAAGAGTACAAGTAAGTGTCATTTTTTAGTGAAATTTATTTCAGTGTAATCAGTTTGAACCTTCCTAGATAAGAGTATTTTTGTTTCAACTCTAGAGATGAAGTTCCTCGTCTGCAGAAGTGTTTCTTAAAAATGATGTCCAGGAATGTTCTGCCCTCTGCCTGTCATGTCCAAGGTAAGCAATGCTATTTCTTCTGTGCAGAATTCATCAGTTAGAACCACATGCATTGCAGTTTTATTGTAACTGTTATTTTTTCCCAAATTTATTTTGAAAGGTCTCTTATTTTATGGTGAACAATTCACATCTTTTGCCATGAGCTACATTGACAAATGCTGGGAAATATACAGAGATTTTTGTAGACCGTGTCCCAGGCCTCCATTTGAACCCACAGTGAAGATGAGGCAATTCCTCTGGATGTTGGCTGTAATGATCTAATTTTTTTTTTGTTTTGTATGTTTAGATGTGCTTTCTTTGTTCAGTTTATATGAGCCTTTTGAAATAGTCCCTGTGGCTTCTGCACAGTTGAAAAGTAGGAGTGAGATTATTTGTGCAAGCTGTTCAAGGAACAGTAAAGGAACTGTTCTACTGTGATTTACTATTATTTATGCACTTTTTCAGGATTGAATTCTAATTTTGTACTTTATCATTTCAGATAATCAAATCCTAGACAAATGTGTTTAAAGAATAGAAATATATTTGCAGGTCCCCACCGTGTCTCCCTCTGCCCTATCTATAAAATGTACATAGGAACATGTCCTATTGTTAGAACTCAAAGACTGACAGCTATTGAAGTAACACAGTAAACCATTTCAATAATGTATTTACTACAAGAAGAACATGAGGTTCTTTACTAAAATTCAGTAATTTAGGGACAGATCAAGATTACTATGAAGGTAGAGAACAATTCCCACTGATATGCTTGGGGTTTGGGTACTGTCACTTTATAAATCCAAGCAACTTTTTCATGAAGAAAAATCAGATGGAAAAACTGTAATTTTTATATTTTTGTTTAGGAGCTTTCACAAGTTCTTTTGTAACACTGCTTTTGCAGTCTAGGGAAAATTCCCATAGGCTTCAATAGGACTAGAATTTCACTCTGTTAATTACATATGTGGAAGTAGCATTTGAAACCACTAGAAACTTTGGTACAGGCTTGAAAGGGAGGTAGATTAGGTCCATGTGGGGAATGCCTTAAGTGCTTTTAACAAGTAACATTTATTCTTACCCAGGATTTTAAACTTCTCAGCGAACAATTAACTGCTTCAAGAGTTGTGGGAATATTTGTCAAAGTTGGTGCCTGCCTACCTCGGATCAGTGGTATCAACCTGGATCTGGAGGTGTGTATGGAAAAAAACCACAGTCCATTGCTACAGGAACAATTAAAATTGCTTTTAAAACCAAAAATCATGCAGTGTTTTAGCTCAATATGACTTACATAAAGTGTAACACATTATATCCCCTCATGAATTCTTTAAGCTTTGGCTGTTTCCAGTTTTTCTTCAGAAGAAGGGATGTTTGACTAGATAAATGAGGCCAAGGAGACTTCCCTGTCACTTCTGAGTTCTTTGCTTGCTCAGGTACATCGGCCTGTAAATGAAGAGATTTTGTAAAAATGAACTAATTTACCACTGCATTTGTTTTGCTCTAGATGGTTTTTCTGGAATTTTTTGAAGCTCTTCTTGAATGTGCATTGGTGTATGTTACCAAGGATATGATCCTTGAGAAAGCAGCTCATGATGATCAGAGAAGAAGGAGCATTCAAATCAAGGAGTTCTCCAAGAAGACTTCAGCTGTGTCTCTCACAGAATGTTCTCTGCCCCAGGTAAAGTTGATGCAGACCTGTTCAGTGTTACTGTGTGTCCACTTAGAGGGCAAAGCCAGGCCCTGCAAATGTTGTTTCATGTCTGTGGAAACCAATTTCCTCTTTTTCCATAAACAATCATTTGATTGGTCCTTCTGCTTCTTCTCTTTGTTAGTACCTTAAGTTGTAACATCAGCATAGATAATTTTAACACATTTGCACATTTTCTTAGGTAACTGTGGAGGTGCCTATAAATACACAGAATACTTCTGAAGGGGAACTGAGAGATTGTTTGGCTGGTGAAAGATCTGTCTCTCCTGCATTAAGCTGAATGTCTAAAATTATCCTGTAAAAATGGCATTCTGTTGTATGTAGCAAGCCTTGCTGTTTGCCAGCAGTTAAGCTGTCCTCTTTTTCTTTTTGCTAAACTTCTGAATAAGAATTTTGTAGGTTGTAAGATGCTGCCTGTGACTCTGGTGCAATTTGGGTAAACAGAGTAGTTGAAGGCATGAATTAGGATTGTTATTGTTTGGAATTATGCACAAGACGAAAGTATTTTTGTTAATTTGAAGAGTATTCACAAACACACAATTTCACAGCCTCTGTAAGCCATTAGTGCCACTGTACACTCCCACTTCCCATTCTTGGGCCAGTTGTTCCCACCCTATGGACCCATTCCCATTTTATCACTGCAAGCAGTGACACAGTTGCACAGGGAAGTGGCCCAGTTAAAATAGTAAAAAAATAAAAATCTTAATTTAAATGTACTGAGGGTAAAATTCTTGCTTTACATTTCATTAGTGCACCTACAGCAGGGGTGTAATTGGTACAGACAGAAGTGATGACATTTCTGAGGCAGCTGAGCTGTATGCTCAGGGGCAGATGAACAAGAGATGAACAATATATAGAGCAACATGTAAGAACAGAGGAACAGGTCAAAGAACAGGAGCTTTCATTCTCTGTAGTGCTGTCTTTCCCTGGCTCTGAAATAGGATAATCCTCCTTGCCTGGCTGGTATCAAAGGTAAAGTGTTACCAGGTAATACTTGAAAAGGTGAAACACCTGCAGTTCAAATGTTTTGAGAGATGCATGATTGCAGGATGAATTTGGTTGGCAGAATGCTTTGTAGATGGGAATTTGCATGACTCAAAGGGACTTGGGATTTCACTTTGTAATTTGAACAGCAGCCCAGACATTTAGTAACTGAATTTAAAACTTCTTGCCAGCCACCGAGACCTTGTGAAAGCACACGGCTTGTTCATCAACCTTCTCTACTGGGTGAGTACTGTATAAAGTGGCTATGAAACTATAAAGTGGCTAGAGGAGATTCACTTTTTCTGCAGCTTTCAAAACAATTAAACAGGAGCTGATCATGGAAACAGCTGATGTATTGCAGTTACAGAGGGCAGCTCCATTCAGTTTGGCAGTTGTGACAAGGTTTATGTTTGGCTTTCCATACCTACTGTACACAGAGAGCTGGGCAAGTTGAAATCTCTGAATCTTCTGTACTTTTTGATTAGAAGCTATTGCTTTTTCGTTAAAAATAACCTTAAAAGCTTTTTAAACCTTAATTCTTACTGTTCTGTCCCACTCATTTGGGCATGGAAAAAGGAGATTGAACTCTGCATTGTGCCTTCATTAGAAATAAACTTTTCATCATTTCAGAAGTATTTTAACCACAGGTCTGGCTGTCAGGTCAGATGACAATCTATGTTCATTTGTGCTGAAGATCAAACTTGGTATTTCATGCACAGAATTAAAGGCTGAGTAATTTTAATTTTCTTTCTTTGCATATCAGAAACTCTTCTCTCATTTCCCACAACTCCAGGAGAAAGCAAATCTGATGTGTCATTGCCCAACGAGGATGTAAAAGAACAAGATTTCTTTCTAGAAAAGGAATTGGCAGGTAAAACAGTCCTACTGTTTTAGAACTTAACAGGCACACACAAATCTCTTGTAGCTCTTGAACTGTGAAGTTTTAATTGTATATGCAGATTTAAGCTTGTCACAAGAGGGCAGTAAATGAACATTAATTCTGGAGAAAGATTTGTAAAAAACTTTAAGTATTTTTAAAAAGAAAATATAACTTCATGATTAAATGAGACATTTAAGGATGTCTTACATCGTTTTTAAATGTAGCAATTTAAAAATGCTACATTTTATTTGTAGGGCATCTATAAGCTGTAATTTGTATTTATTCTATTGAAGCTTAAGCTGCAAACCTGTCTGTGGAATGTCTTGGACAGATAAATGTATTACTGCTATGTCTTGCTTCTTTTACTCAATATAAGAATTATGGTTAGTGGTGTGCCACCACTAGCAGGGAGAAGAGGCCTTATGTTAGCACAGGCCAACATTCATGCAGAATAGATGTCAGTAAGAGCACTTTGGGAGGTTGAGGGTCGTAGTTTTTTGTACCATCTTCCTTCCAGCTGATTAGCAGATCTCATCAGGGTTGGTTTTTTGTGTTTGTTAAATGTTTTCTGCTGATACTGAACTCAAATCCAAGGACAAAGGTAGACAAGGATCTCTGCAGACATCACCCCTTTTGCTGAAATCTGATGGCTGAAAAGTTACACATCTGAAAAACTGTTCAGGGCCCATCACCTGGGCCTGGCCTGTTTCCTGACATGACAAGGGACACTGGCACACACCTCTGTCCTTTCAGGTGGTCGTGTTTGTTCCTCCCTTCCCCTGTGCACAGGAGTCACAGATACTGAACTGGCACCAGGTTACTGCAGCAGGTCCTTATCACAGGATTAAAGGGAAGAGTTCGTTGTCTTTTTGTGCCATTCCAAGGGCCAAATCACTGAAGCCTCACAAAAGGGCCACCCCCTTTCAGTTCAAAGTCTCACACCTTTTGTCTTCTGTACCATGCAGAAGCCAGACTTTCCCATTGCAGAGTATCAGAGCTGAAATATTGTAGTCCAAAACACATTTGAAACAGAAGTGCCCTGCTAAATAAACATATTTAATTTACATGTTTCAGATGAAGCAAAAGAAGACAAAGATGAACAAGACGAGCTATTTAGTCTGTGGAGGTGTCAGGTGCAAATCTTTTTCACAACTAAGTTCTTCCCTGCTTTTGAGCATGAAATAGTGCTGAGGGAAAAAATAGAAGAAATAAAAAAGGAGGATGCTGAATTAGCTGGGCTGAGAAAGATCCAGGCTGAGGAGCTGGCAAGGTAAGTGTTGAATTTTGTCTGGCAGTACTGTTTTTTATCTTCTACTAACAAAATTACTGAAAATGAGAAGTGTGCTTGAGAAAGTATAGCATACTGTACCTGGAAAACAAACCCACCCACGTATAATTAGTAACATACAGATTGTAACTCACCTGCTTTCTGTCCCTGGCTGGAGTAACAAATGCAGGCTGCTTTCAGGTTACAAACTTTTAACTCTGGTATTTCCTGACACTTGGGTCCTGCTCTGTGGAAAGGCAGTTCAGACATATTTGGACTTGAGGAGGCAATTGGAGACTTCCTGCTTCTTTACGCTGTGACTTCATACTGCTCATACTATGACTAGAGCTGTAGTTGCTTAGCCAGCATAAATCTGTCTCCCTCCTTTTGCAGTACCTTAAATTCAAGTTCTGTTCATACAGACTTATTGCTGAAAAAGAAGTAGAAGAGGCAAAAAGGCGAGAAGCAGCTGCAGCAGAAAAGGCACGCACTGAGTCAGAGGACAGTGTCAAAACACTGAAGGGAAAGCCCAAGAGAGGAGCCTTGTCAAAGAAAGATGCATCTGGGAAAGGACCTTCTCCCAAGAAAAGTGTCTTGGCAAATAAAGAGGCCCCCAAAAGAGAACTCTCATGAGAAAGAGGCCCACAAGGCAGCAGAGCCTGAGGAAGAAGAGGCAGAGATGGCAGCACCCACACATACCAAGGCACCTGCTGACAAAAAGTAAAATAAATAAATCCTCTGCTGGCAACTACTGAAGCTTCAAGCAAGTACTCTTCAAATAAGGAAAAAAAACACCAAACCAACCCCAGCCCAGAAGACCCACACTTGTAGGAAGCTGTAAGCATGGTTTAACTGTATGTACAAGAATTATTGGTATCAGAGGGAAGAGTCTTTTACAGCAGGGTCTTGGGCAAGTGGTAAACTAGCAGGAAGTCACGTGATGCAAATGAACATTGATGCTCCTAAAGTGTAACAATTATTAGTTTTATTTTTCAGCAAAATATTCACATAACATATCAGAATGGAATGGTACAGATGAATTCAGACTGGTTTTTAATTAGTTTGCACATAAACATTTTTAAAATTTAAAAATTTTATGGTCAGAGTTTACAGATTATAGTAGAAATTTTGATTCTTACAAAGCAAGTATTGCTTTACTATTGTCATTATTCCAGTCAATAATATGACTAATAACTTCTCATGTTGAACAAGTGCCTGGCATTGACATCTTCAATAAATCAGCCCTTTGCAGATCAATCCAAGAAGAAAATATTATTAAACTGTGTTGCACAAAGTTTCTTCACTTCTTCTGTTTAAAAAAAAAAAAAAGATACATCAGTATGGTATTTTACAGGAACCTCCTCAAGAAAAACCCTGGGGATTGTCATGGAGAAGATAATCAAATTCAAACAGAAAAAGCCCTAAGAGTTCCTAATGTAGAAATACACTTAATGTTACTGTCTTCAGTAGGAGAAAGGCAAGTCTGCATCTCCCACTGCCTGGAAGCTGTGTTGTGTCTAAGTGGCTTAAGTGCAAATGATGGGCCTCTCATCAGACACTGCAAGAGCAGCAGACTTAGTTTAACAAGGAAATACATTATAACCCCTTCTTCTGAGAAAGGAGGAATTAGGGTATTCTGTTACAGTAAATCAAGTCTGCAAAACATTCACTTTGTGTTATTTGGTAGAAAACACTTTCTAAGTTTATCAGGCACAGAAACACTCATTTACTGCTTCTGTATGCTAGGTTTGATGCTGAAAGACAGTTATAGAAAGATTTTCAAGTTATGCAACTCATTCCTCTTTTTAAAATGTAGGTTGCTAGGCTTTGGTCCTGGAAAGGACCAAATTCTTTCCCATTGTCTAAGTGAGCTCCTGTTAAAGCAGAGCCCTACAATTGCTGCAAGTAAGATTCAAACAGATTTTTAGAGAAATAGCAGTGTAAAAGCTTATTGCATCTTAGTGGTAATTCTCACTCTTAAGTCATAGTAAATCATTCTCAAAACCACATTAGAAACAAGATAGTGATGGATGAGGATCACTGACGGGACAGCCACAATGTGTAAGTAACTACACCTGGATCTGACAAATAAAAAGTCAGATGTAAATATATTCATCTCTCACCTGTAATACAGTTTTTTAATTACTCCTAAACTAAGCTTACAGTGCTGTCCTCTATTATTTGTAGGAGGAAGGATGACTGATTAATAATTAAGAATGCTGGCTGAATATTTATACTGTCCTTTCACAGCTGGTAGAAGGCAGACTAAAACCTTAGGCAAACTCATCTGCTCTATCAAAGATCAGTCCCTCTCTAGATTTGTCATGAGATGGGTTTTATTACTTCTCTAGGGACACACATTTTAGGAGTAACTGTATTTAAAGGTAATAAGAAGCAATCCTTACCATTAACTTCAATCAGATTTACATTTTTTTGATTCAAAATAACATATAGTTCTCGCTGGTCAGACTTTTTCCCAACTACCCAGTAATCGCTCATTGCCTTCACAATAATTTCCTCATCTTCATCAACTCTGAAAGAAGTTTTAAAAAGTAAAGAAAGTGGCAGCAAATTCATCTTCAACAACTTTATCTGTAATCACTAGGACAGCTCAATGTTAGAAATTGTGGTTGTGCAGTGTCAAGAGTAACTTGGCCATCATTCAGTCCAGGACAAAGGCTTCCTAAATGGCTGCTTAGGACATCCCCAAGTCAGTAATTATTTCATTAGCGAAACATTCCAGTGCTCTGGAGAAAACTCTTCCATTCTGGCAAGGACACACTTCACAGAAGGAGGATTTGCTACACAATGACCAAATACAGAAAGCTGGAGATGGGTTGGTGATATGAAGCTTTCACTGAACTGTTAAACCTAGACCTAAACTATGCTCAACAACTACATATATTCTGTAAAGCTGTCCCTAACCCAGCACTTCCATAACATGATGACACATGCTTTTTTCATTTACAGAAAAGTTAAAACCTTGTCCTTAAGCAGAGTGGGAAAATTGCTAGTTGCTAATTAGAGCATCCCAATCATTCAGCATTGTCATGATCTTCATTAACTTTTGTAGTGACAGAGGGTCTCTTCCACCTTGCAGCATGATACCCACTGACAAGAAGCCACTTCTCTATCAGCAGGGCTGCAGTAACTGTAAGGTTTGCATTTCATCCATTGTCTCACCCCTAGAAGCCACCAGCTGTCTCGGGGCAGGTATGACACAGGCAGAAGCAGGTGTCCCTGTCCTTTATATTGCTTTCCCAGATTACACAGACTCTGGGGCTTCCCATCCCATTTGTTATGGCTACTCTGAAGCCTCCAATAGATGAAGTATTTTCTTGGATAGAGGCCCTGGGACCTCTTTTATGTTTTTAAAAGGACACTGGAGGTTTTAAAAGATGGACTACTTCTAGACCAACACAAAATACCAAACATGAAGAGCCAGCCATCAACAAAAAGACTGAAAAGCTCCACTCCTTTGAGAAAAAAGTAAATCTGCTTGACAGTAGGAGTTACAGACTACTTAATAGTTAAGCATTACCTGGAGAAGTCACTGTTGATGTCACCGAGAATCTTCATGAGGTCAGGGTGAACAGATGCAAGTGATACACTGGGTGTTTTCCTCATGTGAATGGTACTTTTCTCTGCCAAGTTCATGTGATTGAAATAGATGAACTTAAACTGAGGTTCCTTCTCAGCCCTAGGAAGATTTAAAAAGAAAAAAAAAATTGTGTGTGGAATGTTGTATAAAAAAAAAATTGTGTGTGGAATAGCAACATGTTGTATAAGCACAGGCCTCCCAGAGACTGGGTAGTGAGCCAGTGCAAAGCTAACTTAGCCTGCAGTTATGTTCACACTGAAGGGACTTGTGGGATTGAACTTCATTAAAAAAAAAACCAAAACAAAAGACAACCAAGCCTGCAGAGCCAGCCAGTGTTTCCCTTTCTGCCACTCAGGCTGCCAGTAAACACACAGAGGAGAGTCTGAAGGCCTTGTTCCACTTCACAGTAGTAATTCATTTGCATTTTTCTAATGAGCGGTTTTTTTCTCTGGCCCCATTTTGTCCCTGCTGCTCTCCTCTATGCCAGTCCAAGCTGATTTGAATGGATCCTGAGTCTTTGAGCAATAAGTTATCTTCTATTCATGTCTTTGTTATTTGTTACAACCAAGAGAACAAACTCTTCCTTGATCCAGGCAATTAGATTTGCCCCCATCATTTGTGTGGGCCAAGCAAGACACTATTTCCAAACTCCTGCCTTGGCAGTCTTCCTCCATTTCCTCATTTATGAAATTAATATAAAAACCTAGAGCTATAATTTTTTGTAGAAGTCACAACAAATTCAGACTGACCAAAAACTGGCTGCAGAATTGGTACTTGAGGCAATGCATTATTTAGAACCAGGAGATACTGTGATGACACCACTCACCTTAGCAAACAACCAGATACCCCTGCTCTCTGTCACCCACATGCATTAGTGTCAAGGAACTGTATCATGTTTTCAGGACACCACAGCATTAAACTTTTAAAGAGTTAAAGCTGCCAAAGCCAGTCCCAGGTGACATTTAAAAACCCCAAGTTTAATGATTTAGTAGATTGGCACAATTTCAAGCACATCCTATTCTATCCTGTGTGATTTTGCTGATTTGGGATGGTACCACTGAGTTCATTCACACACCCATCTTTGGTTGAATTCCTCTTATGTTGCTATATGTGATGCTGTTCTTGCTTCCCCAACTAATAAATCCATCAAAAAATAGATGCAATTTTTTTGCAAGTCAGCTGTAGTTCTAAGTGAAGTATAAAGCATAAAAGTCCTTTTTCTTTTGACTGTTTTTTGTCCCTTAAGTAATTACCTTAGTCCTGCAAAATAGAAAACAAAAAAGACCTTTTTTCCTCACCTACATGGCAACATTTCAAGAAGCAGTAACTCTGGCAAAGTCCTCAACTGTAAAGCTTCCATTGTAACCAAACTAAAATTCCTAAAACTAAATTTATTCACTAAAATTCCCATTTCAGCCAGACAAGAAACATTTGTTCCTAAATTTGTAACATCTATTGTTACTTCAGAGAGACCCAAATATGCAACAATATGCACTTCACAAACACTTAAGATACAGAAAAGTAGATGAGCAGTGTTTTAAGCACACCATCAATGCTTTCAAAATTTGGGGTCATGTTACCATTATTTAAGCAGTTCATTAAACTTAACTTTTCACCAACTAATGAGGGAATGCAACAGGCAAAGGAGTGTGGTACAAACCCTGATATTCTCTTGTTGATGTTGTATTGTTCACATATGTCTGAAGCCAACACTGTGAGCTGAGGCCCAACAATGCTGTCCAGTTTTCTGCAAAACTCCAGTGTGGGTGGAATTGAAGCTGTGTCAGGCAGAGAAAAGGGAGAGGTGAGATTCTCTTCCCCCAGCTGAAGGTACAGTTGCTGTAGTTGTTTTCTTTGAACATCAGTGAGAGTCCAAGAACAAATTTCTCCCATAATTAACACCTCAGGGGTGATTTTAGAAGTAGCTACTTGAAGCAGAGTTTAGAAATTTTATTGTGTAAAATGAGTTACTTATACCACTGGAACAAAGGATGAAAGACTGATAAAAGCACTCATGAAAAAGAGACTCAAGCAACAAATTAATGTATTTTTCAAGAGTAAAACAAGCTGCATGTCAAAGTATTTTGCATATAAAATCTTGGCAAATAATTGATGCTAATAGGTACTTACCATCAATCATAAAGCAGACAGCTGCACTCATGGCCTGGAACAAAACAAAAGCAAAAAAACCCATTTACAGCAGATTACTTGAACTAACTCAAATAAATGACAATACTTCAGTGAGGTCACACACAGGTGAGAGGAAATTTAAAAATCTTTTTTTAAAAGGTAACACTTCAACAGGATGATCTTTTTGCAGTCCTGCACAACACAGCTTAGCTATGATTTTAAAATTCAGCCCAGTTAACAGTTTAAGTTGAAGGGGAAAGATACAACTTGCTAAAAATGCACTTATACAAAGATGTCTGCAAGAAACTCCCATTCAATGTAAATTTTTTTGTTTGTTTTATTGATTAATCCTATATAAAACCAGGCATAAAATCACTTAAAGCAACTGAAGGCTGGTATTTTGTTTTAATAAAACAATTGTTACCTTTGGACCAGGTACCAGAGAGGGGAAAAGAGAATTCAGGCTTTAAAGCTTGTTGCTAAAAATGCCAGTTTTCTGTCTCTTTGCTTTAACCTGGCCTTATTTGTGCACCTTTCTATAAAATTCCTAAGTACTTCATATCATTGTCACCTTAATTGCATAGAGATTCCTAATTCTGTGGAGTAATTGCAGAGGAAACTGTACTACCTTATAAACAATTAAGTGAAGCTCTTCGTAAGTGTCATCAGTGTTAACAAATATTTTGGGGAAGCGGCATTTTGTCTCTGGATCATTGAGATTTAAAGGTCCAGTAAGAAACCTAGAAAATAATTCAACAGGTCAGATGTGATGAATTCTTGTATTTCAGTTTCTTGAATTTAACAGATGTTCTCCAAACCTGCAGTTCTGGTGATTAAGGATGTCCAAACCCACAATTACTCAAAATAATGTTGTCTGCTTGTTTAAGTACAGAATTCCTCATTGACATGCTGAGTACAGAGGAAAAACAAACAGATAAATCCTAGATCAAATCTACACCTTTGTCTGGAGTGCTTGACTGAAATGATTGCAACAATTCCCAAATTTGTTATACAATGCATTAAGAAAAATGGGAAGAAATATGCAGTAATGTTAATGAAGAATTTTCTCTTTTTTCCAGAGGTCAAGTTTTACTCTGCACCAACTACCGTGCAACCCTCTGGAATTAACTGTGTGTGGAATATATACTCAAAATACACACACTCCTAAATGTTTTGCCCTAGGGAGAAGAAGCAGTGATGGTAAAACAAGACCTACCTTCCATAGTGTTGCAGATTTCCTGGCATTTCAGCACGTATTGGAGAATCTCTTCCTGCCAACTGAGAGGAAAAAGAACACACAGAAAAATCCATCTTAGAGGCAGAGAGAAGAGAGAGATTTCTCTTTGGTATTTTAGCCTTTAGTACCAGGTAAAGAGGAAGAAAAAACCAAAACCACCCAACCACCTTCCCCACTAAAAACCCCCAGCCCAACTACCTCAGGCTCCATGTGCCTTGGAAACAGAGATGTTGTGAGATATTTGTACAAAATTCTCATGTCATCTTGCTCCAGTCCACTCCTAGAACATTGTGGGGAAAAAGAAACAAATTATGTTTGTGCTGCAGTTCAGATCACACATTTTCCTCTAACTAGCTCAGACCAATGCATTTCTTACTGAATGGTAGCCTGACTCATGTTTTCTCATTTTCATCCAATTCTGTCACTAATTTAAAAGCTTCTCTATTATGACACTTACTCATAGGATTATAAATTGAAGACACACAAAAGATTTACTGAAGTACCTACCAGATAAGCTGGTCATTGTAGAGAAATGCAGTGTACTTGACTATGTTCAGGCTTTCTTCCATCCTATTAATAAATGACTGAATTTTCAAGTAAGTCATTTTATCCAGTGGAAAGAAGCTGATTCCACAAAACACATCCAGCAGATCACAAGATTGTAAGTGCAGTGTCTGCAAGTACTGAGAGAATGACAGTTGGCTTTTAGAATTCAGAAAGCTGCCAAGCTGTAGATTTAAATGACAAATTTGAGTCTAATCCCCAATAATCTGAACTAACAATCAAACTAAAAAATCCTTCCAGCACTGCTTGCCTGACACACTCCTTCATGTGGGGACAGACTTTTTACAAAGGTTTGTAGTGACAGGACAAGGGTTTCAGACTGAAGGAGGCTCAGTTTAGATTGGATATAAGAAAGAAGCTTTTTACAATGAGTGAGGTCACACACTGGCACAGCTTTCCCAGAAAGGTGGTGAATGCCCCATCCCTGGAAACATTCACAGCCAGGCTGGACAAAGCTCAAGAGAAATCTGATCTAGTTGAAGATGTCTCTGCTCATAGCAGGGGGTTGGCCTAGATGACCTTTAAGGGTACCTTTCAACCCAAACCATTCTGTGATTCCATGTGTGAGTGCATGAATGTGATTCCAAGTGTCAATTTGCTTTTATTTAATCATTATGACAACAGCATTAAAGTTAAGATCTATTGAGAGTGTAAGAAAGCAAAGCCTATCTTACTAATATTTAATTTCAGATTCAGCTGTAGAAATAGGAACAGATAATTAGCTTTCAATGTGCAATGGAAGAAATAATTTCTATTATTCACTTTCTTGATAGACTCTAACCTTTACAAGACATTTCAAATGCACTGTCAAGCGGTCTGTGAAAGATGCTTTATCCAATGGCTCCCTCTACAGTCACTTCACATTACCAAATGCCCACAAGTAATAAAGACCAACAGGGTGACAGATCTCTGTTTTAGTGATAAAAATCTATTTAATTTCTTTTTTGCCAAGGTCTGTTTTTAATTTAGTCTGGACAGAAGCACACACCAGCTTATCACGCTACTCCTTGTGCCAGTGATGTTTATTCTGGAGTCTACCACAAGTCTTACAAAGAAACAAGCAAGACCCTTCCCAAATCCACAAGCAAAGCCTGTACTTTAGTTTACATTGTCACAACATTGTGCTATTCTAGAAATCTGTTAAAAGAAGAAAATTCTAAACACCATTTTGCAGTGTCTACACTCCCTCATTATCAGAGATCTCACTGTTTAAATCTCTACCACAAAAGCACAAACTGCTGACAGCAGTCCTGTTTCCTTCCATGCACACAAGAAAAATGGGGGCAGGCAGGCACTTTTAAAGTGTGATGAAACTTTTCAGGTAGGAACTCAAAATTCTGCCAGATGTGACTACTCAGTCAGTTACTTTATGTGAAAAATAAGGGGTTTTTTTTCATCCTTTCACTAAAATATCAGCTTTGAAATGACATTCTAAACACCAGTTACAATGCATGCAATATTTCCTGAAGCCTTCTCAGGACTGGCTACTAATTCCACCTGGGGGGTGGAGGAGTTAAACATTTCAATTATTCTCTATTTCACAGTACTACAGGACTTTAAGCCTGTGCATGCAGCTTGCAGAATCTCCACCTATGGATGTTTTCAAGTCTCAACCACCCAAAGCTCTGGGCCAGGAGAGTTTAAATTCAGTGTTACTCTGCTTTGAGTAGGAGGCTGAACTGGATGACTTCCCCAAATTCCTTCTAAACTCAATGATTTTTCAACAGTCACTCAAATAGATCTGCACAAACTGTATCACAGTAACCAATTCAAACACTAAAGCAGAAGTCTGAAAGAAAGAACACAATTCCATCAGAAAAAAGATCCAACAGGTAAGTTGTTCCATCAAGCCATAACCATGCTTGTGGTTCAACTCCACTTTAAGAACCTACTCTGTCAGAAAAAGCAGGAAGTATTTGACAAAATGAGTAATCACATACTTTGTGTTGACTCTACATCTTTTGCACTGCCTGTGTGTTATAATCACACTGCTGCCACTTTTCTTTTTTTTTGCATTTTATTTCCAGTGCAGAATCACACTGTATGTGCCTGAAAAACAAGGTCTTACCCGATGGAAGAATTTCTCTAGTCTCTCCTTTAGAACTTTCACACCCCCATCTTCCATGGCTTTCAGGAATGTACCATTGAAAAGCTAACAGTTTAAAGAAAAAAAAAATCAGTGAGTAATCATTTACAGTAATTTCTTATAACTTGGCTATGAATATAGATTACAACACAGCTCCCATTCCTCAACATACTCCACATCAATCCAAATGTATCCCTTCTTTAGTGAAAAAACCATTTAGATTTGCACAGTGCAGGTATACATGGCAGCAGAGGCAGAATACTTGTGTGATGTTGAAGTATCTCACGTTCTTGTTTTGTAAAAGGCCTTGAGCCTCCAGAGTTAATCCTACCTTGTACATGCTGTAGCACTGCTGGAGGACTGAACTATAAACCTTGTCCTGCAGAAAAGAGAGCAGCATATCAGTAGGAGCTGTGATTTACAAGCATTTTGGCTGAGCTACACATAACATGTTTTCAAAGAGCCAGAAAAGACACAAATTGGAGAAATCAATCTTTGAAAAGTTAAATGGCATTTTCAGTCAGCGTCCAGGAATGTTTCTGACTTCTAAAGTATGATTTCAACAAAGGGAGTCCCTTCCCCCTCTCACATGTAGTACCAAAACCACGTTAAGAACTCATGCCAAGGATTCCAGTTACAAAAAGAACTCTTCCCTGAGGCCAGTGGTCAGTGACAATGAACCTCCTTCTGGCAGCTCTCTCTTCATCCAAATCAAAGGCTGAAGAACATGGGCCACTACAGCAGATTTTATGGGGCTGAGATTTTAACCCAGATGAAAAAAAAGACTATTTTACCTAGCAAAATAGAGTCCCTATGACACCCATCCTTTTCTTAGGACACAGAGAGGAATAAAAGTAATGCACACTGTAATGAACAGGGGCAGGATAACCAACCAGCTTTTTAATTATTATTAAATATCCTTTCTGCCAAATATCCTTTCTGTATACAATTGAACAGACCTAATGATACTGCAGCTTGGACAAGAAATTCCATCATAGTTACGAGCATTTTTGTTTTTCCAGATTATTAGTAAATATTACTACTAGTCTCAAGAAAGTAGGAACATGCTTGCACCTAATAAAAATACATAGATTTAAGAACTTTATTAAACAAACAGATCCTAAGAAATATCCTCCTACTCCAAGCTAAAAGTCTGCCAAGTTTATATTTCACCAGTGTTTGTGGAATGATCTTGAATTGTTCTCTGGATAATTCTCTATCTTGTGCTCTTCTTTAAACTTAACTGAAAAGTACTTTGCCCTTTTTTCATTTATGGCGATTATTTTGACAGCAGTTCAAGGAGAATCAAACTAAGATATTTTTGGAAGTACTCTTAAAATACAACACAACTCATTAAAAAAATAGGAAAGTTCATTATTACCAGCAATTCTTCTTCCTGATATTCATAGACTGGCTTTCCATCTTTGTGTTTTTCTATTATGGGATTCCGTACAACCTAGGAAGTGGAACAGGCTGGTATTAGACAATGCAGAATGCATTGAGAACATTGCAGGATGGTGTTTTAGGAATATGCTTATCATATGCATAAGTACCATGACCATCCAGAAGTTTTCTTCAGGTTCATGGAAAAACTGTCTATTCTTCTGTGTATGTAGGGATTTTGCAGGTTTTGTTGGGCTAAAGGTCCTGGAAAGAAAATATATATGTAGATATAGATATTTATACACACTCACAAGAAG
The DNA here is from genome assembly GCA_020086605.1 of Lanius collurio. Lineage (NCBI taxonomy): Eukaryota > Metazoa > Chordata > Aves > Passeriformes > Laniidae > Lanius > Lanius collurio. Next base: position 11,378,654 of record JACBWW010000025.1, on the reverse strand, counting down.
AAGACATATAACTGAGATATTTAAAATACAGTGCTTGTACCAAAACAGTGAGCCATGCAATCAGACTTCCTACCTTGTGAACTGCACTATAGCTTCACACAGCCCCACATTTCTAATTTTTTCATTCTTTTCTACTTCATTTGGGTGATAGAAGAGAATCTTCTTTTCTTCCTAAAATTCAAAAAAATAATCCAAGCAAATGCATTTTAACAGAATCAAAGAATATTGAGTTCATGGTTTGCTTGTTTTTTAATCCCTTAATTATGTAGGCAGAATTTTATTTTGTACCAAAATAGGCTTCTGTAGTAACGGATAAAAGGCATATTAAGCACACTTAAACAGTCAACCACCCCATGATATGTCAAAGTACTTCATAAACTGAAGGCTGTTGAAATCACAGGCCCCAGTCATTTCTGAGCCTGTTCAAAGCAAGGCGAGCTTCAAAGGCAGCTCAAAGCATGGCAAGCTTCAAAGGCAGCTCAGATTGCTTCAGGCCTTGCCCAGTCACGTGTTCAATACCTCCAGAGATGGAAATTCCACAACTTTCCAACCCTGCTATGGTGTTAGATCTCTTCACTGTGAAGAAATTTTTTTTCCTATCTCATCAGAATTTCCGTTCATCCATCCTCATTCTTCACTTCAAGAACCCAACTCCATCATGTGCCACCATCCTTTAGGCAGGTGAGACTGCCCTCTGCCCCCTTTCCACACTGTCTGTCCTCCAGGCTGTACAAATACAGGTTATCAAAGGCTCCTCTGGTACGCCACAGACTGCATCCCCCCGACTGACTCAGGGGTTCTCCACCAGGCTATTTCAGTTTGCCAGTATTTTTCCTACTCTGGGAATCCCTGGAGGAACACAGCACTCACCAGCAACCTCCCATGTGCTGGACAGAGGGGAGGCTTGGCTGGACCTGCTGAGCCACCCTCCCTCCCACAGCCACAAGCGCTCGCTGCTGATTCACGTACGACCTGTTGTTCACAGACTCCCTGGTCCTGTTTTGCAGAGCTGCTCCCAGCCAGTCCCCCCTGACCTGCCACGCTGAGCCAGATTATTCCACCCCACACACGGGACTTCGCTGAGCTCCACGACGTTTCTGCTCGCTGAGGGTCCCCTCGAACAGGACCTCATCCTGCAGCGCAACAACAGCTGCCCCCGCTCTGGAGTCACCCCGGGGCGTGCTGAGGGCACGCTCAGCCTCCTCATCCTGTCATTGCCAAGTATGTAAGTACACCGTTCTGTTCAAAAACTACTGAAGCTGAAGATTATCACATGAACCACGCAATAGGCTGTTACCTAAAGCTAGTGACTACAGCTTCTTGACTTCCCTTACTAAGAGACACAGTGGCGAATAAACACTAGTAGTAACTTGAATGTAACTAAGCTAAACAATAACCTTTTTACCATACTGTATCTACGTAGAGAAAGTTAAAGCATCAGTAAAATAGTTGCTGACTGTCCAGCTCCTCATCTACAATATACGCCCTGCTGCTGACAACACCTCCGGTTACTGTTTCTTTTCGGTCTGCAGCAGTGGCAGACCCCAGCAGGGACGGGTACCCAAACGCCAGGCGCGGATGCGGCAGCCGCGGGCCGGAGAAGCCGCAGCTGCGACCGCCTTTGTCCGGGGCCTCTCCGCAGGGATAGCGCCGAGCCCGCACACACTGCGGCCCGGCCTCGGGCACGGAGCGACTGCCGCGCCTTCCCCGCATCCCCGAGCGCCACATCCCCCCGGTACCTCTCCCTCTTTGGGCCCCAGCTTGGGGTTGTAGATGAAGAAACTGAGGAGAGTCGGAGCGAGTTGCTTCTCCTGGCCGGCCGCCCCCGCCGCCGCCGCCATCCTGAGCCTGGGGCCGGCAGCCGCCAGACACCATCGGGGATCGGCCCGAGGCCGCCGCGGCACCGGCCCCGCCGCACTTCCAGCGGCCCCGGCCCGGCCGCGGTTCCGCCTCCGCGCCCCGGAAGCGCTCCCGGCCCAGGCGCCCCACAGCGCCCCCAACAACGGGCGCGGGAACAGCGGGCGGTGGAGTCCTGCGGGTGCCCGGGGAGTGCGAGGTCCCGCGTCCCCTCAGCCAGAGGCCGTGCCCGGCGTTCCCTCAGGTAGAGGCCGTGCCCGGTGCTCCCTCAGCCAGGGGCCATGCCCGGTGTTCCCTCAGGTAGAGGCCGTGCCCGGTGTTCCCTCAGGTAGAGGCCGTGCTCGGTGCTCCCTCAGGGAGAAGCCGTGCCCAGCCAGAGGCCATGCCCGGTGCTCCCTCAGGGAGAAGCCGTGCCCGGTGTTCCCTCAGGGAGAAGCCGTGCCCGGTGTTCCCTCAGGGAGAAGCCGTGCCCGGTGCTCCCTCAGCCAGGGGCCATGCCCGGTGTTCCCTCAAGGAGAGGCCGTGCCCGGTGTTCCCTCAGGGAGAAGCCGTGCCCGGTGTTCCCTCAGGGAGAGGCCGTGCCCGGTGCTCCCTCAGCCAGGGGCCATGCCCGGTGCTCCCTCAGGGAGAAGCCGTGCCCGGTGTTCTCTCAGGGAGAAGCCGTGCCCGGTGCTCCCTCAGGGAGAAGCCGTGCCCGGTGTTCCCTCAGCCGGGGGCCGTGCCCGGTACTCCCTCAGCCGGGGGCCGTGCCCAGCCACGGACCGCGATTCCTGCTGGGGTCCCGCACAGCCCCGCCCGGCAGTCCCTCGCAGACGAGGAGCTGCGGCCGGTGGGCCGGGGTGTGGCGCGGTGCCTGGGCCATGGCACCCCTGTTCGAAAAGCAAAAACACGAGCGCTTCATTCTCTCTGCATCGTTCAGAGCTGCCGGGCAGCTGGAAAAAGTAGAAACGCTTTATTTTTAGAAGTAGAATCCGAGATTTGAAAGATGAGATCAAGTTTGAGTATTTTGAAGGAATTGGCATGCAGCATCACTTAGTGCAGGTAATCCTTTCATCATAAATATATATATTTAGTCTATTCTGATTATTTTTCCATTTTCTGTCTGGCACATTTAAGAGAGTGGCATTTAAGTATTAAAATAAGCTTTTCTATTACTTTTCAATTCTTATTTTAATAAAATCAGTTTGAGCTAAACTAGAAGTAAAAACTGCTGCATGGTAAGAGAAGTATCACTTTTCTTCTCCATAGGAATGTGAAGTTTAGGCATCTGAATAAACTAAGGTTACATAATTGCTTAAATAAACACTTGGGTAAAGCATAAAAGATATCATTGAATATCTCATCCCACCAAGTAATTTAGAAGAATGTACTGGTAAACTCTGTTAAAGTTGTGCCAAACTAAATCTGAAAAAAACCCAGTATTTCTTGAGTTTTTCAGTTTTTTTTCCCTTTTGTTATTATTTCAGTTCCTGTCATCACTCTGAGTTTATATTTACTTTCATTGCCAGAAGCATCATTCCAGATAGTCCTCAGCCTCAGCAGCTGGTATATTCCTTGAGAATCCAATCCAGTGCAGCAGGAGCACTGTGTGGAATAGAGATGCAATAAGACTGCAGCAATTTAATATTTAATGTGTGTACTCAAAAACTGAGCGGTGGAAGCCAGAGAGGGTTGACCGCTGTTTCCCCCTGGGCTGCTGGAGTCAGCTCCATCTGATCCCTCCTGCCTTGTGCCATGGCTGCAAATCCTGCTGGAGGCATCTCCATCCAATCCCTCCTGCCTTGTGCCATGGCTGCAAATCCTGCTGGAGGCATCTCCATCCCAATCCCTCCTGCCTTGTGCCATGGCTGCAAACCCTCCCAGTGCCTGGCCTGCAGGAGGATGGTGCCTTGTGAGGGAGAGGAGCCATGAAACAGAAGTGCTGGCTCACCTCCCCTAGCCATGCTGAGGTCCTCCAGGCTGGCTCAGCACTGAGTTTGGATATGTGAGTTCATGTGGATGTGTGCAGGCTCCTTTCCATGGGTGCAGTGGTCACCACTGCCTTGGGTGACACCTTTCCTGCCCGCACGGGTGGCGTTTAACCCAAACCTCTCAAGAGTGAGCAGCTCCTCCTGTGTGGCCTGGACAGGCAGGAGTGACACAACAGACTGAGCCACACCACAGACAGAGCATTTCCAGACAGTGCCAGCCAGTTCTCGGACAGCTACAGGAAGTGTTTCCAAAGCTGCAGAGAGAATCTTCTTTATCATTTCATGGTGTTTTCAGAGAGGTCACAGCAGAAGGTGACTCCTTCCCCTTGCCAGCAAAGCAGGATGAGGGAAGGCCCTACTGTGCTGAGCTCTGCAGCCTCTCCCTGAGCAGGGTCTGAGGAAGGATCAGGCCAAATGTGTCAAGGTGAGGTATCCACACACAGTATTTCTTGTTTGCTGCCCTACAGCTCTGAGTTAAAAATCAGCAGTGTGTGCAGAACAGGCCTTTCATTGTGATCTGTTCATTTGAGGGCTTCAGCACACTTGAGACAATTTCTGGGAAGATCCAGTCAGGATTGAATATATCAAACAAAAGGAGCCAAGTTCCACTCCTTGCTTGTGCTCCACTGCAGGCAGGAGTAAGGTGGTGATCAAGCCAGAGGGGAAGTTAATTTTCTTATACTACTTGCTTAAAGCAAAACAGGGAAATTGTTAAAATTGGTAGTGTTGATAGTCAAGTTAAATAATTTCTTACCAAAGACATTATAAAACAGCAGGGACCATTGATTTTTGCTTATGTTGGTTGGAAAGTTTAGATGTGTATTCAGGACTTAGAAAGATGGAGATCCTGGGCTGTGACTGGGGTGCCTGTTTGCTGCTGCAATTACAAACACTGGTGCAAGGGAAATATTGTGGAGGTACAGAGAGCTGGACACTGGGTACTCACTGTAAATGGGGATTGCTGAGGAAGGGGTTTCTGTGTCCAGCTTTCCCTAGGAAGGGAATTAATGTATGTGTAGTGATTGCTAACATATAATTCTGCTCCGTTCAACCTCTGTAACTTGACATTGCTTTTGGTGGAAGTATTTGTGAGAATCTACAACGAGCAAGTGATAACAGATTCAATTAAATTATTACATTTCTAATGTACACATTAACAGGGCATGAAGAAACTTCGATTGTGGTTCCAATTTCATCCCATCTTCTTAATTGTATGTGCAGTAACACCACACCTTGACATTTGCAAAGTGGCATCAGATCACCCCGAGTTTGAAATGTGATTCCCAGTCCATGATTATGTAAAATTAAACTGCTGCATAAGTACATGGGGAATTTGCAGGACAACCCCTGCATCAAGGGGCAAACAATTAACAACTTTATGAGTACTTTCCAATTTATTTTTAAAAACACATAGAAGTAAGATATAGTATTGTGTAGACATATGTTTTGGTTTGTAGAGCCTATTTCTGGATACTGTTTTGAGCACTTCCGTCAGCTGTGCAGTAGCAGACTTCACAAAAAGGTATAGTATAAATCACTCTGGGTGTTAGGGCTGACAGCTTTAAATAAATACAGCTGACAGCTCAAATAGCTGTTCCATTGACGGTATGTGGTCTAAATGTGTTAACAAATGCGTAGACTCAGCAGTTTGGGATTAGCTTAGCAAATAAATTACAAAATAATGCTGTGATCCAGCAAAAAGCACAATGCCTGTGTATCCCTGGTCTGCATGCTTTGTTAACACTGCCACAGGCCTGTGGAGCTGTGTGGGAAAGCCCAGCAGTGCAGCTGGAGCTGGGCTCCTGCTAAGACAGCCTTCACATCCCCCAGACTTCTTCTGTTGTGTGTGATGTCAGGGAATGTGAGCAGCACTGTGAGTGTCGTGGTGAGTAATGGTTTAATAATGGATGCATTTGCCTTACAGGACCAGAGATTTCATAAAGGAAGACAGTAACTTTACACTAGTTTGGGTTATGGTTAAGAATACAAAGTTACTGAGTAGCAACTGAAAAATTGCTTTCATGCAAAACTTGAAATACTGAAATGTTTTTTTTTTGTTTAACATTACTAGCCTGGGTCTGAAGAAAAGCTGGTAAGAGAAAATGAGGAAGGGGCTAGGCAGTTAAAAGAATTTCAGCTCTGAAGATGGATTATATTAATATGTTAATTATTTCGGTTCTGAGCACTGCAAGAAATGAGAATTGCATTAAGAATGATGTCACAGTTTGACATATTTAAGGCATGGCATTTTTCTGCTTAGAGGTTGAATAAGGCTACAGGGATTTCTTATATTTTAACTGTTCACAGACAGGGTAGACTGGCACAAGGTATTGAGGGGTACAAGACATGAACGTGGAATAGCACTTTTGAGACCTGTATTTTAAGGGAATCATAAGTATTCTGGTGTTTTCTAAAAAATGTGTTTTTATAGTAGTTGTGTCTAGTGAATAACTGTAGTGTGCAATGTACAAATAGCAATTCTGATAACCACTTGCAACTTGTGCTGCAATCTGTAAGCAGGACTGCCAGGGATGGGTGATTTCTGACTGCTGCCTTTCATGTCAAATTGTGGTGAATGCAGTAGATTAATTATTATTTCCATCCTATTCATTAAATATGTACTTACACTGAGCACCCATATCCATGTGTTAAATGAGGGTTAAATATGGTCAGTATATTTGGTTGTTCATTCCTTGTCAGTCAAAAAATCCCTGCCCAGGAGCTTTCCCAATTGCAGTGGCCTGCCTGAAGCCCTGGGAATTCTACCTGCTATGTCTCTGGGAGCTTTACCTGTGATGTTTTGGTTTACACTAGGGAGCAGACAAATATCTTTGTCAGTGAATAAATCCAGTTTGAGTTATGACTCTCACATGTTTTACAAGAGTGTTCAAAAGTATCATTTAATGTTTACAGAATCCTGGGGAAGTGATGTTTAAGTGTTTCTTCCTACAAGTCAACAAGTTTTCTGCTACTTAACTCTGGTGGGGTAGGTGCTCTATGACTTGGGTGTTTAAGGTACCTTTTTTCCTGATGGAAAGCATGGAAAGATTCTTTAACTGCAATACTTTCGGTGTTTGAGAGACCTCAGAATATCTTGAGTAGAGCAAGTGTGTTTTTTTCTGCTTGGTGACCTGCTCCAGTATCCTGTTACATCTCAGTGGAGAATAACAGAATTTGTACTTTGCCTCTGTGTTTCTTTGTTGAGGTCCACAGTGCAAAGGCCAAGACATTGAGAGGTACTAGAGTTCAGAGTGCAACAGCACCTGGAAAATTCTTTATTTTACAGGCATTTGCCTGCTTGATGTAACATGATTAGTCAAGGTCAGGACACTTAATTGTCACTGAAATGGAGAGCAGTTTGTTTGTTACTTACATGTGAACTACTCCAAGACCCTTCTGTCATCAGACTGATTTCATTGCCAAGAACACACTTTATTTCTTGTGACTATCCTGTGACATCCATCTTATGCTCTGAGAATGGCCATGGGTCAGTTCCTCATGGGTCAGACCCTTGGCTTGTGTAAATCTGAATAGCTCTGTTTAAGTCACTGATACTCTAGAGATTTATGCAGGTGAGCACATTTCATAACGTTAAGAAGTAGTATCAAAATTCAGTGTTCATTTTTTATCAGTTTGTATTATTCCTGCACAATAAAAGGAAAAGTGTGATGACCATATTAAATTATCACATGTACTGAGTCTACCAGCTTACAAACAACTTGTATACCAAATTGATCTGCTTGAAAACATCTTGAAATGATACAAAAATTCTGTTTTCAACTGCCAACTGTTAAGAATTGTGGATTAATATATATGTGTTTTTTTGAAAAGCAATTGATGTTTCTAGCCTTGCTTGACATTGCTTGGCTCCCAAAAGAGTAGGTAGCTGCAGAGAGCACAGAGGAGAAATCAGGGAGGAATCATTATGGAATTTGTTTGGGTTAAGGTGTCTAGGGTGTCTCAGAGGATGGAACTGAGGGAAATTTGCTTCACAATGAGTACAGAAGAATTTAATTCAACTGCTTTTGCTGTGATGATGAGGATGTTTTAACCAACAGAAATTTTTCAAGTACTGTTTTGTTAGGTTTACAGCACACAGGCTGGGAGAGAGCAAAGGCTCAGCATGTGGAAGCATCAACTCTGTGCCCTCTGTGACTCTGAAGATCCGTGGTCCCTTTCTCAAGTCCATTCAGACTCGTTAGTCTCTTGCCAGGGAATAGCTGGTTATCTCATAAACAGTTCTGTTCTGAGTTTGGTGTTTTTGTGCACAATTACCAGTATTCACAGAGACTTTTGATAAGGAAGAAATGCAATTAATTTTGAATGTAGTTGTTTGCAGCAAAGGAAGAAATGCACTGAAACTGCAGTGACTGAAACGTTCACTTTGCTTAAAGGCTTCTGTCGTGTTGTGGTGCCTCTGCAAGCTGCATGTGTGTGATGTGCAACTTGCTGATGTTGAGAAAGTAAATGAAGGTATAAATACTCCATCAGAGCATCCAGCTATCTCCTTTTCTAATGAGTGAATAGTTTGCTCATAAAAAGACATTTCTTCATCATCCCCTGAGATGGATGCACTTGTGAAGGACATTTTTAACAGGTCAGTCCAGCCCACCAAGGAGAGTATGTTGGAGCTTTCTCAGCATGCAAAGGTACAAATTCTTCCTCCACACTTTCAGTCCTCCCTGTTGAGAAAATGAGAAAATACCACCAAGAAGATATCTTCCTTCCCCTCTGCTTCTTAAAACCTCATAGTTGTCGGAAACCTCAAGTCCTCACAGGCTTTCCTTTTAATTCTCTCTGCAGGAAAGCATGTGGTTTCTACTTTCCTCATCTATTAATTGGCTGATGTAAAAGAGTGGTTTGAAACTGCAACAACCTCGTGCAGAAGCCACTTCTTAAGCAAAAATATATTATTGTTTTTCACTTGGAAGTCAGTGAGAGATTTTACCCTCACTTATCTCACAACTGTCTCTGAGCTCCTAGTCCTTAATGAAGATCTGAATGTTCTGAGAATTTAAACTTAATCCAGAAGGCCTAATCTAAACAGAACTCCCACTAATTTCCTTATATGAGTATCTCATAAGTTCAAGATCTTGGAGGGATTAACACTTTTGGTTTAAGAATTCTCATGTTTCAATATAGGAGTCAAAAAAAATAGACACAGGCTACAGTTTATGATTAAATTTTATTGGATATTTTTAAGGGAAGTGTCTGCTAAAGTAGAGGTTAGAACATGGTAAATAGTCCACACAATGAAAAAAAAAATCAGTAATCAGTGTTCCATTATGTTGCTAAGTCAGTGAAAAAATAACAGACACTGTCAAGATAAATAAGGGACTCCTGATTTCCAAGGTTTTTGTGTGTCTTGTGCAGATTCATCCCAACTCTATCTTGTTTGGTCCTTTTGAACCTCTAAGCCTGCACCATTTCCTGGAATTCTGTGAAAGATAAGAGAATATTTACATGAAAGAAATATTCCCATGAAAGGATTAGTAGTAAAAGATTAGTGGCTTATCAAGAGATTTAGAATAGGAAAGAACAGAAAACAGTTATCTGATAGATGACCAGAGAAGAAATGTGTGGACAAGAGGCATCAACTAAACATCCTCTTCTAAACAACACACGGAAAAGCAGCGTTTTGCTGGCACTTACAGGGAATAATTAAATATTCAGGGTAGTTTTGGCCTTCTCTCTGCATAATACTGATCTTAGGCAAAAATAATGGAATGGCTTATATGGAATTTTTGTAAGAAGTAGTTAATAGCTGAAGTTAAAAAATGATAAGCAAGTGCATGTGTTTTTTTAACTGTTTGTAATGCTTCAGACATTGAGAAGTGTTGATTTAGAGCACAGTCTAAAGCTAAAAACACTGGGCAGTTCTATGTGGTATGGTCGTGGGGTGTTGAGTTGTGCAATAAGATACTGCTATTTTAAAGATCTTTTAAATGTTTGGCTTCCATCAATTAGAGTATCTGATCAGTCCCATCCCTGAGTGACTATATTAATATACAGCCTGCTTCATAAATCATGTATGTTTATTCTGGCATAGTTCCTAAGGAACTGGGTTTAATTCCTTCCAAAGAAAGAAACAGAAGAGTTCTGTCCTGCTGGTGCAGCGAGCCGGGGAATCTGCACGCCAGCACATTCCCTGCGTGCTATTCCCTAAGCCCCTTTCATGCTCGTTTAGGCAGCTCGCTGCTCTCATGGGGCAAGTTGCCATTAGCTGCAGGCCTTTTGTGTGTGTGCTTTGTCTCCAAAGCACGGCACAGAAATACAAAATCAGGAAATCAGGAGGTTTCTGCACTGTGCAGCCATTAGATCCCACCAGTGTTTCCACGTGGTGGGTGCAGTTTGCTGCTTCCCAAACAGCTGCTCCTTCCTGTCCGGTCCTTAACCTGCCGCTGGAGATAACCAGCACCCATCCCTGCACAGAGCCTGTTGTGGGGTCTCCTACTGGGGCAGTAACACTTGCTCATTCTGTTCTTATAATGCAAAACAAATATGGAACTGCGTGTGACATACTGAGAATGATTTCAGTGCCCAGTGGAATTTCTGTGGGGCAGTGGCTGCTGGAAACGAGCTGATGTGGGAGCTGTTTGTTCTCCTGTGTACAGCTGCTTCTTTTGATTTTACATTTGTGTATTCCAAGTGGTGCCAGCGCTGCCTTACGTTAGAGTAAGTGGGAGGAGACATAAGGGGCAGTTCCTTCCAGACCAACTGGAAATATGGGAGTGAGTGGCAACAGGAAAGATCCTTAGAGTTTTTTACTTGCTCATGGAAAAGGATTTGCAGAGATGAACCTGTAAGATCAGAGACCCTCTTCACCCTTAAAAAGGTTGCTACTCAAGGGTTTCAGTAAAACCACTGAGGGTACCATCAGTGAAAAGGAGAATCCCACATCACCACAAACATCCTGAGGTGCCTCATTCTGTATTTAAAGCAGGTGATACCTTCAGCCCCGATTTTACCATCCCCATCATGGTCTGCAGCTGCCAAAAAGGTCTTGGTTTCTGAGGTGGTTAACACTCTGGCTCCACACTCAAACCTCTGAAGGAAATACCTTGAAAGGAAAGAACTTGGATTTAGATTTTCACACTATAATATTTTTTGTACTTGTTGTGTAATCAAACAGATAACTATCTCTAAATAATTTACCACAATAGCCAAGTCCTTCAAACACTGATTGACAAGCTAAATCTTAGTTGTATGTATTTCTGCTTTGTAAGTGCAACCCTGATTAAATTGATTCTGTCCACTATAGAAATCCAGCCCCAGGGAGCTCTTTTTTTCTATATTGAGCATAAAAGGAAGGTATTATTAATTTGCTTCTCTCTGTAGGGATTATCTATTTAAATACACCTTTCACAACCTGCTGAAGGTTTTGTCAACATTTAGCATAAATTGTGTTTACATTTACTGAAAGTTCTGGAATGGAAAAAGTGCTGATTTTTTTGATAGCCTCCAAGTAGTTAACAAAATCCTTACTTGAGCTCATCTTCCTCAATAAAGCCACTTTGATCATTGTCGAGAATCCGGAAGATCTCCTTGAGCTGGCTGCTACTCTTTTTAGACATCCCACTGATCTGAAAGAATTTTTTGGGACTAAAGGAATCTGGAGCTGAAAATAAATTAATAAAGAAATTAACCCCAGACCACTGCGTTCATTGTTCCTAAACGGTCTGAGGATGCTACTTTGTTACATTTTAATTGTTCTAAACATGATCAGTAGGTGAAGCCTGTCAAAGAATGAATGAATTTGCCAGACTGCCCCATACCCCTAAACATCCCACAAAATCAGGTGGGGATAAGCTCCAAACTGACAATATAAACCAGTTATGAGCAAACATTCTGTGACAGCTGAGTAAAGAGATTACAGAAGTTTGTTTCAAGTATGCACTTGTTTGATATTTCATTGGGAATGACTTAAACTTGCCAGGCAATACACAAAATGCTAGATTTTGGGAGTTTAAATTGTTTTCTCACCTTGGCAGTCCCGCAGAGCAGCAGCGATGTCAGAAGGGCTTAGAATGTCTGTAAGGCTCATTTTAAACCTGTGCAAAATAGAATATTGCAAACAGAGTTTTGAAATGCAAATGCATCTTACAACAAATTGGGTTTTTCCATGTTGTGAAGGTTACTGTAATGTCAACAAGAGTAGATGAATCTCACTGATCAAACCATCATCTCTGCTATTCCTTAACAAATTACAAGGTTTAGTACATCACTTCCTTAAAAACAGCAGTGCAGAAATAATGCTTTTTAATGAGATGGGTTACATTAACCATGTTGTGAGTTGATGATCAATATTTTATCATTGACCTGCAATCTATATAAATACAGCACATTTTTAAACACTGTGTAGCCATTAATCTAATAAATAATTCCAGTCTTACTGGAATTCATGGAATCTGGCAATACAAGTAACAATATATGCAGTTGGAAAAGGAAAGGTAAGAAAGTTTGCTTCTATTATCTCCCCCAACAGCTCTAAAGGATAAAAAGAAAACAGATACTTATCTATATAAAGTCCATCTATATGTAATTCCAGCAATTAAAATAGAAACCTTAGAACAATGGTTATTGTACTTACTACTGGTGCAGCTCTGCACAGTAATTTTATTTAATTAATCTCAAGTCAGCTGCTTACCTTCTGAATTTTCTCAGCTAGGTAAAGGAAAAATAGTTGAAGAGATACCAGGCAAAAAAGTAATGTTGGCTCTGGCTTGCCACTCTGTCTTATAAAGGATTCAAAAGGTGACAATAACCACTACTTAGGTTACACTTTCATGGATCAAATGTTTGAATTGAGACCTGGCTCAAATTTCTTCCTTAACTAATTAAACTTTTCTTTCTATTTATATCCTAAGATAATATGGACAAAAAGAAGATTTTTAAAAAATAAATCCACTAGTGTTTAATTAAGTACAGCTCTGCCATCAGTAACACCTTTCAGCCTGCAAGTGTGTTAACAGGTAACCTCTGCACCCCAAAGTCACTCTTTGGAAGATGACTCCAGGAGTCAAATCCTTCTGAAAAGAAATGAATTTGTTTTCCCTGGGTCTGTTGATCCTTTGGAATGTATAAAGGAGGTAGGAGATGAAAGATCAGAGGTGACAATGTGTCATTCTGACAAAGATAACTTGTCACTAGGGTAGAGGAAAGCATTTTCTAATTTGGATGATCTTTCTGCAGTAAGCTTCATTTTGTATTTCCTGACCATTTTCTGAATCACAGAAACAGAAACCGATGCCTTCAGTGACAGAAAACTATGAGCTAGGTAAAGCTGAATAAAATGATCTTCTTGTCAGTATTCCTTGGCAGATGATGTATAATCAGTTGGCCTACTTAATAATCCATTTAGAATATTTTGAATTACATGAAACCAATAATAGGCTTACTAGTTGTAGCAAATTCTACAGGTTGTAGGAATAATCAGACTTTGTTAGTGTGGAAATAATTTTCAATACATTTTATAATGCACACTCTCACAATCTATTTCATTAACAACGAAATTTTAATTGCAGATATAAGTAAATGAGAGTTTATTATGTATTTCAGGAGTATTACTTTTGGAACAAAAAACCTTAAGAAAATTCATAACAGCAGATAGGAGGTTTTCCTTCTCAGACAAAAATCTGTTTCCATCTTTAAGGGGGGTTAATATGGGCAAAATTGTAGGATGAAGATCAATAAAACTCACATGTATTTTGGTTAGTATTTATTGTGTAATAGTCAATTGTTGTATCTAAACTAATGTTCTCTTAATCCACAAGCATTGTTTTATTTTTAAATGAATGGAAATGGCATGGTATGCCAAAGAGGAAATATTTTTATAGTAGCAAGCATTACAAATTGTACTGTGGAGCAGAATAATAAATATATCTAAGCCTTGATGTAAATTAATGAACTACCATGGGTTTACTCCTGTTTGGTTTAATGACAGCGAGAAAAGTGTCAATCATAGTAAATATTCCATAGCACTGTTTGAATTTGGATAGAGAATTGCAAGGTATAAGTAATACAAAAAGCAGACATAATTTAATGATACTTTTACCTTTTTTGCTACTTTTTTTGTATGTCAAGGAACATGGCATAAATCACAAATAATTAGACTTACCTTTGACCCCAAATATTGTCTGTCCAGGAACAAACAAATGCTCCTTCTATCACTTCCAGTGGGAAAACTGGTTATAGTGTCCTGGAAGAACATTTTCCTATTACACCTGAGGACCCTGGGCAGTTGTAGATTAGTATTGTGTGATTAGAACAAATTAGGCAGTGCTGATTTGCACAAGCTGAAGATCTGATCACAGATCTTTCAGTGTTCTTTCCATTTATATTCTTTATTCAGTACTATCTATTCATGTTGCTTTCTGCCTGAGATTTCCATGACATTATGATGTCAGGCAGTGTCAGTGGGAACTAATTTAATTCTGTGCTTTCTCCAGAATCACCCTGAAATAACTTTCATCCTCTTAGGTGCCTTTTTACACACTGTTGTATTTTCTCCTTTATGATCATCTCAAGTTGATCTGAGTTTGAACAGAGGGTTCTTTTTTTACTGCCAGGATGTCTCTAGAGAAAAGGGGTTTTTTCAGTGCTCTGTGACAGTGCCATAGACATTCCTTTATAGAAGACTTCCTTTATTTCTCTGGCTCCTACACAGCACTCATGGAGCTGCTCTCTTTGTTTAAGTGTTTTATTTGCCATACAACACTAATTATTGGCAGCTAATGAAAATGAGGGAATTGAAATGAAGTAGAGGAAAATTACAAGATTGAGGTGAGCATATAATGCTCAAGCAGCTCAAGATGTGTCTGCAACTGATTTGGGCATTGTATTAAAATATAAGCACCAAATGTTCAAAGAATGACATCTGGGTACCTCATACACTCTGCCATGGCATACAGAGTGCTGAGCTGGTTTTGTGTGTGTTCACAGTAGTAAAATAGCCAGAATTAGTGTTATATTAAAATATGATCTCAAATAAAAGTGAGATAATTGCTATGATTGCTTTTGAAGGGATCTTTTAATGTTTGAAATTCAATGCTGACAACAAAAGTGATGCTAATCCTGGCTGAAAGATGGTTTACAAAAGCCTAAAAGAGCTGAATTTCAGAATCAAGTTGATGTCACTGTACATTGATACAGGTGGGAATCTAGGGTTACTGGGTTTTATTTATTTATTAATGACACTTCATCTGAAGTACAGGTTTCCCTCCACTACAATTAGAATGCAATAATCAGGGATTAGTATATTAAGGGATATTTTAATGAGATAATCTGTTTTATATCTGAATTATCTGCCTGTTTTCCTTATTTCTGAGTTTTGTGTTAGCTTAGGTGATTGTAATTACATTATGCATTTCAGAAAATGAGATCTATGAAAGTGTTTTTTTTAAAGATGCTATGCAAACAGTGTAACACTATAAAGAAAACCCCTGATAATTCAACCAGAACAACAGCTGCTAAGTAATGGGCAGTTAACAACAGTGCAAAATCTGGCACAGAATCTGAGTTTTACGCAGTTTCCAGGAATGTTTAGCGTTCGTTCTTATCAAATTCAAGAAAAATATTAATTTTTATTAATTCATTTATTTGGTTTTGGGGAATTTTTTTGGTCTACAAGAGACATCTGAAAGTTCTATTGGGTTAATCATCTGAATATTCATGTACTTACATACCCAGTGTCATTTTCACCTGAGGTGTCTTTATTAAATAATATTAAAGCCTTTTTTCTTTGTTTTCAGACTTCAGACTTCCAGAATGAAACTTGAGATATGAATATTCTGAGAAATACAGAATATTCATATTGACAAGTTCTTGCTAGGTATCTAAACATATAAAACAATTGTCTTCAAATCAAGTGCTATTTACTTCTCTAAGAATCAGAGAAAAGTTGTGTTTTGGTAAATCATTGACAGGTTGTGGACTAGACTTGTACCCTTTGTGTTCTGTTTGGCATAAAGTACAGAGTTAATTAGCAGTGGCAGTCAACCAAAGCCATGACTTCAAGCAGATGCAAAAGAAACATCAGCAGTTGTCTCAGGTGAGATCAGAGGAGAGGTGTTAACCTGAGACCAACTACAACAGTGTAAAGAGATGCTGCAGCAGCTGTTCTCAAACCCACACAACTCCATCTTTCAGCCCTGGTTGTGTCAGGGCCAATTGTATCATGATCCTGGATAACAGATTCTGCCTTTGTAATGAGTTTGGAAGTAACTAAAATAGATACTCAGTAACCTCTGTGGCTGATAGTAGTGTTGATGTCTCAGTGGTGACAGCAGAGACTCTTAGTGTGTTTACAGCTATAATCATTGAAAAGGACCTTTACAACAAAATTAATTCTATGCTGCCACTTCAAGTTGTCTCTTAGGGCACATGCTTTAATCACATAGAAATAAAGAAATAATTACAGCATTTAATTTGAACTGTTGCATGGGCCACAGTGTTTTACCATATTTACCAGAGAAGTTTGAGCACATGCTGTAATATTTGACTTTTTTGGTCCTGTGCATTGCTGTGATGAAGGAGGAAAGCCAGGCCCCAGTGACAGAGCTTTCTTTCCCTGCAGCAGGTAGAGGATACCACCCAGAGCACTGAGCAGAGATCTGGACTAGAGAACCCAAGATACAAGATAGATTCTGCAGCACTGTGGGTCTGGAGCTAAAGGAGAACAGGTACTTCTCTCACATTAGGGGAAATACCACATGAACTTTCCCCCATTCAAATGATGTCCTCATTATCTGTGGGAATGAACTTGATTTCTGTTTGAAAATGACAGCAGAATAGACCAACACAGATGAATGATAGTGTCACAAATTCATAGGGTCTGGTCTGATAAACATACTTTTTAACTTAAAAAGCTGTCCTGGAAGATCTCTGCCAGCATTTGATATGTGTTTCTCTTTAAAAGCACTTGGAAGTTCTTCTGTGACTCAGTAATGCAATTTTCTGTCTCTGACCCTAAATGTAATTGTCTAACATGTTTCTGTCTGCTGTCAGCATTATAGACAGTGTCAGATGGAACGATCTTTAAAACTCTACATTGCTCAGGGTTTCTGTCTATTTTAGGAATAACTGTGCCCTAATGTTGGAGGCTCTGAAATAATCTGGGATCTGCCTATTGTGACGTGTAAAAGATAAGCACAGTGCTACTACACTGTTACCAAAGGCTCTTTGCACATGGCTGCATTTCACTGTGCCTCACAGGTAAAATGAACCAAACAGCACTGAGGTGCTTCCAACTCCTTCTGTATTCACTGCCTGTCCTCATTGATTTCAGTGGGATTTCAGCCATTAATTTTAGCTGTAGGAGGATGTATAACCCTTAGTGAGGCTTGAGGTAGAATTACCCTGTAATTAGAGTTAATTTTATCATAAATAATCATCAAAAGTTGCTTGTTTAACAGAAATGGCCTAAAGACAGGAGGTTCAGACAAACTGTTAAAACACATGCAACAAGCATGTGACAAAATTCCATTGACAAGAGGCAATCCCATATTTAGGGTCTCAGACCTCTAATTGTCTGATTCCAGCAGAATGTTGTTCACTTTAAGGGAGCTGTTTGGGGATGTTTATGATCAGGCAGCAGTATTTCCAGCTGAGGCACAATTTGAAGAGCTTTCTTAAATCCCCTGGTAAGTAGTTACAGAAATTTCACAGTACCTGACAGCCTGTGTGAGTGAGAGGCAGAGAGGAGAAGAAAGTGAGTGTATGCTTGTGCAAAGAAAGCAGCATTTTCTCCACTGATCTGCTTGGTGGTAATGCTGGAAGAAGGAAAGGACTAAAAACGTCTCTGGTCACAAGCTCTTCTTAACTTTCTGGAGTGATCACTGAAGCTGATACCAGACTTACCTTGTCATGAATTTTTTACTGTTCTTAATGGAATGGTAAGTGGTGAAATTGTCTTAGATTTGTAGGCCTAGCAGGCTAATCAGGGTGGAAGTAAATGTGGTTAAATAAAGGAGCTGCCTGCTATCTCAGAAGTTATCTGAGCTGTCTGGGCCTTTCTCTCTTATTTAGCCATTAATGTTGGTACAATTCTTGAAAATGTCTGGGTGACCCATATTGCACATGGAACACATAAAACATTATATCAGCTGAGATACAAAGCATTTTCTGACAATAATGAGAGCTTTTAGCCCTGCAATCAGGCTGCAGTTATTAATTCTGCAAAATTTCCTTTTTTAATTGCTCTCCTGAGATGACATTGAAATAATGAATGTCAGTTTGCTTGATGGATAATTCTTTTTTCACTCTTATAGAAAATTCTACAATATTAGGACCTAATTCATTAATTAGAATTAATGGAAATATATTTTTGGCTCATGTATAGATCATGAACACGTTTTTGGGTATTCATTATAGTCTTGTAGATTGCTTTAACTTTGTGTAATATGATGATTTTCCCCCCGTTGTATTGATATTTCCTTCCTTCTCCATAATGTCTCATCACAAATGTGCTGTGCATTAGAACTACAACATCTGCAGGCAATTTGGAAATTAAGATTTTTGATCTGCAAATATTGAAATATCTTCTTAAAGACCTCCAACAAATACAGTATGAGACAGTCATACCAGTTTCTGCAAGATTTATGTTCAAGAACAGACTTTTCAAGAGCTCTAATTTTTTTAAAAAGAGTAAGTAGGAGCAACTATAGTGTTGGAAGTCTAACGTTTGGGATGGTCAAAGCCATCTAGATTTTTAAAGAGCCTGTTTGGCTGAGTGTTTATTTTGGTCACATATCTAAGACAAAACCCTGATACAGTGCAGTGTTTCATTAGGTGCTGTTAGCAATGAGTTCCTTTTTGCAGCCCAGTTTGATTGCTCTGTGTGTTTATACTGTGCCAAATTTGTGATGACATCATCACACTCCTACTTTTCAAGCAGAATCCTAACCTACTGCACAAAATGGATGAATTTCAAATAATGAGCAACTACTCAGAATTTTGCATTCTCCCCATTCCTTATCTCTGTCTGGCTATTTCAATCTGTCTGCAAAATAAAAAACGATTTATTTCTTAGCAATTTTTTATGGCACTCTTCATTTTATTATGCTTTCATCAAAAACATTGATGCATTTTACAACCCTGTGAGATGTGGGTATTATGTTATTCTCAGTGCTGAGAAGGAAAAAAGCAGCAGAATGTTGATTATTTGGGCAACATTCCCCCATTTACTCTGGGCACTTGTTTTTCAGAAGTGCTTTTTGCAGAAGTGGCAGGGGGGATGCCAGAAATGTTCTGGAGTTCATTTGAGCACACAGAGCACTGAACTTGGCAGTGGAACAACAGTGCCATCGGGTGGGCAGGAAGGTGAGGGGTTCCTTGGGGAATTATAAGAATGTACTGCTGTTTCAGTAATCTAAATTCATCCTGGATCCAGTTGATCTTAAATTGATGACTTCATTAGTGCAAGGTCCTGCAATATACTTAGTCTCTGAAACATAATCAGCTGCATAAAGAATGGCAGAAAAACATATGGAATATTAAAATGCCTCTTGATTAAATACCACTGCTACCAGTTACTACAACCAGGTTTTCCACCTGGACATTTTATTAATTCTGTTTTTTTTACAACATATGCTGGCTATTTATGCAAATATTGAAATTCAATGCCCACAGAAATGCTTTAAAATTATCTTCTTAATATTTTTTTTGTATCTTTAATGCCCTACATTCAAATGAGCAGAGTGGATTCCAGCTCAGTCCCCCAGTGGCATAGACCTTCTGCTTAGAACACCTAGGAGTGTGGCTTAAGTAGTGCTTGCACTACTTTAGATGTTTTCCAGCAATGTGAAACTTGCCAACAAATTTTCATGACCTTTCAGGGTACAAAATGTGTAAATAAATGGTAGGTTTGCAACAGGAAAGATTGTTTATGGCACAAATATCTTGATCTTTATCTTGACTGCTGGTTACGATTTGACCAGTGCTTGAAACTCTGAAAAAGAAGAAAAAGGAATAATAAAATGGGACCTCAATTTGTAATCACACAGTCAAAAATTTATTTCCTAATTTTTAGACCTAAAATAGGAAATGAATTCTACTTCCTCTGATAGTCATTCCTTAAAGGCAGCTCATTGTGTATTCATAACAATAGATACTTAAGGCAAAGGAAGTGTTGCATTTAAGTGTCACATTGAATTGCAGTTCATTAGCAAAAAGCAGTGAAATTATAGACTGAATTTAGGTTCCAGTCCTGAAAAAATCTCCATAGATGAGAAAAGGGACTGATAACTTTAGCCAGGGGCAGAAAAGAGGTCAGTTCCTATTAGATTCTCTCTATAATACAGAGCAGATCTGAGCACCTCAAAATCAGATCCATAACATCCAATACCTGGAGCAGGGCAGCTGTCTAGAGCTGCCTTTAGGAGTCTCAAAGGCAGGTATTCTCCTTTTAAGAAGGGCAGTCTTACCTTCCACTCCAATTTTGCCATCTCCATCACTGTCCCCTGCTGCCAGGAATGCCTTGGTCTCAGCATCAGTCAAAGCTCTGGCACTGGTTGAGAAATTCTTCAGAAAAAGTCTGTTAAAGGTGAGAGAACAAATGAGTGAGACATAGTACTGAAAGTGTTCAGGGTTTAGATTGGTAATAGCTGTAAAATTTCAAGCTTAATTCAATTCTTGAGAACTGTTTCAATGGCAAAACTTCCTCTAACTTCCTTGAGAGTGAGGGTGAAGAAGTCAGAGGATGCTGCATCACAGCCTGTAAAAATCCTTGGGGACATCTTGGTTTCATTGGATTAAAAAGGCAAAATTAACACTGACTCTATAGTAGCAGGATTCATCTTCCCTCCCTTGTTATGTTGCTTTTTTCTTCTAAGATGCAGAGTCTTAGCAGCAAGAATTTCTCTAACCTTAATTTTAACTTCAAAGTCAGAGGAATATGATCTGGAAGGTAGAATTCATGTGACAGGAAGAGAGATGAGAGAAAAATGGCCCTTTGAATTCAGTCTGGTAAAAAAATCTTATAACAATAAAAAGCAGCTGTAGCAGAACTTCTATTTTTACCTTCACAGTCTGTCATTTATTGCTACAAGAAATAAGTATTTTCAGTGCTGTCAGAGAGTTTTCCCGTTGTGATTCAGCCTTGCCTTTGTTATTTGACTTGCAGCTCCTCCAGCAGCAGCACTCACACACAGGTGCACAAACACAATTGTCTCCCATCCAAAGGGGCAGGAGCAAGGGGAATATTTCTGATTTTATCATGCATTTTTAGATGATAAAACACAACCCTGTTGGTTACTTTTTTATTTACTTACTTCAATTCCTCTTCCTCAATAAAGCCACTCCTGTCCTGGTCAAGAATTCCAAAGACTTTTTCAACTTGGTCTTTGGACTTGGAGTTGAGACCCACTTTGACAAAAAAGGTTTTGTAATCAAATGAATCAGCAGCTGAAATAAGCAGATGGAAACAAGAAGAGATGAAGACCAGTAGTCAAAAATCTGGAACAAAAAAAAATTAGCTTCTTGATCAAAAAGCAGCAAACTATTCTGTAGTACAGTGAGGGTAATTACAAATCCCAAGTAAAATTCTTGGGTTTTCCTGAGTTTATATCAGATCAATGGGATTTTCCATCAATGGTGTCTCACACCCAGGAAGATAATGAAATAATTACTGTGGTCTTCAGCATGCAGGAACATACCCATGTAAATTGGTACTTCACTGAAAGACATATTTGTAGAACATGATGATAGATATTGTGCTTGGATTGAAATCAGCAGTTTCTCTGAAAAAATAGGATTTCTGCTGTAGGATTTCAGCCTTTGGATTTTTTCATCCTTAAAATTGCTGCAATGAACAAATGATGATGGGTGCCTGTACCTTGGCTGGCCAAGATTAAAAATCACATCTGTTCCATTACCTTGCATTAAGTAAGAAAGCATTTTCTGTTTCCATTGGAATTGGGAGTTTGGGGTAGCAAGGACAGAGCAATTTGATAAATAACCTGAAACCCCACATTTAAAAGATAAATATTACCTTGACAGCTCTGTAGACCAGCAGCAATTTCAGCTTCTGTCAGGATACTGGAAAGAGCCATGTCAAGACTACTGCAAAATAAACAATGCTGTTGGGTAGAGTTGCCACTGCTCTTGCTCTCTCAGCGGTGGAGCTGGCCCCCGAGGGGAGCCAGGTCTCGGCAGGGGGCAGCTGAGCCCAGGTCCCAGGACAGAGCAGGGGAGCTGCCCTGCAGGACCCAACTGCTCCATCCTTCAGTTCAGATACACGTTGTGCATCTGAGTCACTGGTGTTTCTGGTTAAGGCTTCAGGTGCACAAGCTGAGGACAAAGCCAAATGTATTTACAGAACTGCCTGGCATTTGGGCATCTTTGGTTATTTCCATGCATTTTTGGTCTGAATTATTGTGATGTCTTCAAAAGCTCCAGAGGAAAGATTGAACTCACCTGGCCACTTAGTTTTCCCCAGGACAAGAGCAGAAAATACTGTCAGGTAAAAGACCTCTTGAGTTAATTCTTTTTCAAATGACATAGAGAAGGACTTATATAGACCTTAGTTAAGTCCTCTTGACCTTTTACAGAAGTCCTAGAGCCACGTGATGGCTCAGATACCACAGGGGATAAGTTACTGTGGCTGACAAGACCTGCTAGCTAATCAGATTGATATTTATATCCCAAAGGAATATGTAAGGTTTAGTGCTATGTGCAGTAAATCCTCTCAGCTTGCACTTATTTTAGTGAAATGAATTATTTTTTATGTATAAATGAAAAAAATACATACATTTTTAAGTGCTTGATGATAGCAAGAAATGGACATACTTGTAACAGACTTTGACTTTTAAGGGCCCAATCCTGATGTGAATTACCCATGAAACACTACTCCTGCAGCTGCCCTAGTAGTCTTCAAAACATACTAATACTGGTACATTTGTAACAGATATATCTGATATACAAGTACAAGCTCAAAGACAAAACTTCTTCAGCCCAAAGTACTTTTAATAAGTTGTTATATAAGCTTTGGTTAGCCATAGAAGTCTAATCTTGACAGCATTTGCTGAGCATTAATTAATTGCATGGTGCACATTTTTAAATCCTCCTAGAAAATGTGTCCATTTATAGAATGAAGATTGTCAGTTGTTCAGCAGGACTCAGGAGGGTCAATCAATTATGGCCAAGAGGGAAACAAAGCAATGAAATCAGTGATACTTGGTTCTTCCTTGCTGTGCTGAAAAAAGAAACTTCTCTAAGGTCTCAAACAGCAGCTAAAATCAAACTGCTACTTTTCTCTTACTGGGTACTAATAGGGACCCCCCACTCTTAATTTAATTTAATTTAATAAGAATAAATTCTTATTAAATTTATTGGAACTTAATGCCATTGAGAATAGTTGAAATTGTCCACTGGTATAAAAAGCCATTGGGAGAACATTTCACACTGACACTTATGTAAACATGGCTGGAGTATTGCTTAGGTTTAAAAAACATTTGAGTGATGAGAACATTTAAAATGAAGCCTGTCCTCTAATCACTCTATCATAAAGCTGCTGTCTTTAAAAAATTATGTACATGAAAATACAGACAAAACCTCATCTATCTCGATTCCCCTTGATTTCTTCAAGAGAAGAATTTTAAGAGGGGCACTATGTTATCCTAAACCCATGCTGTGTGATAAATTGAAAACTGTGAAAATTAAATTTTCTGGATGATATAAGATCAACTGAACAAGTTACTTTTAAAGGCATTTTAACCCAAACAGGTGGATATCTGAATTAGATTGTTCACTTTTCCTGTTGGGAATCTAGCTTTGCCTTTGGCTTAGGTTACTAGAAAATAATCAGGAGTCTGGCCTGGGATCAGAGACAAACTGATAATTGTATGGGAATTACTGAGCATTCAAGAAGTAATCCTTGTGAGGAGCCCACACTGAGATTACAAAGCATTTACAGAGAAGTTTTGGAGTATTTCTGTGGCAAACCAACACTTGCCCGAAGGTGGCACCAAAGACAGGCAAGTCCAGCCGTGAGAGCGCTGAGGGACTGTGGGTGAGGGAAAACTGGGGACCAGGATGAGAACAGGATAACAGGAGGATGTTCATCAGAAGGGGAGAGAGGAAGGAACAGGTATTTAAAAGAAAAAAAAAGTCCAGTCTACCAAATCTCTTGAAAGAGTGGGAATATAAACAGACTAAACTGAAAAATCTGAGATAATTCCCGAGGGCTTTCCTTTCATGAGGATTTAGAAGAACAGGTTATTTTGTCTGTCTAACAAAAACAATTGTGTTTATTTTTATATTGGCTAAAGTTTACAGTCCATTATGGAGATCATTGCAAATATGAAATCAATTTGTTCTGGAAGTCTGGGAGTTAAAGCAGGAAGTCATTGTCTAGAAGATGCAGCCTTTTTACAGTCTATTAAATGATTAATATGTCACTGTGATGGAACTGATGTGATTCCCTTTGAGTCAAGTATTTGCATATTCTTCTTGGGCAGAAGTCCCCCTTTGAATTTAGGGTCAATAATCCCTTTGTACCTGCAGGGAAAGGCATTGTCTAAGGGTACCTCCTTTTTCAGTTCTAACTGAAGTGATGGTCTGATTTTCTCTTCTGAATCTTGATATACAAAACTGATTTTCTTGTTTTCATGACTGTAGGACAATCAGAAGTTCTGGAGCAGCCATATCTCAGCTGTTGATGTGCTTTATAGATCTTTGGTACAGAAAGTGTACCAGAAAGTCCAGACCAAAAAAATGATATCTTTCTGTGCTTACAAACAAAACTAATGTGGAAATTAAGTTTTGTAAAATGTGAACACTTTAGTTCATATTCCACACTCTCCTCTTATTAAAATGGTTTAAAATACATGAAAAATTACACATGAAACTGTTAGGTACATGTCTGTTTAGGGATTTAATCAAGATGTATCTATTTCAGTAAGCCATTCCAGGAAATTAATCCAGCCTTGGCCCCTCTGCCCACACTGTTTGTGTGAAGAGCTCCAGGCACCTCTGATGATGCTGCATCAAAGATTTTCCACATGGGCTGGCTGCTAACTCAGTGAAGAAACTGTACCAGTCTATGTGTGCAATGAATGTTCTGACATCCCCTTGCCCTTTCTGTGCTCTCTACTTGTTAGAAGATGACTGAGATTTCAAACAGTTGGACGGCTGAAATTGAATCCCAAGTTTACAAATGGCTTTTGGATTGAGATTTCCAAAGGAACATGAAGTTAGGGGGCAGCCAACTTCCACTAAACACCAGGAGGTTTTATCTCGTGCTTGGTTCTGCTCCTCTTTCAGGACACCCCAAAATTTTGGTTTAAGAGAGGTGGTGAATTCAGTGGCTGGAGCACTGGGGTGGTTTGGGATCGTCACCCTGGCCCTCTGTGTCCTTTTTCTAAGAGCTTGTGTAGGGCAATCAACTCTTTGTGTTTTGTTCCTGCTTAAAGGGATCATAGCATGTCTTTATTTCATAAGAAGTGTAGGGAGGATTAGAGGTTAAACTGCTCACACAGGGTGATCAAGGCACTGAGGTGTCTGAGAAGTCAGTCTTTGGTCCTAGTGGAATTCAGATCTACCACTCACAATTTGGGTTGTTCTAATTGTCCTAAGTGAAGGTAAAACACATAAACCACATCTCCTTTATGCTGGGAATTATGAAGCAGTCTTATACTGAGTATTGTAGTGAGTGGGATGGTCTTACTCTAAACCTGAGAGTGATTAGTGTGAAAATACCAGGGATTGTTAGATTCTTTCTGATTTGATGTAGCATAAACAATTTCTAACAAAATTTTAGTTTCAACTGTGTACTCAGCAGTGTTTTATTTGTGTAATTCATTCATAACAGTTTGATGCAGAAGATTTAATTCTTACTTAGAACTTTTATCCTTGAAGATACTCAAACTCATCTTAGAGCAATGTGCCCCTCTGAGGCAGTGATTGGACCAGAGACCTCCAGAGAACCTTTCTATCAGAAATTAGTCTCTGATTCTGTACCTTAATTATGGCAACATTGTGATACCAACCATGTGTCTCTTTGCTGCTTCAGTTGGCATTCATGTAGACATCCTGCAACCAAAGTTTTTCTCTAGCATGATGGCATTGTCAAGTTCAGGGAACATTCCATGATATTCCCTAAAAAATGGCTGCCACGGACTGAAATTAATTAAAGTGAACATTCCCAGAAAACTTTACGTTTTTTGAATTTGTTTCCTTTAGTTGAAAAATACTCCTCTAGTTTGGTTAAAATGTGGATCTGAAATGTGGATCCTAATGCCCACAGAAACCTTAACAGAGAGTAGGTGGTATTTCTGCTGAAGCCCAGGGGCTTTTAATTGAGGACTTCTTGGAGTTTTATTATAAACTCCTTCTAGTGAAATGGCTAGATGATTTTAATCAGAATTAAAACACATCATCTTGCCACAAGTCACTATTCAAGAAGAACAGATTTTCTTCTAAGCATAGGTGAAGTTGCAGCTTACACAAGGATTCCCCTGTAGCACAAGGCAGTGATGTACAATTGTTCTGCATCTCTGAAATACAGGATGGGCCACTGTGCAGTCTCACATTTCTTGGGTTCCACATGAGACTCTCAAAGGTGCAAGGAATGCACTGTCAGGTCTGGCACTTGTGGTACTGTGTGTGCCATCTGCTTGTGAGCCAGTGACAGAATGGATAGTGATCAGCAGTGTGAAGAGCTGTAGATGTTACATCTGGATATTGCTGCATATCTGGTTAGCCCCAGGTTTTTTTCTTCAGCAGGGAAATAATTAAGGTAAAAGGAACCAGCAGAGTCTCATCATTATGCAAAATATTTCAGTGCTGCAATTAGCAGCAGCTCTAATTTAAGCCCAGATTTAACATCAAAGGCAATGGGGATAGAATTAGGATTTATAATCATTGTAATTCTACCAAGGCTTCAATGAGTCTGATTGCTAGAATTCGTCTTTTGCATTAGCCATCTTAAATCTGTCCACCAGCTCTCTTACATGCCTGGGAAATGAGGGAGCTGTGCTTGCCTCGCATAATCATCTTGCAATTCATGGAAATGCCAACACTGGATGTTACATAAAAGTTCCAGAAGGCTTTGTTTCTGCTCTTCTTCCAAACAGCTGCCAAATCATAGTTCTCATTCAGTTGCAGCGAGGAGTATTAAAAGGACAGTCTGCTTGTGAGCTGGAGCCACAGCACGGCACACAGGGAAGGAAAGAGCTAAATCTTGGGGGGGAAACTTCTAACACACCTCAGCCAGAAGTGCACAGCATCCACTCAGCCTGCTGATGTCTGCATTTAGCCATAAACATCATTTACTTTGTCTACTAATGAAGACAATGCTATAGCCAACTCTAAATCCTGTAAGACAGTTATCAAAAGGAAGGCTAGTTCTTAGTTTTCAGACTGAAGAAAACTGATATTATGGAACATATAGATGATAATTCATACAATAAATGACAGAGTTGAGTAATGGCTATTATTTAACAATGTAACAGCTTTAGGGTAATCAAACAGCAAGATTGGCTGTAGTTTCATCTGTAAAAAAACACAGAAATTCACAGATGTGGCCAAGTATTATGGTTTTGTACATGTTAAGAGACAATAAGCAACAGGCTCATGGTTCATGGAAAAACCTCCAGGCCTGTGGCCCAGGTTGTCAGGGGACTGTGACTTGTGGCAGTATCAGAGTAGGATTAGACCCTTCTCCTCTATCTCACAGCTGCCTTAGATTTCATGAAAGATAAATCTTCTTAAGGGAGAGTCACATTTTAGGCCATAAACACTTTCTGACAATACTATTATGCGGTAATCTACTACTTTATTTTGTAAAATTACCCACAAACTTATTCTGTGTTTGAGCTATGTGTGAACTCCTCTTAAATGTCTTAATTTTTTTTTTTCATGTTCACAGGGTTGGGACTTAATATGAATTATTTTTAGCTATCTTGTTAGCATTGCTTTTCCTCAAGTATCAGAGAATTAATCAGAAATAAACCTCAGTTAAATCAGTACAATTAAGCCTTAGAAGATATCATATGGTTTAAGATCATCAAAACTGTGTCTGGCGAGTCAGCATGCTCAAGTATGAGGATGGAGAACCTAAACAAAATTTTTAAAAGCAGCTTTTTCCCCCAAGGATCTTTTTGTTTAGTTGATTTTTTAATTTTTTCTCCCCTCTCCCAGCCACAATTTCAACATTATCAGTGGTTGAAAATCACAAAGTGCCTTCTTTACAATGGAAATGTAACAATGCCATGTGACCAAAACATTGCAAGATTTCTCAGCAATCAGGTGTGTGGACTTCCTGTGTGGGGAACTGTTAATGCCTGAAACAATATAAAAGTGTACAAACACATGCTGAGTGCGAAGTGCCTGTTGGACGAGGTAATTGGCAGAGTCAGTCCAGGGTTCCTTTGGTCTAATGCTGTTTATGCCTTCACCAGAGACTGGAATTCTGTCAAGGAAGAAAGTGAGAAAAGCAGGGGATGAAACTCATGGAAAGTGGTTTTTTTGTCATCTTAAAAAAGATAGATAAAAATTACTAAAATTCCTAGGCATGGAGGGCTCCCAAAGTTATTATAACACTGCACAAGCTACTGCTAAACTGAGATCCTGGGGGCGTGACAGATTTTTCACTCCTTAAAAAGAGTAAGTGCAGAGAGGAGGAGTGTGTCTGTAAATTTGTATTTGTAGGAAATCCTGAATTAAAGGTAAACTATCTTTATCCCATTACAAACTGATAATATCCAAGGAAGAAAAGCCTGTAGCTCTCAGTGAGAAGAAATTTGCTTTATTTTGTTGTTCCAAAAAAAAAATATCTATAGTGAAGTAATTCCAGAATGGGAGATTCAATGGTTAAGGGCTAAGATCTGCAGAATATAATGCCCTATTTGGGGCTCATAAACAGAAGCTGCAAAAGCTGCTGCTAAAGCAAATTCCTCCAATAGTGTATCTCTCTCTCCCCCCAAATCTGGCTAAGATTAGCACGTGTGTCTGTTGGAGTTATTG
Organism: Lanius collurio; assembly: GCA_020086605.1. Taxonomy (NCBI): domain Eukaryota; kingdom Metazoa; phylum Chordata; class Aves; order Passeriformes; family Laniidae; genus Lanius; species Lanius collurio. Next base: position 11,349,867 of record JACBWW010000025.1, on the reverse strand, counting down.
CCACCTGTCCTAGTTCAGCTGAGACAGCCCTGTTTTCAGTGACTTCATCTCTAATACATGATGCATAATGTCCTATTTTTCTGTGCTACAGTTTCTAAAAGAAATTTCCTGGCTAGTTCACATCATCCCTGAGGTTTTCTTCAGGAATTTGAGTTTCTTGAAGGACTGCCTGGTGAAACATGTGCTTATCAGATGATTTCCCAGCACAAAATCCTGTGCTGCACAGCAGCAGTTGCAGCCTTGAGAAACAATACTATTTGTATTTTACATTAGTGCATTAAGCACTCAGTAATATTGGCCAATGTTTGATAGCAGAAGATGAGGAAATAAGTTTCTTTAGGTAGAGAGTGTGTTTAAAAATGGAAGTGTTGTATGGCCAGAAGTGCAGAGTATTCACTGCTGAAATGGAAATTCAGAGAAATTCAGGTGTTCTGAACCTTTTAAGAATCTGGCACATTGAGTGTATGGATCAGACACACAGCAGGATTAACCCAAAGCTGTTACCATTGGTTGAGAGACCAGACTCTACACTGGGCCTAAATATTCTGTTGCTGCAACAGAGACCAAATGGGAATAAAACTATGAAAATAAAGGAGTATTTGCTCATATAAAAACTGTGGCAGGAAGTATCAGGCCAAAGTACTCGTGTGTGTTCTTCATGCCCCAGTTTAAATGCAGCCCGAAATGTATGCATTTTAAACCCAAATTTTATCAGTTTTCCAAAATCTTACCTTCCACTCCAATTTTGCCATCACCATCAGTGTCTCCTGCAGCCAGAAAAGCCTTGGTCTCTGCCGAGGTGAGGACTCTGGCATTTGAAGAGAAATTCTTCAGGAACAGCCTGAAATAGAACAGGGTGCTGTGCTTGAGTTTCACTCTCTGAAATGCCCTGCAAGGTAATGTCTGCTCTTATTGTCTGAGGGAATACACACAGATTCAAGAAAAGACAAGGATTTGTGTTTTATTTTTAAAATAACATCAAGGGTTTCTTCTGGGACACCAAACAAGTTCAAATGTTTTCGTTGTTTAAAGAAATAGAGCAGCTGAACAGTACTTACTGCAGCTCCTCTTCTTCAATGAAACCACTCTTGTCCTGATCAAGGATTCCAAAAACTTTCTTTATCTGATCAGGAGTTTTGCTGGATAAACCAACCGTGGAGAAGAAAGCCTTGTAGTTGAAGGAATCATCAGCTGGAAGAAACAGAAGTCGTTAAATATTCTCCCTTGAAGTTGCTACTGCTGAATGTATTCCTTGTGATTATGTATATCTTTTCTGAAGCATCAGCCTGCTTTTGTTTCTCTTGTTCCCTGGTGTGGCAAAAAAGCAGATACACTGGATAATAATTTTTCTTTTTAATCACTCTGTGCCTGTGGTCCTGTTTCCTTTCAACCAGTTTGAAGTTTTCCACTGCAATGCACATTCTGCTAAACCAGGATTTATGCAAAGTATCACATGCAATTAATAATAAATATTGACAGGGTGCTACTGTGACTTACAAACAACTCCTGTAATTCTTAATTCATTTGCATTGAGTCCTTACTTAGGTGAAGAATTTGATAGAAAAGTAAGTCATACACAGTCAAAGCAGATCTTTGAGTATTTGAGAAATTGGCTTGATCTTGCTGAGCAGCTCTTGAGAGAAGTGAGACTGATCATTGCTTCACAAATGACACTGATTCTGCAAGCTGAGGCTTTTCCTGACATTTTGAAGCAAAAGGCTAACTTTAAGTCTTTAACAGGTTTAGACACTGACAGCTTAGTGTTAAGCCAGCCCTAACTGCAACTGTGCCCCTTTAATTGCTGCTCACCACTTGTGAGACCTTTTGAATTTAAGGGGCCATATTGTAATGTAGCTTAGAAAGAGATCTCACAGGGAAGGAATCTAAGGGGAAAATGATAGGCATGTCATCTTAAGACATAAAAATGATATGCATCTTCTGTCTGCAGAGAGACCATTCCTTACCCTGGCAGCTGGAGAGAGCAGATTCAATATCTTTAGCAGAGAGGATGTCAGTGATGGCCATTGTTGAACTGTAAAATAAATTAAATGTGAGCTACTTAGTCATTAAAATGACTTCTCTCCTACTGTCATGACTCTATTTGAAGTTGCTGCAGTGCCAGTGTGTGATAGGGGAGACATTATTCATCTGATGGCAAGTGGAGCCCACTGGAACAGATGCTGCAGCAGGTGCTTCCACTGAGAGCTGGAATGAGGGAGGAATTCTACCCGCGGGAGCGTGGGGCTTCTGCTGCTCTGGGAGAGCAAATCAAAGGTGTTCAGCACCACAGAACTTCATGACTTCTGTGTGGGTTTTCCTGGAGGTGGATTATTACTCAGTAAAACCCAGAATGTATTTACAGCACACACAAGAGATAAGGTTCGGTGTGTGCCCTAGAATTATATGTGGAGTAAGTGTAACTGGAATGTTAAAAATCCAGTATTATTATCAATAGATGTAGTGATCTTCACAAAGAATAAAAATATTACTGTAGAATTAGTCATAGTAATTTTATTCATGCAAATTTGGAGAGTAGGTTCCTCTCCCCTTTAGTTGCAACAAGAAATGTGGCTTGTTGGACTACTGCATCACTGAAAGACTACATTTCTTGACAGCTTTGGAAAAAGTTTTTGTCAGTATTTTCTGAGTTTTTTTTTTTTTGCATTCTATAGAATTATAGGTTAAAATAAACCATATTTTTGCCCAGATTTGGGCATTTCAGTAGATTGTTGTCTTTAGAAGAGAAGTATCATGACTTAATAGTAGAGCAGAGGAGGTGTTTTCTTCTGACACAGCAGCATTTCATTTGAGAAAAATACTTGTGCCATTCAGCCACCAACAGCTGCAATAATTTGCCAATATAATATGTATCAATTAACAAAATGCGATATTGCCTGCATTTCTGAGCAATTTTTAGTGCATTGATGCATTTACAGTTTGGTAAACTGCACAAACCAGTGCAGACAGGTTACAGTTCAAACCTTGTAACATTACTCTTAGTTCATATTAGTGAAAGAAGGGGGTAAGGAATAGAAAAGTTATTCTTGAAAGCCACAAGAGAATAGAAATATCTTTTCATTAATCCCTAACTGGTCTTTAGCAACATCATTCTTCCTGTCTAAGCACAGAATGAGAAGGAATCAACTGGTGGTACCCATTTATAGTCTCTGCACTGGTTTGAGATCTCAACACAGATTTAAACTTTGCCTAAAATATGAAATGACTGCCTCTGTACCTGAAGGTTTGCAGCAGAAGGAATTGTCAATCATTTTAGTCCCTTTCTGAATATCTCAAAACTTTTAAGAAAGCAATGGGACCCGTTCCCACTGATGGCAATGGATCCTTCCCCAGCTCAGGCAGCTGAGTTACTTTTCTTTTACTAGCAATTGTTTTGTCCCAGTGGTTTCTTGTGCAAAATAGTTCCCCCTCTCAGCATTAGGCAAAAGAATTTGGAGCTCAGATGTTCACCTAATTCTCACTGCTGACAGGATTAAAAAGGGGAAGAATTGAAGGAAAAACTAAAAATTGTAGCATTTTTTACAAGGGGCATCGTTCCTATCTTGTTCCATCCTATTATCCAAATGCTGATTCCATTCTATGTCAGCTTGTGAAGATACAACATGCTGGAAGCTGAGAGAACAGATATTTTAATTGCTTTCCATTTAGGGAGCATTTTGCTTTTGTGTTTCTTTGAAAGCAGAAGATCTTTAATCAGCTTACCTTTGTGGTCTTCTTGACTGGATAAAGATGCAGTCGGGTCGGGAGGAAGGCACTTGCTGTGTGTCTCCAGCAGAGCTGAACTTGCATATATATACTTTAAGTTGTATACCATATACAGATTTTAGATTTCAGCGTCACGAAGGGGGAATGGTGTCAAATGAACTTGCCTAACTAATCATCTTGCACTATTTTTATCTCAAGAGAATACATATGATATTTGCAAACGAAACAAGATAAGTGGCCAGATAGGCAAAAAGAACAGAGTCATGTCAAATTTCCTCTGATTTAAGCAGAAAACACCAGCTTCTCCATGTGATGTAGGGCAAGACAAAACCCCCCACTATCTCATATGCTTGATCTAAGGAGTCAGATGAAATGAAGCACAGTAACTTCTGAAGAAGTGTCTTTAATGAATGTTTAAATGTGATAACTTGTTTTCTTATCTGTAGACACTACATGCGATAGAGTTTCATAATTGGAGCACTAAACAAAAAGAAAAAATTAAAAGTATCCTGCTCAGGTATTGTTTACATAGCAGGGAAATAGTCAGGGAAAATAATAGCCATATTGTCTCCCAGAATGTCTGATCTGTTGTTGTTTTGAAAAAAAAAAATACCACACAGTTAATTTGTTGCTATAGGAGGTAAAATAATATTATGTCGATCCATCAGAACAGTTGGTTGGGGGAGGGTATTTCATCTGCTCTGTTTCCAGAGAAAGCCCTACAATTCTGCAAGATTCTGACAACCTGTTTAGTCAGCTATGTATGAAGCAAAGGGGTTGTGATCTTCCCAGCTGTCTGAGACAAAAGTCCCTGAGCCCTACATGAAAGATCTTTGCTTTCAGAATAAAGAGAAAAATTTCAATAACAACATCATTGGTATAACTATATCTGAAGAATGTCTTTTCAGTTTTCAGCCTGTCTTCAGTCTCTTTTAGAAGAGTGATTCTTTTCTAGAATTGTTTGGCCAGTGCTGTGTTCCTTCATGCTAGTTACTTTTTCATGGATATAATCTGATCATCTCAATTTTCTCTCACGAATGTTGTAGCCTGACTGGGTGAGGAGCCTGTCAGCTTGGATCTCACTTGTGGCTTGAGGTAGCAGAACGGTGAAAGACAAGTCATATGGATGACAGCACAAGGTATCATTATGGCCAGGATTAGGGGATGGCAAGGGATGACAGTGCAACTGGCATCACAGCTTGAGGTGGTGGCACAGTAAGAGGTGACGGTGCAGACTGTCTTAATGTCACAGGGAGTATCAAGGCATCTCTTTTCCAAAGCATTTCCCTCTAAGATGGAGGACAGACCTCAGTCACTGAAGCCAGCCACTAATAAATCAGGGTTCCAGGCAAAAAGGTGACAAATGGAGGGTACCTGCAAGACCTTAGTGCATCCAGCACTGACAGCAGCTGACCAAAAGGCGACAAAAGACCATTGCAAAAGATTCTCTGTGTGAAGGAGGTGGTATTTCATTTGCAGCACATAAATGTAAGAAAAATTATTGCTATGAGTTTTTTTTCTTTTTACAATTCTACAAGTCTGTCCCCCACAAAAAAATTTCAGACACAGATAATTCTTTTGCAGGGAAGAACCATTGGTTAAGAATGGCTGTGGAAGATTTCAGCTTTCCCTGTTTTCTGAATGGGACCAGCTGACACTGAAAAGTTTCAAGAAGAATTTGATGGAGAGATATTTAATACCAGCTCTTGTTGTCACTTGTGACATCTGGTAGAAGGGATACAAATACCACTTTCCCCCCTCAAACTCTTCTAAGAAATTACTTTTATTCTAAATGGGGAAAAAAATTCCTCTCCCTTTTACACACACCACCCTTTTGTCCCCCTCCAATTTGGAAAATTGTCTACATAGTGCCAACAACTGATGTGCAGTACGTAGGGTGTCCAACATAAAAACTGATGGCATGATATGACCTAATGAAGCTAAGTTAAGAGGAAGGCCAAATTCTGCTGAATCTCTTGGACTGCAGGAGTCTGCATGGGAATTTGGTCCCTGGTGTCTGTTTCAGAGAATGCATTTGATTTTAGATGCAATGGCTTCTCATTTTGCCCAGAGCTAATTCCACATATGTTAACCCCTCGCCCCCTCTCTTCCCTTTAAAAATAGCATTGATTGCTGTTATTTCCCTTAATGCCTGTGGACTGTTGCCATTAGTTTGAACTTTAGTATGTGAAGCACATAAGGATGCAGTCTTTAAAAGTGTGCTTTGTTTTCTAAGAAGCTTTGACAAGGTAATTCCTTTTGTGCCCTGAGATTTTAAGGATAAAGCATGTAGTCAAATGATTTATAGCTCTGGTCTGTTCAGCTTTATTCAGACTCCAGCGAATTTTGGAGTCACTTTTGCAGTAAGATTGGAGGCACTAGAGATCCAGAACATGTGCACTGATGAAATGCAAAAGGATCGTGTAACTATTTACAACCAACCTCCAACAACTTTCTTTTCAAGCACCACATTAGAGATTGCACAAACATCTGTCTGGTCACTTTTACTTTCTTAAATCAAATACTGTTAGAAGCTTTGCAGCTGGCATCCAACTTGGCAGGGGAAGAACTGGGGAAGTATGAAAAAGTAAGGAAAATACCCTGTCAGGTTACCACTAAAAGCAGTTTTAAACCCTGGGACTTGAGCATTTCTCTTTGCTCAAGGCTCTTTGCCTTCTGGAGGCATGGCATTGTTTTATTCTTCCCATTTTTAACCTTAATTCTTTTGACATCTGAAGCTCCTTCCCCAGGTTAAAAAGTTGTATTTTAGGTCATGTTGAGTTCTGTGATTGTTCTATAATCTGTTCTTGCCATTCTTGTTTGAGTGCTGATGTGAATCATGGGCAAGAGAATGACAACAGTGCAGCAAACAGTTGTGTGAGTGTCTGCTTTAATTTAAATAAGTGTGACTTGCTGCCTTGTATATGCCTGAGATCATTTTCAGATGAATGAGATGAATGCTTCTGATAGGAGTATCCATGGTCACGAGTCAGGGAACAGGGATCACCTGACAAAATGTGTTTAACCTATTGTTAAATGACATGTGAGTAGGGAGAGTGGAATATTCATTCAACTTGTAATTTGCTTTGGGAGTATATGAGATGAAAGGAGCTCTATGGATGTGATTTAATGTAATTGTATTAATGCATCACGCTCCAGTCGTTTGAGGAATGTAACTCTTGGAGAGATCCAGAAATATTTGTGAGTGCTTTTAGGTTTATATTACTTAACCTACCATCTGTAGACACCTCATTACTACCCCCCAGTAAAATACTGAATAAAGAAAAATACTGGAACTGTTGCTATGGGGGGAGGAGGCTGTATGAAAATATGAAATAAACCAAAGAGCATCTGGTCTAGTTTTGCAAAATTGAATGAATTACTAAATTTAAGTAATTTATTTTTCACCAGTTATCATTCTAGTCTCACGTGGGTTTGACCTCTGAGGTAGCTTTTCAGAGATTCTAAGAATTTACAATGCAACTTTTCAGCTTCAAGTGCCCTGGAAAATGTTAATGTACAAAACCTCTTACTCATATTTTTCTTACATGCATAAAACATTATTTTTAAGGCAACTGGGTTGTTTACATAAATCAGACAATTTCTGATCCTGCATATCTGAATTGGGAATTTCAATTGTGATTCTAGAATTTGAAAGGAATAAGGTTCACAAGTAAATTCTATGTGATTTCTAAAGCTGTATCTCAAAATTTTATTCCTGAATTCTACCTTTCCAGTTCACTTCCATTTCTGCTTCTTTCTAAAAATGTTCATCCATTGATGCTGAAAGAAAAAGGCTTTTTCTAAAAGAAAGAAATTCTCATGGACTGATTTCTGAAATGGTAGATTCTTGGGTCTATTAAATCTGATACAATCATTCATAAACAGACAAGATACTTGAACTTCCAGATGACTCCATCCATAGGTCTAAAATTACTTGCAGAAAGTGTCAGAAAATCTATAGAATCAGTTTTCCTGCTTTAATTCTGAAGCAAAAAACTTACTGTTTTTGAAAGTATCAATAAAAACGTCAATAACAAGGTATGTGTAGGATAATCATGTCTTTTGAGTAGAAAAAAAATCCCTTCTGCCAAGGCAATCTTCTCTAGATAAGTTGGAAACAAAGATATATGCTGAAAACAGAGCTTTGATTCAATATTTGATCTACCATATTCTGTTCTTGAGCTGTGTTCTTCAAATCCCGTGTGGTAAATTGCCTCAAGGGGATCCTTGTTACAGGAATTGTAACTTTAGTCTGTGTGTTTACTCTACGTAGCCTGGTGCAGTCCTGCTCCATGACTGTGGTTTATAAGCACTATAAATAATCCTCAGTTGCAGCAAGCTTTCAAATATAGATGTGTTTGAAATGAACTCAGATGTTTTTCAGCCTCTCTGTGTGTTCTTGTGTAGTCCTTCTCCCACTGTGTAAACAGCAGCTCCCACTACAAACAGAAGCAGCTCCTTGGGCTGGATAATTGCAGGGGCACAAAGGAAGAACTGGGTCATCATCTGTGCTGATCTAGTCCTGATCCTGCAGAGTACAGCAGGGCCTTTCATTCTTCTGGCAGAGCTGCTCTTCAAGGAGATCTATACATTCCAAGGATGTACAGGCTTCAAACCCCCAGATGCTGACTCTGAGAGATGTTTTCTCTGTGCACAAAGCCCAGACCAATCTGACTTACAGGTGCCCAGTGAGGTGTGACTTAATTCCCTGCTCCTCCATTTGCTGAGTTTGGGAAATGGTCAGGATTTGTCCCAGCTCCTTCCAGCCTGGGGGGCTGGGCCTCTCTTCTCTGCAAACTGGAGCGTGATGAGGGGCTGCTGTGTGTTTGGGTATTGTCCAAATGTGGAGTTCATGTCTCCAGGGCACAGCACCCAGACCCAAAACCTCAGAAGCATTCCTTCATCCCTCATTAGACACTGCCAGCAATGCTGACAATAATTAGAATGGGGACTGTAGAAAAGTAAGCTGAATGAATATGGAAATTGGTACTAGACACAGAACGACATCGGATATGAAAGCATTAAGTCTTTACAAACAAGAATCCATTGAGCATTTGAGAGCTAAGCCTGGTTTAATCAAATGGTGCATCAATGAAGTGATTCCATTGCTCAAATATTTGAAGGGTCAGTGGGATGAAAAGACAGAAGCAGGCATTGTTCTTCCTATACAGTGCTGCATTTGTGCTGTAGCTCCTGAGTGATATCAGTGTCCAGATAGCCCAGAGATTTCAAACTTTATTCTATAGCATAGGACAACCCAGACAGCAAATGCCAGTTCTTCTTTTCTATTTATGGACAAACTACTTTATAATCACTGTGGATTTTACTAGCAAATTGCTGCTGTCAGATGTGAAGTAAATTACTTCAAATTTGTTTCTCTGAATGAAAAATTAAATTTATTGTATTCAAGTCATAAATTCACTTAACAGTCTTTCCTTGAATTGTAATGGCCTCCATCTGAGCTGAATTATAGCACTGGCTGCACCTTGCTAAAGAGGATACATTTAAAAAGGAATTTTACTAAGCAGGAAGCTTAAGGAGAAAAAGGCAGGATGAATCTCTAGAGCAGGAGGCCTTGGAACAGGAATTCCAACCTGGCTGAGCCTGGCTCATTGTTAGAGCAGAAAATGCCCTTGAACTGCAAAGGAGCTTGAGCTCCTGCTCACACAGGAGGAGGTAAATGGAGAAGTACTTGATGCACTTTTGGTTCTCAGACAACTCACAGAGTAACTTTATAATAAAGAGACAACAAGTGGGTGAAAAAAAATCTTGAGGTTCTTGCATCAATCTTAAAAATTTTGAAGGATTTGATTCATTATTTTGACTTTTGCATTTGAATTTACCATACAGCAACACCCAGATTTGAAAATCCAGAGAATTTCCAATTCTTTGGAAGAAGCAGAAGATGTCTTGCTGATTCCCAAATTCTCCATACTGGCTTGTCCCTTTCTGAGTAGATGAAAGCAGGTGATAAGGAGAATAAATGCATGAGTACTTTGCTGAATTTGAAGAGTAAGAACATTTTGCAAATGTATTCTATGTTCTACACTATGCTGAACTGGGCTGTACAAGCTGTAGTTCTGGGCAGAATTTGTCACATAGAATTTTTTCTGGAAAGTTAATTACTTCTGTGGCCAGTGTGGTGTCACTGAAATTTGATTATTAAATGAAATGTGAAGCCTTCACTAAGAAATGCTCCGAAGCTGTTATCTCAGAATACCATGGCAAGGTAATTTCAGAATACCAGATCCCAGCTACTTCCTGAAAGTTGCAGCTATATAAAACCTTACTGAACAGTGATGTTGAAAAATGCATGTTAATCAGTGCAGATCTTCCCCATCACCTAACCCTGTAATTGATGGTGCCATCAACAGCAGAGACTGTCATTTAAATTATGAATGCTTCTGGTTATGAATGATGGATTTTTTTGGCCTAGGAATTAAAGAATATGCATTATTAGAACTAGTAGAAGAATTCAAGTCATGCTTTGGAGAAAAGTACCAAGTTAGGCCTGGTTTAACATTCATAAATATTTGTCTAGCAAGCATATTTTTCCATTAAATATGTAAGTATTGCAAAACAGAGAAGCATCCATTGAATAAGGTCTGAAAGTTGTTCTAAGCCTTGTTGAAGCTGATGCATAAGGCCACCACTCTTAAATTAAAATCTCTATAAGCAGTTGTGTCAGTGCCTTTATGGATGCAAGTAACTGAAATGATCAGCCTGGTCTTTTTAGTTCTGTTCCATTTTGATGGAGCCAGTCCTGGGAGGTTTCTGGGCAGTGGCTCTGGTGCATCTGAGTGTGACTCTGTCACAGTGTGAGCCACTGCTCTGCAGTGTTTGCTTGGACATCTTCTATAATCACCTTTATTTGCAGAACACATTTCTATTCAGACCCTGAGTATATGGGCAGCTCAATGTTAGTAACAAAGGGAAAACATGGAAAGTTATCTTCTGCTGGTATGGCCAGCAGGTTGTCTTCTAAGAGGAGGATTTCCTCTGAGTGAGTGGAATTAGATTTCACCCAGTTTTAAGACTAGAAGTATGAAAAACATGATCTGATAATCAGGCAGCACTTGCATCTTGGTGTCCTAATTCTGCCAGTTCTTTAGCAACCCCCTAGAGTTTTCCAAGGAAAACTGCATAAACAACAACAGTGGCAAAAATAGCAAGACTGCCATTAGAGAAACAGCCCCAGTCAGTAAAATGGAAGATAAAGGTGCAATCATTAGAGGTTAAAATGCTGTAACAATCTTTCCACAATAGAAACATCCATAAACCTCCTGGAGGCTGCAGTCTGTGGGGTATCCCTGTGTAGGGATATTGCCAGGGAGGTGGGATTTGAGAGTACAGGTTTGGGAACGAGGCCGTGGTGCTTTGGCTCTTGTTATCTCAGGTTCTCCAGTAAGCCCAGTTCAAGCCCATGGCTCAGGAGGGTTGCAGCTGTCCCTGGGCAGTGCAGAGCCAGCTCTGCACAGCCTGCTCAGCTGTGCCTCTGGGGAGTAAAACAGCCTGAAATTCAGCTTTCCCCAAAGAGCAAAACCTGTTTGGAGACACTGTCTCATGACTGGGCAGAGCTTGAGGTTTTTCTGGCTATTTAAAATAATCTGGGTAAGCCACACTGAAGCAGAGCAGCCATTTGTTCCCCTGAGGAGATCTGACATCCTCCCAAGTGTGAGCTGTGCCTGTGGGCCAGTTCCTACAACAGATTTACAACCCTGCCATAAGAGGCAGGAGTAAGACTGAGTGTCCCAACCTGCTTGCTTGGCATGACATGGGCTTGATGTAAGAAACACAAAATTGAGCTAATATAGTTACTAAACTGTCTGTTTGTGTCCAGGGAATGCTGAACACAGAGCAGATGGAAGAGATTAAAAAAACATAGAATTATAGATGAGGAATGTTTACAATTAAAGCAACAAAGATGACATCTCTGTGTAGTCCCTTTCCTGATTATTTTGAAGAGCGTTAGGGTGAAAAAGGCTTGACATACAAAAACTATTCAACTCAAACAGTACTTTTCAAAATTATTTTTGTTTCCCTTCACTCCAGCCTAGCAAAGGAAAATCAGTGTATTTAACACCACCAGTTAATTTAGACCATTTTAAGTTCAATGAATCTGATAATTCAGCTTGTCCTCTACTGTTTCAGCTACTAAGGAAATTCCAGTTAGGGACTGCTAGATCAGGTATCCTGTGTCTCAGCTGACCCAAAATCCCCATGATCGTTTTAGCACCATTCTTAAGAGAGCCATGCAGACTTAGTGAATAACAGCCTTGTTTAAGTGAATATGGAAGAGCATTTAATTTAAAGGATATTGGCAGTGGTATAAGAAAACTCAGAATTAAAGGATGATGCACGGAATATTCTTTATTTTACTGCTAGTAGCACAATTCATTAATAACAATTCAGTAGAAAACACAAGAAGCTTAATAGGTATTTGTTGGTGGTGAAGTCTCTCCACCAAAATCATGAAGTAAATATCTTTCTAGCACTCTTAAATGCATTTTCTCCTAAACTCTACTTTCTAAGGTTCGTGTATGTTCCTCCAACTGTGCTCATAACTGAGAAAGCTGAATAATTCTGCAGCAAGAACTTGTGCTTGTGCTGCTGCTCACAGGCCTTGTGGTGTGATCTTGGTGCAAAAGCAACAGTACAAAATTGAAAAAGACCATGAATTTTACTCCAGCCCCAGGGTTTTCTAAAAGCACAGGCTCTCAGCCTAGTTTGTGTTAAGACTGTTTTTTCAGATCTCTGACAGGGTGTAAAATTACAGACTGGTCAATGCAGATAAAGCTGACACATATTTTCAAGCACAGTGAGAGTTTTGGGCTATATTTAACAAAAACACTGAGTTCTGTGTTTGGGGAATACACTCTGCCTCCGTACCCAAAAGAGTCACCAGAATCCAAATTCTCTCTGGCTTCTCCTGTTGATCACATCCCACTCAGTGTTTTCAAATTCTCTCAGATTGTGCCTGTTTAGGGAAAGAGGTGTGTTTTTGAGGTAAATACATGGAAGATAGATTTTTTAAATGCATCCAATTTTTAGCTCTCAAGGACTTAGTGTCTTTTCTCCAAAGTGCTGCTAAAAATGCAGCCTTGGATTTCCTTTTCATGCGAGGGGAAACGTGCAGTCCTGACAAGCTTGGGAGAAGGGACATATTTTCTGATGTTGCCTAGAGCATATCTGTGCACAGAGCTATTTCTGCCTTTATCTCACAGCTGATAACATTAGACTTTTAGAGCTAGGTTTTTGAAGGAGCTGTGGACCAAATGCTCAATTTTAAAAATCTGTCTGTAAGTATCATAGCAGAACTCCTGGTACAGTGAAAAACCTGCAAAGTGGCTGATCTTAACACTGAAAATGAGGTTCTCTACCCAAACAGATGTACTGGCTGTATTGTATTGACTTCTAAATATTTGCAATTAATATTATAAAGTCCATTTCTTTGAATCATATATGACAGGAAACTTTCCCTCGTGGTAATGGCTATTTCTGTTCTGGGGAGCACAGAGCACTTTCCAGATCTTTCTGAGATAATTTGTATTATCTGACATTTCTGCAGGCAACGTTTGCTTAGTGGTGAATCGGATTGTAAATTCTACAGCTGTGAAGTTGTAGCAAACAGGAGTCTTGGCAAATTTCTAAATAAAGCTCTGATAAGGAGTGAGTGGGAATTTAATGAATACAGATTGTGGAATCAATCTCTCAATGTGTTTTGATAAGGGTAAAGTGCCTATATAATTGGGGTTTTTATTGCACCACCAAGTATGACAACACTGAAATTTATTATATGCTCCTATTTATATTATTTTCCTTTCTTTTTCATTCTTATAAAACCTTTCAAATACAAAAGGTTGTTTCTCTGTAAGTTCTTCAGCTGGGAGGATTTAAATACAAATAATAAGTTAAGAGGCTGCAATCCCAGTGCTGAGAAACTCAAAGGTTTTATAAGAATGAAATGGAAAGAAGAGAAAAATATTTTTTTCCCCTGTGCTTGGAAAGACAGGCTCTGTATGTATGTGGAATGTCAGACTTCACTTTATGATTTTTGTATTGATAGCTTTATAAGAAGAGGATGCTCTGAGAATTGCACTGGTGGTTTTATTCTGCATTGAGGAGTCTCTCTGACCAGAAGGAGATTTTCTGGGCAAATGAATCGAGTTGCAATCTCAGCACATCTCACCCTGGGTACCCCCACAGTCTGTCTGGGCCCAGCCATGTCCCTGTGTCCTTCTCTTCACTCAGCACAGTGACAGTCCCTGGGCTGATGAGGGCTGGACACAGCTCCTTCAGAGGCTGCTGCTGTCATTCCTCTGTTGGCTGGAGAACAGATTGCAGAATGAATTTAACTTTCCCTGACAGGAATAAACACAATACACAGACAACACAGTGTTCCTGGGTCCAAAAGAAGGAAAATCCATGGATTTCTACTGGGTCTGAAGTAAGATTTAGGCTTTCAAGCAATGCCATAATTTATAAATTATAGGGACAAATATCTGAAATTTATAAATGCCTACTATATGAGACTTCCTGTTTCCTTTTAAGTCAATGGCAAAATTCCCATGGATTTGCATGCCAACCTGATCTGCACCACAATAAGACATGTTTCCCACTAAAATAATGTTATAATTAACACTGGGAAACTGCTTAACAAGGTGGATCTGATAGCTACAGAAGCTGTGGGTCATTGGTATGAACTGAGTCTTTGTTTCTCTAGTCCTTTAACTGAAAATTAACTAGTGTTTTTTCCAAGATCTGTACATTTTTCATCCTGTACCTCATCATGGTTAAAGCCATCTTAGTATACTTTGACCACTATTAAAACACATGGAAGTTTCTGTTAAGGTGATGTGGTTATTATCAGCCATATTCTTAAATTTACTTCCCAGTCAAAAGAGGAACATTTCAACACACGGTCAAAGAAAGATGGTAATTGTCAGTAGAAGGAGGAACCAGACCCTCTTCAGGCAGCAGCAGTTGCAGGATAGCCAGGAATGGCAGCAGGTATTTGGCTGAATAGTTCACGTGGCAGAGTTCAGGAGTAAGGACCTACCCTGGCAGGGATCAAGAGCAAGCACAGGGCAGGACCCCACTGCTGTACATCTGTAGTTCTGCCTCCAGGGAACACCTGTCTTTGTATGTAAATCATTTATCAGAGAGAGGAATGCAAAACCCTGGATGGACGGTCTGAATTCTAATTCTGATGTTGCTGTTGAGCCTCCCTGTGGCCCTGGACAGTTGATATTTACTGTGTGCTTTGTGCCAGTACCTCCCCCTGCAGTTTGCCACAGGCATTTAAGTGTTAGGCTTTGTCCTTAAAAAGGATGAACGAGAGGTCAAAGCTGAAAGAGAAAATTGTTGATATTGTCTCAGTATATGTGGAATAGATTCTTGTGCTACAAACTGCTTCATTACAAGAGGGATGATTCTGGGAATCAGGTCCTGCTCAGTGTATCACAAAGGTTCCTGTGTATTACTTAAACTGCTGTTTCCTTATGAGCAACACTGGGCTAATCTTTGATGGCTGAAAGGTGTGTATGAACTCCACAGTTACTGTTAATGATTTCTGGAGATGGAAAATCGTACTGGAATACAGGCCACTTGTTTTTGTTGTCAGGGTGTTTTTGTTTTGGTTTGGTTATTTTTGTTTAGCTTTTAGCTTTTCTGTAAGTTCTTCAGTTTGGTAAAAACAGAGTTTGAGTTACACTGGTCATAAGTTTTTGCTTATCCCTATTTTAACAAAGCTTCAGCTTTTGCCTGATTAGGGGATGTCTTATGGTAGATTTGGTCCATGTATGAATTTTCCCAGCTATCAATATGGTAGTTTTATTTTAAACTGAAATAGTCCCATCTGATCTGCTCTGTGAGCCAATAATAAATGGCAAAATACTCAATTCATAATAATAAAATTATGGGTATTTTTTCTGTATTTCATTTTGTTCTGTGCAGTTTATCTTGGGTTGGGGAGAGAAACAAATATTGTTATGGAGAGCAAAGAAACAGTGCAAATATGTTTATGTATTTCTAATTTTGTCTTGGGTGTTGAATTGCCCTGGGTTCAGTTGCATAATGATAAGTAAAGCAACTGGACACAATCCAGTGCAAAGTGATGCATGAAACCAGCACTTTTCCCCCCTACTGTGTGAAAATTTGTATCAGCAAGAAACAGATAGTCTAACTTGTATGTAGCTGGAGAACTGCCTGCATTTTGATACCTACATTCTTTTAAAATGACTCGTTCTGCAGTGCAGACACCAGATCCGGCGTGCTGAAGCCCAGCAGTGACTTGCTGACACTGGGCTTCATCAGCCCTCCATCCTCCCTCAGCCTGCACTGGCCTGACCCCGGCAGGGGACCAGGGGAGCTGTGGCTGGGGGGAAGGTGCTCACTGGGTGGGGCTAAAGCCCAGTGTTCCACCTCACAAATCCCTACTGGAGCCAGGGTTAGAGCCAGGGTTAGGTCTGAGCTCCACCACCTTCGTGTCACAAACCCTGCACGCCATGTCCTCATCGCTGGAACTGCAGTGTGTGACTGCCAGGGGTGGCCTGGCTGCAAAACCCCACATCCAGGGCAGCCACCCTCTGCCCAGGAGATGGGACAAGGAGCTGCCTTTTTAAGGAAAAGGCCAGTCATTGGTTTTCTGCTGCTGATCAGATGTATTAGTTGTTACGGGCTCAACAATTACTAAAAAACACCCCACAGTAATGGTTTTGTTCTTTAAGCATCATTCACCCAGAAAACCTGATATGTGACTTTCTGTGAACTGTGTAACAGGAAACACTAATGGAAAAAAAAAAGGCTTTGGTGTTTGAAGGAAATTACATTTTTTAATAAAAAAGTTACCTTTAAAACAACCCTCCAGCATCAGATAGAGAATAATTTCTCTGTTTTACCTTTTTTAGGAAAGTACAAAATGTAAAGCTTTCTGGTTTTTATGCAACTCTCCAACAGCTACTTTTATATGGCATAGAATAATAATATTTGTGTGAAGGAGGGAGGGAGAGGTTCAATTCTAGAATGAATCTCCTATTTGGTTCTGGTTTTATGTTGTTTTGTCCAAATCCAAATCCAATCTCTGGGAGGGAGATCTCATAGTAGAATTTGAAGCAGTGCAAGAATAAGTATGTAAATAAGTCAGATTAGTTTCAGGAGTGGGGAATGTTTTTAAGTAATGTTTCAAACTATGCCAGTGTAAAAATGTGGGTGAAGATCATGCGGATTTGGGCTATTGCTAATCAGTCAGCAGCTCTGCACTTAGGTTTTTCACAGTGTGACTCTTGTAGATAAGACACAACCACACAAACACATTGCAGACTTATCTTACTTTGGTAAGTGAAGATCTGGAGCCTAATTGTAATTAGTAGTAGCTGTTTATGGCTGGCTTAGAGACTTCCCAAAGCTGAACTGGCAATGCAAAGTGAGCACATCTTTCCCTACTGTGAGAGACAGCGCTGACCTTTGAGTGTTCAGCAGGCCTTTGTGAAACTGCTGGGATTTATTAATCACTTGGATTGTTTGGATTGACAAAAGGACAACTGAGAAGATGGTAAGTCATCATGAATGTGGGAGTTCACCTCTGTGATCTCTGGATGGTGTTTAAAGGTTATGATTTGTTCCCAAGTGACTGAAGCAGTGGGGTGGGAACTGACTGAGGTCTTCCAGTTTTTGTTTAAGATGCACAGTATTTCATTTTTGGATGAGGTGTAACTTAAACTGTGCTCTTGGGGCAGTGACCTGTGGTGTATTCTGCTCTTGCAATGGTCCAAGGAGTGCTGAATGTTGGAAATCATTGATAGAGCAGTAGAGGGATCTGGCTGGGCAAATTGCTCCAAAACCAAAGCAGAAGGATAAACAGTGTCTCCTCCAGGTCAGCTTAGCTATTCAGCAGTGGCTAAAAGCTGTCACCAGGGCTGAGGGGCACAGTGCCATCCAAGGCTTTGTAATGGCTTTGGTGCTGCTGTGGTGCTCCTGAAGGGTGATGCAGAGCAGTGGCAGTGGACTTTTATTAATCCCAAATATGCACCTTGCACTCCATGACACATTCTTGGTATGCAACAGTCAACAACCATGGAACTCGTCTGCTCAAACTGTGTGCAAACTCATTGAATTCTGCACCTACTTGACAGTCAGTCCTTGCAGATTAGATTATTTTTCTTGGAGCAGGCAAGATTTGCCTAAGAGGAAATGTCATAAGAATAGAATGGAAATGAAGAGTGAATTGTGTTGCTTAAAGGCTGGTCCTGTTAGAATAGAAGGGATAATGCACCAATCAAATTTTGACAAGATATTAAGGAGAAAAGATGGGAAAGCATTTTTGAACTGCCTGCACTAAAGCTGGAAGCCTGAAAAATAAAGTAGTTCTTATTCATGAACATAATTTTGATTTAGTTGGCATTACCCAGGGATAAGTCATACAACTATAGCAGCCATAAACGTCAGTGCATGAAAGAATGGGCCTCAAACATGCTGGTGATGCCAAGAAATCGGGGAGACCACCTGTTCTGAGATGAAGTACAATATAAATAAACACAGAGACCTTGTCTCACCCAGCTGGTACCAGCACAGGTAGCACGTGTTGCATGTGATGCATGTGGACATGATTAGTGAGTGAAGCATACATGGCCTGACCTGCTTGGACAGGACAAAGAGAAGTAATAGAGGGAGTGATCAAAATAAAGAACTGTGTAGGGAGAATGTTCCACTGTGATCAGTCTTTCCTGCACTGTGATATTTATGTAAATGTAAATTCTTCAAACAAAGACTTGTTTTCAGGCTGCAGGGAAGGAAAGAAGATCCATGAATTGCACTCTGCAGTGGGGCTCTGCTGAGCCTCAGTGGCAAAAATGGGGAGATGGAAGTATTGGACTTGTCAGTCAGGGCTTGGCTTGTTGAGTCCTCTTCCTTTGTGCTTTCTGAGAGACAATTCAGCCAAAGCAGAGAATGGAGACTGAAGAGAAATAAATAGACAGGAGGCAGGAAATGACCAAAAGACAGAAAAATAACAAGAGTGAAAATGTGAACAAGATCTTGTTGTGTACAACACATCAGAGGTGATCTCACCTTTTCTCCTTGCAGCTGCTGTTGTCTGAGCCTGGCAGGAGGAACAGGACAAGGCTGGTAACCTGCAAACACTGAGTTACAAGCCCTGGCAGGATTGACATCAGGGTGTTAAGATGTGTCTTGACTCTCCCTCTCTTACTGTGCTTCCTTAATATGTTTGTTACACTTCATAAGACTTCTTAAAATCTAAAGCCTTTAGACGTGGAGGATTTGCACTGATGCAGGAAACAATTGCTCAAGGACTGAGTGTGCAGTCCTTGCCTAGCTCAGCTCCCGGCCTATGACTTGTCCCCAGCCTAGCTCTGCATCCCTTCAGAATGCCTAGCCCCAAATCCTGCTGTCAGAAATTCCCAATTCCACACCCCGCAGGTGGGAATGCACAATTCCTGCAGCTGGGATGCACAATTCCTGCAGGTGGGAATGCACAATTCCTGCAGTTTGGGATGCACAATTCCCGCAGTTTGGGATGCACAATTCCCGCAGTTGAGATGCACAATTCCACACCCTGCAGCTGGGATGCACAATTCCTGCAGTTGGGATGCACAATTCCACATCCTGCAGCTGGGATGCACAATTCCTGCAGGTGGGAATGCACAATTCCTGCAGTTTGGGATGCACAATTCCCGCAGTTTGGGATGCACAATTCCCGCAGTTGGGATGCACAATTCCACACCCTGCAGCTGGGATGCACAATTCCTGCAGTTGGGATGCACAATTCCACATCCTGCAGCTGGGATGCACAATTCCCGCAGTTGGGATGCACAATTCCCGCAGTTGGGATGCACAATTCCTGCAGTTGGGATGCACAATTCCCGCAGTTTGGATGCACAATTCCTGCAGTTGGGATGCACAATTCCCGCAGTTTGGGATGCACAATTCCCGCATCTGGGGATGCACAATTCCTGCAGTTGGGATGCACAATTCTTGCAGTTGGGATGCACAATTCCTGCAGTTGAGATGCACAATTCCTCATCTGGGGATGCACAATTCCTGCAGTTTGGGATGCACAATTCCTGCAGTTGGGATGCACAATTCCCGCAGTTTGGGATGCACAATTCCCGCATCTGGGGATGCACAGTTCCCGCAGTTGGCAATGCCCCTGTCCCGGCGCTGGCAGTGCCCCTGTCCCGGCGCTGGGAGGCCGCTGGGCGCCACCTCGTGTCTGCCGTGCTGCGGCCACGGGCGCGGGGTTTTTGGGCCGGGAGCGTGGCTGGCTCGTCCCCGGGGCCGGGCAGCGGCGGGCTCCGGCGGCGGCAGCCGGGGCTGAGCTCTGCCTTCCCGCAGGAGTCTCGGCAGCCGCCGCGCTCTGCGTGCGAGCGGCACGGACAGGCTGAGGTCGTAAGCACGTAAAGAAATAGAGCCTCTAAAAACATTTGTAAGTCGTATTTTAAGGGAAAAGCTGCCCCTCTCACACTGCTGAGTTAGCCAGGAGGATGGATATGAGCATTTGTTGGTTGGTCACTAAATCCTGCTGTGCAGTGCAAAAATCGAGGGACAAAATACCAGTAGCAAGGTCAAGGAAGCTTCCAGGGCTGTCCCTTCCAGGGCTGTCCCTTGCAGGGCTGTCCCTTCCAGCTGCTCTGCTGTTTTGTGTCACCTCTGTCTGTGACTCCTCTGGTTCCCTCAGATGAGCCCAGAGCTGCTCTGATGGAACCCAGAGCCCTTCCATCCTCCCCGTGTGTCTTGTAGCAATACTTCATCCCACTGCCATCTTTCCTAGTGCATTTCTCTGCAGTGGAGGTTCAATTTTCCACAATGATTTTCCCCTGTAATCTTGGTTCTCTTATCAAGCTGTGAAAAGCTCCCATTGGCATCACTACCTGAATCAGATCACTTATCATATAATTTATCATGCTAAACCTTATGTAGATGCCTTCTATTATGTAGACAGACATGGGATCCTCAAATGGATGAAGAACCCGATTCAAACAAAGCAGTTCTTTGGGATTTGAAATGTCCTGCAGTGCCATATCCACTGGGACACAGGAGTGTCTAAGTGCACAGGCAGGGCCTATTAGAATTATTCTAAGAGAAAAAAATCACCTTATCTTGACAGGCTACAAGTTACACAGGATTTTATGATTAAATCAGGAGTATTCATACCAATTTCATGTTCAAAACTCCAGAAAAAATAAGAAAATATTTCATGTGGTGGAAAACCCCAGTAGGCTGTGTGAGAGGCTCCAGAGTCAGATTATGATAGCATTGGGAAAGGACTGAAAAGCAACATAACAGAGTGAGATCAAACCATAGCACATGTGGTGTTGTTATTAATATTGTTTCCACAAATGTTTGAGATGTTGCAGGTATTTTGCAGACATAAAAGAAAGAATTACATTTGGCCAGGTAGTTCACACTAGGATATGAGCTTTTTTTCAGTTAGACATGGAAACAAATAAACACAACATTAGCAATTATTTGGCTTCTTGTTGAGAACATGTTATGTAACTACATTGGCTTTCTTTCCTCATAACATAGGATGGGGAAGATGATAACTGTAGAGAAAAGAATAATACAGACATTCAGCCACCCTGCATCATTTCAGAGAATCACCTTTGGCAGGTGCAGAAAAGGTGTCCTTGAATTTCCACAGCCTCCCAGCAGGAGTTCTTTATCACATTCCATACTGTGATAAAAGAGCAGAATCAATAACTCAGAGAATGGAGACTGAGCAGCTGATGCTGAATAGAAATCTTAGGAGGCAAAGGGTACTTAAGAAGAAAATAAGCAATCCAAGTTTCTCCAGTCCTCTGTGATCCACATTTAATT
Organism: Lanius collurio; assembly: GCA_020086605.1. Classification (NCBI taxonomy): domain Eukaryota; kingdom Metazoa; phylum Chordata; class Aves; order Passeriformes; family Laniidae; genus Lanius; species Lanius collurio. The sequence goes on along the minus strand of JACBWW010000025.1, from coordinate 11,328,306 downwards.
TCAGTTTGCAAGGACCAGCCTACAGGACATTTACTCCAGATTTGTACCAATATAAGCGAGAATGGAAAAAACAGACACCTGAGGAATGAAAACTCAGCCAGAAGATTGTAGAGAACAAAATGCCATCCAATGATTAATTTGGGCAGTGGAAAAGAGTGCATTATGTTTGAAAAGGGAGAGCCACACTGCACTTTTAGGTGCTCCAGTGCCACAGAAGGGGCTGGAGAGGAAGAACTGGTCCATCTACACACCTCCACACATCCTTCTACACATCAGGGCAGCCGGGTACAAATCCCAGCTGCCTGGGAGGAGAAATACATCATTTGGCTGTGTCTCATCCAGTGGACTCTGCCCTTCCCAGGCAGATTTCTTTTTTGGAGGTGAAATCGAACAATTGGCAAAAGCCCAGTATTTCAGAGAAATCTGAAAAAAACCTCAGAAATGAACTTGTGTGGCAGTGAGGGTGTGCTTGGAGGACTCTGCTGGTCCCTTGCTGGTGGAACACTTTGGCAATCAGAAAACTCAGTGAAGCATGGGATCCACATGCAGGAAATACAGAACAAGAGAGATCTAGTCTTGTTTCAAGCCTCTTTTGGTGTATCCCAAACATTTATTGCCCACAGACTCATTTTCTCAGCTATGCAACTCTTCTGTGGGGGCACCAAGTTCCATATCAAGGCTGTTTAGGTTCTTTGCCCTTACTGCTCCCTTTGAAAGACCATGCAAATGTGTGATAGCCATCAACAGCTAGAAATGTTTTCTGTAGTTTTCAGTCTAAACATCTGCTGATCAGATTATAAAAATTTTATCTCACAGTCATGTTAACCTTTAACTTAGTTTTTTTCCACACTATCTAAGATCTATTTATAAAGGACTTGCATATTGTTCCTCCACTGTCACACTGAAGAAGTCATGTTCTTTTTATCTCTCCCTAAGACTGCTAATTCTGTAATTGCTCTAATAGCCAGTCTGCACTGATTCCAATTTAAGCTAATCTTTTTCAACGCTGTTGACAGGAACTGTATAAATATTTCACACAAAATCTTACCAGTGCCTTGTCTAAAAGTGCCAATATTTCCTTCTCTGCTAAAAATCTCACCTAACCCATCTGAACACTACATTAGCTGTTTCCACAGCTGTGTTGTACTGGCAGATTTGGCACGCTGTCAGTCTATCAGAACACTCAGATCTTTTTCCTTCTCTGTTGCTTCCAGTTGATGAATCCCAAGAACATGACTTTGCAGTTCACATTATTAAATTTCTATCACTGCAGACAAGAAGGTCATCTAAATCCAGTGTGGTGATCAGGTCCTCCTCAGGACTGGCAATACCTTCCAGGTTTTTATCACATGCACAATTTTTGAGGCTAGGCCTGATTATGTTCCTAGTTCATGGAAATGTAGATTCTGTGGTATTGCTCCAAAGAGCAATCCCTGAGGAACACTGGGGGGTAATTTGCTCCATTCCTTTAACTCCTTTTTTATCATAACCTGTTGCTCCTTCTTCACATTGTTTTTATATTAATCCCTATCACCTCCACTTTAAGTAATGATTTCCTGCAGAGTGCTGTATCAAATGATCTGTTTGAATTTCAGTAGACTGAGTTTACTGCATTATTTCTTTCTGGAGAGACAATTATTTTACTCAAGATATACCAGCTCAGTCTGATATCCTCTGCTCTGGTAAACCATGGATGTTTTCTCACATTCTGTTTTCCTCCCTACAATTAATTGTTCTTTCTTTCAAAGTTTGTTCTAAGACTTGGCACTATACTGATTTTTTTAAATACATTTTAGAATATGTATGTTTTCTAAAAATACATTTCAGAATATAAACATTGTATTTTCTGTGCTGAAGTCCTAGGCAAGCTTTCATTGAAATTCATTAAACACTGGCTGCTTTTGCTTGTAAATTCATATACCAGATATTTCAGTGTTCTAGGGAGGAGCTTGTATGTATTCCTCAGTAGTTTTGTGCATGAAGAAAATACTTTGTTTCTGCTAAGACTTGTAATTTCTGTTATACTACAGCTTCCTTTATATGTCATTCCCATCTGTTATTAGCCTAATGTCAAAGCAAAAGATCATTGCTTATTCTCAAGCAACACAATCTCTGATTTATTATTAAAGAAAACCACCTTATACCATGCCTGTGTCTTTGATGGAGCTCTTCCATCACTGGTGGCATTTTTCTGCTTTAGGTCTGGGAAATCAAAGTCTTCCTTAAACAAAGAATTGCAGTTATTACTTCCCCATAATTTTGCATCCCTAATAATTTATATTCAAATTTGAATAGAGGAAGGAGGCTGTAAAAGATCCTCAGCAGTATCCTGCTGGGGCAGTTTTTGTCATCTCTAGTCCGAGTAATTTCCACCCAAACAGAATTTGTTTGGTCAGTGTGATCACAGATTTCTTTACACTCAGCCATTTCCTCTGGATTCAGTGACAGCCTCCCTCTCTCATTTCTGTCTTCCTTAACATCAGTACACTGCATTAGTGGGAATAGTCTGTTCTCAGCAGAAATGCAGAAGACCTCTCCATGCTCCAGCAAAGTTTCTGATGAGCTTCTGATGTCTCACCTTGCCTTTGACGTTGCCATTCTGCCTGGGCATGATTCAAGGGAGACAGGGCATGTCCTGTGTGAGGTACAGGGGGAGGCTGTGCCCTGCCAGTGCCCAGATGGTAACCAAACACTTTTCACAATCAAAGATGATCTGAAAATAGACATTTGATAGTTTAGCTGCCTGTGTGAACCCCCTGACTCCACAGGTTCTCATCCCTGACTACCCTCTCAGGATTGTCGTAGAGAAGAATTAATATGGAGAAAGACTACAGAAACACTGGTTTTTGTGCTTATTGTTTTGTTCCCCTGGGGATGTCATATTTCCAGTATTTTTCTGGAATTCATAGCCAATGAGAATAGTCAGGCCCCGTCCTATGGAATGATCTGCTTGAGCTAATCAGCATGTCTTACTTGTTCTTCAGAGAAATTATTTTAGCCACATCATGTGGCCATTCACTGAGGTTATAAATTTCAGCAGAACCAGGGGATAAATATGCTCCTATATACCTGATCCCCTGAATCCACCAGAGATTTTCTTCTTGTCACTGACTCCAACATCAAACTGAAAAAAAGGACTTGTTGAGAAATGACATTGCTGGAGTTCTTTTTGCCCCAGTCACTCATGTCTGCACACACCCAGTTACTGTGGCTGGGAGTGCCTCCAGACAGAGCTGGATGATGCAAAGCATTTTCCAAATGTTTGCACAACGAAGAATTGCCATCACAGGCTCAAGAGCAACTGTTTTGAGAAAGTAAATATTGTGCAGTTCTAGATTAGATAACAGCTAAGGGCAGCACGCATTGTGGCTGGAGCCTGAAGGCAAAGCATGGCAGCAAGTCTGAAGAGCAGTTCTTGTCTCTCTCATGAGGATGAGACTTAGGCTTGCAGCTCAAGGAATGCTCTCCCTTTTACCCATTACCACTGGCTGCAGTGCATCGTGCTTCATTTTTCAGAGATATAAAATTAAATTGGACAGGAGGACAGCAGCAAAAGGTTGGGTGAATTGGAGAAAGAGCAGTAAGTTTGTATCTGATTTGTCTTCAAACCATTCCATCAGATCAGAAATAGTCTCAGTTCTCTTCAAAGGGCCTTTAGCAGCTCTGGTCACAACTTCTGCATTTCTCCATGTAGCAAGAACAGTTCTTTAACTGCAACATTATTAATTCAGCTACAATAACTCTCCTGTTATCTGGCAACATTCTTTGACAATGTTTCCTTATTGCTGTTCTCACGCCTTTCCATTGCAGTATGTTACAGACAGGATTGGCATTTACCTGGCATATTGTATCTGCAAAATGCTTTAGTTGGTCTTAATTAGTAATTCTCAGAGAGTTCTAGGAGGTCATTTCTCAATAGAGAGGATAGGAATAGCAATTTTAGTATTGAAATATCCCACTGGTATTTCTGTGGGCTGTTTCATGCTCAGAATATTTTTTGAGAGATATGTGATCAGAGGCACATCTTTTGAGGAGTTTGAGGATTGATTACTGCAAAAGGACAATATGGTTTAAAGTCATACCACCAGTTTCTAAAATATGGAATGGTTGGCAAGGAATTTTTGGCCTACTAGTAACAAAGTGTATAGGCCTTCTTCCCAGCAGCAGAATGTCAGGAAATCCTGAAATTTCTTGTCATCAGGGTGAGGCATCTGCATCTCTAAGAGTTTGCTTGCCTGTGCTGAAAGGTGGCTGAGACAGGAGGTTGTTTCAGCTGGGGGAAGAATTACACCTGTGGGAAGTGGCTGCTGAAATAAACACTTGATTTTGTGGCTACAGTTTTAGGATGGAGAGTGAGCAGGAGTCTTGCCTAAAACCAGTGAAACAGCCCTGCTTGTGGGATTCATAGCAGTAATTCTGTGCAGTCTGTATAATGCTGCTTGGGCTGGAGGCCCTGTTGGGTAGATAGGATTTTGTCCATGATTTCAGCTCTTAGGCAGAGTTTCACTGCAAATAGTACCATAATTAAACACTGATGAAGAAAATTGGGCAAACGTGTGCTCTTGTTCCTGAACATCATCCTTCAGCTCCAGCTCAGGGGGAGTTTTGCACAGGCAGCAGTATGTGTGACAGCTTAACAGAGATGGCAAGGATACAACAGTATTAATGATACCATAATTACACCAGTTGTATTTTAGTAGTACCTAACTGCCAATATATGTCCCAGGTTCAATTCAGCATGACTGATTGGTTTAGAAAAACATGTTGTTTTGGTGCCTTTACAGTCAAGGCAATTAGTAATTCAGCTTTTTGCAGTCTTCAGCATCAATCCAGACTTTTAAAAGCATTTTATTCACACTGTTTTTTCGATAAAATAAACTTTGCAATGGAAGCTCTCATTCTGACTGCCAGGCAGTATTACCAAATCAGGGTTGTGACCCTGTAAGATGCACAGGAATCAGCACTGGGTTGAAGTTCTGACTGCAGAATCAAAGTGCAAAGACTTATTTGGTTTGTGGCATAGAGGAGCCTTATTAAATTCCTCACATCTCATTCTATAACCTGACAGTGCACAATGTGAGTTTCCAGGGGATCTTTGCTTGAGGGCTGAGCAAAAGGGAAGGTCCCTGCATCATAGCCTGTTTGGTAGTTCACCATAGATTCATTAGCATTTAGGGAAAATGTTTTATGAGTGATCACACACTTCTTTGTTCAAAACTGTATTGAAATGTGAACTACATGTCACTGAAAATACAGAATAATCTTTCCTGTTTACAGAACTAGGCAGTCTAGACTTCATTTTATTTATGGTATTTATTTAAAGCTTCAGTTTTGACCTAGATCCAGTTCTCATTTCTGAAAGCTACATAAAGTTCTGACTTGCAGCAATTTTCTTCTTAAGGCTGTTAATGTATATTTATGTAAAATCAAGAATTCCAGCCTCTTATTACATGAACCATGTAGTATTTTTAACAAGAGTCAATTGATTCTATGTAAAATTATGCACAGGATACTGCAGGCAGGGGGGAAAAACCTTGTGGTCCACACATATTTGTTATTAACTGCTTTAACTTGACCTACCTGGTTTTATAAGCAGCAGTGTCAGGGGAAATAATTGCATCAGAGTCTGTGGAGAGAAAAATCAAGGAAGAATTCTATTCACCCCAAATTAAGCTTTAATACTGCAAAGCTGTCATTATGTGTATCAAAGGCTGTTGAAAGTCATGTTGCTGGGAATAACCAGGGGGCTTGTTAATGCAGTCACGATCATCTTTCTGACAGAAGCTCACTTTCAGGAAATGTGATATGAAATTTTCCTTAGGTTCTCATCTCATTCCCATACTGTGTTTATTTCGCTCCTTGTGGCTTCATCTTTAATTTCTCAGTTAGGAACTAATTATCTACAAAACTGTATAATGAAAGATGAGCAAGTCTGAAAGGAGTCTTAAGTGAATGCAAGTTACATTTTCTTTTCCTAATTTTGGGAATGGGAGTTTCCTCAACTTATTTGGGTTGAGGCCCTTGCATAAATAAGATCATATTGTGCTTCTAAACATAGCCACAGATTCTAATTTCTGCTTCTTGTAATTCCATTTGAAAGGCCCTGTTTTCTTCCATATTCTTTTTAAGTGGGTGTATTTCTTCCTTTCTAGTAATCTCTGCAATATCTTATCAGCCTCTCAGGGGCTGACCCTTCTCTCTGTGAATGGCCGGAACTGCTGCCGAGTTAAACAAAGGGCAGAATCAACGAGGGATTCTGTTGGTGCCTTAAGGGCTTACAGAATCAGTAGCACTAATGTAGACATTGTTCCACTGGGATTTGATATGCATTCTTACACATGTATGTCTATCCTGTGCAAATCTATCTGGGGAATTCTGTTCCACCCTTCCTGAGTTTTTCTGCCAAATGTAGTTCCATGAAGCAAAGAGCAAAAGCATATCAATAATAGTGCAGTGGACAGAGAACACAGGAATGACTGTTCTGCCTCAAGTCCATTTGATTGTGTCTCCTTTATGCTGAAATCACTGCACAAAACAATCAGTTGCAGTGTAAGTCTCTTTCTGTAAATAAACATGACTATATATGAAAGCTGTTCCCAGGCCAGATGATGAATGAGACTCAAAATTACATACACAAAATGCATGACCAATTGCATATTTTAATTTGTAATTATCACAAGCGCTTATGCTAATTGCTTGTTGTTCAGTAGCAGTAAAATAAAACATAACTGGTTTAGTGTTTGCTCTCAGTCCATTTTCAGTGTACAACAACTGGTTTATTGGTCCTCTGAACCAATGAATATTCTTTCTCTATGTGGGTGATCTATATATATCTTGAAATCATTAAATGCAAGATTCTTTCAACATAGGATCAGCAAATCCCTAAGTTACTATGTACCTGCTGTGTTCCAAACAGTGACCTTCATATCTATGTCCTATTTAGATTTTGCCTCTAACAGTAGGCTGAGCATTGTGTTTTCATTGTACAGCACTAACCATACTTACTCTGATATTCTGTAATGTCATGCAGTTCTATACAGCAGCACAAACTCTGCTTAAGGGAAGAAAATTGCCAGAGCCATCTGGAGAGGTACTGAATTTCTCAGTAGTGGACAAACTGTATTTTGGACAAGGGCAGGAATGACAGAGCAGAAAATAAGTTAGAGCACATATGGGAAACAATCCCCCTTGGTGAGATCTTTGGACACTAAACCAGTGTGTGGCAGAGCCTCTGTGGGTTTCTCACTCAGAGTTGGCTCTATAAGGAGAGCTGTGTACACTCATTGAGCCACCTGCAGAAGTGCCATTGCACCAGAGTGCCCAGAGGTGAGCCTGGGCTCAGGCAGTGCCTGGTGCTGTTCAGATCTCCGTGGGAGTCGCTGGCAGGTGATGGAGGGGCACACACAGGATCTCCTGCCGTGCAGGGATCAGCTTGATGATTTAGAGACCTTCCTTCTTGTGGTTTAATCCCAGATGGAAACTCAGCTGCCTGCAGCCACTCACTCACCTGTGTGGTGGGATGGGGAGAGAATTGAAAGGGCAAAAGTGAGAGGGTAAGAGAAAAGAGAAAGGGTAAAAACCCATGAGTTGGGATAAAGACAGTTTAATGGGTAAAGAAGATCAACAGAAACAAGCACAGCAAAACAAGGAATTCATTCACCACTGCATGGGTAGTCAGGTTCAGCCATTCCAGGAAAGAGCTCCACCACATGTAGCAGTGACTTGGGAAGGCAAATGGCCCCACTCTGAATATTCTCCCCTTCCCTATTCTTCCACCAGCTTTAAACATGGAGCATGAAGCTCTGTGGTCTGGGATATCCCTTGGGTCAGCTGGGGTCACCTGTCCTGGCTGTGTCCCTTCCCAGCTCCTTGTGCACCCCCATCCTCCTGGCTGTGTGTGGGGTGAGGAGCAGGAAAGGCCTTGACCCTGTGTGGGCTCTGCTCAGCAACAACTAAAACATCTCCTGTTATGAACACTGTTTCCAGCACAAATACAAAACACAGCCTCATACCAGGTACTGTGATGAAAATTAACTCTATCCCAGCCAAACCCACACACTTCTCCACTGTCTCTTCCATTAGCACCTTACCTACAGGATAAGGCTCACAGTACATGAGACCAGGAAAACTCAGAGTGGGTATTTCCTCTGCAGTGGGTCTGCCCAGGCAGGGAATCTAGATCAGCATGGAGGATGTTAACAGATGGCTGCCAGGCTCGTGTTTGCCAGCTGGAGAAAAGCACAGTGCAGCAGGGATGTGTGTCCAAGCCCTTTGCCAGTGGTGGGACCAGCCAGTGAAGAGGAAACTCTTGTAACTGTCCTGATCTCCAACAACTATAAACAAAGCTAGGCATAGGAAAAATCTGATATCACACACTGATGTCACTGCTTCTGCACAAAGAGCATTGGAATATTTTCTTGTATGACAGGAGTATTTCATGTGTAGGAATGTAATGTGAGTTGTGTTGATTTGCTTGATAAAAATAACATTTTCTGTACCTACATTCAGTGATTCAGCATTTTGAGACATGCCTTTAGGAAAAATAAATACATCTAATGGTTTGTGTGGGATAAACAATATATTTGGGTCAAATTTAAAGATGGTCTGTACTTTGGTGATAGTTAAGTTGTAAAATTTAACCAAGGAAAGGGTAAAAGTGATAATCTTGCTTTTACCAGCTCAGCAGTAAGCAGAGCAGGTGCAAGCCATGTTTAATCCATGACCCCTGGGAAATGGTAATGTTTATTTCTGTTGTCTTCCTGTGCCAGATGCCAGGCTCTCCAAATTTCTAATTGAGAGCACTGACTAGAAAGACTGATAAGGCACAACTGAGCACCTGGGTAGCATCAAAATGAGAAAAGCTCTTTAACTGCTGCTTGTTGTAATATCCCACTGTAGGCAACACCTGTGGTATGACTTTATAAATAGATAACCTGAGCTGTGCTCACACAGGGGTAATTCAGAATTTGTCAGCTTGTTAGGCAGCTTTCCAGCAGTGTGCTGATGGCACATGCCCATAACCCCAGAGGAAAAAATTCTTCATGTTTATGTGGTACATTATGACATAAAGTTGTGGGGGTTTTGCTGTTTTGAAACTTCTTAGTCTGCTTCTGCATTAAAGGAAGTTCTAAGCAGATGTGATGTGAACATTTTCTAATGTCTTGGAATAGGTGTGTCACCTGCCTTGTTCTGAAAACATTTGGATGGTCAAAATTACTCAGCCCTGGTAGCACAGACCTGCAGAGGAATTAAACTTTTGGTAAAGGTGCTGATAACTGTTTTCACATCTAGTTTAATCTCTTAGGATGTTTTTTCTCAATTTACAGTGGTAGTCACTGTACCCTCTGGAGTTCTCAGCACTGAAACACCACATCCTTTTGGTATTGTATACAGATATGGAAGAGGTCCTCTTGCTGAACATACTACAGCCCATGAGTTTTGATTAGCTTGGGACCTTCAGACTGAATTTCCTTCATGTTCCATTAATTTACATTTGAAAATATGAAAAGCAAAATGCATTTTTCAGCTACCATTGCTTCCTGATTACTCAGTGTATACAGAGGTTGATTCATGAGATTCATATGTTGTCAGCAAATTGTCATCAAACCCCTTTCTGCTCTTCAGAAGTCATTTAGATTCTGTACTGTCTGTATACCATAAACATCCCACTAAGGTATATTTGTTGGTTTTTACATTGCTTCGATACCAAAAGAAAACACCAGTTCCCCATACAGATAAAAGCTTTTTTATATTTGGATCAATTTTTCTTTTCTGGGATTAGAGAACAGAATTGTAACTATTGACATTTAATGAATGAGATCAGACCTTCTCACTTTAATCAAAGCTTTGAAATGCAGCAAGGTGAGGAGGTGAGCATTTTGAAAAATGTCTTATGTTTTCAGGTCACTCATGCTTATAAAAGGTGGGCTTATTCCCTGGATTTTCCTAAAGTTCATCAGTAAAAATATGAGATGTATTTCTCCATATCCTGGCACACATGAGTGATGTCAATGACAAAAGCAGCTCTGCTGCCTTGCAGGACATGGCCAAAACAATTGCAGTGCACAGTGAAGGACATGCAATGCTCCCATAATATTGCAACAAGAGGCAGGTAAAAATATCCCCCATGGCGAGTTGAGCTCAGTAAGTTGTTGGTGTTGGGGCTGGAAAACCAGTTACAGTGAGTAAGAGCCTTGCTTAAATTGTCACTATCTTTTTATCTGTCTGTATTTTATAACCCTACAAGCAAAGCAACTTCACCTGTGAGACTACAAAATGTACATAGTTTTGTAAACCTGTTTATGTTGGATTAGCTTTATTAAAAAGATAAAGGAATTGTGGAAGATAGAAGGGCTTTGATTCTTGGATGATCTTTGGACTCTCAGACTGCAGGGATAAGGAAAATGAGCTACGTATTTCAGGTCTGGTTTTGTAAGTAAGCAGTTAATAAGTAAACTTTTAAAATAAGATGCTGGCCTTAAGAGGGACAAGGTTTTTTAAAATGCATCTGATATTTGTTTTTAGTGATTTGTTCCTTGTCTGTGGCACAAGCTTTGCTCATTGGTTTTTATTGCTTTCTCTGTAATAAATTTTCACTGAGGTATTTTATACCTTTCTCTTCTGATTACCAAATAGTACAGAAATTTATAACCAATTGTTACCTCCTGTAAAAGGTTCTTGTTCTAAATATGATCTTTTGAACAAATAATTATTAAAAATAATGAAAATATTAAAAAGTTTGTTTTCCAGTTTACATGTGCAGGATATATTGATTTGTGCCCCATCCTCAATTGACAAGATTCTTCCTGATCCTGCTTAATTTGTCTCAATTCACCCAATTCTTCTCTGTGTAATTGGTCATGTTGAAATGACAATGCTCTGGAAGACAACATTCATTAATATAAGAAAAATACATAAGAAAGCATTAACTTTTCAGTACAAGGTTCCTCCTTCCCTTGCAGTGCTGTAATGAACTGCACCCTCCTCTAAATCTTGGATCCTTGTGCTTTTCTTCCAAGTGTGCTTGGAAGCTTTCAGCTGAAAGCATCAACACACCAGCTGTCTCTCTGTTAGCAGCTTCCTTACTCTTCTTTTATCCTTTCTGGATCTGCCCTCCAGATCCAAGTGCTTCTTATAGAAATTCCTTTTTCAGTAGTACAAATTATTTCCAAATTGGGATGAGCATCCCCCCCATACACAGAGGGGTTCTTAGCCTGAAGCCTTTGCTCATTCTTTAACTAAAACTGAGTGTGGAAGCCTGAAAACACTCTTGAAAGGGAATGCAAGAGGTCTAAGATAATTTCTGGTTTAATTTTAGAGCAGTTGCATGGGATTGGGTTATTAAAGATATTTAAAATGAAAGGTAGGTGCCTGCATGTGTAAAAAATTGTCCTTTAATCTTCCATGAATTTCAGCTTGCTCAATATTAATGAGAACTCGTACTTGTATGAGACTTTTTCCTGATTATTTTCTATAAAGTTAGGTATAAAGTAATATGGAAATGGAAAGGAGTACCTTAATAGACAGGTTGATCAAGAATTCCCTGTTTGATAGGACTCCAAACAATTTTTGTCTTTCAACAGATGACACAGCCAAGTGGTGACATATAACACTCATCAAAATTTAGTATTAGAATTCCTATTTAGTGAGACATGCAAATCATATTTTATCTTGTGCTCAAAAGCTTGCCTTCCTTTATTGAAATGATTTGTGATTAAGAGATTCCTGCTATTCAAGAGGTCTAGAAACAGATAATGCTTTTTTGGCATTGTGTAAGCAGAGTTTACATCAGCAAACACTTAGCTAAACACAGCTAATTCCAGGAGCATTCTGCAGCCTGGAGATGGTTTGTTTCTCAGAGGCACTGCCTGGTTCTGCACCTTGGAGGTAGTTTTACTAAACCCTTACACTTAGGCAGAAGTGGTGCTGAACTGTTCCTTTGCAGAAGTGCTGTTCTTGTCACCTACACCTCCAGTGTAAAAACACCCAGAGCCTCACACTGTGACATTTGCTTTTTTGAGCAGTCTCAGGTAGGACAAGTTCTTGAGAGTTGCTGAGCAGCTTCCAACTATTGCCTTAATGAAAGTATTGCATGAGGAAAAGCTGAGCTGCAACCTCATTGTTTGATCTCTTGCTTCTTACTTGGTCTGTTTGGGAGAATATTCTTTCTTGACACACATACAATGTATATTTAGATCAGGACTGCATCAGACATTCGTTTGGTTAAATGGTTTCTCACTCTTTTCAGTCCTGCTTTGCTGCATCTAGAGCAAAATTTAATAGTCCACACAGTTTAATGTCTACTAAAAATAAATAGGAGAGGGTGGAGGGAATTTCTAATGTAGCTGAGAAAGTTTTACAACAGCTTCTTTGCACAAAAATCATAACTTTCCATTTCCTTTTGTGTTAATGGAAATTAATTAAATCTCCTATATCTTTGAAGGGAATAGACCCACATCATTTCTCTCTTATGATCTTGGTGGAAGGTTCTATAGGATGCTTTAAAATACAGATTTATCACCACCAGATGTATCTTTTATTTCAGTATTAGAAAGTTGTCAATGGCATAAAAACCAGCTTCAAAATTGGCATGAGTTGGCAATTTGGATGGCAATATCATCAGAGCAATATGTGGGGAAAGAAATTTTTGACTCTATTTTTTGTAAATCAGAATGGAATCCTGTTGAGAATAAATTTATACTGATGTTGGCACTTATGCTTTTTTGAGGGAGTACTTAAATACATTTTCACAAAAGTTACTTCTTTTGACTAACTCCATTGACTCCATAGAATGGTTCAGTGTACTGAAGTGAAACAAATTTAATTTAATAGAGTAAATAAAGTTGTTGTGGAAATTTAAATTAAGATACACTTACAATTATGATCCGTCTTTGCATCTTAATGTTAAAACTTATTTAAAGTCTACTTGTTTGAAGCCAAAGTAAGTAGAACCTTCCCAATCAGGCCCAACAAAATCCACTAAGTATTTCTGGGTCAACAGAAATGACAACTATGCTGAATGTTCCAGGATGTTAGTGACAGATACAAATCCAAATATTAAATATTTCCCAAGAAGAATGTAATTCCTAAATGATTTACAAGGAATGGATTAAAAAAGAGCTGTTTGATCTCTAACACATTTTACAATGAATGCAAACGGAATTTTCTACCATCAATTGAAAATATGCAGCACCATGTATTCCAGACATTTGTTTTATCACATGCAAACTTAATAATTTCTGGAAAGACATCAGAGAGTTCTGGCCTACACCCATTTTAGGATGGCAGATAGATACTGAGAGAAAACAATTGACAGAGATGAGAAAATTTCTTTTACTGATTGTTCTAAATGCATTTTTCTTCAGCCAATTTTCCTTGAAATATGAAATTCTGGATGCTGGAGTGTTGGAATGGAAAAAAAAGCCTCCAATTATATAAAAACACTATTAGGTCACTGATGACTGAAGGCAGAGGTTAAAGCCAGTGATATTTATTTTGTCTCTGTCGGGTGGAGAAGAGAATCACTTTGTTAAATACAAAAAGCCAACACTGACAGGGAAAGAAGGGGTGTGTTTGAAAGGACAAGCTATGATTTTTCTGCAGGAAGGGAGAGCAGAATGTGTGTCTCAACATTCCTAAACAGAGAAGCCAATCTTGGTGCTTAAAACTGTGATCTGGAATAAAGAGCTGGGTCCTGTGATCAGCTCAGTTCATGATGCTCAGTGATGCTCTTTTATATTAAATGAATTGTGAATCTTTTGGGGCTTTATTCACAGTTACATTGAGGACCTTTAACACCCCTCTGGCAACTTGCTTAGCCTGCTAGACAAATATTCCTTCCACAGCAATAATGTTATCAAAAATATTGAAGAAAACTAACGGAAAATAAAACTATCAACATCCTTTAGTCGATCCAATTATCTGTCTCTAAAAAAAGGTTCTAACACCTCCCACGCAGAACAGCAGCTTCAGTAATTTGGCAATGATAACAGTGCATAATCAAGAAATGCAAGGCTGTGATACGTGGTGACATGTCCCATTTTGTGTATAGGAAGAGTTTTGTTTAAGTAAATATATTTTATACCTTCCAGATTACTCACTATTATGTTGCTCATCCCATTAGTCTCATGTAGTTTCCACAGATGTTTAATTGCAGAAATTGTAAATGGGTGAATCTAACATTCCTGAGGACAGAGATAGGAGATGAGGCTTTGTGTCTTTGGGGTTTTTTTGATGTTTGTGGTGTATTTGAAGATATGGAGTGAACTGTGACTAACATGGAGAACAAAGGATTGGAAGGTTTGGTTATTTAGCTTCAATCAATGACTAATTTACAGCAAACCTTAAGTGTCCCATCATTATAGAATAGTGCTCTAACAAGTCCTTATAATGATATGCTACCATAATGCCCCAGATATTACAACATGATGTTTTATCAGAAAATTACATCAAAGGCCCAGCATTCAATTATGATAGGGTGGGTTGGGAAATCAAGCAGCCTGTTGTGCTGAGATGCAATGAATTGTTTTCAGCAGGGAAATGTGAACACCCTTGCATTGTAGACCTGCTGGAAGGCTCCAAAGGATGGCTCAAGCTTCATGTCTGTGGCTGCTACCAATCCCAACATCTTTTTGGTGTGGAATTTGCATGAAGTCTGTGACAGAGCTCAGAAGCACCTCAGACCCCAGGCACTGCAGTGATCAGGCCCTGGCTGTGCCCACGTTGCACCACAGAAACACGGTGTTGTTGGAATAACCATTGTTACCCAGCACTCGTGTCCAGGGGCCCCAGCTCTTATGTCTGTGCTCATGGGAGAGAGGTGGAATGGAGGGAAGGATAAAGGACTAACCTTGATGTTTCCACTGGGTACTTACAGAAAATAACCTGGCTGTGTCATCACCAGCCTCAATTTTACAACAGCAAAGAGCTATTTAAACAGAGATGGTGGCTGTTTGTACATGAAAACAATTATGTTATACATATTATATCTTGTACATTACATACCACTAATTTTAAAGGGAAGGGATCACATTTTGCCTCCCATCCACGAAATCCACAGACAGACAGACAAACAATATTCTGGGACTACTTTAAAAAATTAATTAATTATAAGAAGCATAATACATTAGTAATAATTTACTAAAGCAACAAAACAGAAGATTGTATTCCATTTTATTATTCAAGTAAAGTATTTCCTTTGGAAGGAAAACTAATTAGAACATTTCAAAAAATATGGGTCACTGGGTAACACAATTAGTGTCTTCAACCAGACAGAGGATATCTGGGGTTAGACACAGACTTGGTAAGAGTAGCTTGATTTAAGTATATCCTCATGGTAGAAAAAATTCTGAGGGACAGAGGGGATTTAGGTTTATGTTTTGTCTTCCTGGACACCATGTTCCAAATACTACTTTGAGCACAAAACTTTCCTTTCATGACTTCCCAGAGGTACACTCATTGTACATTTCTTTGGACAATTTGTGCTCCCAAAGTTGTTATATAATCTTGACATAATTAGCCCTTTTGTTAAATTATTTGGAAAACGGAAATCTAGTTTGTTGGTTATATGGTATTTCCCTATTTCCTCACTGCAGAGAGCCCCTGATTCCTTAGGATTAACACTTCCATTTATGCTGCTTAGAGCTGACACCTCATTTTCATGTACGCAAAGTTCAGCAGAATCACAGACCTAAAGGAGAATAATCTTTATTTCTAAATCCTGCTGGTATCAATAATTTATCAAGGTCACCTCCAGCCTTGGAAGAGCTCGGGCTGCAGAGGGAGGGTAGTGTGCCCATCCCAGTCTCCAACCTGGGACTCGTCCCGCTCCCGCAGAGTTCATCCCAAGGAATGGCAGCAGGGACTGCGGTCCCGCAGGGGCCGATCCCAAGGGATGGCCGGGCTCTGTGGTCCTTCAGGGGCCGATCCCAAGGGATGGCCGGGGCTCTGTGCTCCGCAGGGGCCGATCCCAAGGGATGGCCGGGGCTCTGTGGTCCTTCAGGGGCCGATCCCAAGGGATGGCCGGGGCTCTGTGGTCCTTCAGGGGCCGATCCCAAGGGATGGCCGGGGCTCTGTGGTCCTTCAGGGGCCGATCCCAAGGGATGGCAGCAGGGACTGCGGTCCCGCAGGGGCCGATCCCAAGGGATGGCCGGGCTCTGTGGTCCTTCAGGGGCCGATCCCAAGGGATGGCCGGGCTCTGTGCTCCCTCAGGGGCCGATCCCAAGGGATGGCCGGGCCTCGGTGGTCCTTCAGGGGCCGATCCCAAGGGATGGCCGGGGCTCTGTGCTCCGCAGGGGCCGATCCCAAGGGATGGCCGGGGCTCTGCGGTCCCGCACTGCGGGGCGGTTCCGGGGCGGCTCTGAACGGGTTCCACGCCCGGACCGGCCCCGAGGGGACACTACGCCGCCAGGGGGCGCTGCTCCCTCCGCGCCCTCGAGTCCTGCGCGCGGGCTCGGCCAAGCCCCGCCCCCTCGACCTGCCGTCCTCCAACCGCTCCGAGCGCAGTTTGATTGACAACCGCGCGCCGCTGCGCTCGCGCCGCAGCCTTCCCTCGCCCTGTCTCGCCCTCTGCAGAACAATTGGCTGAGGCAGCTGCCAATCATGGATTAGCCCCAGCCCAACAAGTGGAGCCGCCTCCTGAGCGTGAGGCGCGAGTTGATTGGTGCGTTAAGCTGTCAATCAGTAGCGCGCCCCGCCCCGTCTCGGTCAGGTAGCCCGGAAGATGGCGGCGGCGGCGGCCGGTGGGGCGCTTTGAGGGGAGCGGCGGCGGGGCCGATGCCGCGGAGCCGGGGGGCGGCGGCTGCCGCGGGGGCTCCCCGGAGTCGCTGAGAACCTCGAGCCCCTCGTTCGGCGCCGGCCCTCGGTCCGGGAGCGGACGGCATGCGGCAGCGCGGGGGTCTCGGCGGGAGCGCCGGGCGGCGGGGGGACGGTGGCCCGCGGCTCCTCGGCTCGCGACACCTGCTCGGGCTCGTCCTTCTGCTGTGGCCGTTCGTGGGGAGCGGCGAGACGGCTCCGCTGCCGCCAGCAGGTGCAGGTGAGCGCCGGGAAGCGGGGCTGGGGGTGCGGCTCCGCGGCGGGGCCCGGGAGCGGCGGCACTGCGGGTTTCTGAGCCCCCGTCCCTCCCCCGTGCTGCGGGCAGGGCTCCGCCGAAGCGTCGGGAAGGGCACGGCGGGCGGTTGGGGCTCCCCGGTTGTAGGTCACGGCTCTGCCGGTGGCAGGGAGCGAAATCCCGCTGTGGATCGTCAGACCCCTGGCACTGAGCTACGGGCTTGCTCTCTCTCTGTGTTTACCGCAGACCTTCTTCCTATAGTGCTGCAATTTTCGCCTGTACAAAGCTCGGGGGGATTTTTCTTTTTCTGGTTTTGCCTGTGAATCACCGGGACTCCCGTTCCTGGGTGGAGGCTCTTCAGGGCAGACGGCCCTTCCCTGTTTTCCGGTCAGATTAGTCGGATTCCACCCCCCTCACCGGGCCAGGCTCTCTAAATAGTCATGTAGTTCACATTTATTTCTCTCGTATGTTAGGTAACCCTAGCTTCTTTCGATTTCCCTGCTTATTTTCCTGTTTGTCTTAAAAGCACAAGCTAAACAATATGTCCTCGTAGTTGTAGAAGTGACTGATTGGAGGCTTATTAGGACTCAAAGATACCAACTACGTCTTTGATTCATTTTTATTGTTGGCATTTCATTGGGACTTACAAGTATAACATTGAATTGAGGCTGAATTTTGTTAGACTTGGGTTGGTTTGAATGTGTGCTGAGATTCCCTTCTAGCCATGAAGAGTTGTACAGCTTAAATAGACAAGATGTTGAAGGAGGAGCAGTGGGGAGGGAAAGATATGAAGCATAAAGATTAGGTAATTTGGCTGCTCTTCCACACGAGGTATTAAAACTGCAAGTGAAACCCATACTTCTTTTATTTTCGGACTGGTGTCTCTTTCCTAGATTTTTCTTCCCAGTACATTTATGAGTTGTTCATAAGTCACTCCCTCCATCAGTCTGCTTTGAGGTCTTTCATACTTTGTATAAAAGTAAACTTCTGAAAAGGAGAAATATGTCAGTTAAATATTTATTTCCTTTGATGCTAAATGCTATCTTGTTTTAATTTGTAAAATACTTACATTTTGTTCAAATAATATAAATTTGTCATTGAGCTGTAAGGTAAGACAGCAAAATCAGTTCTGTATGGAGATTTTTTAATGCCTTTTCTAGGTCTTAATTTTCTTGAAATACAGTTAATTTTTCTATTTAAAGGGAAATGTCAAAGTGTTTTGGTTTTTTTTAATATGATTTCCTCTTTGCTATTAGGACTTTGCATGTACCTTACAAAGATGGGGGAACAAAGCATAACTTTCATGGCACTGGTTAAAAGCTTTATTCTCAAAATGAAAAGCTGACAAATTGCAGGACATAATATTGAAGTTGTTGTTTGGTTGGGTTTTTTTGTTTTTTTTTTAATTCTGTGTTTTTAAAAGACTGAATTAGGTCTGCCAACTGCAGTACTGCTAAGGGAAATATTGATGATGTTGTGATATTGAACTCATACAGTATGAATGAGATATTGTAATTCTATATGTAGGTTTTGGTTATACTTAGGCCAAAGTATGTATAGATGGGATGTTATCTCAGGTTTAGCCAACTGCCCATATCCTGTCATGGGAAACCCAGTGAACTCCAGGAAATGAAGCTGCTGCTTTCTACTGTGTCTTTGTTGTGTAATAAGAGACAATGTATTTGGATTACTTTAATGATGGATGTTTAGTATTGAAACTTTAGGGCCTCACTAGGAGCCTTTTTCAGTTTCACTGGCATCACTTTTTCTGGGAGGACTTCCTCCTGACTGAAATAATGTGTGCCTGGTGGGTTTGAATGCAACAGGTTCTTAGGCTGCAGCATGTCCTGTGTCATCACCTGTAGGAGCAGCAGGAACCAGTGGCAAGACTACAAGGCCCTTGCTTTTATTTCCTCCTTTGAATAACTTCCCAGTGGATGACAATGGGACTGGTTCAGCTTGAACCTTCTGTGTCATTCTAGGCAGGTTTTATAGCCTGTCTGAAGACAAACCTGTGACTTCATTTTGCAGAGTTAAGAGTCATGGGTTGTGTTTAAAAACAAATCAGCCATATTATGAATGTCCCTCTTGTGTCCCATGACAGGTTGCTTTGATTTCCTGTGTTGGGGCTGGCAGGTGGTGGTGGGTTCCATTCCAGGCCTTGGCAGTTTTTTGCAGTTCACTGTAACACTTGGTCTGATACATATAGATTGAAAATTTGTGAAGAATTTAATGGACTTTTCATAGAATGATTAGTAATTGGTTTCAAAATTACATTAGAATCCCCCAGTTCTTCACCTAACAAGGGTGGTTACTTCTTTGACAATGGAGAAACATTTTTATGTGGTTGCTTGTAATGGGAATATGGGATCCACAGAAAAAGAATGAAAGAGCCTGTAGTTATTACTGTAAGGAATTTTACAGACTGTTTCATGGAATATACCTGTAATAAATTAACTTCTCTGGGGAAGAAGCTGGAATGCTGAAGTGGTGATAGGCAGGTTCTAGCAAGACTAGATTGGATTCCTTGTGCAAAAATGCTCCAATTTGTGGAAATGCTGTGGAAGTTTGCCAGACCGGATGGCTGGGGAGCTGTCAGGTTCTCAGGGCCCTGATTGAGATGAATGATGCTGCTCTTTTCAATGTGGCTTCAAAGTTCTTGCAGATGAAGGCCTGCATTGATGAGGTGTTCTATATTTGTCTTCATTTTTGATGTTTCTAAACTGACTTAATATGTTTCTAATCCAACAATAAGGAGAGGAGGTAAAGGAAATCAGGTTTGAACTGTTTCACTGGTAAGGTTCCTGGCAATTATTGTAGGAAATACGAAAAACAGGCTGTTGAAAATGCTACTGGCTAAAAATACTTTGACTAACTTAGATTTAATTTATTCTGAGAGTGGAAAAGAAGGCTACTGATACGTGCTGTGATAGTTCTGAATTTAAGGTTTGACTTTATACTGGAGGTGAGAGCTGGGGCAGTTGTGCTGAAAAGGAGTTCCTAGATTGAATGCTGAAGTTGTCTGGAGCCTGCAGAGTGTTGATTTTCCCTGAATGCATCAGGCTGACATGACTTCCACTACCAGCTGTGTGGCTGAAGTAAGGATGTTTGGGCTCTGCTCTTCTGCAGCAGTTCAGCAGCCAAACACAGGGCACCCCAAACCACCCTGGCTGCTCTGCTGTGCTAAAGCTTCACAGGTACATTCAGGCTCTCGGTTCTGACTTGGATTTCCATACTTGACCTTAATTCTGCTGAGCATGTGAATCAAGTGTGTGTGTAATGTCAGACAAAGTCTTTTTCATCATCTCTGTGCTCTCTGAAGTCTTTGCAAATACAAAGAAGGACTCCAAAATACTTTTATTATCCTGTAAAACTTGTACAGGTGGTAGCAATTTTAGCAGGTGTGTTCAATTTTGCACTTGTGATGACTACCCAGTCTGATCAGTTGAAGTGAGGCAGCTGGACATGATGGCTTTTTGAGAACCTTGGGCTTGGGACTGAGTGGCCTTGGGTGTCAATGGCAGGGAGTCCCTGCTGATGGACTTGGTCATGTAGGATCCAGGAAAACATGGTTAGAAATTGGTATATAGTGTGCAGAGTATCTAAATATTCATGCAGCTATATCTCCTGTAGTCAGCTGGCCTCAGGTGACAATTTAAAACTTTTGAGATGAAGACACTTTTTTTGTGTGTGTGTGTTAAGACAAGTTCTGTAGTATATATATACACCCCTTGGGAAAATTGTTGCTTTGGAGTTGGTTTGGCTTGATTTTTTACTTGGAGTTTTGTCAGACCAGGACCAAATTGCAGTTGTGGCCTGTGGTTTGGTACCATGTAAAATGTCAGTGGCTCTTGCACATAATAAGAAAATTTTCTAAGTGTATGCAAGTTAGCAACTTGGATCACTGAAAGTTAAGAAAAATCTTGCTTTCAAAGTGGGGATTTTAATTGTGGTATGTGCCCTCCTCCCCTTTCAAGCACTGAACTTGTTTACTTCTCCCTATATTTCTTTGTCTAGCTTCTATCCCAAGCACTTAATAATCATAGAACTAGAGCTGGAAATTTGTCTTTTATATTTTGTTTCTGTCCATGAGTTTGACTCTGGGGTAAGAAGCTGACTTTGGCCTGCAGGGGTGTTCCACACAAGGCTTTGTTCACAGGCTTGGTTTGCTTTCTCTGCCTGTGGCTGTAAAGTGTCTGGACTTTGCTACAACTAAAGGAGTCCTCATAGGAGGAGGTCACTTTCTGAAGCAGTTTCTTATGTCTTGAATGCTTGGGTGTATCTAATAATTCCTCAGGTGTCATTGCAGCATGTTAAGATAGCACTGATCAGAGACTGTTTAAAGGTTTGTTGTCACAGCATCAGGTGCTGGGCATTGGTTTGAAAGGGTGCCTTGGTGGGTGCTGGTTGTGCCCCTGTATAAAAAAAAAAAAGATATTTTGTGAGATCCAGCATTCTGGATTGGTAAATTTGATTGGGAGTAATTTTCTGGGTATTTGCTGTAGTCTGATTTCAGCCACTCTTCACACATGGTTTATCTGCGTGGGATAAAGGGACCTCACTCAGTGTAGTGCCAGAGCTGCAAAAAAAATCACAGTTCTGTTTCAGTACTAACACTGCAGTTCTGCAGCAGAAGGACAGCACATGGAGTACTGGAGTCTGCCTTAGGTTTATTTTGGGTCTGCCTTTCTGTTTGGTGTGGGCATTTAGTATCTGGAGCTTGATGCAGTTCTGGATACAATTTGCAAAAGCTTCAATGCTTTTGTTGCTCTCTGTGAGCTCTTTGTTCTCATTGTACTGCTGTTATGAAAGGTCTTGAGCAACATCTAGATACTAGAAACATTTTGTCAACTTTTATAATCAGAAATGTACAAAATGTGTCAGGATAGCCCTTTGAGTCTGCATTTGTGCTTTAAGCACTGTCTGTAGCAAGGTGTTGTGCCATATGTAGCTTAGGCAAGGTGGTGCCTGTGCAAAGGGAAGCACATTGTCAGTAAATTGTCTTCTGAATGATTTTTGTTTGAAATGCTGTACAAAGTAACACCTTGTCCAACACTGCTACACTTACAAAAGTTTGCTTCCTGGTAAGAAAACATCACTGTAGTGACTTAACAGTGACATGACTCTTCTGGGACTACCATTGCACCCTGAGACTTCTTTGGTATGAAAGTTGTGTAGAAAATAGTAACAGATTTTTTTTTAGTGCTGACTTTTAAGCTTTCAGCCCTTAGACCAGATCCAGTTCTCCAAAATCAGTAATTTACTCTATGGCCTGGGCTTCGTAGGCATCCTTTAGCTATGAATAGTGGTGAGAAATAGATCTAATAAGCTCTTTTTGCAAAATGCTGCTTTTTCTGTTCTTTCCTGCATTTCTTAACCCAGCTGTACATTGGAGTTGGAAAGGCATCTACTATAAAATCAAAATTCCAGAAAATCCTGTCACATGAAAGTTGCATTTATGGATTTCTTTCCTGTGAAGTGAAGGAAATTAGTTCCTTCAAAGGCAGTGTATCTTAATAGCTTGTATTGATATCAAATAGTAGGAGAAAGAGATATTGTCGTTTTGGTTTCCATGCTGCAGATAATGCTTTTCTGGTGGTTTGAGATACCATGATGTGTGATTTTCTCATGCTGCTTTGAATTATTGTGGTCCTTCCTGTGTAAAAAAAAAAATAATCTACAACTCCTGTGCCTCACTGTTGGAGAAATGATATAGCAGATGAAAAAAAAAGTACTTGAGCAGGAATTAATTGTCAAAACCAACATCTAGCAGTACAGAATAAAGTATGTTCAGCAGAATTTTGTGAGCTTGTGTATGTACATATATGCACACACATACACACAATTAAGAGTCAGTGATACATTTGCAAGATGATAATGCTGCCCAGATTTTCCAGAAACACTGTCATGAAGGCATAAGGCACATAATTATTTAACGTGGATATTTTTTACCTTGTCTTAAGATGCCTTTGTGCAACCATGAGATTCCAGCACTGAAACTTCAAACAGATCTTGCTCTGTAAACACTTGAAGAACCAGCCTATATTTAGTCCTTTTTAAAATTGAGCAGTATGCTGTTGTGTGAGTAATTCTCTGACATTACTGGGAAGACTTGTAGGATAATAGAATAAGGTCAGTAATGTAAAACTAATCCCAGCTCAGAGTTTTGCTAGTTACTAACTGTTCAGCCAATATTCAGGCCAGGACAAGTGTTCAGAATCAGGAGGGTCAGAGCAGAGTTGTTCTGAGATGCTGTGCTCCAGGAGAGTCCAGCATTGCCCTGGGCATCCGTGCCTTAGGATATGTAACCTGGGCCACCTTTACACACAAAAGGATTTAAGCAGATGTAGAAACTCACTTGAAGCACATTGTAAAAGCACTTGGTGGGAGCATGGGATAAAGCAGTTTGAAAAAATGCTGACTTATACTGCAGGATAGACTTCTGTTCTTTTTAAGGACAAATGGGAGGACAGAGAGAATTTGCCAAGAATTGTTGATGTGGAATTACACATCCAGTTGTGATATGAAGTAGCTAAGATTTCTTCTTGAAAATATTGTAACTTATTGCATAGGACAGTGATATTTCAGGGTCATGTGTCTACAAAACACACATTTAACTGTGAAACTGGCTTTTGACCCTGTAGAAATATATCCAGAACTCAAGATGGGTTGGAGGAATGTGTCAGAGGGGTTTTTACTGTTTCATGGGGAAAAACTCTGTAAGAAATGTGCATGTTGCTGTCTTCATTACCCTTCTGATAGTCAATGCTTGTAAGAAGAAAAGCTGTTGGTTTTTGAAAAGAATTGTCTGTGCACTTGCCTTGGCTTTTCATCCCCCCCACCTGCCCCATGAGGGTAAGGCAGGGTTCATAATGGACAAGTTGAGTAGAGGGATGAAATGTTTTAATTTCTGTCTGGTAGAATTTGGGAACAGACTTGTATTTGACTTTTGATTATTTTTTCCCCTGCACTACTGCTGAAAAGTCATTTTACTTGTATCTTTCCGAGTGGCAGACTTTGATTTAGGCCATGTGACACAATTCAGATTAAGCCAGGAAATCATTTTATTGACAAGCTGTTGGTTACTGCTTCTTGTTTTCAGAAAGATTAAGTACAGTTGTGCACAAGTAACTTGGAAAGCTGTAGCTTTAAGTCCTTAAGAGTTTGTTTTTTTCTTGAGACTATATCTAGAAAGTAAGGTTTTCCATAGAAGGAAAAATAAAATCAAGTAATAAAGTGCTTTTGCAAAAGGGCACATAATATTGAAGGCTACTTTTATTAGTAATGCATTAGACATTTGCATTATCCAACGTAAGGGTAGCAATAATATGAGAAGACAGACATTTGAAATAACTCTTCAGTTAATAAAATTTTCAGTAGTTTGTTCCAGGTTATTATTTTAAGATGGTAATCATTTGTGCTTTAGTTGAGTGGCTTAAGTACTAAAAATCTGAATGCTGAAAAGTTTAGGTACAAATGGAGAACGTAGAAGTTCCTAAAGCAGTGTTGTGTGTCTGTTCTTAGGGAACAATGCTCAATGAAGGAACATTTCCAGTGCTGCTTGAAATATTTTGGGCATTTGGAGCCCATTTTAGATTTCACTGAGGTGCTGCCATTGTGTTGAGGAATCAAGTCAATGAAAATCATCTGAGATCTTGGGAATGTTTCTTCCTGGAGTACTGGTGTTTTACTGATAATGGCCATTCAGGGCAAAGGGCAGGTTGGAAATTGGAGTGTCTTTCTCACCCGAGAATTCTCTTCATTTTTTTTTCAAAAGGATGTCTGAAGTGCTAATAACACTCCTTCAAAACTTAGTTTTTTGTTTGTTTGCATTGTATCTCAGTTGAAGGTTGGAGATTTGAATGGCCTTCTAATGTAATATTTTAAATCCCATTGTGATATGGCATTGCACAACTGAATAATCAGACTGCACCCATTTCTGCTGAAACCTCATCTTGAAAACGATGCTTTTTTTGGCTCGGTTGTTAAATGGAGCATGGCAGGAAAAGATTGAAATTACAGGAATGCAGTAACAAATGGAATGTGCTTGAGTTTGGTTGGGTTTTTTTTGTTGTGAAATGGAGGAGTTGCAGTGTCTGTTGTGCTTTACCTTGTCATACAGCTTGGGCATTACACAATAGATGTGTCAAAAATAATTTTGAGTAGAGATTTAGTTTAGTACTCTGCCTGTTACCTGCAGGCCATCTGAATTTACAGGCCTGGTTCTGTCTGTATGGTTTTGTGCTTATTAGCAGCAAACCTCTGAAGATTTCAGGGAGTAAATAAATGCAGGAGAACCTCTTTATGAGGCAAAGATAATGATCTGAATCTGACTTGTGAAGAACTGGGTAGGAGTTGATAGCATTTTCCCACTTAATTGCTGGCATAGAAGAGAATGACAGCATTATTTAGGAAAGTTGGGATAGCTTTTAAAATCATATTTGTCAAAACCGCTATAAATTAGGGAGATATTATACTTTTAAATGTGGTTGCTTTAATATTCGTTAAAAGCAGAGTAAGTAAACTGACAAAGTTTATGGAAGATGCCCTGGGTATAGCTGGAAAGCAAAATTAGATTTGGTCATTCATTAGTATTTTAAAGACTGTGCTGTTCTGCCTTGGTGTCATAAAGTAGCATCTTAGTTCACGATCATATAATTTGAGTGTGTCCAAGAGACAGTTTAAGTGACTGCTGTCATGCTAGATTTGTGCTGGAAATAGTTATAGCTATTAGTGCCAGTTACATAGCTGCTCTTGAAAGGAAATGGGCTCTTGCTTATGCAGTGGGATTGTTGTTGCATAGCAACTACTGTGCTGAAAGCTTAAAATCAGATGCTCCCTTGAAGTTCACTGTGCCCTAATACTGCTTAATTTATCTGTGCCTTACGCTGCCTTTATCACAGTAGTGAATGTCTTTTATCAGTGCACTCAGTAATGTCTGGAATATACATTTACTTTTCTGTTTCCCTGAGCTTAGGACTGTGTGGTATCATGCCCTTTTTAGCCCAGTTTTCTGAAGGTTGAGAACCTAATAATGTGACTACTCACACTGAACCAAAATTAAGAGTACACCTGGCCTTTCATAATCTGGTGGTAGAGAAAGGCAAGCCCAGCATCCCTCATGCATGGGCAGCACCTGGTCCTGTGTTGTCCTGAGTGGAGGCTGTTGCTTGGCAAGTAAATGTGGATGGCTAGTTGGCATGCTCATTCCTTGTCATTAATGATACCAAAGGATGCCACAGGTGGATGACATGTGGATATTTGAGAGTATTGTGGGCAGACTGGGAGATGGAATGGAGAAGGCCAACAATTCTAGTGGGAAAACTAGTGTTTGCTTCAGTGTTCCATTTGGTAGTTGGAGAGCTGTCTTATGAAGAAAAGAGATTTAAAAGAAACTTAAGAAGGTGTAGGGAATCCTGGCCTATAGAAGTTGCTTTGAAATATGCTTTGTATGAAAATAACATTTTCCACCCCTTGTAGCATTGTAATAAATACTGAGGTGTGTATTCTCAGGTCTGTACTTGATCCTGAGAATGCCAACCCAGCTCATCATCGTTCCCTCAGTGAGCCTGTTCATGTGCTTGCCTGTGTTCAGCCTCTGACTTCTCATGTGCTGTGCTCAAATTTAGGCTTTAGTGAAGAACTTGCTTAGGAAATGGCATCATCAGAGGCACTGAGGATTCTGCTTCACGAGCTGTTAATTAAATGTCTGCCTCAACCAGGGCTTTGAATTGTTTATGATACCATGTATTTCTAAAAAGTGGGTAAATGACATAGATGTATTTAATCCTGTGAAGCTTTGGAAGAATACTTGATTTTCTGTGTTGATAATTTAGGAGCACCTAGATGCCATTTTGGGCTTTGTAAAGCATTATATTGTGTGAACCTTGCAGTAACACATAGGGTGGTGCAGCTGCACTTCATCTTGTGCTTATTTTAATATAGGACTGATATAATCCAGGCCTCTTCCTCTGGCTTAAGTAGTTTGGATATACCAAAGCAAAGTAGTTTAGATTGTTTGTATTAGCTGACAGGAAGCCTTTTACTGTTGCCATATTAGAGATTGTTTGGGGTTTTTTTTAAATCTGTTTGGTGGTTCCTTTCCTAAAGAACAGATTCTGACTTCTGGATAGATATTAAGATGCCTTAGGTTGTTACTACATAGGGTTACAGTAAATATGGTAGAGTTTTAAACTGAGATGCTGAATAAATCTATTAACTTGTCTAGAATGTATAATACCAAGAATCTTGAATTTCTGAGTGGTTATTGGATTTTATCCAGGTTTATATTAAAATTACTTCAATTTACTATGTTTTTTTAACTTTTTTTTTAATTAAAGAAAATTCTTGTGTGATGACTATAAAATGTTTTTCTGCATTAATTAGAATGGCTTTTTTGCCGGTTGCTGTTTTCGGTCAGGATTGTAAAATAAATAACCATCATTCCTTGATACTTCCACAATTTACAAACAAAAGGGTGTATTAAATATCTTCTAATTCCAAGTCATTTTACAAAGCTCCAGTGAATTAATAGTTGGATGGAAAAATGCAAACGAGGTGGGAAATGCATGCAGCAGATTTTCAGCACTTTGTCACGAAGACCAATTCCAATACTTAATCAGTGACTTCTATCCCTGAATATGTATACATGCAAGCTATTAAAATAGCTTCACTTATAATAAATTTTAGCCCAGTTACAGGTTGCCATAATTTAATACTTAATTTTACATTCATTTTTTAAAAACCCCTGCAAATTAAAGATATTACTTTATAATTACTATGTAAGAAACTTCAAAGTTTATTAAACAGAGATGGATTCTGTAATTCTTAGTAAGTATCTCTTACTTGTATGAGTCATCTGAAATGCTATTCTGTAACTGTTGCAGAAACTTGCCCATGATAATTGGCATTTTTCTTGTATTAAAGCTTCTGTTCATAACTTTCTATGTGAAAATTGCCTTGTGCTTTTGGAAGTTTAGATGACTTCCATCTTAACAGACCATTAATGATAAGCTGCATTTTCAAAGTGATCCTTGCTTTTAAAAGAAAAAACTCATTACTTTCTCCAGTTAATTGCTGCTCATTCACATGGTTTCTTTTCTAGGAAATTATAAAAGGATTTAAAGGTTAGGAATGAACAGCAGCAATATTTTTCTTTTAGGTATTCTTTCTAAGACGCTTAAAAGGGATGGTTATCTTATGGGGAACAGTGTAACTTGCATAAAACACTTAGACTTTAGGCTTGATAAATGTTACAGTTTTCTTTACAGAAGGAATTCCATCAAAAATGTTACCTATTTCATATAAAATGTCTGAATACATATGCAGTGTATCTAACATGTTCAATAAGTGCAACATATGATTAATAGTGCTCATTATGTCTCACTTTGAGTTAAATAAACCACTCTGAATTAAATAAATATCTTGCTTTGTGTTAATAAATTGTGCATAAGATCATCCATAACTTGAATCCGCCTAGCTGCATTTGCTGTGAGAACTTGTAACTGCTGGGGGTCAAAAGTGGGGATCCTAAATTGGGGTGAGCATAACAATGTTTGTGTGAACAGTAATTGTGATTGTGCTGCTGTAGCTGGGATGGTGCAGGGCTGAGAGTTTGGAGGTGGAGACCATCGTGTTCTAGGCCAGCTGATGTCCTTACAGTAGGTGTAATTCTGGGGGCACAAACCCCTGGTCAGGTCCTGAAAAGAAACAGGATTGAAAGAAGTAAAGGAAACTTTGGAGAGCTGCTTCAAGCTTTGGTAGAGGCTGGTCAGAAAGACCATCTGGAAGATGATGTGGTGTTTGGAGCAGAAGGTTCTGGTGAGAAGGGATAACGCTCAGTTTCTGTGGGGAAGTCACTGGGAAATTCATGTTAGCTATATGGGCATCAAAAGAGACCTTAGAGTGTACCAGAAGCTCAAAATAAAGTTTGATAGCATTTTTTAGTGTTTTATACACTTGGCAGTTGAGGTGCTTTAAGGACCTGTTCTGAAATTAAGTCCTCAAATAGCAGGAATGCTTTCTGGGAGTAATGACAATGCTCTTGGTAGCTGAGTTCAGTGTGCAGGGATTGGCTTGGCCAACCTTCCTAAATGCTTGAAGCATTTGAGAGGGTTCAGCAGTCTTGATCTTCTGCTGGGAGGAGTATATTGTGATTGTGGTGATGTGTTCTTGGGTGTTTGTTATGAGAAATCTGCATCGGTTCAGAGGATAGTCTGGGGTGAGTTGACTTCTTGTTTCAGTGAAGTTGTTGGTGAAGGTAAGCAAGTTGTTTGGAAATCAGGTGTGATGGGTTTGGAAAAATGTCTGAAATAATAATTTTAATTTGTAATACTTGGTAACATAAATATTTTCTCTTTTTTTTGTAGTAAAGCTACCTTTTATTATTTGGTTTCAATTAGGAGTTCAAAGGAATTTCTTAAATTTTATCTACAGCTGTATTACCTGTGTGTGTTTGTTACAGTAATTCAGCTAATTAATGACTACACAAAATGCTTATATTTGCAGTTCAGGTAATTTGCTGTCTCCTTCATCAGGCTACTGAACATCTGGAGGAAGTAAACAGAAGTCAGCTGTTACCTTCCCCTTTTTTCTTGTTACTTAGAAATTGAAAGATATCCACTGAGTTATGTAGAAGGCTTGATTTAAATGAATATAGATTGTTCTATTGAGAGCCCTCTTCAGACATACTTTGCTCTCTTCAGAATTATGACTGAGAGCTGGTGAGTGGCCTCACATCGTTGTTGATCTGTGTTTGAACAATGCTAAATATCTGCAGTGGAGTATTCCCAGTCCCTAATGTGGTTAGAATGCCAGAGCTATTGTGGAAACCAGAAACAGAATCACTTGTTTGAAAACCTTCCATTTTTGCTAACTTTTATTTGTTGTATTGATAATATTCCTAATTGTGCAGAAAATGTGATCTGAAAATATGCTGACACACTTGAGAGTGGGATTTTCATTAAGTCAATTTAGTCTTTACATGTAATTAAAATAACTGAGTGTTCTGTGGAACATGATAAAAAGCTGTTGCTTTTTTTTCTGCATATCTCAAATTTCGCAAAATTTTGCAAATTTTGTAGTTTTTTGAAGGTTTAAGAGATAGGTGGAAAAGTTTGTGTGTCCCTTAACTTGTGATCAGCTTCTGCTTTTCTTATTCCCAAGGCTTCATTTACACTGTGTCTTGTTGCCAGATGTTCCATTGATACTGAAATGCTCTCGTAAAATCCAGTCAGTCCAGGTCTCCTGACATTGTTAAACTCTTACAGTGATGTAATATCTAGATATATTTTAATCAGATGTCAGCCAACTACTCTTCTGATCCCTGTGGCAGTATCTGTTTGAAAAGAAACAGCAACAACAAAAACAACTCCTCAAGATGCGTGCCCTGGTCTCCTAGGGAACCACATGTCTTTGTTCTCTATTGAAGATAAAAACAGGGAGGAAAATAGATTTAATACCCTAATGGCAATAATTTAAGATTTTTCTAAAATGCCGTTTGAGACTTTTGATCCTGTGTGAGTAATAACCTGACTTCATCTCAGGAAATGTGTTGTAGAATGTTTATCTATAAAATTTTGGAAAATTATTTGGAAGTGTTTGTAAAATGACTAGAAATCTAAAGTTCTTGAAATGGAGACAAATCACCTTGTGAATCACAAGAAACAGGAACTGGGTGGAGCTGATTACATCGATTGTGTTTGTGACAGCAACTTGTGTGTTTGGCAGATTGTCACAAATGCATTTATTGGAAGACAGAGTACTGTGCTATGGTGATAGATTTTAAATTTGTGTGCAGATTAGGTGAGGATTTCTGCTTGCTGCCTTTTCTTTAGGTCAGGTGTTTTAGCTCATGGGAAATGTCTTCCAAAAGGACCAGATTCCTACTCTCTGTGTTTGGATATCTGTATAAATTTATCGACTTAGACAGAATCCCAAGGCTTGGTACTATGACTGTTCATCATAAAATTGAGTAAATCACATTGGTTGAGGTCTCTTAGCTGGAACCAAGTGAGTCCAGAATGGTGCAGGCAGGTGGTGGAGCACAAATCTATTTTGCCAGTAGGTCCTTTCTGTTCAATTTCCTCTTAGTTTTGATCACATCCATGGCATTAAATGTTCATATTCCCATTTTTAAATAAATGCTGGTGAATAATATATTTTGGAGGAACTTCTTAGCGTGTTAAACATATTTATATAATACTGCATACATGTTTCTTTCTAGGAGAAGGAGCTACAGTTGAAGTTCCCTCATCTTTTGTGATTCTGTCTCTGTGTACTCTGGTAGTCCTGGTCATTCTGCTGGCAAACTGTGTCTCCTGCTGTAAAGACCCCGAGATAGATTTCAAGGTAAGACCTGAAGTTACCAAGGTGTGTACAAGTGATAATTCTCAGCTGCATCCTGGTATCCAGAACACTTGATTGGTTGTGCTAATACTCTGCAGTGTCACTGTGCATCCTCTCTTCTGAAACAGGCTGTGAAGTCCTGATGCAGCTGTTTGCTTGAATTAATTGTTCCCTGCTGCAGTAAGGATCTTTAATGCCTTTTCAGAATAGTAACTAGCTATCAAGGATCAGTAGTAAAAGTTATACCCTTGAGACAATTTTGCTGTAAAGAACCTTTTTGTTGTTTTTCTGTGTTTTCTTAGTCTTCTGGTGGGGTTTAAGACACTCCTGTCGAATAAGAATACTGAAGATGCATATGCACTGTAGCAAAACTCTTGAGAAATTATCAGAGAACAGTTACTTCTGGAACATCTGTAATCAGTGTTCCTAAAATTGAGCTTTGCTCTCATTTCTAATTGGAGAATATTTGACCTGAGCAGTTCATGGTAATTTGTTCAATGCCAGGGCTAGCATTTAAAGTAAAAAGCAAACAAAGCAAAAAAAACCAACACTGCCAACGAAACCCAAACCACCAAGCCCACAAAAACCCAACTAAACAAAAACCCCTTGATTATTAAAAGCAATGCTTTAATCTCTTTAAGACAGCAATTAATGGATAATAAAGAATAGAACACTAAATGTCTGTCTTTGGAAAAAAGCTAAGCTTCCTTTGCATTGCTCATTCAAACTGAAAGAAATGTATTAGTGCTTATTTAAAGGCAAAGATCAGCTTGTTTACTAAGACTTCTTTTGTTTAGGAATTTGAAGATAACTTTGATGATGAAATAGATTTTACACCTCCAGCAGAAGATACTCCATCTGTTCAGTCTCCAGCAGAAGTGTTTACTCTTTCAGTTCCCAATATTGCTTTACCAACTCCCTCCCAGTTTCCATCTTGTACAGGTAAAATACTGGTTTTCAGTGCAAAACCAAAAGTAGCCATTTTCAGTGTCTAGAATGGAGTGTGGCTGATTATGTTTGAATTTACTGTAACAAATAACTTGCTACGAATGTCCATAAACTGAGCCAATATATTTTGTAGGGTAAAGGATAAAATGTGAAATACTGCTTCTGAGATGTTAACCTGTGGCAGGGTAAGAGAGCTTATGAGAGCAAAACTGCCTTAAAACCCCCTCTCTAGATTGCTGTCATTGTATCTTTATATGCCTAAAGGGGTTGAAGTACCCTGGCACACTTGTGACTCCTGCTCTTTAGTGATTTTCTTCATGGCTAAGTTGTCATTGGATTTTAACTACCACCCTTAAATGGAAACAAGAGGGAATCCTTTACAGCAGCAGTGCTGCTGTTCAGCTGCATCACTTTCTTCATGTCCCTGTAGACTATTTGTGCTGTAAATGTGATCTTGGTGGGACAAAGCATTACATTTCATCTCCCTGTGTGGAAGGGTTTTTGGAATGTGTTCTTAAAACACAGTTTTTGTAAAGGGAAACTTAAGCATCTTATATTGTAAGCACAATTTAGTGCTGAAATGCTTGCTCTCATATTGTGCTATTTCACATAATTTTACGTACTACTTGTGTTGCTTGGGCATTAGATGTTCAGGGAAGCTTCTAGTAAAATTCCTGTATGAATTTCAGGAAACTCAGTGTGCCTTTAACAGAAATGACAGTTGTACAAATGACTCAGTATTTTAAAGAGCTGGGAAAAATTATGAGTGAAAAATTTTGTGTCAGCTCTTCTGTGTAGCCATAATTGTTAAAGTGATACTGTCACAACAAGGGTTTTGCCAGAAGTAAGGCAATGTGCCTGAGTGCTTGGATAAAATGTGGTTGCACTGCTGTGGCCTTCACCCTGCTTAGGAGCACATTGACAGTGAAATTATACAGCTCTGGCTCTTCCAGTACCATAATACTGCTCTAAATGGGGTTTATGGAAATAAATTGTGAGCTAGAATTCTCAGACAAGAAAAGGTTTTGTTTGCCTCTCTTAGTGTTCCTAACCAATTGGGCAGCAGAGGGGTAAACACTGCTGGATCTCCTCTGTTGTGTGGGGTCTGCCATTGTTACTGCCCATTTTCTGCTGCAATCTGGGTTTTCTTTTCTGTCCTCCTCTCTAGGCTCTTATGTGAAGCATTTTTAGTTGAAAAGTCTCCTCCTTCCAGATGGTAGCTACAAGTAGGACAGTTGGGCTGAAGAATAAAGCAGTCAAACTGTTTCTCTTAAAACAGTAACTCTATATAACTATAAATGTTAAGATGTACAAACAGTGAGTTTTTTCTTGGGTTTTCTATTTTATTTACATAGGAAACTTTTTTAAGTAGGTTGTTTTCTCTACCCAGCTACAGGCTATAACACACTTTTATACTGGAAGCAGAACTTAGCCTTTTTTGCCTTCTTGCTGAATGTGTTAAAAACTTTTAAGTTCACATTTCTTCAGGACAATTGCAGTGGCTTTGTAGGGGATGTGTTCTGATATGGCTTAGAAGCTGCTCCTGAGAAAAATTCCACTTGAATGCTGTTGTCTCGAAATTACCTTCCTGATTTACATACATTTGACAAAGTTTGGGTTCTTGGGCTCAATGTGTGCACCCAGTTGGGAATAAATTTTGTAGAAGCTTGCATTATTTCCTCAGCAGTTGCTGACTTTGGCCATGTGAGTGGTTTGATACGTGTTACATTTATTTCATTGTGTGACAGATGGATCAAAGTCTCAAGTTGCACGTCAGAGTCTAAACTACATCCAGGAAATTGGAAATGGCTGGTTTGGAAAGGTGAGGAGTTATCTCTTAATATTGCTCAGATTGAGGCTTACTCCCAGCTGGCTAGGACTCTGTATTTACTTTAAAATGGTACTAAACAAAAAAAAATAGTAACATAAGAAAAATTGAAGTTGAAATTAGATACTTCCTTGCATGCATTTTTTAGCTGTAATCACAGCACTAATCAGTACTTTTTAAATTTACCTGTAGATTCTTACTGGATGCCAGTTAGACATTTCACTTAGATGGATTTGAGTTAATGCACTCCTGTTTTTACCAATTCTTTTTAGGAAAAATTTAAGTGGTCTTCACCAGCAAACATGTTTTCTGAAAGCTAATGTGTAGATCAGTTGTCAAGTTTTAAATATGGGTATTTAATTATCAAAGCTCTGTTGGTGTTTGTAAAAGAGCCAGAAAATCTTTCCTACAACATGTTTTTAGCTCTTGGTTTTTTTTGCTGGAAAACTACAAATGCTTTTTCCCCTCTGATTAAAGACACAATCTCTTTTTCAGGTTCTCCTTGGAGAGATCTACACAGGCACTAGTGTAGCAAGGGTAATAGTGAAGGAGTTAAAGGCAAGTGCAGGTCCCAAGGAGCAAGAACAGTTTTTAAGAAATGGAGAACCATATTAGTAAGTATGTTTCACAGCTTCATTCTACTGCAGATGAGTTTTGGACATTGCTTTTGTTCAGTGTTATTGCCCCTACTTGCCCTCCCATATAACTGTAATGTTTGTCTTTAAAATGTGAAATACACTCAACCCAAAGTGAGCAAAAATTGTGTTCACATAACTTAGAATGTGCTTTACCTTGCCTGGATGTGCTGTAAAAGCTTGGTCAGTGAAGAGCTTTCTCTTCTCCATGCTTTTTAATGTGCTGGCTATATTTGCATTTAGGCTTAGGTTGTTGGCAGTTGTCAGAAGAAATTTCATGCCTTCTGCTACATTGGCACAAGTGGTTTTGGAGCAATTTAGGAAAGTAACTGATCTGGCTGGGAACTAACCTGGCTAAAAAAAGGCTTCTCTTTTAGCCAGCTCTGCACCTTGGTGTAGTTTATGAACCAGTTGCATGCTTTTATTTTTGGTATGAGGGGTGGTGGGAGGATGGGTGTGACTCTCATGTGACAGTCCTGGCGTTTGTGGGTTTGAGATGCTGAGTTTTGGCTGCTGTCAGAGATACTCTTCAGCAATACAAAGGAGATGCAAAGGTCTGAATGGACTCTGTGGCTTTGGTACTTGCACCTTCTGTTCCTGCCACCCCCCTCCACTGTTATGTTTTGAGACTTCTGGTAGGGATTTCAGTGTGTTGCATTCTACTGTGATCTTCCTGGCTTTTAATTGTATTTTTTTCACTCCAGCATTCTTCAGCATCCAAATGTTCTCCAGTGTATTGGGCAATGTGTGGAAGCCATTCCTTATCTCCTAGTTTTTGAGTTCTGTGACTTGGTAAGTGCACTTACACGAGAGGCTGTGGTTGTTTTTCTGCTGGTATGAATTGTGTGTGGTATATTTACTGCCCTTTGCTCATGAAATGATTCTTCTCTCTGGGAAGTTTTTTGATTAACCAGAATTTCACAAGACTTTGTTTTGTTCATTTAGAGACACCACAATTACAATTTTTTTGGTACTCTTTTTCAATTCGTCATGTATGTTCTAAGTGCTTGTGGAATGTTCTGAAGAGGCAAATACCTGTTCTTTGATAATGGAATTACCAATCTCTTTCAATCTGCCTTCAACAGGGAGCTTGGAGGGCAGAGAGTGTCATAGAAAGGAACTTTTTATCACAGTCCAGTGTCACATGCATGCACTAACATCACATCTAAGATGATAGTTGCTGTCTGCAATCTTAATGTGATTTTATTACCGTTTATGTGAAAATGTTAATTGAGGAAAATGGAAGAATTTCTTGCCTCCTGCCTCTGCCCCCACCTCTGCAGTGCCCAGACTTTACCCATGCTGTGCAGCTTTGGGCTAAAATGCAATGGTGGGCTCACTTCTCCTATCAGTCCTGTGTATTCTTATAGCTGGAATTTTCCCTTTCAATGTCCATTCTCATCCTGATCCTTTCCCTCACTATATTATTATTTTCCCTACTTTCTTATCCTTTTATTTCCCTTCTCATGCCCCTTCTGCCCCCCCCAAACAACTGCCTTGTGCTTCCTGGGCACCAGAAGGAAAGCTGGGAACACAGTGCTGGGTGTTGCCCCTGCTTTCAGTGCCCCAGTGGTCCCTGCAATGGGAGGGGCAGTGCAGAGCCTTGCTCAGCCCCTGCATTGCTTGGACTGTACAGGGATGTTGTGAGGAAGGGGAGCACGAACACAACCTCTGAACCTCTGAACTGTGCCCAGCAGGCAGTCATGAGAGACAAAAATTTGGATCCATGGTCTAGAAAGACTTGAGTTGTTTTATTGTAGCATAACAAGTTACTAAAACTGAACAAACCCCAAAGTCCAGGTGGCTGCCTAAACATTGGCTCAGTAGCTGCTTTTAAGCTTTGTTGTGCAGATGTCACCCAAAGCTCTAGAGTTCCTTGGGAAATGTCAAGACAGAAATGAAGTCAGAAGTGCACAGATATTGCTAAGGAATAAATCTTTCAGAAATAAGACAGTTCGCATTTATAAATTTCAGCACGGTCTTGTTGTCAGTTTCAGTCCTGCAGAATTTTCCTTTAAACTCAGGTGCAAAAATCTGCTTCTGGTTGCCTCAGGCAATTAAAATGAGTTAGCATGAACTTGAGATTTTTGAGAAATATCAATTAATCTGTGACCTTGAATAACTGTATTTTTCCTTGCTGCTCTTTTGCTCAAATGTATCAGCTGTGGTAAATTAATGAGGCAGAAGTGCTGATAAAATCCTTCTTTTCCAAATTGAAGAAATGCCTGAACTTTTTAAGTGACTGATCAAAGTGAAATGTTCTGGTTTTGCTGACAATTAAAAGCTCTGTGCCTAAGGTTAACAGATAAGGTTTTATATAGTTTTTCAATGTAGAAATAAAATACTTCTTACTGATTTTTAAACCTGCAATTCAGATTGGAGTTTCTTTAAAAGGGCCCTGGAAAGAGAATTGCATTTTATAGAGTCTGTCAGATAGACATCCAAATCAGATTTAATTGCTGCCATGTTTTCAAATAGTTAGGTGATTTAATCCACCTTTAAATTTGAAGATGGAGTAGCTTTTAAAAATTGCCCTACTTTAAGTATACAGGAAAAAATAATATCCTTGTTTGATGCCTGATTATTTATGCCAGAAGTTGTCATGATCCTGCAGAGTAATCTGGAAAGGATTTTACTTAAGGGGATAAAATAGATTTTCACTTCAACTGGGGGCAGTAAGCTTGACAGTTAAAGTGGTGGTTTTACAAATTTTAGTGGAGTTAGGTAATTTCTTTGGAATGGAAAATAAATGTCTGTGCTCATTTTTCTATTCCAAGTGAACTAAAACTTGGTTTTAGAAAATTATATATTAGAGTCAGTTAAACATAACTTTCATATTGAAGTCTTGCTCATTTAAAGAGGTCTTACTTGGTAGAGCTGAGTATCTCCTAGACATGGTGGCATTTTTTTTCCATGTGCACACAAATACCCAGGAGCTGGGCAGACAGGACAATGTTCACTGGGGCAGTTTGATGCAGAGCCTGGGACAAGTGAGTAGCTCAGTGTCCCTGTACATCACAATTCTTGCTGTTGTCCAGGGCCTGGAGTGGCAGGTGGCAATGTTGGAGTAAGGGCAGAGAAGAGACAGGAAGGAAGCAATGTGAAGGAAGCAGGATGGCACCATTTGGAACAGAAGATGTTGCTAAATAGGTGTTTTTGGTAAAAAGGTTTTTAAGGAAGTGTCAGGAAGCTTTTTATCGCTGTGGTTGGAATGGCAGTTATTTGGATTTTTTAGACTCTCAGTAATTGATCTCAAAACTCCTTTTGTACTTTATTTTCCTGAAATTGGGTGAATTGGGCTGCATGGAGGTGTTTCTGAGACACACAGGAGTGATTCTTCATCAGAAAAAACATCAGGGCAGGTGGAACTTAAGGGGTTGACTAAAGGTCCCAGTGTCTGTGGTGACTTGTTCAAATGGGAAGGATGAGAAACGTGGTCCTGTTCTGCTGCCAGTGGTTTAATTCTCCTTGTGTTGTGGTGTATATCCAGCAAAGCAAATTTGTGTTAATCCCCTGTACTTGTGTGTTTAAGAATTCAATAGTTCTGAAAAAAAGATAGCAAATATGTCAGCTATGTTGGATAGGAAGTTTTAGTATCTTCAGATGTCAAGTTCTTTTGAGGGTCATTTGGCAGTATTGACCTTGTTTTACAAATTTGGCATATTAAGTAACAAAAAATGTGTCTATTCTGCTCACCAACATAGTCTGAAAGGAACAGTGGTTGTTTTAGTCACACTCCTTCAGACTCATGGCCTCTCACAGCATGTCCTCCTTTTGCTGCTTCTCTTGGATTTGTAGCCTTTTTAGGGCCAGTTGACCTTGTCTTGGCTGCTCAGGCAGCCCTGTTGGATTATCAGTTCCCAGGCTCCTTGGCACTGAAAGGTCTTGATCAGAGGCACTGGAAACTGTAGTGCAGAGAAACCAGAGCTGTCAGGGTAGCAATGCTGAGTGTCAGGCAGGCTGCCATACTTGTTTTCTTGGCCACAGAAACCCCTGCTCCATTTCTGTTACTCCTGCTACATTTGTGTTACCCAAGATTGCTGGTTGTGTGTGCAATAACTGTTTTGGTTAACATTTACTCTGTTTCATAATGGGATCCAAGTTGCTCTGTATCCCTTACTTTGCAGAGCTGGGAAAGAAGCAAGAGGGGTCAGATGCACATAAGTGATTTAAGCTGTTAAATTCCATGCTTTGCCTGTGTTAAAATTGTTTAGAAAACAGTAAATATTAAAAGAAATGCTCTAAAAGGTCTCACAGCTCCTTTCCCCATATTAGTTGCATAGTATGTCAGTGCAGTCTGCTATGAATAGTTAACTGTTCACTGTTAAACATTGCAGAACGATGCCAGGTTAAAAATAGTGGGAGCTGTCTTATTAACTTTAATATATTACTCAGCCCTGTGTGGCCAGCATTTTGTCAGCACAGCAAATCCTCTAATATATTGGCATAATTTATGAGTAAAAGGAAAATTATTCAAATGTGGAAGTTGCATGTATATTGTGAGGCTGATTTGCCTATCAAATTCTTACAGAAATTCTTTAAGTCTTGCAATTCCCTGGACAGATGAGATCAGCAGGATGCTGATTTGCCTGCAATGCTCTGTGGCTTTAGGGATGTTGCTGCTAGAGGAGGGTGCATGCTTGCAGTGATTGGTTCTTTTTTTAATTACTGCCCCTTGAAAACGTGTTCTAATCAAAAAAGAGTCTCTGCAATGAAAGCTTCATAATCAAAGAGTTCAGTGAATCTATTTCATGATTGTGGTCAATATGGATATGAGCCAAGGAGCAGATTTATCAGTGACATGTAGTTTAAAAATAAAGGGGGATTTGCCAGTTTATGACAACATGGTAGAATGTGTTCAGTGGAAGTAATTTGGTAACCTCTTCACATTTTTAAAACCATCAGTTTAAAACTATCAGTGCCTTCTGGTTAAAAAGTCACATCAGTCATTTGTTTGAGTCTTCAGATGAACCCAGTGTGGAATTTGCACAAACAAAAAGCTGCCAAAGAGTACTGACTGTAAGTGTGCCCCCAGATTCTGACTATTACAGAGAAAAATCCTATTAAAACTTAATTACAAAAATGGCTGAACTGAGAAGATGGGAAGAAAGCAAAATTTAGTTCTTCATGGTGTCCCAGGAGAGAAGTCTCCTGGATGTGAGAGTTTGCATTTGTCTTTCTGGAGTTTCAGTAGGTCCCTGTTGAAACATTCTTCAGCTTGTCCAGGTTCTTCTGAAGGGCAGTTCAGCACCTGAGTGTGACCATTGGTTCACTCCAGTTTGGTACAAGCAATGTCCTTTTAAAGCAATACCAAAAATACCTATTTTATATTTTTAACCTTGATTGTAGCCTTAATTAGACCGGAATGGGAACATAGAACCAGTGTGTTTCAAGGTGCTGGATTTAATAAAAGTTGTTTTTCCTACAAAAATATGTGCCTCCATGAATAATTTATTAAATAAGGGATGTCACACAGCACCACTGTTACTAATGCATTTAAAAATTAAAAAGTAATTCCTAGGTGCATTTCAGGTATCCTAGGAACTTAATCCACCTGAGACAAGCCCTAAGCAAGCAGTTGCTGTTTTAATGAATGACAATTTTATGGAGTTTGACTTTCTTCTGGCTCTTGCTGCCCCCTACAGTCAGCTCAGCTGGGTGTTCAGGGCTTGTGTTCCTTGGGCTCTGCCGTTTGGAACCTGCGTGTGTTACAAACGCTGTCCCTTTCCTGATTGTTTGGAACTCTGCTCTGGCAAGAGCTTCCTGGCACAAGATTTAAGAGGATAATGGACATAGAGCCCAGAATGTTATGCTGGTGAAACAAATTGTGGTATATGTCATGCAGTCTCAATACAGAAACCTCTTTGAAATATTTTGCTCCCCTTTCAGAAAGTCGATGCTTTAAATAACAAAAATACAGGACTGCTGGGTGAAAAGTAAAACTGTGAGAAGAGAAACAACAATGGCATGGGAAACTTGTTCTTTTCCCTTGTTTGGATTCTCTTACTCCATAAGTCTTCCTTTTCCTGAGTATTTGGGCAGTATTCAGTTATTTTCCTCTATTTCAAAGCTGTTCTTTTTTTTAGTAATTTGTGGAGTGCTGCTGTGGGCTCATTAATTACGTGTCTATTGCTCAGCATTGCCTGGGTTCAGTAAAAAACTGCTGCCATCATCAGAATTCTCTGACTGGAATGGGGTGTATTGCCATGCTTTTTATATAGAAAGCTCTGGTGAGCTGGCAATATCTGAAACTCTCTTCTCTAGTCTCTCCCTTCCATCCTCATACAAATTCCAGACAGCCAGCTTGGCTGATCTGGAGCACTTGAAAACTCATCCTGTTTAAAAGCAGAGGCTCAGCAAACTCTGGCTTTTTTAAATGGAAGTTATTAATGTGTGACAGGTTTGATGTGGCAGTCTGATCTAGGATGTTAATTACTAAATGATTAGATTAAAAACCCTTAAGGACAATACCATAGGCCTTAGATGACTCTTAGAAGATCCTTTATGGAGACTGGAAATTCGAGGAGCTTTATTGAGCATAAATGTGGTAAATAAATAATGTGGTCAGCTGGATCTTTATTAAAAATAAATTTCTCAGATTCAACCAACATATAAGGCTAATAAATATCTTCAACTTCTTTTACAGGGTGACCTGAAAACTTACATCTGCAATGAGCAGGAGCACATGAAAGGAGAGTCTCAGATAATGCTGCTCCAGAGAATGGCGTGCGAGATCGCCGCTGGCCTCGCTGTGATGCACAAACACAACTTTGTGCACAGGTAGGCTCCCAGAGAAACCCCACTCAGTCAAGAGCCACTCTGAAATCCATTTGGGTGTTTTCATTGACATCCATGGCTGTTGAAGACCGTTTTTGCACAAACTCCTGTCTGTGACATACCCTGAGGCACGAAGGTGTAATGCTAATGAAGGTGCTAATCGAGCTGCAGGAGTGTGGTGTGCCAGCTCCACCTGCCTGAAAGCTGATCACCTGCTCTTTGGGTTTGCAGCCCACAGAACACAACCTGCTGCCAAGCCAATCCAGATGTAGTTGTTTGATTAATTCTTGGCCAAGTCAAATTTGTTTTTCTTATTGTGGAGGGAGGGATGTTAAAATTCAGTTAGGATGAATCTTATTTTCTGTGATTTTTGATCAGATTATAGCAATTTAGAACTTCTCTTTGGTAACCTGTTGCCTTTGTTACTAAAAATGGAAAAAAAAGCCTTTCTAATGCAGTAAGGGGGAAGCTGAGTTTTGAGGGAAAATCTGACTGAAATGGACCATCACTTGCATCACCCTTTCAGCAAGTCAGGAGCTTGTGTTGGAGCTTATCAATGCACATCTTGCTGCTGAAGGAAAGCAGAGACCTCTAGCTCAGGGAGATATGAGCTCTCAAACCTGAGTCTTAAAAGGTACAGGTGTAAAACAGCAGAAAACCCTGAAAAAACCTCAAAGCCTGGATACAGCTGGTGGCTGATGAACAGAGCTATTCTTTTAACCCATTTAACAATTTCAGATGA
Organism: Lanius collurio; assembly: GCA_020086605.1. Lineage (NCBI taxonomy): Eukaryota > Metazoa > Chordata > Aves > Passeriformes > Laniidae > Lanius > Lanius collurio. Next base: position 11,285,983 of record JACBWW010000025.1, on the reverse strand, counting down.
CTTGAAGGTAATACCAGTTGTATCTGTCTGAGAGATCAGTTTCTTGTCTTGCAGCTGCATGGCTCTGTAGGTATTAAATTTAACAGTACATTTTCAGTGAAATACAGATAAAATTGGTAAATAATTATTCTGTGGATCTGCAGGATTCTCATTGTAATGTTTACTTCTAGCAACACTATCCTGATGCTGTCAGAGTAAGTGGTAAAGCTCCAGCATCAGTGATTTTGTTGTTAGTGGTAAATTCAAGCAGCCAACAATTTTTCTCTTCCAGGATATTTATTTAAATAGTGTAAAACAATTTGGCAAGCTCTGGGACATACTTGAAGGTTATAGATGTGTTTCTGACCTGTGTAGTTTTGGAAAGGAAAACATCATCATCTTTCTTTGTAGCAGGCAAGCTATGGCTTTCAGACAATTCGTGCTTCAGAGACTTTTTTTTAAGCCAAGAGAAGCAAAGGTAGAGTTCTTTCAGGGCATTTAATTGCCTGGTCCCCTTCTGTGAAACTGAGAAGTGAAATATTTGAGCAATTAGTCTACTGAGCTCTTTGCTGTTCCAGCTTCATTAAACTTGCATAAATTTCTGAGTTTGCATGATGGGTTTCCTAAAACTGCTTCTTGGTATTATTACAGCAGCACTGCTGGTTCATGAGTATTTGTGGTCTGGTTTATGGTAGAAACTGGAAGCAAATTCTGTGTCTTTTCAAGAGTTTTGTGATTTGTTTAGTAGAGGACTTCTGTGAAATAATTTTTCCATGGGTCTTTTCCAAAGACTATCTGTAGTTCTGGTTCATGTGTAATGTATGAGTTTGTTGCTTAAGGAACTTTACTGTAGATGTGAGATATTACTGGTTGCTTGGTATCATATTGTGAATTAATATTTAAACTCAATCTGAATTGCTGATAGGTTTTGCTTATGACAATTAAAATGCAAGCCATGCAATGACAGGTGTGAAGAGGGGTGACATCACTGTAGCATGTGAACAGCCCACATAATCTCCATGAGAGGATTATGAGCAGAATGAAATAACTGCATGTAAATGCTGTGTGTAGTCTGAGTGCTTAGGAGTCTGCACCACTGCTCTGGAGAAGTGCCTGCAGCTTGACCTTTTTTATACAGGACAGCATAATAGTTCAGAGTTTTTGTATGAAATCTTTAAATGTGCTTGCCTGTCACTGTGTTTAGTTTTCTTTGGATTCCAGAATGCAGTGTCTGCTTGGTTCTGTGGCTCCAAACTGATTCTCTTTTGAAGCAGTGGGAGTGCCCGAGGGAAATCAGACTTCTGGCCACACAACAAATCTTGTCCAATAAGTTATCTCTAAGGAGAAACCCTGTCAGTGTTTTTTTTTTCTGGAAGTGATGAGTGTTTGTATAGAACTGTAGTGTCCAAATGTATTCCAGTGAGATACAGAATCAATTGTTGGCATGTGTAGATTCTAAAAATTAGTAAAAATTTAAGCAACAAGAAAACTCTTAATATTTGGTTTAGATCACAACTGCACTTTAGAGATCAATCTCCCCAGTTCCTTTGCCTGGGTTTGCACTGCATATGAATTGGTCTTTTGGAGTGCATGGAGTGGTTTAATTTCCTCTGAAGAGAATCAAGAAGGCAGCTCCAGGAGCACACCTTTCTTGCACCCAGCTTACCTCAGCCTTCAGTAGGATTTAGGTCTATGGGATGAGCCTACAGCTCATGCACACAGGATTGCTGAAGTGTATCTAGAGTGGATGCTGACTCATTAGCACTGTTTTGTGTTACTGATGTGCTCCTGTTACTTGCAGCTCTGACCTGTAACTGTGCATAAGTCCTTGATTTTTAGGTTCTAAGTTTTTAAAAAATAGTATTCTTGGTTTTTCATTTGATACTTCAAACTGTGACCTGACTGTTCTAAGAACTGTCACTTCTACTAACCCATTTGTCTTAATTTGCATTGAGTTTTGTCTCACTCCTGGTTTGTCTCACTGTTTATTTGTTTGCATTTTCAGTGACTTGGCCTTACGGAATTGCTTCCTTACATCCGATTTAAATGTCAAAGTAGGAGATTATGGTATAGGATTCAGCAGGTATAAGGTAAGTTAATCTTCTCATGGACCACTTTTTTAAAGGATTCAGGGCTCAAGGTTACAACAAGCATGCCTGAAAGTTGTAAACTGATACTAGATCGTCCTTTATTTGAATAATGAACTTTTGAGTGTTACTGGCAAATAACTGCAGCAAGTTCATGTACCAAAATAGATGGTCTTTCTAGAGGTAAGTAGAGTTTATGCTTCTGGAAGCTTCTGGTAAATGTCTATTTGGTCCTATTCACAGTAGTCCTAGAATATGAACAAATTTATTTTAAGGACACATTTGAAAGAAAGGTTCAAATTTCTTAAGGAAAATATTTAAAATATTAAAGTATATCAAGAAAGAGACAAATTAAAGACATTAATTAAAACATTTTGTAAGTACCAAACCTTAAACAAGAAATTTGCATTCAAGTTTCTGCTATGCAGTGACCAGTGAATGACTTTCCTTCATAGCTTTATTCTCTGCTACTTGGGGAAAATGGGATTATTTTTTTTAATTTTAATTTTTTGCATAAGCATCACATAAAAACATATTAAGGAAAGGACTATCACTGTCTGGAAGTTGATCCAATGCATGTTCAGCCTTTTGCTGATTTATTTTTTCATTTTAATCAATAATTCAGGAAGATTATATTGAGACAGATGAGAAGAAGCTTGTTCCTCTACGTTGGACTGCACCTGAGCTAGTAACAAGTTTTCAAGACAGACTGTTATCAGCAGAGCAAAATAAGTACAGTAACATATGGTATGTAGAAGCCTTTAAAATGATTTCAATGAGAGATTTGTGAACATAGTTTTGAATGTTACATGAAAGAGTAAATAATATTTAAATTGGCTTGATGCATCAGATGTACAGTAGGTTAATCTCTGTATACCTGACACTATATCCTGCTTTGGAAAGATGCTTAGATATCTGTGGAGAGAAAGTTGGAGCAAACAAAAATGTTTGGCAGGATAATAGGTGTTTATACTAATAAAAATACCTTCAGATTTTTATGAAGGAAAGAAATGGTAAATGAATTTTCCAAGAATAAGTAGCTGTGGGTGACATAAAAAGTTGATCCCACTAGAACTTGATTAAGTTCAGTTGGTGGAACAGTGGCATTTTAATTAAAATGCTGCATTCTTGCTGCAGCATTTGAGAGCAATTAACTGGTGGTTTGTGTTGCCAAAGAGCTGATAGACAATGGCTGGTGAAACTCTTGAAGATGAACGTTTTTGAAATTGCCAAGTTCCACTTCAGTTCTCAAGCCCCAAGGAATTTGGATAATGGAAATGGCAGATTAGGCTAACATTTCTGAAAACATTGTAGTTAATTCCTGGTTTTATATTCTAAGGTTATTAAATAGTAAACTAGGCTTTGGTGTTTTAAAAGTAGGGTTGCAGAAAGCAGGTGGGATAGATAGAAATTATGTAAAAACTTTGGCTTCCATCCCCCAAGGAGGCTTCCTCAGCTCATAGTGTTCATCTGGACTATGAGCAGCCAGGGTCTGAAGCTTTCCAGGCTGTATTTTAGTGCCTCTTAGGCAGAGCTGCTTTGAGTAGGTTTGGACTAGATGATTCCAGACACCCCTTCCAATCTAAATTGTTCTATGTGCAGAGTCAGTTACTTTGCATTTTGAGCACGGAAAGATTCCCTGAAGATTAGCATTGCCTGTAATCACTGAAAATGCCATTAATGTTGGATATGGGGCAGCTGCAGCACTGAGCAGAGGCAGCTTCTGACCACTGCAGCTTGAAAATAAGGAATTCTATGAACACTAGAACAAGGATGAGTTTTCTAGCAGTTTGACTGATAACTGCAATTTCTCATGAAGGCTTTTTTCTTCTGTTGAATGAACCATAAGGTTTATTAATCTCGTTTCTATACACTGTAACAATATTTTTTATTTCAAAACTGTTGAAAAGAAATTATTTTATCATATGTGTGATTTTTTTTCATGATCAAATGATTTGAGACCTTCTATATTTTGTTGCCTTCATTGTTGTTGCCTTCAAGCAATTTTACTCTTCAGGCTGTTAGCATTCTGTCAAAATGAGTTAACAAGTTCTGAAGTTATTCTAGAGACAATAGGGAGTGGTATTTATTTCTTCTTGCCTGTTATGATTTGCATATCCTTCCTTTCTTAGAAAAGCAACTCCAGGATAGTTCTGAGAGTGCCCAGTCATGTGCTGCTCTTTTCCAGGTCGCTGGGTGTGACTTTATGGGAGCTGTTTGAGAATGGTGCTCGGCCTTACTCGGACTTCTCTGACAGGGAAGTGCTGACCCATGTCATCAAGGAGAAGCAGGTTAAACCCTTCAAGCCACGTCTGGAGCAGCCATACTCTGATAGATGGTAAACTTTCAATATTTCTGTTTATTCTTAAAGCTGCTGAAGAAGTTTCTCAGTGATTCAGTTCTCTTAAATACATTGAAATTGCTAGTGGGAAATGTGCTTCCAGCAAAGAAATTCTAGATAAAGGGAGTAAAAGGACTTGCTATAGATGGAAGCTCCTGCCAGTGACATTGGTACTCTGAGGAATTCTATAAATTCCTTTTCAGTGTGAAACCTATTGAAATGTGTTTTTATTTGTATAGGTATGAGGTTCTGCAGTTCTGTTGGCTGCCTCCAGAGAAGAGGCCGACGGCAGAAGAAGTGCACAGACTTTTAACTTACCTCCGCATGCAAAGCCAAAGGGACTCAGAGATTGATTTTGAACAGCAGTGGAATGCTCTGAAACCAAACACCTCAAATAGAGAAGCAAGTAATTCTGCATTCCCAATCTTGGATCACTTCACAGGAGATAGACTTGGCCATGAGCTGGAGGAAGTTCTGACTGTAACTGAAACAAGCCATGGTCTGAGCTTTGAATACATCTGGGAGGCAGCTAAACATGATCACTTTGATGAATGTGGTCATGTGAATCCTGATGAAGCCATGACCTACACAAGTATTTTCTATCCAGTGGAGGTTTTTGAGAGGTCGCTGTCTGAGCAAGGACCAGGAGCACAGGATGGAAGTGGTCAAGAGGCATCACTGGCTGTCCCTGGGGTGTTACCTGTGTTTGATGCACACAAACTTTCTGTTGGAAATGACTACTATATCCAGTTAGAGGAAAAAGGAAGTGGCTGCAGCATGAATTTTGATAACCAATCAGTTGTATTAACAACAGAAGTTGATCATCAAGAAGCTGTACAAGAAAAAAGTTCTCATTTCACGGTTCTCAGGGATCTTGATGTTGAAGAATCTAGTACCGATGGGGACTTCTTCCACTACAATACAGATCCTAAAGAGGAATTTTTGCCTGCTACTAGTAGTCCAGAAAGTCCTTTTCAGAGTATATTTAATGACATTGATAGATCAGAAGAATTGACAAACAGAAATATACTCGGGTTGGCTGAAACAAATGATTCTCCTAAAGACTTTAAACCAGCTGTTTTGAACTCAAACACAGATGCTAGAAAGGCAGTGGGCTGTTCTGGGAAGGAGCATTCTAGTCATGCTTCTGAAAATGAAACAGTTTCCTTATGTGAAAATATCTCTAACCAGTCAGACCTGGTAACTTTAGAAGAACTTTCTGATAACTTCTTATTTCTTCAAGAGAAAAACTTATTGACAGGATTATTGCCTAAAAAAAACAGTAGTGATTTTGGGCAAAACTCAGATGATGTTCTAAAAAGTATATTAGAAACCTCAAAAAGAAACTCTGTAGAGCCTGAGACTGTGCTGGCTGAAAATGCACAGGTGTTTTCTTTAATACATGAAGGTCTTAGAACAGTGAAAGATGAAAATTTTAACCCAGTGACAATGAATAAAGATCCCAGTTCTCAGTCCCAGACTGCTGTAGAGATGCAGGCATCCTCTAGTCCACCCACAGCACATAAGTCATGTGATAAATGTGCAAATCTTCCTATTTTGAGGGATGAGGGGAAACTTCTAAATGTAGAAGTGAATGAAGTCATGTCCTGTAACACCGATGTTCTCTGTCAAGAAGAGCTATCTTATAATGCCAAAAATAATAATGTTGGAAATAGTCCATATTACAGTGTTGCTATTGAAACAGATGAGTGTGATGCACAGATGAAACAGGGAAAGCTTTTCACATGTGATGAAATAACTTTTAATAGAGAAAAATGTAGTGATCAGGAAGACAGGAAAAGAAACTTGCAAGATAGTTCTCCTGTGTTAAAAAAAAATGAATGTTTATTGGAGGAAATACAAGAAACATCAAATCATTTTGAGACCTGTAAGGATGTTCCAGAACAGGTGACCTTAATTTCTGTTGCTGCTTCAGACTGTACAAGTCAGGATAGTCTTTTGGAAGACAGCCCTTCTCCTATACAAACTGTAGAACAAGCCTTAGAGACACCTGATTCTTTGGATTCTTTAGATGTAAATGAGGTTTTAGAATCTTTACAGGCTCAAAGTCCTCAGAAACTTTTGCCACCAGATAAACCTGCTGACAGTGGCTATGAAACAGAAAACCTGGAATCTCCAGAATGGACTTCCCATGTCCCTGTTGAGGATGCTTCCAGTGTGGATACTGCTCTGTGTGTTGTGAGTGAGAACAGTGTCAGTGCTTTGCCTTCTAATCCAGTCATCATTGTGTCAGAAGCAGCAGCTTGTTTGGATGCAGTGAACAGCAATTTTGAAATAACCCCAGTGGTTTTTCTGAGTGGAAGTCAAAACTCATACAGAGACTCTGCCTATTTCTCTGATAATGATTCTGAGCCAGATAAAAAGCCAGAAGAGTCTGTAAATCTGTCCAGAGAGACTGTGTGTGTTGTTTCCTCCAACAGAGAGAATCACACTGAAGAGGTTTATGGTTTTGAAGAGAGACAGCAAACGTGTGATGGGAGGAATTTCCAGGATGATGATAATCAAAACAGAAAACTAGAACTAAACCACAATTTAGAGATCCAAGAAATGGATGAAAGGATGCAGGAGTGTCCTGATGAGTGGGCTGAGGCAACTCTGTCTTCCCTGGAAATAGTGATGGAAGGTAACCTGAGGGATGAAATAAAACTATCTGAGACTTCTCATAAAAGTGTCTCTTGTGTTGGCACTAACACTTCAGAGCTTCTTTCACACAGAGACTTAAAGCCTGTGCACAACATGGCTTTAGATCTGAGTAACAGTGAGAAGTCCTTCTATCACATGGAAGGACAAAAACTGAAAGAGCCAGATATTGAAGGAAAATACCTCGGCAAACTCAGCGTGTCTGGAATGCTGGATTTAGAAGATGGTGATGATGCAGATGAGGAAGATGAAAACAGTGATTCTGAGGATGACATGAGGACTTTTCATATGCATAGTCTGAGTTCTGACAGTGAAGATGAAACTGTTCATCAAGTACCTGAGATAATTACTGACAAGGATGATGGAAAGCACTTGAGAAGCTTGTTGAAACTTCCAAAACCTCTTAATGAAAGGCAATCTGAACTTTGGAAAGATGAGAAAAAGGCTGTAACATTCTTTGATGATGTGACAGTCTATCTGTTTGATCAGGTACCCATTTTTTTTATTACTAAGTAAAGTTTTTGTTGGCTTGCTATTTTTGTTTTTGTTTAAACAAGGAGTAATTGAATAAATTGCTTAATATGTGGGAAAACCTTTTTACAAGAGTACCTTTCTTGTTTCGGCAGGGTTAAAGCTTGTTTGTGATGTGAGTTATTTTGTCTTTGTGTATTAAGGCTATACAGGAGTACATATATGTAAAAGAATGATATTTATATGTAAAGAAAAAAGAACTTTTTGACTTGGGTAGGTGCAGTTTTGTGCTGCTGGCAGAATAGCAGCACTAATCTGAAGTGAAGGAGGATTTTGCTTTGGTTGTCAAATCCTGAGTCTCCTTTGCTGCTGGACCCTTGACTGCATGTGCTGAATGCAACATGGTTTTTAGTTAGGTTTTTGTGCTGTTTATAAGATATATTTAATTTGAATATGTGAGACAGCGTTGCTATGGACAAGATTTAATTACTTTGTTTTGACAGAATATTGTTGTAACTTTCTAGAAGCAGTGTATCTGTTTAATGTGTTTGAAGACTTTAAGATGCCTTTATAAGAGAAAGGAAGAAGGCAAAAAAAGCCAATAATTTACCAAAAAAACCCCTAAAACTCAAACTAAAACCTAACTCTGAATTGTGTGTTAGTTAGCACTAAATGTAACTAAGATCATAAAGATGAGAACAGTATTTAGATGGTAATGCTAATTTTTGTTACTCCAGTGGGATTCTTGTTCAGTGAAATACTGATAGGCTTATAAAATTCAAGGTTACTTTTGTTTCCCTATCAATGTTATCAATTTTTAACTTCTGTAACTGGATACAGAGGGGACTGTATTTTGGCATTATGGTGACTAAACTAGTCCAGTGAGTTTAAAAGAACAGTCACATTGTCAAGCTTTGGAAATGTTGCTTATGATGACGCACATAAATATTAGAGTTAACTGTCTTTTGGAATAGAAAACATAGGTGATTTATTTGTGTTTAGGCAGCCTGCAGAATAGTGATCCTTTTGTCAGAGGGGAAAGAAAAAATCAGCTGTGTATAAACTGTTCTTAGTTGTTGAACTCTTTACTTTTTATTGCAATGACTGATAAAACGTAGGCCACTTCCAATAGCGGCTGTACAAAGTGTGTGTTGTTATCCTGAACATGATTAGGGGATTTAAAAAAAAAAAAAAAAGTTGGGAGATGGGATAAGGCTTTATTAAAGAGGAAAAGAAACCCTTACCCATGTTAAGATATGGGAACTGTTTTCAATTGGAAGATATTTTAGCTTTGTTCCTAGAAATATGAAACCATTTTTTATTTTAAATAATATTTAAATAGTAATTTCCTGCGTGCATTTTAGCATAGATTTGGTGCAGCTTTCTTTAGAAGTACATGCCTGTGCTTAATCTGTAACTCAAAATCTTCTGGTGTAGTTGTAACAGTTTACAGACCTTTTAATTCCACATTTGACTTGATGACTGGATGGGGGACTGTATTTGTGGGTGCTGGCATCTGAAGGCATTGTGTGTAAAAAGAGTTAAACAAGTGACTTTGTTTGCCTTAGGAAACACCAACGAAGGAGCTGGGAAGCCGTGGGATAGACGTGAACGGGGAAGGTGCTGGCAGCTCTCCTGTTCCATCTTCCAGTCCTGGTTACTTAAACAGATTTGCAAATTCAGAAAGCTCTACAGATGAAGAAGGTGCTTGAATGTATTTATACACAGCAGAGGCCAAGACAGTTTTATGCACACCTTTGATGAGAAGTTATATGTGATCTGTAAATTCACTGGAGCCCGTTGGCTTCAGTGTTGCATCCCAAGCAGACACTGTCTCTGGGCTCAGATTCCTTTGTTCCTGAGGAGCAAAGCTGGGATGTGATACCTTTGTTTGTATATTGATGTGTCCAGGGTATCCTGAAAGGCAACCAAACTGTGCAGATCTTTGTGCCTCCCTGGGCTAGAACCCTGCCCAGGGCTACAGGTTTTGTTTGGGGTTAATGCAATCTAGTCTAGCTCTGGGTGACCTTACATGACATTAATGTAATGCTGCTTTTTTTCTTTTTTTTTCTTTTTCTTTTTTTTTTTTCTCCCCAAGGTGGGGGTTTTGAGTGGGACGATGACTTCTCTTCTCCAGAGCCATCCTTTCTATCCAAGGCAGCTAACAGTCTCATTGGTTCTAAACCACCCCTTCAGCCATCCAAGTACTTCTCTCCACCTCCACCTTCCCGGACTCTTGATCAGAACTGGTCACATTCATCCCCTTATTCCAGATTCTCCATCTCTCCTGCAAACATGGCAAGCTTTTCTCTTACACATCTTACAGATTCAGATATAGAGCAAGGAGGTAAGTGATTCAGTTATAATAATTACTTTAAGGATACAAATGAAAACTTATGTAAAGATAAAACTAGCAGATATAACCAGTCTTGTTCTATTTTAAATACCAAATATAGAAGTACATTTTTAAAACCATAAAAGTTTGACTGGTCTTTGTTTCACTAAGACAGTTTTCCATGGAGATTGAGATTATTTGCATCCAAGTTGGTACAAAATTGTGATTGAGCAGCCTGTGGAACGTTTACAGGACAAGTTCTTCTGTTACAAGTCCTAGTGCTGTATGTGTGTAAATGAAACCTCTGCAGTGCTGAAGCACTGCTGTTACACCTGCCCCACTATGGCAGTTACTAATTCTGGTTATTGCCCTGTCTTAAGTCTCAATTGTGTTTTCATTGCACAGGATGAGGATGCCAGGAACGTAATGTTTCTGCCATTATTGTGTAAGCTTATTTTACAGTTTAGTTTCTTTTCATACTGCTTTTTAGACAGTGCATTCTGTACATTCTGTCCAGAATTGCAGCATGCTTTCTAGAGCTGTGAATAGGATAGCTTTTGTTAGGAGAGCCAAACAAGCCATTCAGAGCAATATTGAGTACTAGAAGTATTTATTAACAGGCCTTCTTGTCAGTAACAAAAAGCTTTTTTAACCTTTGATACATTTTTGAGGGTTAAGAGAAGCAAAAATAAGCAGACTCGAATCAGTTTGGCATGTTATTAATCTCGATAACATACTGCATAATTAAAAATAAATATTACTGATTGCAGAGTCTTGCTAATGGTCGATGTCTACAAATATGTAATCAGTGTTATATGGAATTGTATTGTTCTTGTGTTGTGCTTATTGATTAGATAGAGTTTGCTGCTTAGTAACTGACAGATAAGAGAGAATATTTTGGAGATCCTACATGGCCTTGTGTGTCCTAAGAAGTGACATTGAACTGTGTGATTGAAGCAGATGTCTATGAATAAATGAACCAAATGTTTACAGTAGTTAAAAGTGTAGGGAAAAATTAACCAAAACTTAAAAGTGCAAAACAGCAGAATGCCAAGTTCTAGCAAGAGTCTTACAAAGAAGTGAGGGTTGTACAGAAGAATCTCACTGTATCTTTTGACCTTTCCTCTACTAATAGGAAGCAGTGAAGATGGAGAAAAAGATTAAATCAATTCAAACTTGCTTGGACTCCATACATAAAACACACAGGCTTTGTGTTTGAAACTTCTTTATCTAAACTCTGGATCCTCCTGGAGTAATACAGGTAATCAAGAAGTACTGAGAAATGAAAGTGAACACTGAAAGCAATGTTAAATCAGGACATTAATTTGAATGTGTATTTAACTTTGTAATGTATTTTTAAATCAGTGCAATTTTGCTTTTCATTGAAAGACGATTCTGCCGCTGTTTTCAAGTACTTGAAGTATTTTTCAGATAACTTAAACAAGTAAAGCAATTACACTACAGTCTGGTTTATGTATGAGATTGTATAATATTCTTTTTATATTTTTCCATGTAGTTCATTATCTATTTGAACATACACCTGTTGTAGAATTGTGTATAACTGTCCTGTGCAACAGGTGGCTGTGTTGATGGAACTGTATGAATGATAGTTGATCAGTAGTGAGCCATATTTATTCAAAAAGATTTCACTACATATTACTTTGCTTATTACAATTGCACTATGGATTATTCTTCCTTTATTTCCTGATGATGTACAGAATCAAAATCTTAAATCTTTCAAGGAAAATAAGACAAGTTGAATTGGCCCAGTTATCCAGTTTAATTTGTCCTTTTTGTAGCCTTTGCTATGCACGGTACTTGTAAAACGTACATAACTTCTGAGTATCATGTTAGACTTGCTGAAATCTTATATTCAGTACCATTTCTAAAATGATAATGGTTATAGAATGGTTGTTAGTGTTCATGTTTTATAGGAAACTGGAAAAGAATATATGATATACTCTGGAATTTTTAGATGAAAGAGATAATGTCTCTTAATTCCTACATATGATCCTACTGACTGCTTAAACTGTAATAGCATCTGAATATATCACAGCTAAGGGCCTTCCAGTTTTTACTACAATTTCTGCCTTGGAGAAAGAAGAGGAAAAATTGGCTGTACAAAACTCTGGAATTTATGAATCTTATAAAAAGACTAATTTCAATAGACTGGGTTTGGGTGCACTTGGCCCTTCAGTTGTACATTCTGTGAATTTTGAAGCTCACTCTCTGCTGCCTGCAGATCGGGGCTCTGTTCAGAGGCCTGTGGTAAATCTACCTCTCGGTGATGTTATGATAATTAAGATTCTGATTAGTGGTTAATGCCCAGTTTTGCACCTGTTACGGGCCCAGATCCATTTTAAGATGTCTGCAGAGCTCCATGGTGCATCCTGAACAAAGGATGCAGTACAATAGGTTTGCTCTGAAGCCTGTAGGGAAGGGAAGACAGTGTGGGGGCTTAACCTTCCTGCTCTACCATGCATTTAGCTGAGTTAATCCTTTAAACTGCTTGGAGAAAGATATCCTTAGTTATTACTCCAAACTGAGTTCAGTTGAGAAACAAATCCCTGACTTATTGGAATGCCTTATGCAGTTTCAGATCTGTAGGAAACACTGATAGGAGCATTTTACCTGGCTTTGTATTTGTTTACTTGTACTAAGATACAAATGTACTGAGATAAAAAATATTTTGCATTTTAGTGGCTATTTTGGCAGGGCTTGAGATAATGGTGGTCCAAGTGCTCTGTGTCCAGATCCAGTCACCAGAGAATTTTCATTATATGAAAATGCAAGGACTAGATATTTTCAGATGTGTGGTTTTTTGGTTTTTTTTGTTTTTTTTTTTGTTTTTTTTTTAATGCATACCTCTGTGTTAATTTTGATTTTTAAGTATGTTTTAAAAATGACAGGAATCTGTTAACTACTTTTTTTCCAACATTATTTAGCCCTTAAACCAGAATGGCTTCCATACTGATTACTGATTAAAAGGGAATGATTTAGTTATCATGTTGTTTGAAGTTGCCAATGAATTGTTGAGGTATCTTTTTCTGATGAGGCACTCAGGTTCGGAGTTAGTCAGAACTGTTCTTCAGTATGAAGTGAGGAACTGAATTTTTCTAAGGACCTTTCCCAAAACATTATTTAGAAGGCAAAGTCAAGTAGTTCTTAATACAGGCTTGCAGTATATGCTGTAGAGGATTTAAGGAAGCTGTGTGCTACTGAAAATATTTTAAAATGCTGGTAATAGACTTTGTGCACAAATTATTGCCTAGAAATTCCATAGCTCCAACATTAAACTCCTGGATACAGCTAGATTTAGGGTATCTCATCTGTATTTAATTCTCACCATAGTAAGAATGAAACTCTATAATGGTCTGCAAAGAACATGTGGGCTTGTCTGCCTTGCGTGGTGAAAAACCTGTCAGACCTGGAGTTCAGCCTTAATTTTGAATCATTTGATTTAAAAAATAGTCCTGGGTTAAATAAAAGCTTATGCTCCAGAATGTTGTAATTTGGTTGTGCATTTTGTTTCTTGTAATTCTGGAAAATCAGATGTTTATCTTACACGTCAGGAATTTCCGTTGCTTGATGGAAATTGAAGATTTTTATTCTTTACCCGGGTTTAAAGAAAATCTTACACAGGAAGTGAAAGTTTACTCCTTTGTCCAAATGGACTCGTTGCTATTGAATTGCCAAAGGAGCATTTTTTTTCCAAAACTAGATGTGTATGATATTAAGTAAGGTTATGTCCTTTTTAGATGTACAACGAAGAGAAAGAAGTATTTAAAGTTAACTCGCATCACTTAAACATGAACTTTAATTTCAGTAATCCAATAGGCTGGATTGCAATAATATAAATTGTCTTTTGGGGTAAAAAATTATACTTAATGATCAGATCAACTACTAGCAATACTTAAATATCTGCCTGGCAGTCAAGTGGCACAATGAAGATGAATCAATAATTCCAATGTGTTACATTATAATGAGGGGATTTGTTCCAAATCATTCATTACACTCTATGTAATTTCTTGCACTAGCTACTTAAGCCTGGTCTCTGTTTTAGAAGTACATGTATCTATTTTCAATGGTTTATTATGAGGACTGGTTACAGCTTAATTCCTTCTCTAGTAGAATACCTGAATTGTTTGAATACTGAAGGCATTATCTCAATTTGGCTACTAAAGGTATCTAAAAGATCTGATTTTTCCCACCTAAAGAAGAATGTTTAAGCATTAGGATCTGTAGTGAGAAGCCAAGAGAGCGACAAGAGTGTCCAGTTTCATTGGGAACACCTGCACTCTCCCAAATCCCCCAGCTGCACACACACTGTGTATAACTGCATTTATGGAAATTGCTATTTTCCTGAAAATGAGGAGATATGGTTTTTTTTCATATCCTTGTTGATGCACTAATGAAAGCCATTTAAGCCTCATTCTTTTTATCAGTATTTTTAGCAGATTTTTATGTAATACTCAATCTTTCATGAGGAGGCTGGTTGGTAGAAAGACTTTTTTTTACAATTAAGCACTATCCTAAAATGTCAGCATTGTCAGGTGTCAGTGACTTGGCTATTTGTGTTGGAGTTGGTGAAAGGTGGAATCCAAGTACATTAGCCTTATAAGAAATAGCCTTAAATAAGAATGGAGTGTACAAAATTACTTCAGCTTTAAGTCATACACAAATATCCTTGTATGTTAATGGGTTTGGTACAAAATGGGAAGAAGTCTAGAGGAGAGTCAAACATCATATAAACTTATTGAAAATAAGTATTTGTAATACCAGCAGCCTGTTTTTCAGAAACTTGAATATGACTTACAGTTAGTTTTGTTTATGAAATTGTTTGAACTTGCACAGATGTAGGTGTAACTTAAATGATAAATGGTACTGATGTGTGTGTATATATAATGTTTAATTCTATTTGTAAATGAGAAACTATGTAACAAAATCATAGGTATGAGGTTTTCCTATTGTAATTTAATACAGGTATGAGGTTTATGGCAATATATCATAGTTAATGAAATTTCAGGTCAAAATGTCTTTAAATTGTGTACATTTTTAAATTGTAATTTCTACTGTATATTGATTATCATGCATAGTGTGATTCAAGAAACTGCTTGTAATTTAAAAATATTTAATATTAAAAATAAAATACAGTTATATATTTATAATCTCTTTGTTTCTTTGTTCATTTTTAAACAGATGCCAGCAGTGTAGTTCCAGTGTAAGATATATTTATTAGTGTCCTGAGGTTGAGAAAGTTCCAAAAGCTCAAAGCCACAGTCCCAGCAGATGAGTCCATGCTAAATAGTGTAGTCACCTTTCATTTCTTCCAGTATCATCACCCTTGGGAAAATTTCAGGTAAAGTGTGTACACAGTCAGTAGAGAAGCATTAATTAAAACAGAAACAGTATAATTCTGAATATTGAATATTGCTTTTAATCCTAGAAATAAAGATCTCTAGGAAGAATGGGGATTTGAAATTTATAAATTCAGAAAACAGGTTAATGATGTTTTCTTGGCGTTCATTGAATTTCTTTCTAGAAGACTTTTGCTTGGGTTTTTTCAATCTAAGTGCATGTGCTGAATGGACCAAAATCAGCAGGTAAATAAATGTAGTACTGGTGTGCAGAGGGAGCTCCTTCGATGAGATGCTGAGGCTGTTGTGGGCTGGGCACTTGGTGGGGCAGGAGGAGAGCGCTGATTTCCCTGGGAGGGGTGGGGGGGCCCAGGGCAGCCTGGCACGATGGATGGAGGCTCCTGGGGAAGCCCCCTCCTCACATCGCAGCTGTTGGGTGCTGGCACCTGTTGGGACCTGGGAATGAGAAACTGATATCAAGATGACTTAACTTCATTAGGTAAAATATAACCACTGGGCTGAAATTTGACCAAGGCAGTGGTCATTAATGAGAACAGATGTAAAAGATCCCATGGCACTAAATTGGTCACCTTATATAGAACTTATTATCAAAGAATTCGAGAGCTGGGAATCTTTATGAGCAGCAAGTTCCCAAAGGGATGACAGTGCTGTGTGTGGGTCTGTGCTGTGACAACTCGCAGAACAGAGCTGAGACACGCTTTGTGCCGACCCCTGCCAGAGCTGTGCCTGCCTCGGTGTCGGTGACACCCACGCTGCTGCAGCGCTGCCGAGTGCTGCCTGCCCGAGTCCCCCTGAACACGGGCGGGAGCCTTGAGCAGGGCGCTGTGGCCGTGCCCAGCCCTCTGGGGGTGCGCGGGGTGCCCGCCCGGCCCCGGTGCCCGCGGAGGGAGCGGAGCGCCCGCCCGCCCGCCGGGCCCGCCCCCGCCGCTAAAGCGACGTGTCCGGGGCAGCGCCGGCACCTGCGGCAGCCTCTGCCTGCGGGCTCGGGGCAGCGCCTGCCCGGGGCTCCTCGGGCCGGGGCCTGGGCCCCTCGCAGGCTTCTGCTGACAGACCCAGGCTCGGTCAAAGGACACCAAGGACACGCAGCGTTCCCTCCCTGTTACCCCCACAGCCCCTGCTGCTGTTCCTGGCTTCCCCTGGGCTCTGCCGCGTTGCCCCTTGGGCCCCAGGCACCTTCTCAGCAGCTGGTAGAGTGGTAAGTCACAGAGGAGGGATGCCAGCCCTGGTAGATGGCTGCAGAGGGTGTTAAATGTGTTGGTATTTGGCTGCTCTCTCTTTGGGTTTTTTTGACCACTCCAGTCTTGCTGCTGATCTCCCCCTGAATTTGTTTGCTCCTTGCACACTCACAGCATCTCCCCGGGGTTCCCAGCAGCTGAGCTGGGGCTCAGTAAGGTTGCTTCTCCAGGTAACAGCAGTGGCAGTCTGAAAGAAAACCTCTGCCAGCTCTGCACCTTGTTATCCCATAATATCCCATTTGCTTTTGCCTAGCCTGCAGTTTTTCAGACTACTTTGATCTCACAGTTTGCTGAAGCTTCCTTTCTCTTGGATCTTCTTCTAGCTCTCCCTCCTGGCTGTCTCCATGAACCCCCTCTTCACCACATCCTGTGGGCTGTTTTCTTCCAAACAGCAGCTCTGCCCAGCAGTGCTTCCTGTGCTTGGGCAGGGAAGCTCCCTCTGTGCTGTCCTGTAGCTGTCCCTTTTCTGCCAAGTGAGTTACACAAAGGGTCCAGAACAAACCCAGTGCTTGCCTTTGGACCTCTTTACTCACAGAAGATACTTGTGTGCCTCCAGCATTTTTTAGGCTCCCACAACACAAGCTGCTTTGTGCTGTCTTTCAGCTGTCATCACCTGGGTGCTGCCCTAACCCAGGTGCTATGTGAATTCCTGGTGTCTTTGGTAGCAAGGAACCTGGGGATGGCCAGAATGCCCTCACAGGCAGAGAACTGAGTCACTGTGCAAGCCCAGCCAGCTGAGCATGGCTCTAAAGAATGAGAAACGAAACAGGAGGTGGTGTTTACCACAGCACAGCTGGGAACTGCCACCACCTGCTCCAGCTAAGGTTGATGTCTTGTGCTGGGGTTAGTTTTTGGTTATTCTTTTTCTTTCATTTTTTATTGGGTCACCAACTCTCAGGCTGCTCCTACACAATAGTATTGGTATAAAATATATTTTGTTTCGACCAAACCTTTTTATGACTGCATGAACTGGAAGACCATGGAAGAAACATATTCTGGGAATGTCTCTTAGTGACATTGATCGTTGGTGTTAGAGGCAGGGTTGCTGTGATGCTGTTGTTTTCAGATGTAGTGTGGGCACA
Organism: Lanius collurio; assembly: GCA_020086605.1. Classification (NCBI taxonomy): domain Eukaryota; kingdom Metazoa; phylum Chordata; class Aves; order Passeriformes; family Laniidae; genus Lanius; species Lanius collurio. The sequence continues at coordinate 11,268,414 of JACBWW010000025.1, read as the reverse complement.
GAATCTGGGCTGAGGGGGGTAAAATATCAGTGCTGTCATTAATGCAGAGGAAGGAGCATTGCTGTGCCTTTTTGGATAACTTGGAAAGCCTGCTCTGCTGCTGTTGATCTGGGGCAGTAACTGCAGTTAAGTCCTGCTGTTATTGGATTCTTGTTGGAAGAGGGAAGTGCTTTTCTTGTGCGTGTGGCAGGGACTAGCCCAGAACACAGAAATGCTGCAGCTGAAAACACGTGGCTGGCTCGGAGCTTCTCCCTGAGAGTGTGCCATGTTTCCCTCTAGTGGACTCCTCACAGTGGAAACCTGTGCCTACAAAAAGCAGTTACCAGGAGTCAAGGAGAAAGTACTTTGAATAAGAGCCTGAGGGTCAGTCTAATATCCCTGCATAAACCAGCATATGCACATTGATGTGGTGCATGGTTTTATTATACCGTGGGGTAGTGAGGAGCTGGAAGACAACAGCAGCATATGAGATCAAACAACAGAGGCAATGTTACCAAACCTAACTGACAGTCATATCTGCATATTTTTTGAGTTGTGGTTCACTTCTCTACAGAAAGACTGGATCAACTTGGAGACCATTTTCTCTTATGTACAGTGATAAAGGAAAAATCTCTCTGCTTTGAGGCCTGTTTCTAAGAGAGGCATCTGTTTTTCACTAGTAGGTGATTCACTGCATCTTTGTTCCACTGGTTCCATTCACTTGTCCTCTGCTCCCTCTGCAAGCTCTCCTCCCAGCTGAACATTGGTGTTATGTTTTTACAGCACGTTGATAATTAATACCAGTCCATCCAACAAAACATGAAGACTAAAACCAAAGGAAAGAAGCAAAGGCAAGCTGTTGACAAAGAAGCATTTTCTGAAGAGCCAGCAATGAGAAAAAAGGAACTGGGGAAGTGCTTACGCCGCCAAGAAAGGAGGAATGGGGGAAACAAGGAGAGCAGCAGGATCCCCCCAGGCAGAGCCAAACGTCCTTGGAGCAGCAAGGACAGGCTTTTGAGGAGACTGGAAAGCAACGAGCGCGAGAGGCAGAGAATGCACAAGCTCAACAACGCGTTCCAGGCCTTGCGGGAGGTGATCCCTCACGTGAGAGCCGAGAACAAACTGTCCAAAATAGAGACTCTCACACTGGCCAAAAATTACATTAAATCCTTGACCTCCATTATACTCAATATGTCCAATGGACACTTTCCAGCGGTAGAAGGGATGGGGGGCGCCTGGGGGTCCAAATTGTACCAGCATTATCCACAGCAGCATGGGGAAGATGACCATGAGGAACATCTACAGAAACATTCCACATAGAGTCATAACTTCAGCCAAAACACCAGCTGCCAGCTACTGCTGTAATTGTTTTTCCTTCTTACATCATAATACATGTGATTACCTAGAGGTTTAAAGGGATTATTTTTGCCTCCAGTCTCTCCTTTTTTTTTCTTAAAAAGACAAACAGGTACCACTCATGGCTATAGTTTATGTGGCACATTGAAAATTATCTTAAACCCTCACAATTTTTCAGAGCATAGTGAATTGCCAGGGTCTGGAAACCTATCCTGTAACACTGGAGTTGACTTGAAAACAGTGATTTAGTAGCTTCTGAAAATTACCCTACCTGGAGTAGAGTGAGTTGAGCCTTTAAGGTCTGTGTCACCCAAGTTCTTTGGAGTTTGAGAATTTGGTTGTAGCTCTATTCACCAGCCTTTCAGTGACTAAAGAGAAGATTAAAATTGATGACAGCATTTGACTGACTTGGTGACTGAAGTGGCACATATGGAAAATTGGTCACCAAATCTGAATATTTATCTTGATATTTAACTTCTGTGGATCTGCCCTGATAATTTTGAACCTTGCAAGGCATAAAATACCTGTTGATGCAAACATCTGCAAAGCTTTCTTAGATTGTAAGCTCTCTAGAGTAAGGACAGTTCTGATCTGTGTTTCCAGAGCATCTGGCCTCATGAAGATTTTCTTTAGTGGGTGTCTGGGTGCCATTGTACTACAAATAATAAATAAGGGACAAATTACTTATTTTTGCCAAAACAATGATAAAAATGCTTTAGTATAGTCTTAAGTTAGACAATGCTCTGGCCAATATAAATTATTTGCTAATGAAGCCTGTGGCATGATCAGGTTCTTTCTGTGTTAGTGTTAGATTCTGATACTATAAAACAATAAATGAAGCATAAACTCTTCAGAAAGGAAAATGAGCTCTTTTTTTCCCCTTCCCCATATCCCCTTCTGTGATGAAAAGTTTTATGTCACTGAGGAACTCTCATTTCCTCTTGTATTCTCATACCTGGGGTACCTGAAGCTGGAGTGGCCTCAGTTGGAAGTGTGGTGCTGATGGAGCCCCCGAGTTACAGCTCCCCCTCCCCACATGCCCCGTGGAACAGGAGGCTGCTGCTTTGTGCTGTGGGTGGCACAGGAAGCATCTGGCACCTCGTGCAGCACTAGAATTGATAATGCTTTGTGGTTTGGTCCTTTTCCTGCAGAGGAACACTGTCCAAGGAGGAAGGGGGGCTGAGGATTTGTCAGATCCATCACAGAAGGGTTGTGCTGCACTGTGCAGTTTGTAATGTGTTTGGAGTTTGCTGCAGCACAGCTGAGGGCATGACAGTTTAATTCAGAGTGGAAGGTGAGGTTTCCCACACAGGCTGGCAGGGGATGTGGATTGTCTTTCTCCACCACAGCAATCCATAGCTATGATGTAGAACAACACAACAGTTCATATCTGTGGTTGCCTTACTGGAGGAAACCTTTGGATCCTGCCTCAGTCCAGCACTTTCTTAGTTTTTGAACTGTTTTCACATAAAAAAAAATGTGTTTAAGCTCTTCTCGTACTCAAGTGCTAATGAAAGTATTGCAGAGTCTCTTAGAGATGTAACTTGTCATTACTCCATTCACCAGCTGCCCCCTGTGTGTGAATTAATCCTCACTGTATTTGCACTGATCACAATGGGCTCAGTAACACCAAGGCCTTTTCTTTCAGCTGTTCCACTCAGCACCTCTTCAGGTAAGAGATGTTGATGTTATTTGGTTATTTCTCACCCTACAGGTCTGTGCAAACTGTGGCTCTGTGTGTCACACACTAAGTGATGACTGAGGACTTGTAGATGGTGGTAAATTTTTGTAGGACTCTTTAAAGGTCATTATCTGAGAGTTGCCAGCTAGTAAATGTCCCTGAAATGCTTTTGTGGGATAGTGGTGTTTGAGGTGCTGGCTGGTTGTGTTGGTGGGTAGAGGGAACCAGTGAGTTTAAAACCCAGTACTTTAACAGTGTTATTGATGAAGAATTGCACTTTAAGAACAAGTACACTGCTGTTGCTGCTAAATAGACAGAGTTTAATGCTTGGGCAGTGTATTTTTGACTTCCTGCAAGCAGAGGCATTTCAAATATTAAGCCCAAAATGGCATGTCATATCCAGCTATAAATACAGCAGCAGAGGAGGCAGGTGAAAGTCACCCCTTGTCTGAACACTGCCATGCCTGAGGGATAGACAGGCTCTGGACACAGGAATTTAATGGAATTACAGCTGCGAGTTCCACAGTGGTACTTTGCTACAAAGTGCTGTGTTCTTGGACATGGCAAAAGGGATTTGTAAGAAGCATTTTTTTCTGATAAATTACTTTTATTTTTCAAAATTGCTTCAATTTAAAGTCCCTTTTCCTTATTTCAACTAGCCACAACAATGACATATTTTTAAATTAAATAATTTTCTTAATAATAGTTTTAGAGGCAAACACTTAGTACTCAAACATAAACTACTTATAACTTTTTTTTTTTCACTTAAACTCAGATTTTTACAGTAAAGTAAGTGAAACTTGGCAATGTAGGGAAAAATGCAAAGGTACATTATAAAGCTTATTGTATGCAATCAGGTTGATTGTTGGAGATGTAAACACTGACTATTAAAAGGAAAAATCTTCTTGATACAATGCAGAGAAAAATACAATCCTAATAATTCTCTAAAAATACATGTAATAAAGTTATTTATTTGGACAAGATACTGTGCAAGTTATGCAAAATCTATTATGGTAATTAATGCAACACATTATTTATGGTTCTCCCACAATGTATGTATAAACCAGAAATCTCTAATCACATACTGGAAAGATCAAGAGGTTCTTTTTTGAACAGTAAAGCATCTTCAATCTTCATTCACATTTGTACTTGGAAACAGTGCTTTCCTTGGCATTAAATACCAAATATATTCCTTAAATACGTGCAAACATAAGTTTTACTTCTACAAATACAGTACTGAGACCACACCAAACTGCTCATCATATAAAAATAGCTCCATATACAGTCACACACAGAGAGGAGAAATGAATGTAAACTGTCCAATTATGATAAATAAGTCAGGAAAAAAAGCTTTTTTTGAGAATAGAAAGTGGTTTCATGTTGGAAAAAGGGATGAATAAATCACTTACAAAAAATGAAGAGCAGAGCTTCATTCTGAACTGCCATCAGTGTACACTGGCAAACTCCACTGCTATCAGTAATGTTGTTTTGCACTCCTACCACTGTAAAGTCAGAGTTTAAGAGCTTCCCTTGACTTTTACAGTACGAAAGCATAATTTGCAATGATCTGGAACATAGGCTCCAGAGTCTGGTGCTTTCCAGCCTCATTAGGTAGGCATCTGTGTACCTCCATTATCCCAGTGTGAGTTAAGCTGAGGACAGACCATGATTTCCCAGCACTTGCACTGACAGTTCACAGCGAGACCTCGCTGAGCCCAACCAGCCTCTCTCCACTGGGCTCTCTCCAGTGGCTCCCTGAAAGCAGAGAGTTCTTCTGCCTGATTAACTCACTGTGAGCAAGGACAGCAAAAACTGGCTTTTCCTGGTAACTGCAGCCTGAGCAGAGCTGTACAGAATTTGATTTTGCTGATGGGAGTGAGAACAGCCTGACCCAAGTCCATCCTTACACATGGAGCCCTCCCATGAGCAGAGCTCCATCATGTGTAAGGGCCTGTACAAACAGGAGCAGTTGTGTTTGCCTGCAATTCATTCAAATTGAAACAACATCTTCATTTGTGCTCAAGGACAGTGTGCAAGATGTGTGAACACGAGAGAAATGTAGGAACATAAAAGAAGTAAATGTAGTGATCATCTGCACATATTCACATTTGTATGGTGTGTAGCAGCTGTGGTAAAGGGTCAGAAATACATTGTGGTTAAAAACCTTGCCTGCTTTGACAAAACTATGAACTCTATCAAGTCACATTTTACACAAGATGCATTAGAAGGATTCAGTACTTAAAATACCCCATTGCAAAGTCCAGTTCAGTCAAACACATTAGTAGCACAGAAAGGGTCACGTTTTTCTCTCCAAGCAGTAGACATTTTGTTTCTTTTAAATCACTGCCTACGGCTTGTTAGCAACAGGTAGATGGCAACAATTTAACAGTTAACAGAATTTCTGTCCAATTCTTGATTTTCACTGACCATCAGAGGGGTCTTAGAGTGTTCTGTTTTCCTTTTACTCTCCTCATCTTCTCCCTCCTTCGATACTGCCGGGTTTTCCTCAGCAGAGTCAGGCACAGCAACCCGAGATGCTTCTGTTGCATTTCCTCTGACTGTAATGTGCTCCCACCCACCCTGTGAAAAAGTGATACAGAAATTCAAAAGGAGAAACATCAGTGCTGTTATCTGATGGGATGCTTTATGTGCACTGCTAGTTTATACTATTTGTTCATGAGGAAAGTTATCCTGCTCTGGGATGAATCAGAAAAAAGGCTCCTTGTAAAATGAAACAAAATAGAACAGACCTCCCTGACAGGGAGTTACAGAGGTGGTAAACTTGAGGGCTATTTCTTATCACAGGGAATTAAGATTAGTAGAATCAGGCATTCACAAGAGCCACTGCAGATGTTCCACCAGCTTAAAAGGTGGCAAAACCTTGAAATAGCCTTTCTTGAAACATTGAGAATAATACAGGGTACAACAATGAGAAATAATCATGTGCAGACCAGGAAGGAATCCACTTTTTTTTTCAAATGGCTCTTACTCCACTAGTTTTTCCATTATAACTTTTAAATTACCTATCTAAAATGAATACTTATCAAATGCAAATAAACAACTTCCCAGCTACAATTGCACAGCCCATTATAACTTTAAAAGGGAACCTAAACCTGAAGGAAAATGTCTGTTTCTGGCAGGTATATCCCAGCTTTCCAAAGCTGGGCAGGATGGCACTCCCTCTGTGAGCCCACAGACATTGGGATGTACAGCTCTGAGGCAGTTCTGTGCCCCCAGCACTTACCCCAATACCATAATCCCAGGAGAGGCCTTTAGGTTCCATGGGCCGGACCCCAGTCCGGTGGCAGACGGTCCCACAGCTCAGACTGTGGCTGCCCTGCACTTTGTCAGCTATCACCCACACCTGGGGGAAGCAGAGAGAGGCAGTAAAATGTGCTGCTCTTGCCAGATGTGAAATCTCTGTCTGACCCCTTTCAAAAATCAGTCTTGGTCTTCAATAGGCTGAAAATTCTCTAACTTAGGCAGCGAGACACCCAAACAAACTATAGAGCAGTGTTAGAATTAAAATATTGCCCAATAAGACTTGGCAGGAAAGAGATTAAATATATAAAAAGCCTTCTTAAAATACATAGCTTTGTTTAAAAAAATGACAAAATAATTAATGAGGCTTTTTACAGCAGAGGGCTTTGCTACATCACTATTTCGTTGGTATGGTTTTTTGCCTTGCTATCAGATTCCAGCATTTAGACCAACATTTTGTGGAATAGTTAAACAGAACTAAGGCTGAAGAACATTTAATTACTAAGGTATGTTCTGTGTAATTTTTAATAAACTAATGAGATACAAGGAAGCTCAGTACACACCTGGTCCAGGGGCCCTACAGACATTTTACGGATATTATTTGAAACGTGATCCCAGGTAGATCCTTGGGGGTAGCTGGGTGTGATACCCTGGCGGTACCAAAGATTGCCTGGAAAGCAAAGAGTGCTGGTTACAGCCCAGCATGGCTGCTTGTCTGCAGTGCTGTAAACAACATAAACCAGGATTTATTCTTTCTGTGTTCTGGGGAAATGCTGTAAACAACATAAACCAGGAATTTATTCTTTCTGTGTTCTGGGGAAATGCAGTTTTGGCTAAAGTGTTACAGAGGTGGACAAAAGGAAGTTCCCACTTTGGAATTTGTACTTCTAGAATTACTGTTTATAAAAACCAGCAAATACTCTGTTTTGTAAAACTTCTTAGGGAAAAATGTTCATATAAGGAACCTATACACTAGGAAACAAAAGCAAACGAGATGAAGGTTTCTGAATCTGGTGTTAAAGGCTTGTTTCTTTTACAAAAGGTGCTTCATGATTTATCTGTTTTGGAGCAGGATTCCAGACAAAACCCTGCCATGCAATTCTCTGCCATTCATCTGTGTCTTCCCCCCACAGAGCACAGCTGCTGGGTTGTTGTTCCCAGGGCACTATGAGATATAACACAAAACAAGCCTTCAGCAGCAGTTCCTAAGTGCACTCCAAATCCTTCAAAAGGAAATATTGCTCCCTTTGCAGCACCAATAATCATCTATCCAGTTCTAACTTAGCCTCTCCTTTTTAATCAGTCTCATATAGACTGATGTACTTTTTGTAGCACTGCCTAATAGTGTTTTAAATCCTTACCATTTTTATCCAAGACAAACACAGATGTTCGTCCTACTGAAACTTGCTTTAATTTCTGTTTTTGAGGTGAAGGGATATGGTACCAGCAGTCACCTAAAGATGAGAAGTCTTGAGTTAAGCATTGAGAAAATAGAATTAGGCATGGAAATGCCTGCAGTTGAAACATAAGCAAGAAAGCTGTGAATGACCTCACACTTATATATTTTTAACAACTTACTTTTACAAACAATTTAACTTATGCAGGTGAAGAGCAAATTAACTGCTCTCATTATTGTATTATTTATGCACTGTTTTGCACCGCTATGGGGAAGGACTCTGTGAAACAGGCTGGACTTTTTCAGACATGGCAGTGGAACAGAGCAAAAGATAAAGTCCAAGTTCTTACCTGCAGGTTTGTTGGGAGACACCGAACCCCGGTAGAAGGCAGAACCATCTCTAGCAATAGCCCACACTTGGTAAAATGCTCCAATGGAGATGGAAATGAAGGGCTGATCTGTTCCCACGTGCAGCCAGGATGTTCCCTAACAAATCATGGGAGATGAATTGTGAAGCAATAGTTAAAAACTCTCTGACAAAATATCGTTATTGCCAAATGAGAAAAACCCAACATAGTGAAAAATATTCTGAGGAATAAACCTTAAATACTTTACAACTGAACAGAAACAAGGTTGCTGATCCTCAGCATTTGGATAAAACAGCTCTTTGAAAATAGCTAAGGTGGACAATGAAGGGCCTTTTCTATTAAAGTCACTGGATTTTAGGCATCTACACGTCTCTGAACAGCTGGACTAGAGCCTTCTATTTTTTAAAAATCCCTTGTTTATTATTACACAGAACAAGTCTCACAAAAATCAACTGATAAGGGACTTCAGATTCCAGACAGATTCCAATTCTTACTGCTGCAGTGCCTTACAGATCAGGATGAAAAGAAATTCTTAAATATTTCTCAGTTTCTCATATTTTTTCTCCAAATTCTACTAAATTATTTTCTTAGATGTTTTTCCTGTTTTTAATCCCACTGGTATCAACAGACACTAGACTGGGACCATGCTTCACAGGGTCTATTTCTTGGCAATTCCTTTAAATGGGATACACCTGTTATCAACAATTTCAAAAAACAAACAAAAAAAAAGAGGAACTAAGCTGCCAGTGCAGAAAGTGGAAGTAAAATGCTTCATGAGAAGATGGCCAGGAGCTGAGAGAGGCTCCTGCAGGTGATGTGGCACAAGCTCAGGTAGATTATGCAAGAGAAGTGCTATTATAAGGAACGTGGGCAGCAAACTGTGCTGCAGCTCATGGACAGGGACTTCCAAATCGGGGACACAAAGGGATGAAAAATGACAAGGTGCTTTGAGAGAGGGCCCTGTGTGATTGTATTACTTGCCTATTACATTAAATACATCCATAAGCAGTAAAAACAGGGAGCCTTACAGCTGGATTTTGCTGTGTCACTCCAAGCCTGCAGAGCACGTCTCCTTTGTCACTGATTGCCCACAGTGCTACTGCTTCTTCATCATCTGCATCTGAACTGGGAATTATGGAGATGTCCCACAGGGTAACAGGAGGCACTTCCAGCCATGGCCCGTTGGTGACTATCTTACATTTTCTGAGGCAGAAAAAAACCCAAGCCTGTCAGAAGTACATACTTTCTATGACTGAATTTGTTTCCCAGTCTGTTGTTGACTTCCAGTCCTAAAGTCTTTTCATTAGGCATACTTTTCATTAAATATTAGTATTTTTAACAATCACTCATGTTTTGCATCAGGTTTTGAAGTTTCAACTAATACTGATTTCTCAAAGCTTCTGTTGTTTGATTTTTTTAAAGCTACTGTATAAAACCAAGACTACCCAAGAAGTCTGCAACTGGTGCTACACTGCTCCATAGCTCTCTCAGCTGGGCAAAAATAACAGCAAGATAATAAATTAGAGAACTCCACACCCAGTTCATTCCTTCCTCTGTCTTGCCTGAGGAAATAATTTTACAATTCTTTTTTGGTGGGGCCTGTTAAAAAGGTTACGTAGCATCTTGAAGTAGGCAGAGGTAAGGCAGCTCTAAATGAACGATTTGATAAGTCTTGCTGAGAATTTGTGTACTTTTTCTGTGGAAACTGAAACAAAGAAGTGCTGTCTTTTAGGGAAATTATGTTAGACTCTATCATCATCACAATATTTTGTGTATGAAGAATGTCCTAAAAAACATCAGGACATTCCTGTGTTTTCCAGTTCTGAAAAACCAGATGCAGCCCTGAGTGGTTCCCTATTCGTTTTCAATTTTCAACTGATACTTAAAACAAGAGGAAGTGTTTAGACCAGAGGGTATTTCTCAAGTTGCTTATTTTATTTCAAGTCACCATTTTGTTTTGCTGCATATCCTGGAACAACACTTTTGATGCTTCAGAACCTCACTTCAAAGCTTTTTGTACAAGGGGCAAAATACTTTGTAGCATCAATACCAAACCCAGCAGTGTGAAAGTTCACAGCAATTAATTAGGACAGCTGTTAAATGCTCTAGTATGGAAAGCACAGAAAAGTTGGGAAAACGGGGAATGCACAGACTTCCCCAACTTAGAGAATATAGTGGCAGTTTGCTGTTTTCCAGGTTCCACCTGGACATTTCCTCTGAAGGAAATGGGGCTGCATTATCTGTGGCCAAGCACCAAGTATGTGGAATTCATAAATTAAAACTATTAATATAAAAGGCCTATTACCAGTTGTTACAAGTGACCTCATATGTACTGATCTAGCCAGTGTCTACTATTCCTTAATAATTTACCATAAAGAAAATCAGATATAGAGAAGAACCATCTGACTTTTATCTACAGATCCCACAAAATCCAATAGGGTAACTACCCATAAAGGCTTACAACCAAAGCCATAATGCTAAAGATCATCAGTTTCTCTACTGAAGATGGGTTATTTATTGCAGGTTTCTTTACTTTTTCTTTTGTTGATTGGGTGACAAGACTCTTCACCTCATAACTAAAGTAAACTTTTAGTGAGCAATTAGCATTCAAGTTCAAAACTTATTTATATTGAGGTTCCTCACCTTGCCCAGCGCCTCCGACGGACAAAGTCTTTCATTGTCTTGTGGCCATGGTAGGACCTACCAAAACAGATTTAAACAGTGTTCATGAGGCTGTCAGAGCATCTCCAGAGTCAGTGCCAGCCTGAGAGCACTGCCTCCATCTGCCTACCAGGCACCCCTGCTGACTTTAAAATTCTTGCAGTGACAGTTTGCCAAGTTCACCTCGCTGCCCTCCCTCCCTGCAAACATCATGTGCCCACAGAAGGGGGGAAATGAGGCAGTGCTGTGTCCCTGTCAAAGGACAGTGAATGTCCAAACACAGGAGGGACAGGGAATGAGCACTGGATCCTGGCATGTGGTGGAAGAGGTGTTTCCTTACGCTGGGAAGTCCGCTGCGTACTGCCAGCCCTCCCGGTCCGTGCCGCCCGCCGGGCTGAAGTCGATGTACCAGTCTGAGACCTGTGGGCAAATGGGGACACTGGGAATAACTGTCAGCACCTAATGCATGATAAACACCTCTGCTTCTATTTGCCTCCACCTTTTGGAGAGCAATGACTTGCAAGAAACCTTCTAATACTTGGAATACATACAGAGGTTCCCAAAGCTTTTTAATTGAGCTGAAGAGAAAAAGATCTAAGTCATGTTAAACAAAAAACCTCACTCAATGTTTAACATTCTTTTGACTGTGGAAGATTACTACTGGTTATGAACGGGAAAAACAAGGTTAAATGTTACAAGAAAATCTGGGCCCCTTGAACTCAAGTGTTGTATGCAGCTTGCTTAGCCTGGACATTGTAATTTGTAAGACAAAACTTACCCAAGACCACTGGGGAGAAGGGGGCTTGGTGTTGGTCTTTGTACATTCCTGCAGGCCAGAGGCATCACTCCACATGTATCTGTCTGTGGGCAGACCTCTGTGGTGGTGGAACAGTGCACAAGGAAAGCAAGGTCATTTACAACAGGGAGTTTAAAAGGCAAGGGAAGAAAAGCCTATTTGTGGCACTTCCTACTTTCACACACAGAACACTGCCATTATTAATCTCTATTTAGAAATATCATGTGAGTGATGAGCATAGAGAGAAAGAATTTGTACAATTACTTCCAGTTATACCAGACTTGAGGACCATGTAAATTGTTCTCTGTAGAGCGATATTGCTCACCACCATTTAAAACTGAAACATGAATCCCATATATGTAGATAAGGATTTTCAAATACTTTTCTTCAAATATACTATTCAAGGACCCTGTGTATTTAGCACAATATGTATATGAATGTATAGATCCTAATAACTTTTCTGTCTGACCTTAATAGTGAAAGATACTGCAAGTAGGCACACTTTGTGAAATCACAAAGCACAAATCTGTAATGTTCTGCCATAAGGACATTTTGAAAAGATAATTAGAAATTAGAAAATTGAGAAACACTGCTCCTTCCATCACATGTTAACTATGAATGTTGAAGTAACTGTACTAACTCGTCCAAAAAGCTAGAAAAAAGGCCTTGTTTCATTTGACAGTAGTAGCATTAAAGTAAATAAATACAATAAATCAAGTAAATAACCTGCTGCTGTATCCAGTGACTGGGTTCCACCGTTGGTTCTCATAGATGTAAACACATTTCACATCTGACTGTGTATAAATGTTATCAGAACTACTGGCCAGTCCTGTGAGGAACAAATAACGTGGATTAGAATAAAGCTAAAGCTTAAAGACATTACATTTTAAATTCCAACAGCCACTGATTATTCTGTTTCTCACTCTGAAGCTGTACCTTGGATGAAGCCACCTCCATATCCCCCCGTGTACACCCAGGCTGTGTGGTCGTAGCCGACGCCCCACACCACGCCCCGGCTGTTGCACTCTATCAGCCAAAGGTGGCCTCCCACCTGACGCCAGAACCTGCCAGGAAAAGGACATTTTATTCAACACCACATCCTTCAGGAATGTGTGCTTTCCCCACCAACAACCCAACAGTCTTCAGGACAAGCAACTTTCTCTGCGCACTCGTCCAAGCACTGTGCAACCTGTAAGTGAAGGCAGATGCCAGCTGAGAGCATTTCCCTCTGAACAGCTACCAAAAAGCAGATGGCCTTGCTCTGCTTGAGGGGTTTGCAGTACCATATTGCCACAGTTGTCATAAAAACTGTCGAGAAACTGCTTCTGGGCTGCAGTGTCTAGGGAGGACTGAGAATTTCAGATTTCTTGACACAGATAAAACTGAAAGCTCAAATTATATTCCAATTACAGCTATTAGATTTACTTTTAATCTAGGCTATCTCTTATGACATTAAAGATGCAATTACAAAAAATGGGATCTCAGTGAGAAAGGCTTTTGAAATCACAAGGATATCTCTAGAATCTAAGAATTAAAATATGATTGGATGAATTTCTTCACATGCAGTCATGAATAGGAAGGCACTCATTAACCCTGTCAGTGAGAGACATCTGCAGTGTACTACACACTCCAACAGCCCATCACAGCCACTGAACTGACAGGAAGGACATTCTTTGCTGGATGGCATCCCATGCAGAAAGAACAGCTTCAGAAGCCTCTTACATTTGATCACACGGCATCAGCTGGGGTCCGGCCTCCAGCTCAGGACTTGGCTCACTAACAAAGATGTCTCCTTTACAAGTAACTGACCAAATGGCATGGTGAGAAGGAGGGCCTTGAATCCGTCTGCTTTCACAGCAAGACATGTTCAGCAAGGACAGCTACAAAACAAGAAGCAAAGAAAGCTTCTATTTACAGTGAGAACAAAAATTTCCATAGAGATGCTCAGTACTGTAAAACAAAAATTTACCTCTGCATGTTCTTGCAAATCAGCAAAGTGAATTTGCAACTTTTTCTCAAAAAAAATTCCCACTAGAATTCAGTGGTTCAGAAATTATTACACAACCACTGGAACTGCTGTGGTTTGCAGCAGCAGATCAGGATGAAGCATCTCAGGTTTGCTCCTGCTCCAGTGTGTCTATGCCTGTCTGCCTGTACAAAAGACTGTGCAACAGTGACAACTCAGAATGGTTCTTCTACCAATGCAGAACACCATAACTTAATTCAACTCCTAACTCATTCCTACCCTAATCTATATCCAGAGATGGGAAGAGAATGAAAAGCAATATTTGTGTTGCTGTGGATAACTGGAGCACCAGAAAGCACGCAGACTTCAGAGGAGATAAGAAGCCTCAGGTGCCTCTAAATAAGTTTGATCAGATGGTTTAAATACCTAAACTTAAAAAACAGATGACTGGCCTCAAGAGTTTAAATGTAATGCTGACATTTCAGAGACTGGCTTCTATGTTTTATTGCAGATATTGCCAGCTTGAAATGAGAGATGCCCAGAATTACCCAGTCATGCATTTCTTGCTCCGTGGCAGCTGCCAGGCGGATTGGCCATCGCTGCTTCGTCCTCTCAGGTGTGTACAGGGCAAAGGAGTGCTTGGTTTCATTCAGCACTTCAACTATAATGGTCACTTCATTGAGGAACACGTGGATGTACTAAGACAAGAGAAAAAAAACCTGTGACTTAAGGCAAACCTTCCACAGAGCCAGCATTTTTGCACTTCAGGTCTACAAACAAAGCATTTCTGCAAAGGACAGCAAAGAATCAATGCTTGGTACAGAGGGAATGGGACTCAATTTCCAGCCTTGCACCACCTCTGATTCCCACTGCCTGCAGGCATTAACCCTACTTGTGAAGAGCCTGTTCAGCCAAGCCAGGCTCTTCACAATCAAGAACATTTTGAACTTTTTGAAGAATTCCTAAGTAGTGCAGAACTGATGGTTTAAGCAATGTGAGTGGTTTCTGACTGGGTATTTCTGACACAGCATTAACACAGCTCAGAAAAGCCTGTGGTTTGCTGGTACCTGGGGTTACCTTTAAATTGGTTCCCAAACCTCAGATCAGCAGCGTGCCATAATTTGCCTCCTTTCAAGAAGCTGTTTCCCCTGCAGAACACACCTTTTTCTCCTCATGATACATGTAATAGATGAAGAGGATGCTGTCACGCATCCCATCGCTCCCAGTGAACTGCTCCAGTGCCACTCGAACGTCCATCCACTTATGAGGCTTCCAGTTCCTCCACCACTGCAAGGCTCCAGTTTTAACCCAAACTGACTACAAGGCAAACACAAAAATACAGCAATAAAGAAACTGCACGACTCCTTTTCTCTCTCCCAAATGCAGTTTTTGTGACCACGAGCTGTCTGTGCTGCAGGTTAGTCTGTATCATACCTTCATACACCTGTATCACACATTCCCATACAGAGTGTACCAGAGTATTCAGGAAGCTGAAGACAAAATGGAAACTCATAAAAGTGAATGGAAAGATACTGAAGTAGCATGTGTACAACAGTAGTAACATCTTACCCCTGCAAGAATGCAGTAGCACACAGGTAAAACTGACTCAAGTCTGCTCCTGTTATAACACAACCTCTGTCTGGAGTTTAAAGGCTTTGACATAATTTTTTTAAACTTGATTAAACCCCTGGACTCCAAGTGTTTTTAATCAAATAATTCCAGATGTCATTTGGCAATTAGCAATGAAGAGACCAAAAATATGAATGAATCTGAAAAGAGCCAAGGAGTCATAACAAAGGGAACATCAAACAAAACTGCTGTTGTTTATGTGCTGCCATTGACGTTGTCATCATTTATTTACGTAAGTTAAATTAGTTCTAATGGCCACAGAGAGGGAAGCTCACCTACTTGAGTCACTGTTTCAATTAAGATGCCTCATCTTGTGGTGGAATAATTCATACAGTATTTCACTGTTGCAACCATTTCTCTGAGGATTTGAGGTCTCACAATACCCAAATAATGCTGACCAATGCTTTGTTTCTTCCTCAATAAAATTATCTGATAATGCTTTTAGATGAAAAAAGCTGCTGCTCCATGTTTGAAAAGCTGTTCATTTCCTTCAGGGAGCTCAGACATTAATAATCCAGGAAGGTTGTCACAGATAAAAATAAAGGCAAGAATATAAAGTATGTCAAAAATGTATTACTGATTCCCAGATGTGTTTAGAAGATAAGAGATAAATGTCCTCACTGCTTACCTGCTCAACAGCCTGCTCATAGTGCCTGAAATTCTCCAGTTCCCGCTTTGTCCTTTCACTGAGCTGCTGGAAAATCTGCTTCCTCCATGCTGCTGTCTGTGCAGGAGTGATGGACAGGGACAGAGACTGCACAGACGATGACAAACCTGGGACAGAACCAAACCCAATAAACTCCAGTGAGCTCTGAGCACAGCTCTGTGAAAGGTAAAACACAGAGCTCCTTTGAACACCAAACTGGATCAACCCAGTCTAACACCATTTTATAGTGATTATAATTTGGAAACAATCTATTACAGCCAAACTTTGTAAATGATGCATAGAAATAGGATCACTGGATGATTCCAGAGAAGCTTTTAAATCCATAACCTTGTGAAAAGGGGAGTTCTGTCAATGAACTGCAAGATAATTAGATAATGTACTGCATCACGAGTTAGACTGTTAAGTACTGGGATGCCACAGCTGATGGTTTATTTTACCCATCTCAGTAGGACTGGCAGAGTGAGGCAGTAATTTCTGGCATCTTCATCTCCCTAGAGGGCCCTTTTCAATCCTTCCTGTTACTGTTCAGTGATACATGTTTTGCCCAAAGTTGCAGTCTCGGTACAATTAAAAATGAGATGTAGATCCAGCACAGTTACTTTACAAAACTTATAGGAACTCAGTAAAAAAATATCACTTTCATATATATTTATCTCAAGCCTGAAGTACTCTACAGCTAAATACTGCAGCACTATGCTCAGACATGAAGCTATTAACAGTAGGAGAAAGTGAGTTAGCACAAGTTTTGCACCATGGCTTTGGTCAGAAAAAACAAACCAACATTTTTCTTAAAGAGCATATTGAACTGTGACTGGAACTGGGGTGTGCCCAGTACCAACTGGGGTGACTGGCCAGTACCTGATGGAGCAGTGAACCACTTCAGTGGGCTGTGCAGGTCTACAAGACAGCCTCCCCCAGACACCCAGGCCCACAGCGGGTGCTCATCGGCTCCGTACTGGTCTTCAGCTCCCACTGAGAACCCGCCCAGGGAAGAGATGCTGGATGTGTCTGCAAAGCTGCTGACAGAGAGGACTGGATGCTTCTGAGCCTCCTTCAAGTCAATGTTTATCCACTGCAGTTCTGCAGAAGGATTTGGGTTTGCTGGAGATTTATTCATTTCAAGGTTATCTTTCTCGGTAGTAGCTGAAGCAGCAGTGGCTTCTCCGTGCTCAGAGTGCAGGGCATCCACAGGCAGCTGTGCAGATGTTCCAGCCTGGCTGGCTGGGCCGTTCCCAGCAGCTGCAGCTCCCAGCAGGGCAGTGCTGGCAGGGCTCGTGGGCACGCCAGGGAGCTCTGTATCAGAGGAAGGATCTGCATCACCCTGAATGACCGCGCTTGTTTGGTTCTGAATATCATCAGTAAAGAAACAGCCAGCACTGAAGGACAAATAGATAATTAATTATCATCCAAAGCATTGTAAATTAGCACAGGCCTGAGATCACAGACACACAGAAATTGACTTAGTGTTTCACTGTAGGAGAGAAACAGCAGATTTCTCTTTTAAAGGTCAAATTCTATCATCAGAGGAAAGAGTCCAACACAAATGTGGCAAACTGGTCTAGTAAATCTGAAACACATGAAGGAACTTCATTGATCTTTTCAAACAATTGGTGGTGTTGGCTGCCTACAACTGTCAGGAAAACACTGAAGCAACATTGCATTTTCTGAATATGAAAGAATGAATAGAATTTTTTAAAGCCCATTATTAACATTATGATTTGTCTTTGCTAAAGGGAACTTCACAGCACACACTCTGGCTCAAACAAGTAGCTTCTTCAGCACCCCCAGATCCACTGGCATGTGTGGCACAGCCCAGAGGCCAGCAGGCAGGGGAGAGTAACTGATTTAATCTCCCTAGGAAAAGAAACCTACAGTGATACTCAGGAAGAATAATTCCTAAATGGAATTGGCACTCCCTTCATGGTATTTCATAGACAAATTTTCTCTTATTAGAGACTAGTTCCAGATAGAGATAGTAATGCCCAGAGGAAAATGCTTTACTGCAATCATGCAGTGAATTCCAATGTGGGAGCTTCAGATTCTTTGCTGAGTGCAACAACTGCTGCTTACTGTTAATTTTAATGGCAAAAGTGCAAATGCCTTTTGGCATACAAAATGATTAGAGAAGTGTTCCCCCCTCCTCGCTGGCTGGACCACTTGAACATAAAGAAATATCTCCTAGCATTGAAACTCTTGCTGTACAAAGTCTTGAGCAGGTATTTCATGATGTACCTGAGCAAACTTGTTGAGCTCCCAGTCTGAGATCTGTCACTCTCTCTGCCAGACACAATTGCCTTCCATGTCTTCCCACTGAGCTCACTTGGTGTGACACCTTGACGAAAATAAATGGCTCTGTCATCGCAGCCGATTCCCCAGACCTAGGGAGGGAAGGGGCTTGGTGAAGGAAGTGGCTTGGAATGCAGAAGGTCATCAGATACAAAAAAGGTGCAGTAGTGCAGAATTGAGCACAGAAAACTGCTGAACACAGTGTATTCCTTTTGTGTTCTTCCTTAATGCTGACACTGTAGATGCAGAACAAAATTCTGTACCAAAACCTGTCTGCACTCCCTGTGCCACACAAGACACGTGCTGTCACCTTCAGGTGCAGAACTGCAGAATTCAGCCCCTTTCCCTCCCAGCAGTTCAAGCCCAGGACCCTACTGGCATGGCTGAGTCCTCACCACGTGAGCAGTGCCTGTACAGAAGGGAAGGTAAATACCCTCCCAGCTGCTCCCCAGCTCTCTTACCTGGTTGTTTAAGCCTACAGTTACCATCATCATTTCTCCAACCATTTCAATCCAGCTTGTCCCACAAGGATTATGTGAGTTCACTCCTCTTCTAAACCACACCTACCATAACAACAGAAAGTCCAAATTTTTCTCCTTCTGCATTATCAGGAATTTAGTTTCTTTAGTGGATTAGTCTTAATCTCTAGTACTGACTTGCTACATTGTCTTAAGAAGTCAATTACTTCCTTGATTCTTTTTCTTTATCAGATAAAGATAAAACAGTTCTCCCAATAGTACCCACATTGTGTGTCCACCTGCAGCCAGAAGAGCCTACAAGGAGACGTTTTTGTAGGACTTGCTGTGACAGAGTTAGTTTCTCTGCTGCTGGAAAAATACTTTCTATTACATGTCTACACGTAGGCTATTTTTGATCACTCTGAATGGGCTTCTAAATAGTGTTCTTACATTCAAACCCTAGAAGCAGGACAGCCAGGGGGATGTCAGGGGGATGTCTTTAGCAGTACAGCTCTTTACGTTGTCTCCCCTTAGATCTGACTTTACCAATGTGAAAGTGTCTGTGGGCTGGGTATCTGGAAAAAGTTTCCTCTGTATGTAGCATATAGGCTTACAGTTATGCAGTAGCAAGCAGCTCCCTTAGAAGCTGTTGGTTGATACTTGACTGCCCTGTGGCAGAGCTGCAGGAAAACACACCAGCTTATCTCCATTTATTACAGTGGGTTCATGTGGCAGATGGAGCAGGCTGGGCACAGCCTGTTACCATGGCTCAGCTGACAAGTAGTGACTCACTAGACCAGAGAAACTCAACAGAACTGCTGCACATGCACAGAGTTCATGCCTGGCTTTCAATTCAGTGTGAAGGAGCAGGGAGTTGGACTCCATGATCCTTATGGGTCTCTTCCAACTTAAGAAATTCTATCATTTTAAGTTAAAACTACAGTAAGAAAGTAATCACACATCCATAGAAGATATCACCTAATTAAACAACAAAACCCCCACATTAAAAGGCTGATGAAGAGGGAACAGTTGCATTAAGAAGATAAAAAATAGCATCATAAGTGTAGATGAGAATATTCCCCATGCTGCTTTTGATGTAAAATTCAGTCCTTGTGGAAATGACAGTCACTTCAGTTTTGATGCTTCACATCCCTTAGAAGATGCTCCTTATCCAATCCCCACCAACATCCTCACCCACCTGCCAAATCTGACTTGGGTTTAGAAAATTCCTTCCAAAAGAAAAGCAGAAAGTCTTCCTTAAATTAAACTGAACTATCACAAACCACAGAGCATTCCCATAACAGCAAGGGGAACTAGAATTCCCCAACCCATGGGGATACAGAGTCCAAATCACCAATGCTTCCTGGGAAAGTTACACTCCTGTTTGAGAGCAGCAGACAAGGGAAGGGAAGAAAAAAAGCAGAAGCAGAGCATGACCCTCTTACTTTTCTATCCTTTGTAACACACCACACCACATCAACACCCACGGAGACGTGCATAATCCCATTTTCAGAGCTTGGAGACTCCACAATACTCCAGGAAATTCCTGCAAAAGACAGAACCCAGAAGGCATTGTAGGTTAGTTTCTTATGCAACACTATACAAATCAAGGGGTTTCCAGCGAAATTTAACAAACTTTACCTTGAGGGTTATTCCTATCAATTCCTTCTCTCACAATAGCTTGCCCTTCCCAAAGAGTTGCCCAAAGGAGGTCATAGGGTCCACAGCTGATCTGTACAACTTCACCAGGAGTGGTGACTAAGGACCATGTGGAACCTTCTGGATTGTGATGGCAGACATTTTCTCTGTACCATACCTAGACAAGTTTAAAAAAACAAAAACAAATGAAATAAGAAAAAAAAATCACTACAACAATGAAACCATTGAGACAAGAGTAAAGACAAACTGGAAAGAACAGTTCTCCTTTAACAACAGGATTTTTTTTATGTAGGGTATGGCACTCTGACCTTTAAAGGTACTTTTTTTTAATGTTGATTATGCAGTTGAAGCCATTTCCTTATGTACTAAGGGAGGAGGCTGTTCTACAGAGCAGCTTTTATCATGGAACTGAATCTGGATTGGGTACAGTAACCTATTGCTACAAGTTTTGTGTATATTTCAACATTTAAACCACTTCAGTGTATTTCAGGGCATGTTATATAAACTGAGAGTGAACAAATACATAACACAAAAATGTTACTGTTAGCTGACAGCCTGACCTCTCTTTCACTGAACAGAGCTTGCCACAATATGGGGGGAAAATTCCATGCTCTGTGCAGCCCAGGGTGACATCCAGCCACTTGCTAGTTTTGGACTGTGCAATTTTCTGTAGATCACAGTCAAAAGAGGAAGGTCAAACATAGAAAGCATCCTATGGCAGTCACATGAGTGCTCCACAGCATGACTGCTGAGTGCTAAATCTTCATTTTTAAAAATACTTTATTTCCCTGGGGACTTTCACTTGGGAAATGAAAGCATTTTACAGTGGCAGTCAGGTAAGCTTGTAGACTGCTTGTCACATATTACTAGAAAGTATGAGGAATAGGGAATTTTATTTTAAACAATTTAACCAAGATTGCTTGCCTCTCCAGGAAGTGCCAAATGTAACTGAGAGCTCAGGCTATCTGTTAAATGTATTACATTCTGCCCTGTGAGACCATAAGTTGGAAACTGTCTGGAGACATAAGAATATCAGATACATGCTGTAAGGATGAAGGAAGAAAAGAAAGAATCAAATCTTCACCTCACTGAGCAAAAGAGACCTCATGGGAGGCCTAAAACCACCACCACCAACAGAGAAAGATGTATAGTGTTCAAAAGAAAATAAAATGAAAACATTTCAGAGCTGGATGCCACAATGCCAGGTCAGGAGGTGACCACTTTCTATCAGTAAGTCTTAGAAAACCATTTTGTAAACTCTTGAATTCTCTCTATCTCTCCATCCCAAAGGCACAGCATGGTGCTTCACCAGAACCTTTGTCAGGTTTTTAAGCTCCTTCCCCTGGTTACCAGCACCACAGTCAGCATTCTGGGCATTTTTCAAGACATAAGATATTATTTAACCCAAGTTTTTAAGATTCACCTGTTCATAGAGGTTAAAGGCTTCCACAAAACAACCACAGAGGTACTAAGCCTTTCCATTTACAACACAAGTTGTTACATAATGTAGTCCCAAAGCAGCTTTTCATCCTCGGCCAGATGCACAAGCAGTGTAATTCCTTACCAACATAAGACAATAACAATCCTGCCTGGCTTTACAAGTATTTAACTCCTTTTCACTACTAATTTTTATTAGAAAACTTAGGGAATACACACATACCCTTCCTTGCAAGGAGACTGCCCACACTGAGAGGCGGCCGAGAGGCTCGTCCGTGATCTCCCACCCTCCGATGGAGATGTCATTGAAAGGGTCTGGCAGCTGCTCTGGTTCATCGTGGGACACAATCTGCAGCAAAGGGGAGGGGAGACACTGCAAACAGGTGACTTGGCTGCTGGCCTAACCTGTTTCTTGCAGATTGGTTATGTAGCACTTCCTAGAGTGTCTGAGCATGGAGATTCTCCCTCTCATTCAAGGCCTCCATATGCAGAAGGGAAATGCTGCCAAGGCAGCGTGGAGAAGTCTGTGCTTTGCACCCTGACTAAAGGAAATTTTTACTCAAAGAACAGTGCATACAGAATTGGAAAGCTGAAAGATTACAAATTACAAATTTTGAATGTCCTTAGAATGGAACAACAATTATTAAAGAACAGTTATTCATACACATAGAGGAGCAGCTGGTGAACAATACAAGGCATGTGCCAGCTTGAAGGAGAGTGCTTTGTCACACACCCAAAGGAAATTAAAAAGTTAATCTGAAATTTGCAAAGGAGCTGAGCATCCATCTCTAATTGCTTCACCATGAGATTTGGCACCTTATTACCACAGGTTTCTATGAAAAATCCCAGCCTTCCATTAATGCTTACAAGAATAGCAAATTGGAAGCAAAGGAATCCAAGTCCAGCCTACAGAGAAGTCATAAAAATTAACTTCCCTGCCCTTATAATTGACTATTTCAGACCTTCAGTTTATTTAATATTTAAAAGAGATCCAGAACCTTTGCCCAAATGTCCCGTGATTTGTATCTCCTGTATCTGATCCATCTCCTGCGTCTGACACAAGAATTCCATCTCTTATCCTTTGTGTAGGTGCTGGGGAAGTCTATGGCATAAGTCCAGCCCTGCAAACAGAGGTTTTCTTGTATGAAAAACAGGATCAAGGGAAAGCTTGAAGTCATAACTCAGAGCAATTCTGCCCAAAACTCACAGCACAAGTCACTCTGTGTGTCCCTAGAGCCCTAATTAACAGATCAGCTAATTCCATAAATGATTTATGAATCATGCCCAAATTCCTTGGGATGATATACACAGAACAAACAAGACACAGCAAAACATTTTACTTTCTTCATAGTAAAGACTTTAAATAACAATGGCATTCAGTTGCCAGGATTTTGTGGCCTGATCAGAAGAAAAAAGCTTCTATAGAAGCTCCAATAGACTTCAAAAGCTTTCAAACAAGATCCTTCCTTCTGTTGTATTAGAGTTGAGCTATTTCCCAGAAAGAAGACTCTATGGCATGTTTTATTATTACAGACTTTTTTACACTTCTATAACATTTCTTTTCATTTTACAGAGTAAGGATTCCCAGAATAGATCTCTTTTTGGTATTGTTCACCTACCCCTTTCTCTGTTGGTTCCCCTCCAATATTTTCATCCACATACCAGTCAGACTCCCACTCCCAGTGTGGTGAAGGCAGTGTGAAACTATCAAGCTGCTGGTGTTTGAGCCCGCTCACATCACTCCACTGCCAGCGGTCACTGGGCAGTAATTTCTCACAAAAGCCACCAACTGGATTCCAGCGCTGCCAGAAATAATAAATATTTTGTTTGAGATCACATTAGCTCACTGGACATCTACAGGGAATCATGACATGTTTCTTGCTGCAGTAGAAGAGGAATAAATTGCTGGGGTGAATGAGAAAGTGTTCCCTCCATGAGGCCCTCCCTGACACAGCCTTTGGAGGAAGCTTTTTTGAGTCTCAAAGAAGGGCTGACTGCAGAGCTTGGCCCAACCAACTTAGCTTCAGCTACATAAATAGGAACATCTGATGCTATATTTTACTAGGCACAGTAAAATATATTAGATATTTTCCTTTGGTGATGTATGGCACTGCAGCATTAGGGTAATGCTGGATAGATGGCCTTGGTATCTCTAATCAACTCCCAGGGAAAGATGATTCATATCTTGTCTGCACTAGAAAAACAGCACTGCCTCTGCCAGGACCCGTGTGCAGAGAACTGTATCAGCAAATCTCCCCTGGATCTTATGTTATATTTTTTCCCTAATCTGCCTTGAATCAGTTACAGAACAAATAACAAGGATTTTCACCAATACAGCTGTCATTTTTTCCCCCCACACTCCTACATACTATAGAAATACTGGCAAAATCTGTCCTGTAATACTGTCTTACATTTCAGGGCACGGGGAAAATGAGTGGTTGAAAATCCATCCATAATTTTTACACAAAATATTATTTGCTGTTACTAGAAATCTGGCTAAATTGCCTTGCACATCGTCTGCAAACTACTTCAGTTTAATTTTGTCATTGTTAGCTCTTGTAGAATATTTCTTTTTGTGCTTTCTAGTATTTTGTTTTCTGTTTTTCTTTACCTAGAACAAACAAAATGAAAGTTTTAAAGTGACGAAATTTTAAATTTTGCATTTTTAAAGAACATGTTTACACAATAAAAGGAACATTCTTAAATGGCTGAAAAGCTGTATCAACATTAAATAATGTAAAAAATTAATTTGTTGTATTTTTGCCCATGCAGGTAAGTTAATGTCTTTTCCCAATTTATATTCATTCCATTGCCCATTAGAAATCAGAGGAATGTGCTCAAGAAAATCCATCAATTTTCTCTCCCAAATAACTTTTGGTTAACTTAAAGACAAATCTGGTAAATTTCCTTTAAAATACAGTTTTAAAGACATTCTTTTGAAGTACATCAGATAGAAAGGATCATCTTAACACTCCTATGCAAAAAAAAACTTGGAAACATTGTACTTTAATGGAAAATTATGCCTTTATTAGAGAAGTCTAAGAAATAGCATTTTCTTAAGAATAATATCTTTCTGATAATGTATCTTTGTTGCCTGGAAGTTACATTGGACATTTTTTAAGAGGATAGTGTATTTGTCACTAAAGGAAGGAGAAATGTAAAGCAGCCAGTGAAAAGGGTGAACGCTTCAGTCTGAAATGGCTCACACAGAACAGGTGGAGTTCACACTGGCATTGCTTTTGCTGGGAGCAGGGTAGTACAACTCATTTGGGAATTTAAATATTAAAAGATAACCTGGTATTTGGCACATACATGTACTCTTCAGAAACTTTTGGTATAAAATGAAAACAAAACTGCTCAATCCAGTGGTGAGAAAAACACACTGAGCCAGCTGATGTAGGATGTGCTGGCAGTCCAAGCAGTGGCTGTGTCACAGAGTGCTGAACCTGTCATACCTGGTTCTCATAGGTTTCCTCCTGGTATCTGATAGGAACATCTCCTGAGAACACGTAGGTGTACACTTGATGGTCACAGGCTATTCCCCAGCAGCACTGTTTGACAGCAGAGACCCGTTTGAATTCCAGCTGTGTGTCCTTACAGAGCTCCCAGTACTGGCCAACAGTAGAGAGAGTGTAAACCCTCCCAAAAATGTCAACAGCCCACAAAAGGGAACTGGGCATGGCCATATCTGAAAGGCAAAACCGAGGTTATTAATGGAAATGATGGGTACAAAAATGGATCTTGAACCTACTGCAGATCAGTTGTGCTCTGAGCCATCATCAGTCAAATTAAATAAAGATGTAAGGGATGATTTTTTAAAAAGAGCCTGTGAAAAGCTCACAGCAGACGTCTTTGTCAGAGCTGTGCAGCAAACACCTCTCAGATGGCCCTGAAAAGCCATCTGAAAGATCTTTCTACCAGTCCACAACTGTCCATCCTACAAGAGCTCAGAAGCAAACAGGACAGCTCTGGCAGGCTGGGGACAGACGTCAGTTCTGAACTGGGATGACAGCCCAGACCATTTCAGAGCAGGCAGCTCTGTTCTCAAGATAAAGCTGGTGGTGCTACACATCCTGCTGGTCTCAGCTCCACAGAGCCCTGATCCCTCACCTACACAGGTGCAAAGGCAAGGATGTGAAAGGGAGCTTCTCCAGAAGCACACATCTGGTTTTAATCCATGCCCATATTGCCTGCTCCTGCCAGGAAACCTCTTTCAAAACATTCTGGATCAGATCCAGCTTTAGGCTCTGATCTTTAATAGACATAGGTGTGATCAGTTTAGGTATACACAGAGCATGGTTTGGCAGTAGAGACCTGGCTGAGTTCCATTCCAGTTCTATCACATAATAACCTGTCATTTTCTGGGCACTGCAGCCCAGCCCTTCTCAGAGGGGTGACGAAGGTGCACATCAGTCCTTTCAGAAGTCAAGAAAGGCCAGTGTACTTCTGTCACTTGACTTCTGGGTGCCATCAAAACAGCCAAATTTTGGTTGTTCTGTATGTCTGACAGTCAGAACTGCTGATGAGTGTTTGTGCAGTAGGGAACTGGGAGAGGAAAGGTAGAAAAGTGGACTCAGAACCAACACAATGAAAGAGGAATTCTTGCTTGGAGTCAGTGTGGAACACTGCTTCTTTGGTGTCAAAAGGCAACTGTGCTTTTAATACAAGAGCCTCAGGAGAGCTGCCTGCCTGCTTTCCAATAAAAGTGGTGCTACAGAGGGACTGACCTGCCCTGTGCATGTGAATGGCAGTAGTGAAACTGTGGAGAATCTCACACAGCTGTGTCAGTGTCAAAGAACAGCACAGAAATTCCCATGGAATCCCAGGGAGAATGTATCAGGAATCTTTGCTTCATAGAATTGCTGCTGATAAGTACCTAAAAACCTGGATCCAACAGGTGAAGAACAGGTGACAGTGATAAGCAAACACGTAGCAGCAGAGAATGATACCAGGGGGAGGTCACAAGCACAATTCTCCTATTAGCTGTAGCATAACTAAGATGAATCTGTTGGTTTTGACCGTTTTTCCCTCATAGTTGCTGTGACTTTGAAGGCATGTTTGTCTGCTCTTGGATCAGCCATTTACCTTCTTTATATCCTCCTATAGTGGAGTATAGAGGGACATAACATGGAATAATGGAATGGAACAAAGTGAAGATGAGGTGGAAATTATAGTGAGTGGATCACTGGGAAAGTAAAGGCCATGAAAATAACCCTTTCAGTATTAGCATTTAAAATTCTCCAAAGCAGGGTTTAGAACAGAAGAAAATATTATGCACTTAAGTAACCAGAATGCCAGAGAGTCTGCAGTAAAGGAAGCATTAAGGATAATGCAACAAAGAGCTACCTAGCCAGGTAACAAAGAAAAGTGATGCTTGGGTATCTTAAAGATGGGCAAAAATACAAATGAAGACCTGTACCTGGAATGACAGTCCAGGCAGGAAGAAAAGTACCTGGAGCAGTTCGGGAAAAGGTGATGAAGGTTCCAAAGATTATGAAGTTAAGAAAAACATAGATGGGACAATTAAAATAGCTCAGGCTAATGCAACTGGTTTGAGAAACTCAAGGCAGCCAAGACAAGTGACAGTTTCTACGTACTCTTTCATCGGAACTTTT